>CM042244.1:37207389-38407389 GCA_023566225.1 Romanogobio albipinnatus | reverse complement strand
AACGTACGCAGACCGGTCTGTCACAGTTCTCGTTCTCGAGTCAAGAATCGGTTGCAACCGGTTGCAGCGGTTTTCGGATCACCAGTACACTGAATCGAGAACGTACGCAGACCGGTCTGTCACAGTTCTCGTTCTCGAGTCAAGAATCGGTTGCAGCGGTTTTTGGAACACCAGTACACTGAATCGAGAACGTATGCGGACCGGTCTGTCGTAGTTCTCGTTCTCGAGTCAAGAATCGGTTGCAGCGGCTTTCGGATCAGCAGTACACTGAATCGAGAACTGTTTATTTCGGACATGTCCGATTTGAGAACCCATGAACTGATACTGACTGAGCATGCGTGTGATTCTTCAAGAGAACGAAAAGCAAGTTTTGTTGAACATCGAGACGTGTTATAATATAAAACATTGTGGAAATATGTTTTCATCATTTCAAGTTCATTACTGTCTTATCACTGTATGAGCATGTGATTGACTATTTATGATTGAAGTATTTATTTATTTAAAAGATTAATGTTTACGTGTAATTACAGTTTATGAGGACACATTCACAAATTGGGTTAGTATTAAATAAACAATGTTTTAATAAAAAAATATTAAAGTGTTCAAATAATACACACATTTTAAAAAGAACAATTGCTGGAAAAGTGCACTTACACACTGTAATTGTCTTACACACTATATTTAACAGGTATTGCCTGTTTTTAAAAAACTTTTAAAAAAGTTATTGTGCTTTATCAAAAATTATAAATAATAATAATAGCAAAAACAAAATGCAAAGGCAGTTTTAAACAGAGGTTAAGTTACCATATGCAGCTTGACTGTCTCTTATAATAGGTTTGAATTCAGAAAAACAATCTGCCTAACTTTGTTAGGACCCATTGTATTTAATTTGTAAACAAGGTGATATAAAGATAAAAATGACGACCCTAATCAAACTACAGCGAAGGTGAAGCAAGCGACTCCTTTTGAATCGCTCTGGCGGTTCTCGAATCTCAATTTCGTTCTCGTTCTCGAGTCAAGAATCGGTTGCAGCGGTTTTCGGATCAGCAGTACACTGAATCGAGAACTGTTTATTTCGGACATGTCCGATTGATGAGAACCGATGAGATGATGATACTGAGCATGCGTCGAGCGACTGACTGACTGCACGAGTCTCTCTGAATCTGAACCGAACGAACATCAGCTGATATGAGCGTGTCTGTGAAACGACTCCGACATGAATGAGGTGAACATTTGGCGAACCGTATTTATTTAATTACAAAAACATAGTAAGTGGATCATGGTTTCTGCACTGATGAAGACTGATTTATTGATTTTATAAATGTAAAGATTGTTTGCATCACTGCATGTGTTTGGATGCTTTAGATGTAAAACTTTGGATTATGATGATTATGATTATCAGATTATGATGATATTTTTATCTGACTGATGTTATAATTACTGACTTTATATATTTTAATGTGTAAAGTGTGTTTATCCAACCCGCAATAGACTTGACGTAATGACGTCATCGCGAAATGACGTCATTACGTTTGAGCGTAAAAGAACTGGTGAACCGGTTTTTTGATCCGGTTCATTGAAACGAACTGTCCGAAAGAACCGGTTCGCGGAAAAGAACCGAACTTCCCATCACTAATGATCTCGAGTGTTTGCATGGGCGTGCCAGATTCTCTGGGCGGAGGAAAGGGAGGTAACCGTTCCTGCTTGGACGTCAAAACAGGAGACTTCAGGATTGGCTCGTCTGGCCTGTCATTTTCTCAAAGGCAGAAAGAGACAGCTAGAACTCGGGTTTACACCGATCAACATTTCTATCCACTTGGGGACAATATTCAGGCTAGGGGAACTCATATTAATGTTGAAATACCTCATAAAATGAAAATTTAATTCCATGGGACCTTTAAATCTCTTTTTTGGCTCAATTTATCTGTAAAAGAAAACATGCCTAATAATTCTACACACCTGAATATAAGGTGTTTTTCATTTCCAGCCTTCATGAACAATTATATGTCACTTATACTTTTAAATACTAAATGAATAGTAGTTATTAAGTTTAATGTGGTTTGGAATTGGTAAAATGTGCCTGGAAAAAAATATGATCAGAAAATCAACGTGCCTAATAATTCTGCACACATTGTAAATCAATTAAAAATACTATTTGACCAGAGGAAAAGATTGAGAAAAACTTTCTTTTAAATGTATTTTTGTACTATTTTGATTTATTTATTAAAAATAAAATAAAGGCAGGGAAAGGCTACTGAATAAATTTTAGCAATGTAACGTGATGCATAGAAGTGCATGATGCATTATAATTGTCCCAAATCCTTGTTAATGTAGGCAACATATTCACTTAAGATTGTACTTTTTACAGTTTAGTAAGACTGTAAATTGTAATATAAGGGCCAATAGTAAAAGTTAGATGCTACAAATACATTATTTTATTGATGACTGTTTAATCTGTATTTTTTGAAGACATATGCAGATAGGCTAAGAGATCACGTTCCTGAAAACATTAAACAGCCAAATAAAATAAAATCTATCTACAAAAAATAATACTAATGTGACCAATTTCGATGGTTTAGACAGAGTCGTCGTTGTCATTTAGGGATAATATTGCGTGAGTTTTTGAATCGAGATCGCAATTATTTAATTATTAATCGTTCATGATGCATTTTTGAATATAATATTTGTACCAGATCTCAAAAGTAACCCGCAGCCAGGCCACCCCCCTTTCCCGCGATCCATGTACAGAGAACATACCAATATGTGAATGTGCAAGATACAATTTTCACATTTGAACACTCATATGCATATATAATAATATACTTAATAATACGTGACAATAACGTAAAGTAGGCCTACAAATTTCTCCGTGGGGGAGCCTCTCAATACCTCCGTCCGAATCGATCTTTATACAATTTGAATGCATATATTGCCTACGTGCCAAGTGCCAACACATGGTCATATACTACGGGAAAAAAACAATAAATACTGACCACTATAAACACTTAACCATACATTCGATGGAAGCACACTCGTTTAAGAAAAATAACTTACTCGTGGCTCCCGTGCAAACTCGTTGCAATCCTTTTGTTCATCCATGTACAATGTACACTCAAAAAAAAAAAAAAAAAAAATGATGATGCTGTTCACTTTATTTAAGCAATTCATCTTGATTTAACACAATTAAAACCGTTAGCCTACTCTTTGACATAACTTGATGTTTTCATTTTGAAATAACATGTTTCAATCAAGTAACCCAATCCAACAAGACTTTCACTTCCCATCATGCTTTGCAAAGGGACTGAATTCGGAGAGTAAATGTTTAAATAAAGTGCTATTTGATACATTTTTAACAAGATGAGAAAATGGAGAGACTTTTTAATGCTTAATGTTTTGTTATGTTGGTATTTAAAAGTTTTTTTTTTTTTTTTTAAGTTTTCATTTTAGAATAATTAAAATGAACAGTTTTGGACAAAATTAAGAATGTTAACCTGATTTAACTAAATGGCATTGAATTAACCTTACGTAAAAAACGTAAGTTTACTGAAATAAACTATTTTAATTAAATTCAACATAACCCAATTACGTGGAACCTGTTGACATAAAAAAATTAAGTAAAACCCACGTATCATTTTCTTGAGTGTACATTTGTTCTTGTTTTAGAAGCGTTTCACTCGGATATATGGCAGAATACAGAAGAAAAAACGTACGTTTTATGCCGACTTTAACATGTGAACTGAGCTTTACACACTCCAGTTATTTCAATGTTCATTTCTTCCTTTTTACCTTCAAATGCCAAAATATATTGTCAAACGTATTTGAAGGAGCAATTTCTGATCTTAAATGAGACTGATCTGAGTCTGATCATACTCCATCTTCTGTTCAACCACACAAAGCATAGGCCTACATATGCAACAGGGCAAATAAAACACTGCTTTGCTTTCAGGCAATAATTTCACACTGCTGTCAGGAACGTGACTATTTTTAGCATCCCTGAAGTACCTGTTGAGGTGATTTTTCAGGCGAGATGGTACAGGTGACAAATCCCAGACTAACACACCTGCACACATACTGTAGCATTCATATCACCTTCTGAAGTCTGAAGATACTTACACTCTAAAAAAGCTGGGTTAAAAACAACTCAAGTTGGGTTGAAAATGGACAAACCCAGCAATTGAATGGGTTTTATTTAAACTGCTTGCTTAAAATGAACCCAAAGTATGTTGGAAATTAACATGTATTAATATGTTTAATAAATTAACATTATTAACAAGTTGAATTCATAATAATTAAACAATAAACATGTATTCAATTGCTTATTAATAAATGGTCACCTTTTGATTATTATTGTTGCCTCTATAATTATGTGTCTGATTTTTAATTTCCAACCTATTTTGGGTTCATTTTAAGCCAGCCATATAGAGGGTATGCATCGACACCGCCGGAACACTCCAGAAGAGTGGCAGAAGAGCTACTGCATGACTGGAGTTCACAGGGGAAAATCAGAGTAAAACAAACGGTTATCAGTTTAAACTAAAGGTTGGACTCGATATAGTGTCCCTTACAACTTACCAAAGTTCCAGCGATCCATGGATATTGACATGCAGCCAGGAATCGTGTTTTCCTGACATTTATATGAGCCTGATTTCGATACATAAATACTATCACTGTCAGTCATCTCAATTTCGAGAGTGAATCCCGCATTTATATGCAGATGGATATGGGCCTATGTACTGAAGCGTGTATGTGACTGCTTGTCAAGAATGGAAAACAAAAGTTTTATTCAAATTCGGAATATATTTTAGGCCTATTCATTTTTTTTATATCGCCTAGACAGCGTGCAAAGAGCGCTCCCTTTATAATCACTAAAAGCTGTCACTCAATGAAGCTCTTATTAATATAATTTCCACACTTAGGGAGGATTAGCGCACGTGCAGAACTCAGCACTGGACAAAAACTCAAGCGGTGAGTGGATTCTAACTTAAACACCTTTGATTGGCCATTGCATTCTAGAAATCAACAAACATGTCTGTGATTGGCTATTACTCACCAAAGCGAAAACACATGGGAAATTTAATCATTTGACGAGGGCAAAGAAAGATACGCACTGGATCTTTTGCTAACTCTTTTTCGCTAATAATATGCAATTATTACGGAGAAAACAGACCCTAGACTAGCAGTGTTGGTCAGCTTTTCCCTCTAAAAAGCAATCAGTAGCAGAAGTAGCAGGCAGCAGTGGTCTGAGTGAGAAAATTACACAATATTATCAAGTCAGTCTCCCTTGGTCTGGAGGGGGGCACAGGGATGTCCATGGGGTCCATGGCCTTCATTTTGTGTTGTCACATCAGAGTTTGCACGACTGCACTGTTATTCTAATATGTGGAAAAGAGTCATAATACACAATAAGTCCAAATGTTTGACAGGTGCAGTTTAATAGTTCTTGGCTGAAAAAACATTGATTGATATGTTTGTTTGTTCATTCATTCATTCATTAATTTGTTGACTCTTATAGGGAAGCCGTCTTGATTCACCACACAAATGTTATTTAAATGTTAAATGCTTAGAAATATGCTGAGATCAGACTTTATTTGAAGGTTACAAATGTTGCATATAGTAATACCAGTAAATTATGCACTGAAATAGAACAAAAATCACAAAAATTGACTTGTTTATTCTATCATTTTTGTAAAATTTACTAGCAAGTTATGAGTGAAAATTGTTTCTACATATTTTGATCAACTTTAAACCAACCCCTAACCTTAATACTACATAGGAGCTTATTGTTACTGAACAGGTTTTACTGTAGCATTTTTATATCATTTTTTTAATTAAGTCAAGTGTAAATGCTGGTCACCCTGAAAAACGAACAAGAACTAAAGTCTGTTTGCACATGGACTCTTGAGAATGACTGATAAGAACATGGTTTCATCTGCATCGTTTCCATCCGGGACTTGAAGGACGATGATAAATCAACATGAAAGTGTGTGTCATGCAGGTCAGATCAGATAAATGACTGACCACTGATTATCTGCAATAACTCTCTATAATCTGCAATAACTCTAGAGAGAGAGAGAGAGAGAGAGAGAGAGAGAGAGAGAGAGAGAGAGAGAGAGAGAGAGAGAGAGAGAGAGAGAGAGAGAGAGAGAGAGAGAGAGAGAGAGAGAGAGAGAGAGAGAGAGAGAGAGAGAGAGAGAGAGAGAGAGAGAGAGAGAGAGAGAGAGAGAGAGAGAGAAATTTGTAAATAAAACAAGGATTTAACACTTTATTGCAGGGTTCCTCAAATTCAGTCCTGGAGGGCCACTGTCATGCAGAGTTTAGCTCCAACCCTGATCAAACAGTCTTAGATCCTCAACTTAAATTTGCTAAACATATAAAGAAAATCTCTAAAATAATAGAATGCAATCTTAACTGTTTAACTAATCAGAAAATACATACTAAACCAGGCAGCCCTGCTGTACATGCATGCTATGGTTTTTTTCACATATTTCATATGACCGTTTGGGCACAAGCGGCTCCGTCTGCAACAAAACACATTGGTTCACGTTATAATCAAGCAACAAAAATGATGGATAAAAAGCCAATCCGCCATCATCATTGTCATATCCTCAAGACATACAAATTTTGAAAGCTTTAATGATTTATGTTTTCTAAAATTAATTTTCAAATGTATTCATAATTTAGCACCTGGGCCTCTTAGTAAATGTATTCAAATACAGAACAGCAAAAGCGTTACTAGAAGTACTATAAATTATAACGATACTCGGTTACTTAACGTAACCTCGGTTCTCTCTAGAAGAGGGAACGAGTATTGCGTAAGTTCCTTACGCTACGGGAAAGTATTCTTTCTTCGAGATTTCTGAAAAACCCAAAATTATCCTTAATTTTGTAACATTGTCAACGCAGTGCGGCAGCCTGGCAGACCATAGCAGGCTATTCCAGCGTGCTATTGGCTGCTCTGCTGGCAACTGCAGCAGCCTATCGGTGAGCCCGCGTGACGTGGCGACCAATGAGGGCGCTTCGCGCCCACCTGGCTTCATTTGCCTACAGGTGGGGCGTGGCCACGTGTATATAAGCAGGGCTCACGGGCTGCATATTCGGTTTTCGTAGTTCTGAAGCGTAAAAGCCCGCGGGGCGCACGGCAAGGAACGCAATACTCGTTCCCTCTTCTAGAGAGAACCGAGGTTACGTTAAGTAACCGAGTATCGTTCTCTTACGAGAGGTTCTCTCGTATTGCGTAAGTTCCTTACGCTACGGGAACATATTGTCAACGCCGTGCGCGCCTCGCGTACAGCATATGTATCCCAGGGAACCGGGGACCATAACACTGCTCGGGCAGGGTGGCCGGTAAGGAAAACGGGCCACCACATCTACAGACACTTCATTCGAACTGACGGGTGGTTACAACGGGTGGTTACAACACCCTGTCCCATGAATGAGGGAACGGCACCTGCCGGTCTCCTTCAAATTCACCACACCTTGTCTCATGAATGAGGGAACGGCAACGCCGGTCGCCTTCAAATTCACAATATTTTATTATATGAGTGAGGTAACGGCACCGCCGGTCACCTTCAAACTCACAACAGCTCGTCTCGTAATTGAGGAAACGGCACCCCCGGTCTCCTTCAAATTCACATGAGCCTAGTACCGAACTTACTACCAGTATGTGAGCTATGTCTGCGCAGAATCACTGGGCAGGACCAACAGCCCTATTGAACTGGTAACACTTTCGCCTGTAAGGCAGGAACTTCCAGATTGTAAAATCTCACGAACGTAGACGGGGAGGCCCAGCCTGCCGCCATACAGATATCGTGGATGGAAATCCCTCTGGCCCAAGCCCACGAAGAGGCCATGCCTCTGGTGGAGTGTGCTCTGACACCTAGCGGGCACTGCAGGTGTTTGGAAGCGTATGCAGTTGCAATCGCGTCCACTATCCACCTGGAAAGGGTCTGTTTCGAGGAGGCGAGACCTTTAGTGCGCCCACCAAACGAAACAAATAGCTGCTCAGAACGCCTGAAGGCGGCGGAGCGTGTGACATAAACCCTCAATGCCCTGACAGGGCAGAGGAAATTGCCACCGTCCCCCTCATCGGATGCTGGCAGAGCCGAGAGGGAGATAATCTGCGCCCTGAAGGGAGTGCCGATCGCTTTGGGGACATAACCATGCCTCGGTCTGAGAATGACCTTAGAGTCATTAGGACCGAACTCCATACACGTCGGGCTCACTGAGAGCGCGTGTAGATCCCCCACGCGTTTCACTGAAGCCAGAGCTATCAGGAACGCGGTTTTTAGCGAAAGGAACCTTGGTTCCACAGTCTCGAGCGGTTCAAAAGGATGGGCCTTCAGGGCCTCTAGGACCAAGGCCAGATCCCATATAGGAACCGATGGGGGCCGCGGGGGATTCATCCGTCTGGCTCCTCTGAGGAAACGGATGATGAGCTCGTTCCTTCCTAGCGTGCTACCTAGCGTCGTCTGAGCGAACGCTGCTATAGCCGCCACATACACTTTGAGCGTGGAAGGGGACCTGCCCAGTTCCAAAAGCTCTTGGAGGAAGGAGAGCACCCGCTGGACCCCACATTGCTGTGGGTCCAATCCCTTGGAAACACACCACTCAGTGAACACCGGCCACTTAGAACTATATAACCGCCTCGTCGAGGGGGCTCTAGAGTGTGAAATCGTGTTCATAACCCCTTCGGGCAGGTCAACGGGTATCCGTTGGTCACCCATACATGCAGAGACCATCGCTCTGGATGGGGATGCCAAACTGACCCTCCTGCTTGAGAGAGGAGGTCTGCTCTCAGCGGAACTGGCCAGGGGGGTGAGTGCGACAGCTTCACCAGCTCTGGGTACCAAATCTGGTTCTCCCAGCGCGGCGCTATAAGGAGCACCAGGCGGCGCGTCTCCCTGATTTTCGCTATGACCTGGGGCAATAGGGAAATCGGCGGGAAAGCATACAGCGGGAGGCTGGGCCAAGGTTGGGACAGCGCATCCTCGCTTTTGGACAGAAACCTCGGGCAGCGGGCGTTCTCTTTTGTTGCAAAGAGGTCGAGCTCCGCTCTGCCGAATAGGCGCCATACCAGCTGGACTGTCTGAGAGAGAATGAGGCCCCTGGACAGCTTGTCCGGGCCCACATTGAGGTGGCCCGGTACGTGCGCAGCTCTCAGCGAGCGCAGCGAGCTGTGTGCCCACACGAGCAGGCATTCTGTCAGATTGCCCAGACACCTGGACCTGACACCGCCCTGCCGGTTCACATAGGGCACCACTGTGGTATTGTCCGACCGGACCAACACGTGGTGTCCTCGTATAAGCGGGAGAAACTGCTTGAGCGCGTTCTCTACCGCTATCATCTCCAAACAGTTTATGTGTAGGAGCTTTTCCCCGCTCGACCAGAGGCCCGAGGCCGATCTGCCCTCGAAAACGGCGCCCCAACCCGTGGTGGAGGCGTCCGTCGAGATGACCTTGCGGTGTGAGATGGCTCCCATCGTCACTCCCCGCTGGTACCAGTCGGCTACTAACCAGGGCTCTAGGGCTGAAACGCAGCCCTGAGTCACTCTGATCCTGAAGCCTCCGGACGCCCAGGCTCTGTGAGGCACTCGGGCGTTTAACCAGCATTGCGGCGGGCGCATGCGCATTAAGCCCAGCTGGAGCACAACTGCAGCTGAGGCCATAGGTCCCAGCATCCTCTGAAAGAGCTTGAGAGGTGCGATTTTGCCCGGCCGGAAGTACGCATCCATGCGCCGAACTTGGCGCGCGCGTTGGGGTGACAGGCGGGCTGACATTGCCACAGTGTCCAGATTCAAACCCAGAAATGAGGTTGATTGCGTGGGCACTAATGAGCTCTTGGTCCAATTGACCGTGAGCCCCAGGCTGTCCAGATGGCTGAGCAGCATTGCCCTGTGGGCGAGGAGCTCGGCCTCTGACTGCGCCAGGATGAGCCAATCGTCCAGATAGTTCAACACTCGCATCCCTCGACTTCTCAGGGGAGCGAGGGCCGCGTCCATGCACTTCGTAAATGTACGGGGTGCTAGTGACAGGCCGAACGGAAGGACGGTGTATTGATAAGCCTGGCCGTCGAAGGCGAATCGTAAGAATGGCCTGTGACGCGGCGTTATCTTGATTTGAAAATATGCGTCTTTCAAATCTAGGGAGATTAGCCAGTCTCTCGGGCGAATATGCGCGAGGATCTGCTTGGTCGTGAGCATCTTGAACGATCTTCTCATAAGAGCTTTGTTCAGACGCCTCAGATCCAGAATCGGTCTGAGCGACCCAACCCTTTTTGGCACGAGAAAATACCGGCTGTAAAAGCCTGACTCGCTCATAGAATGGGGAACCGGTTCTATAGCCCCTTCGCACAGCAGTGTGGCTATCTCCGCTCGAAGTAGATGTGCTACTTCCTCGCTCACTCTCGTCTCCGTACGCGCACAGAAGCGCGGAGGGCGGCGAGCGAACTGCAGAGTGTAGCCGTGCTTCACTGTTTTCAGCACCCATTCTGATACACCTGGAATGGCTTCCCACGCTCTCGCGTGTGCCACACGGGATAGAACGGCCTCCGGGCTCGAAACGCCGCGCTTTGCGGGTTCGACGGCCTGTATAGGAGGGGCGGGCGCAGTGCGCGCGCTCTCTGTGCTGTGGGCCAGCCGATCGCTCGCGATGGCTGGCCGCCCTACACACTGTATCTCTGCCGCTTCGAGCAGGGAGTGGCTTGTGTGTGGCCTTACACTCGTCGTTCCGGCCACCTTGGGCGGAGAACAAATGGTGTGTGGCGCGGCGCATGGCGCCGGGGGCAGAATGTTCGCGAAAATGTGTGAGCGCGTTTGAGCGGGCACAACTCTTACGCGTGGAACATGACCGGTTAAGAGTGGCTGTGTGACAGCGCGTGTGGTGATTAGGCGTGGGCGCAAATAAGCGGACACGTGACCTAACTCTAGCACTCGAGCGGCCGGTGGCCGCTTTATGTGAGTGAGAGACACGGGATTTGTGGTGCTTGGGTGCAGGGGTGAACACAAAAGTGGGCACGTTTACTGCATTTGAAAACACATACGGCGTGAGCCGTGCAACCAGAAAAAAGGCAACTTCGTGATTTCTCTGGTTCGTCATAAAAACGGCGGTTGTAGACAGGCGAGAGGGCAGTTTTGCCGGCTCGTTTGCTGCGTGAGAGCCATCTGCAGCAGCCACAGGAGTGGGGGCTGACAGGAAGAAGAGTTTTGACGGTGGTCCGACCACGGCGGGACTTAACCGTCGCTTCCCCCCTCTGCTAGGAGGACTTTGGAGGGGCTACAGTTGGAAACAGGCGAGAGGGCGAGTTCGCGGGCTCGTAGGCTGCGTGGAAAACATCTGCAGTAGCCACAGGAGTGGGGACTGACAGGAAAAACAGAGTTTTAACGGTGGTCCGGCCGCAGCGGGACTTAACCGTCTTTTCTCTCCTTATGTATAGACGTCCAAAAATACTCGAGCACCACGTGGTGCGAGTTAGCTTTCTGTATGTAAGAAAAGCTGGCCGCGAGCCCGGGGAAGCGGACAGTAAAACATTTTTATCTGCCGCGAGAGCTGGGCTCGAACTCGGGTCTCCGGCGTTTCAGCCGCTGATTTTGCCACTGTGCTACCGGGAGGCACACAATAGCGTTCAGTTAGCGCGAGCATACAGCAGTACGTCCTCGTGCTTGTTGGCAGTCGTGCGTGCATAAAAGACAGGCTCGTTACTGCAATAGTAATATTTCCAGCCGCCTGAACTGGAGAGGGGGCTGAGAAATGCTAGAGAATGGCGGTTCGTCCGGCCACAGCGGGACGAAAACACCCTCTGTTAATTTCCCGGTGAGTGCGGCGCGCGCACGTGCGCGCGCGCTGAACGTGCTCGTGACCGAGCGCACTCACATTCCTTGTGAACGGCGCAATCTGCGCGGTCCAAGAGGGGGGAGTGCGGGTTCGTTGGAGAGCATATGTCAGCGTCATGTCTTATGACGGCGTATGTTTGCTGGCGTGCGTGTCTTAACAGGCTCGTGTACAGCAATATGAACAATTCCAGTCGCCTGAACTCATGAGGGGACTGAAAAATGTGCGCGAGGGTGGAACAGCTCTCTTGTAACGTAAAGAGAGCTGCAGGGCCGTGCATTTCTGCCATCCCTTGTATATAAGCGGCGCATCAGCGCGGCATGAACAGAGGGGGGAGGAGGCTCGCTCCGAGACCGTTCATTTCTACCATCCCTTGCAAGCGGCGCGGTGGCGCGGCTTGAACAGAGGGGGAGGAGGCTCGCTCCGAGACCGTTCATTCCTACCATCCCTTGAAAGCGGCGCGGTGGCGCGGCTTGAATAGAGGGGGAGAAGGCTCGCTCCGAGACCGTTCATTCCTACCATCCCTTGTAAGCGGCGCGGCTTGAACAGAGGGGGAGGAGGCTCGCTCCGAGACCGTTCATTTCAACCATCTCTTGTAAGCGGCGCGGTGGCGCGGCTTGAACAGAGGGGGGGAACAGCGGAGTGATGTCGTCATAAAACTGCTCGAGTCGAGCCCGCAGGGTCGACATAGAGAGTTCCTCACACTCGGGGCATTCGCCCGCGAGGAGTGCGGCGGCGGCGTGGTCACGGCCCAGACAGAGAGCGCAGACACATGGCGGTCTCTGGTGCTGAGCTGCACGTGGCACGAGCCGCAGGTGGAACGAGGCGTTTTGATAAAAACGCTCCTGCTCTTTTATGAAACGTGTGACGCAACGGCGAGAACACGTGCAATGAAAGGATATAATGCTGCCGGATAGCAGAGCAGGCACGGATGGCTGAAGGTGGCGCGATGCTGCCGGCTTCTCCAGGCGCTGTCCTCTGCTTGCTCGTCTGCACGTTCACGGCGGCGGGTTCCAGATCCAGCGATGCGAAGGGCTTCGCTGAAGAAAAGAAAATCGAATATGCAGCCCGTGAGCCCTGCTTATATACACGTGGCCACGCCCCACCTGTAGGCAAATGAAGCCAGGTGGGCGCGAAGCGCCCTCATTGGTCGCCACGTCACGCGGGCTCACCGATAGGCTGCTGCAGTTGCCAGCAGAGCAGCCAATAGCACGCTGGAATAGCCTGCTATGGTCTGCCAGGCTGCCGCACTGCGTTGACAATGTTACAAAATTAAGGATAATTTTGGGTTTTTCAGAAATCTCGAAGAAAGAATACTTTCCCGTAGCGTAAGGAACTTACGCAATACGAGAGAACCTCTCGTAAGAGAACTGCATTGTCCCTGTTAAATAATAATAATAAAAAACTACCATAACCATATAGTAAGTATGTAGTTAATTAATATTACTCAGAGCTTAAATATATAATTGCGCTGTAACAAAGACACAGTAAAATAAATTAGGTAACACTTAAAATGCTCCAGAAGGAAACACAATGCATTAAGAGCTGGGGGGTGAAAACTGAATTTAAAGATCATTAACTCAATTTGTCTTCTGAGGGCAGGGCTTGATTTTGTACGTGGGGAATTGATTGGATGGTTGTGGGTTGCTATTGGTGGATCTCATGTGAGTGACAGGTTGCCCCGCCCTCGTCATCAGAGAAGAGATGTCATTGTTACTCTGATTCAAGATTATTAAAACAATAATGATGTGCACCCATAAATCCTTTAAAATAAACACTGCAATATTGCATTTAAATTTGAATTGTCAGTTCTGATTTCATGGTGACTTTAATATGTTAATATGAGCCGAGATGAAGTCTCAAAGCGATAGTTCACCCATAAATCATCATTCTGTCATCATTTGCTTGCCCTGGATGAAAAATGGATGAATGCATTGAATTAAATTATGAATGAATGAAGAAGCAATATGTTTAAAAAGGACAAAAATACTGTAGATTGTGTTATATGCAATGCGTTTCTTGAATGATAAATGAATGCAGAAAGTGATTTCAAACCTCATGTGTTTGTTTTTTTTCTACTGCAGTTCCGTCCTGATCCTCAGAGTTTCCTCAGTTTTGGAGTGATTTACTGGATGTTGAAATGAGCTGGAGGAGGAAGAGAGCAGCATGTGTAGTGTGCTGAGGTTTATCACGCAGCTCTGCAGTAAATCCCTTCATTGAGACGCTTTCATCCGCCGTCCTTGAGCCACACACAGCCAGAAAGGAGGATACTGCAATACTACTTAATTCACAGATAACATATGAGCAGCATCACATCATGCAACGCTGAACATCCCAGACATCATCTGTGTTTGTGCAGTCCAGCAAAAAACTAAAAAAGCTTTACTTGTTTTATACACTTCTGACCAGAACACATTTTATGAGATGTATTTACATATATAAAGGCTACATATGTTTTCCATAATTAATGGTTGAAGTCAAGGAGAGCTTTTGTTCCAAGTACTTTTCAAATATAAGTAAAATGTAAAAACATACAGCGCATTGCATCAAATGATTAACCCTTGTGCGACCTTATGGACATTTGTGTTTTGTTTTTTCAGTGCTGTTTTTCTTGATCATTTTGCCAGTGTTTATGCACCTGCATACATTTTGGCACAGGTGTGCATTTTTAATGAATTTGTACTATTTCACCCTCATTTCCTTTCATAAATCTATTTTACACTAACACAAATTACTTCCTCTCAGGACCTTTTGGACAAAAATGTCCCCATTAAAACATTTTAATCCCAGGGCCATTAAACTATGATGCAATCTTTGTTAATAGGCTTTCATTCTGTTGGCAAGGCTTCAAAATTTACATTTGTAAAACAAAACTAACAGATGGCGTCACTTTCTCAGGTTTGGCCAATAAAGCAAATGCTCGCTTTATTCCTGTTTTCTGCTTCTGCACATTATAGGGCCAATTGGATAAATCCTGCAGCTATACTTGTGTGGGTGTGTGTGTGTGTCTGGGGATGTCAGAGTGTGGTTTGTATGTAATATTTGAGAGAAAAACTCTCACTACTGCAAATCACAAATCCAAACACTGTGTGTTCCAGTAAAGTTTTGCTGGCATCTAATGGGGGAAATGTGGTACTGCGCCCAGACAAACTTATTGAAAGCACATTTTTGGAGATATCAACCTCAAATTTGGAACACAACTTGTTTAGATGTATGGTTTTGATTTTCTAGCAGTTTCTAGAGTTCAACATGTTTCATAAAATATATATTTTATATAAAATAATGTTCATTAATAATTTTCATAAACTTGAACCTCTATACCTTTTTTCTGGCTTCACTTTTTTCAGTTTATACTTCAACAATAATATGCCAACACTCTAAAAAAAAGGTTCTATATGGCACTAAAAGTGGTTCTTCGTCGTAATCATAGAGGAACCACTTTTGGTGCTATATAGCACCATATCTTAACATGTTCTGTATATAGTAGCGGTGCTATAGCACCTTAGTCAGTGGTGCTATATAGCACCCCAGCCAAAGAACCGCTGAAGAACCACCGAAGCACCAAAATTGGTGCGATACAGCTCTTAAAAAGGTTCCCCTATGATTACGAGCCAAGAACCAATTTTAGTGCCATTAGCCGCATTTCCACTGCAGGAACTTTCCCCAGGAACTAGGAACTTTGGGGTGGTACTCGGTGTGTTTCAACCGCAGGAACCAGGGTCTAAATAAAGTTCCGGGTAAATATTTCTCCCTCCGAACGGCCCTGCTCGCGAGGTAGTACTTTTTCAAAGTTCAGGAACTTTCGGGGGTGGGACTTGGGTGCTGAACATAACTCACGCAGCATTTTATTTCAACTGGCATTTTTACAAGTCTTTTGCGAGGTTCGTTCTGCGTTCTTTAGATCTCTTTAGTAAACCAATACATAACCAGCAAAAGCAGCGCTGCTTGAATCTCCTCCATACTTGTTAATGTTGTAGTGTCGCGCAAAAATGATTAGCCTACTGTCTGTTGCTGACTGGGAGGAGCAGTCGCGCACAGTCCTACATCACTGGACTAATTTGTCTAATCTTCACGGTACTATAGACCGCAGTGGAAACGCAGACAGCAGCAGGTCTGGGGGGAAACAAGTTCCTGTAAAAAAAGTTCCTTGTACAAATTGTTCCGGGTAATTTAGGTGGAAACGGGGCTTTATAGAACTTTTTTTTTTTTTTAGAGTGAAGGGTCTTCTTTAAAATGAGACCAAATTTAAGTCTGTGCTCCCAAGATTCAAATTTTTATGACAGTTTTTTGACATTTTACATTTTTGGACCTATGTGTATTTTTGTGTACACTTTATATTAGGTGGCCTTAACTACTATGTACTTACATCAAAAAATAAGTACAATGTACGTACTGTGTTCAAATTGTATTGCAAAACACCTTTGCTGATATTGAGATGGGATACGGGTAAGGTTAGGGACAGGTGTGGTGGTATGGGTAAGTTTAAGGGCAGGGTTAGGTGTAAGGGAAGTGTCAACTGTGTAATTACAAATGTAACTACAGAAATTAATTACAGATGTAATTACATGCAGGTATTTTTTAAAATTTAAGTACAATGTAAAAACATGTATGTACACAATAAGTGCATTGTATCAAATTATTAATTAAAATGTAAGTATATAGTAGTTAAGGCCACCTATTATAAAGTGGGTCCTTTTTTCTTTTAAATATAAGTACAATGTAAAAACATATACAATAAGTAGCTACAAATAGTAGCTACGTCGAATTATTAATCTAAATGTTAGTACATAGTAGTTAAAGACACTTGATAAATGTGTCTAATCACCTTGAATTTTGTAAATGCATTTTGTTGATTATTTATTGTGTTATTCAGCAAACAAACCTTTGAACAAACACATAAATCATGCCAGTCAAAACACCCTCATCATCAGAGCTGTTCCTGTCACACACTTCTAATGTCATCTTGAGGCGAATCCTCAGTGTGATTCGCTTCAACTCTTGAGTTCACACGTGTGTGTGTGTGTGTGTGTGTGTTCTGCTGCTTTATTTGACAGCAGTGTTTGCTATCTGCTGCAAACACTGACACACAACAGAGCTTATTGTTGCTAAAAATAGAGCAAGCTTTACTCCTCTAAACCATTTGTGCAGTTTCCTGTGAACAGCTGAGGATTAGTGATTCCCTCGAGTGCTTTGCTCGCAGACAGGACTCAACCGCTCATCTGATGGGCTTGCTTTAATTCTGCACTAAAACCCACTGATCAGATGACCAACTGTACGGACAGAGACGACCGCTCAAGTGCTGCGTAACGTCAGTCCAAATGATGATCAGACGGTCAGCTGAATACTCAGAGCATGGAACCACTAATGCAGTCCAATAAAACAATATAGTTCACCCCAAACTGCTTTGTTTTTCTGTGGAAGACCGAATGAGAAGGTCTAAAGCTGCCCTTTTCCATGCAGCATCAGTTCAGTGGCTGCGACTGTTGACCTCCAGAAAGGACAAAGAGCAGCAAGGATCATAAAGGGACCACAGCACTAGTCTGATACAATATCAAAAAAGTGCAAACACTGTATCTGTAGGGGTTCAACAGCTGGCCACTAGGGCAGAACCCTCAAAAGGACAAGTGTGTGCCTTATAAGTGTATACCTTAAAGGTGCAGTGTGTAATATTTAGGAGGCTCTATTGACAAAAAATGCAATATAATATACATAACTATGTTTTCAGTGGTGTATAAAGACCTTACATAATTAACTGTTATGTTTTATACCTTAGAATGAGCCATTTCTATCTACATACTCCTACAGTGAAGCCGCCATTTTGCGCCAACATGTTTCTACAGCCCTAAACGGACAAACTGCTCTACAGAGCACTAGCTCCTGTCTGCTGTCTCAGACAACGACATCTTTGTCCTGTGTCGGCCACCGAAGGTTCTCTATGTGCTTCGAAAGGGAGGGGTGTGCGGTAGGCGGTTGCAAATATTTAGCATTGGTCAAACTTGTTGATCGATGGTGACAGAGAATTAATTATTTTATTTAAATAGTAGGTGGAGATGTTAGATTTCCTCACACACTAAAGAAGGCCTGACAGACAAAAAGTCTGTGTTTTTCCTCCACGTGTAAAATAAAATAACAAAAAAAAAATAACTAATTAAAAATAATAAGTAACAGGATGAGTCAAAATGATAGATGATTATAGGCATTTGATCAGCTCCATGAAAAATTCTAGATAACCAAATAGTTTAGAGTTTTAGAATGCACATTAGCTTATTTTCAATCAACCGGATAAAATGTACAACAGCGCATAAAAATTTGGTCTGATTTTCACAAACAGAAATCACAGACGGACTGAATGAAACTGTAAATTCACTCTCCGCCAGTAAGTGGCGCTTATGGAACAGCAGAAATAGGGCAGTTTTCCCGGTAACGGCTGTACACAAAGCAGCGCTGCGCTTAGGCCGCGTGTCCACCAAAACGTTTTTAGCCTGCTGAAAGCGCTAGGCGCTCTGCTGAAAACGCCTCATTGTGAGCTCTTGAGAGCGTTTTGGTAGCGCAGTGTTTTTTTTCTCAGTTGAGACTCTTTGCTTGTTATAATACGGAATATTCGCGGAAGTGTTACTAGTATCTCATTTCACAAATAGTTTGTTTCTGTATTGATTCTATATAAAAATGCAGATACAATGTAAAGTATTTTCTCTGGCTCTTGTTTTTAATTATCTTGTTCCGTTATTATGCTGTTTGTTTTCATCTGTTGACAATGTACAAGCAGAATGTTGCTGTTGGTCGGTGTTGTATTTGTCCCGCCCCTCTTCCACTGTGATTGGACGGCTGGGTGAAAAGTGACAGTGATGAGTGCTGCGTTTTGCTAAAAAGTTGAACATTCTTCAGCTCTCTGTGACCGGTTAAAAACGCAGAGCGCTCAGCGCTTGAGTGGGAAATACTGGCTCAGCGCCTCGTTACGCTCATGGTGTTCTAAAAATGCTTTGGTGGACACACGGCCTTATAAACACTAGCTGTGTCTGAAATCGCCCCCAATACCCTCATTCACTATTCCCTTTATAACTCCACTAATATAGTCCACTTGAAGGAGTGAATGAAAACGATTGAGTGAATTTGGACACTGAGTGTGCCGGAAGGGCTGCCGCTTTTTGCATAGTTTGTTTAATAAATATTTTAAACTGGCAGCTCCAGTAGTAATTGAATGATTTATCTTGTACTCTGTCGTGGAAACTATGTATAAACCTTAATTAAACAATGTAATAATCAATTAAAAATGAATGTATACCTATATGATATTACGTTGTACCCACATTGCACCAGCGGTTTGGAAAATCCTCTGGTCAGACATGGGAATTGATTCGGCATGACTCTCACAATGCATG
This sequence comes from Romanogobio albipinnatus, assembly GCA_023566225.1. Taxonomy (NCBI): domain Eukaryota; kingdom Metazoa; phylum Chordata; class Actinopteri; order Cypriniformes; family Gobionidae; genus Romanogobio; species Romanogobio albipinnatus. Next base: position 38,388,185 of record CM042244.1, on the reverse strand, counting down.
GGTATTCTCTAGCCGTTGAGTGTACATCAGTTGTACACTCGTTATTGCGGTGCATTATGGGATTGAATGAGTGCACTCGATAATGTCCACTATGGTTTCGGACACCACTAAAAATGGCTGTGCCCTCAAATAGTGCCCTATTTAAGGGTATAGGGGGCGATTCACAATGCAGCCACTGTTTTATTAGTCATTATACAGTGGGGAAAAGAAAATGCCATCAAAACTTTTCTCTAGGCAGTCAGTTCCATTCATACATACATTCAATTCATTCATACTTTAATTTATGTAATTTCCCTCAGCACTCAGTTGTAAAGGTTGTAAAACCTCTCACTTCTTTCAGACATATTTTCACACCAATCAAAACACTATTTATAACATAACTGTGGTTCTAAGTGGAAGACCACCAGAGGCAGTGCTAAAAGCACTAGAGGAAAACGTCTCAGGTTACGAATGTAACCATTGTTCCCTGAGAACAGGGAACGAGATGCTGCGTCACCTCGACGCTACAGGGAACGCCTCCAGCGTGACTGGTGCCTGAAATCACAATCAAAAAACGTCAATCCTATTGACCGGCGACAGCCTATGATGTCATCAAGGTGCGACCAGGAAGTATATAAGGGCGCCTTGCCAACACAGCCAGCAGCCATATCACCCTGTAGCCAGAGACTGGTTTCCCACTGAAGCTAAGCAGGGCTGAGCCTGGTTAGTACCTGGATGGGAGACCAAATTGGGAAAACTAGGTTGCTGCTGGTAGAGGTGTTAGTGAGGCCAACAGGGGGTGCTCACCCTGTGGTCTGTGTGGGTCCTAACGCCCCAGTATAGTGATGGGGACACTATACTGTAACAAGCACCGTCCTTCGGATGAGACGTTAAACCGAGGTCCTGACTCTCTGTGGTATTTTTTGTTGTGTCCTTCGATAAAGAGTAGGGGTGTAACCCCGGCATCCTGGCCAAAAAAATGTGCCCATTGGCCCCTGTCCATCATGGCCTCCTAATCATCCCCATATATATATATATATATACGATTGGTATCATCCCTCAGTCTCCTCTCCACCAATCAGCTGGTGTGTGGTGGGCGTACTGGCGCAATATGGCTGCCGTCGCATCATCCAGGTGGATGCTGCACATTGGTGGTGGTTGAGGAGATTCCCCCCTTCTATGTAAAAGCGCTTTGAGTGAGTGCCTAGAAAAGCGCTATATAAATGTAATTAATTATTATTATTATTATTAACATGACAGTATCTAATCGTCTGAAGGGACTGTTTTCGGCAGGCAGGCTCTGCGGCATGGCAAAGTGAGGCAGCGTCTCGTTCCCTGTTCTCAGGGAACAATGGTTACATTCGTAACCTGAGACGTTCCCTTTCGAAAGGGAACTCGCGCTGCGTCAGCTCGACGCTACGGGGAACGATATACCCACACCGCCATGCCGACGGGAGCGCATGCCCACTGGCAGTGACAACTGTCAGGACAAGCAAATTCAACTGAAATGCTTGAACCACTCCCCTTCTGGTCACATTAGGCTGTCAGTGACAGCGCTCCCTACGGTCAAAGCCCAAGCTATCGCCTGAGAAGGAAACCTTCACACACATGAGGTCCTTCCCAGGCCTTGCTCGAAGGCCTGGAACCAACCCAATCGACAGAAGGGGTTCCTTTAAGGGAACGTGGCAGGGGAACTACGAGGGAACCCGTGCCAGTCACTATTCGGGAGGTTCTCACCCAGTCTGCTATGGGACACGTAATATGGTCAACCCTGTCTGTACAGAACAGAGCCTCTGGTACTCGCCTCCGAAGAGACATCCTGTTAGGGTGCTGCAAGAAAGGCAGTGTCACCGACTAGCCGGACCTCAGAGACGGGTTATCCCGGAGAGCAGCGCTCAGCGAAGTGCTTTCAAACCCTTGCTAGCGAGGGGAGTCAAGCCGCTCGATCCTCGGATCTACCAAGCACTTACTTTAAAACGTGCTTAGGAGGCCAAAAGCCTTATAGGCTGATCGTATCAGGGAGGCCCCGCGGGGCCTACAACCAATAGATCAGCGCCAGGCGGCCATTAGCTCATAACAGACCCTCGCTTTGAGAGGAGCTCATCAGCCTGCCCGGTAGGTAACCATGTCGTAGGCAGACTATGAAGATCCCCTCCTGTGGGGACCGCATAGCAGCAGCGGCGTCTCGTCATGCTAGGGTAAGGACACCGCCTTCAGGTCTCGCGAACGGCCAGAGACCGGCGCCTGATAGCGGGTGACCACCAGCTGTCAGTGTAAAGCCAGTTGTGCGTTCCCGCCCAGGGAACTCGTTCCCCAGGGAGGCCGAGATGGGCCTCCACCTGGCAACCTGTGCCGACTGCTCGCGTGTCCAACAGCGGAGCTCGCTTTCAGGAAGGCCAACCGGGCCTGATACCTGATTGCAGTCGTGCTAGCCCTCGAGGTAGCTGGGAAGACCAGGGACTCGCTTCATCAGGGAGGCCTAGCGGGCCTACCACCTGCAAAAGGTCGGGCATTCCTCCATCACAGCCCTCTGCTCCGTGACTGGACTCATCCAGAAACCACAAGACAGGCGCGTGCCCTCAGAGGAGGCCTCGTGGGGCCTACCACTCCACAGCGAATCCCACAGGGAAGCCCCATGCAGCTTGTCTGATAGCAGCCCATGCTACGATCCGTTACCGAAACTGGGGACCAGGGAACGATTCCAGGGAGGCGCAATGCCTCCACCTGATAGCAGAACATGCCGCCCATAGCCAGAATATGCTACTCATAGCACTTCATGCTCACCGCCTCAGCGGCTGGGAACCGGGAGTTCGCCTCCCGGGAGGTCACTCAGGGAGGCCGATTGAGGCCTACTAGCACTCATGCTAACCATCCAGTGACTGGGGCCCAGGAACGCCTCCACAGAGGAGGCCAGGTGAGCCTGCTTACCCCACAGCAGGCCCTTAGGTAGGCCCGGTAGCGCCTACCACCTACTAGCAGCTCGTACCATCGTCGAGGGGCTAATGCCAGTAGCTCCCCCTCTCAGGGAGGCCAAACGGGGCCCGACCCCTGAGCAAAGGTAGCACAAACCGGGAGCCTACCCCTCAGGGAGGCCTGGCAGGACCCTGCTGTGACTTCAAGAAGGCTGGCTGCTGCGCCTGGGCTGACGGTGGCTGTCTGCTGCTGACAAAGGCCTGGAAAAACCAGTTAGCGCCTGGGGACTCATCCCCAAGGAGACTAGTTGACGAGGTTACTGCTGATGTCGACAACAGTGGAGAAGATCCTCCAAGGCCCACTCGTGGGCCATGGCGTCGAGACTTTCTTGCAAGGAGGCCGTTGACACCTACTACCTGTCCTGAAGTCCTGCTGCCCAGACCGCCCAAGCTGGCTACTAACAACCAGCTGGCTCTTACGCCCGCACCTGGGGCTGGCTCCATCCCAGAAGCAGCTAGGGACTAAGATGCTTTAGTCCTAGGGCCTCCATGACGGCGCAGTTTCTCGGGCAGTGCCTACAGACATGAACCTAATCACATTGCTAACAGCAGTGTACTCAGCAGAAGTGCTAAACAAAAAAACCCCTAAAGCGAGGGGAGTACAACTTACGTCACCTGCTTTGGGGCGGCTGTCTTACTTTCAATGCAGCGGCCACCCGTAAATGCGAGGGCGTCAGCCATTAGCAATGCTCGGGCCTCAGGGGAGCATTCGACCAGAACCGCAAACAGAAGGTTATCCGATGTTCATCTCAACCCGAGCCCTAAAGAAGGTGGAGCAGAGACATAGAGCAAGGGTAAATATCACATAAATATGCAACCCACCGGCCATACCGTCCTCCAGGAGGAGGCCGGGGGCCGCCAAAAGATGGCGGCCACCAAGCTCTGAAAGGCGGAACCAGCAGATAAAGTCTAATTGCAAACCGGCGAAGGACGCTTAATTCCGCCCCACGACCACTGGCAAAGTCGCCGTCTCCTGCAACACCTCGACTGCATTACTCGTAACCCCAGAACGCAGAGAAGGGGGCGGGCCTTGGCCGGACGACTCTGTAAAAAGAGGAGGCAAAAACAAGGATGCACACACAAAGCCATGTTCTTATATCAAAAGACAGGCCAGGGGCGAACGACCTTCCTTAAAAGGGAACGCCCCCATCCTTGACGGAGCCTAGGCCAAGTGGTGCGACGTAAGTACGCACTAGAGGGCTCGGGAAAGAAATATTATCACCTCTAATATTACACAATGAGGCCCCGAAAAACCCCCTCCCCAAAGCCCCGCAGAGCTGGGCGTGGATCTCACTACAGCTCATGCATGAACGCATACCCGGTCTTCAGCTACTTCACACTTTTACGCTAGGAAAAACACAGCTCGCCCCCGACACTACAAGCCCTCGGGCAACGGCGCAATTCAGTTACCCACCTCAGTGGGGACAAATTAACACGGGGAGGCAGCAACTCTACTAGCAAAAGTGAGGCATTCACACACAAAAAAAGAAGATCGTTCTTAGCTTACTCACGGGGAGCTGCAGGCCCTGCGAAATCCAGCGATGTTCCAAATTTCCCCAAACTAGTATCCGCCCACCATCCTGAGGGGGGCGCTTTCAACAAACAAACCAGGCGGGCCGTCAGAATCTCACATTTTCTGCTCAACACAGGCCCACCGGCCTGATGTAAAGCGCCCGGGGGAAATACAAGAGGAAGGGAAAAAAGGCAGCCCTCATCTGCGCGTCCTATAGGGCGGAGTCCGCTGCCTGCGCTGGTTCCGGTTACCAGCCGACTTCCTTCCTCTTTTTGTTGCGGGTGTCCCACCTCCTCTGCGCACCAGTCCTCCGCGGAGGGGGCGCTCAAGAGGCGACGCTGGTTCGCTGGTCCCGCCTCCAGCCCTCAGACCGTGACGGGCCAGGGACACCCGACTGCCTGGGCGCGGTCCCGGACCTCAGCGGAATGCATGTTCTAAAGCGCGCCTTCGCCCCCTCGAACTTCCCCAGCACCGCTTCAACGGAGGTGCTGAAAAAGTTCAGATGGCGAAACCGGGGCATCAAGGAGAAAGGACTTCTCTTTCTCCCCGATGTCAAAACGGTTTAACCACAGATGTCTCTCCGTGACCACCGTCGCCGCCATCGGCGCTATTTGTTCGGTGGCCCGGAGAGCGAAAACCGCGGTCCGGCGCAACTCGACTACCGCCTCAGGTCTCAAATAAATATGCATTGTTTATCCTTTTTATGTGTTATTTAAAAAAAAATCACAAAAATCTAACCTTTCATTGAAGTAAAAGAATTGAGGGGGTAAATCACATTATGAAATAAATGCTTTTCTCCAAAACTTGTTGGCCTTAATCATTGACACCATTTTACTAAATACTTTTTGCAACCTCCTTTTGCCAAGATAACAGCTCTGAGTCTTCTCCTTTAAAGGACAACTCCGGTGAAAAATGAACCTAGGGGTAATTAACACATGGTTACCGAGTAGATCGTTCTCTGGGATGCGTTTTCATGAAAATTGAATGTAAAGAGTTTTATCTCTAAAAACAGATTAGCTTATAACACTATGGGGCACAGAATAAGTAAAATTAAATCGCTAGTTAATACCACTAACAAGGCTCAAAATAGCCTCACACTAACACGGTAGCATAATGAGGGTCCCTACATGCAAACCGAAGCATTGAGAACGATACTCGGTTACTTAACGTAACCTCGGTTCTCTCTAGAGAGGGAACGAGTATTGCGTAAGTTTCTTACGCTTCGGGAAAGCATTCTTTCTTCGAGATTTCTGAAAAACCCAAAATTATCCTTAATTTTGTAACATTGTCAACGCAGTGCGGCAGCCTGGCAGACCATAGCAGGCTATTCCAGCGTGACTATTGGCTGCTCTGCTGGCATCTGCAACAGCCTATCGGTGAGCCCGTGTGACGTGGCAACCAATGAGGGCGCTTCGCGCCCTTCACGCCTCATTTACCTACAGGTAGGGCGTGGCCACGTGTATATAAGCAGGGCTCGCAGGCTGTATATTCGGTTTTCGTAGTCTGAAGCGTAAAAGCCCGCGGGGCGCACGGCAAGGAACGCAATACTCGTTCCCTCTCTAGAGAGAACCGAGGTTACGTTAAGTAACCAAGTATCGTTCTCTTACGAGAGGTTCTCTCGTATTGCGTAAGTTTCTTACGCTTCGGGAACATATTGTCAACGCCGTGCGCACCTCGCATACAGCATATGTATCCCAGGGAACCGGGGAAAAACACAGCTAGGGCAGGTGGCCGGTAAAGAAACGGGCCAACACATATACAGACACTTCGCAGTACTGACGGGTGAAACAACACCCTATCTCATGAATGAGGGAGCGGCACCGCCGGTCTCCTACAAATTCACATAAGTACAATACCGAACTTACAACCAGTATGTGAGTGTTGTCTGCACAGAGTCACTGGGCAGAGCTAACAGCCCCATTAAACTGATAACACTTTTGCCTGCAAGGCAGGAACTTCCAGATTGTAAAATCTCACGAATGTAGACGGAGAGGCCAAGCCTGCCGCCATACAGATATCGTGGATGGAAATCCCTCTGGCCCAGGCCCACGAAGAGGCCATGCCTCTAGTGGAGTGGGCTCTCACACCTAGCGGGCACTGCAGGTGCTTGGAGGCGTAAGCTGCTGCAATCGTGTCCACTATCCACCTGGACAGGCTCTGTTTCGAGGCGGCGAGACCTTTAGTGCGCCCGCCAAACGAAACAAAGAGCTGCTCAGAACGCCTGAAGGCGGCGGAGCGTGTGACATAAACATTCAATGCCCTGACAGGGCAGAGGACATTGCCACCATCCCCCTCGTCGGGTGCTGGCAGAGCCGAGAGGGAGATAATTTGCGCCCTGAAGGGAGTGCCGATCGCTTTGGGACATAACCATGCCTCGGTCTGAGAATGACCTTGGAGTCATTCGGACCGAACTCCATACACGCCGGGCTCACTGAGAGCGCGTGTAGATCCCCCATGCGTTTCACTGAAGCCAGGGCTATCAGGAACGCGGTTTTGAGAGAAAGGAACCTTGGTTCCACGGCTTCGAGCAGTTCAAAGGGATGAGCCTTCAGGGCCTCCAGGACCAAGGACAAATCCCAAATAGGAACCGAGGGGGGTCGCGGGGGATTCACCCGTCTAGCTCCTCTGAGGAAACGGATAATGAGCTCGTTCCTTCCTAGCGCACTGCCTAGCGTCGTCTGAGCGAACGCTGCTATAGCCGCCACATACACCTTGAGCGTGGAAGGGGACCTGCCCAGTTCCAAAAGCTCCTGGAGGAAGGAGAGCACCCGCTGGACCCCACATTCTTGTGGATCCAACCCCTTGGTAACACACCACTTAGTAAACACAGACCACTAGGAACTATATAGCCGCCTCGTCGAGGGGGCTCTAGAGTGTGTGATCGTGTTCACAACCCCTTCGGGCAGGTCAACGGGTATCCGTTCGTCACCCATACATTGCACTCGGGCGTTTAACCAGCGTTGCAGCGGGCGCATACGCAGTAGACCCAGCTGGAGCACTGCTGCAGCTGAGGCCATACATCCCAGCATCCTCTGAAAAGCTTTGAGAGGTGCGGTGCTGCCCGGCTGGAAGGATGCGGCCATGCGTCGGATTCGACGCGCGCGTTGGGGTGACAGGCGGGCTGACATTGCCACGGTGTCCAGATTCAAACCCAGAAATGAGGTTGACTGCGTGGGCACCAATGAGCTCTTGGTCCAATTGACCGTGAGCCCCAGGCTGTCCAGATGGCTGAGCAGCACTGCCCTGTGGGCGAGGAGCTCGGCCTCTGACTGCGCCAGAATGAGCCAATCGTCCAAATAATTCAGAATTCGCATCCCCTGCCCTCTTTATGTGAGTGAGAGACACGGGATTTATAGTGCTTGGGTGCAGGGGTGAACACAGAAAAGTGGGCACATTTACTGCATTTGAAACACATACGGCGTGAGCCGTGCAACCAGAAATAATGCAACAAAATGATTTTGTGATTTCTCTGGTTCGCCGTAAAAACGGCGGTTGTAGACAGGCGAGAAGGCAGTTTTGCTGGCTCGTTGGCTGCGTGAGATCCATCTGCAGCAGCCACAATGGTGGAGGCTGACAGGAAAAGGAGTTTTGACGGTGGTCCGGCCGCGGCGGGACTTAACCGTCGTTTCTCCCCTCTGGCTAGGAGGTCTTTGGAAGCTCGGGCTTCAGCGCGATCCTAGGCCGGGGCCCCCGAGGGGGAGGCGGCTTGCCTCGACTGGAAGAGCGCGATCTGGGGCGGCCGCTCTGTCTTCGCTGAGACAAAGGGGGCCGCGCTGGACGCCGCGCGGGGCTCCGCGCCGGCTGGTCGCGGGGACGGCGAGCAGCAGAGCTAGCGCTAGCGTCTACAATCTCACGAATGTAGACGGAGAGGCCAAGCCTGCCGCCATACAGATATCGTGGATGGAAATCCCTCTGGCCCAGGCCCACGAAGAGGCCATGCCTCTAGTGGAGTGGGCTCTCACACCTAGCGGGCACTGCAGGTGCTTGGAGGCGTAAGCTGCTGCAATCGCGTCCACTATCCACCTGGACAGGCTCTGTTTCGAGGCGGCGAGACCTTTAGTGCGCCCGCCAAACGAAACAAAGAGCTGCTCAGAACGCCTGAAGGCGGCGGAGCGTGTGACATAAACCTTCAATGCCCTGACAGGGCAGAGGACATTGCCACCATCCCCCTCGTCGGGTGCTGGCAGAGCCGAGAGGGAGATAATTTGCGCCCTGAAGGGAGTGCCGATCGCTTTGGGGACATAACCATGCCTCGGTCTGAGAATGACCTTGGAGTCATTTCGGACCGAACTCCATACACGCCGGGCTCACTGAGAGCGCGTGTAGATCCCCCATGCGTTTCACTGAAGCCAGGGCTATCAGGAACGCGGTTTTGAGCGAAAGGAACCTTGGTTCCACGGCTTCGAGCAGTTCAAAGGGATGAGCCTTCAGGGCCTCCAGGACCAAGGACAAATCCCAAATAGGAACCGAGGGGGGTCGCGGGGGATTCACCCGTCTAGCTCCTCTGAGGAAACGGATAATGAGCTCGTTCCTTCCTAGCGCACTGCCTAGCGTCGTCTGAGCGAACGCTGCTATAGCCGCCACATACACCTTGAGCGTGGAAGGGGACCTGCCCAGTTCCAAAAGCTCCTGGAGGAAGGAGAGCACCCGCTGGACCCCACATTCTTGTGGATCCAACCCCTTGGTAACACACCACTTAGTAAACACAGACCACTAGGAACTATATAGCCGCCTCGTCGAGGGGGCTCTAGAGTGTGTGATCGTGTTCACAACCCCTTCGGGCAGGTCAACGGGTATCCGTTCGTCACCCATACATTGCACTCGGGCGTTTAACCAGCGTTGCAGCGGGCGCATACGCAGTAGACCCAGCTGGAGCACTGCTGCAGCTGAGGCCATACATCCCAGCATCCTCTGAAAAGCTTTGAGAGGTGCGGTGCTGCCCGGCTGGAAGGATGCGGCCATGCGTCGGATTCGACGCGCGCGTTGGGGTGACAGGCGGGCTGACATTGCCACGGTGTCCAGATTCAAACCCAGAAATGAGGTTGACTGCGTGGGCACCAATGAGCTCTTGGTCCAATTGACCGTGAGCCCCAGGCTGTCCAGATGGCTGAGCAGCACTGCCCTGTGGGCGAGGAGCTCGGCCTCTGACTGCGCCAGAATGAGCCAATCATCCAAATAATTCAGAATTCGCATCCCCTGCCCTCTTTATGTGAGTGAGAGACACGGGATTTATAGTGCTTGGGTGCAGGGGTGAACACAGAAAAGTGGGCACATTTACTGCATTTGAAACACATACGGCGTGAGCCGTGCAACCAGAAATAATGCAACAAAATGATTTTGTGATTTCTCTGGTTCGCCGTAAAAACGGCGGTTGTAGACAGGCGAGAAGGCAGTTTTGCCGGCTCGTTGGCTGCGTGAGATCCATCTGCAGCAGCCACAATGGTGGAGGCTGACAGGAAAAGGAGTTTTGACGGTGGTCCGGCCGCGGCGGGACTTAACCGTCGTTTCTCCCCTCTGGCTAGGAGGTCTTTGGAAGCTCGGGCTTCAGCGCGATCCTAGGCCGGGGCCCCCGAGGGGGAGGCGGCTTGCCTCGACTGGAAGAGCGCGATCTGGGGCGGCCGCTCTGTCTTCGCTGAGACAAAGGGGGCCGCGCTGGACGCCGCGCGGGGCTCCGCGCCGGCTGGTCGCGGGGACGGCGAGCAGCAGAGCTAGCGCTAGCGTCTACAATCTCACGAATGTAGACGGAGAGGCCAAGCCTGCCGCCATACAGATATCGTGGATGGAAATCCCTCTGGCCCAGGCCCACGAAGAGGCCATGCCTCTAGTGGAGTGGGCTCTCACACCTAGCGGGCACTGCAGGTGCTTGGAGGCGTAAGCTGCTGCAATCGCGTCCACTATCCACCTGGACAGGCTCTGTTTCGAGGCGGCGAGACCTTTAGTGCGCCCGCCAAACGAAACAAAGAGCTGCTCAGAACGCCTGAAGGCGGCGGAGCGTGTGACATAAACCTTCAATGCCCTGACAGGGCAGAGGACATTGCCACCATCCCCCTCGTCGGGTGCTGGCAGAGCCGAGAGGGAGATAATTTGCGCCCTGAAGGGAGTGCCGATCGCTTTGGGGACATAACCATGCCTCGGTCTGAGAATGACCTTGGAGTCATTTCGGACCGAACTCCATACACGCCGGGCTCACCGAGAGCGCGTGTAGATCCCCCATGCGTTTCACTGAAGCCAGGGCTATCAGGAACGCGGTTTTGAGCGAAAGGAACCTTGGTTCCACGGCTTCGAGCAGTTCAAAGGGATGAGCCTTCAGGGCCTCCAGGACCAAGGACAAATCCCAAATAGGAACCGAGGGGGGTCGCGGGGGATTCACCCGTCTAGCTCCTCTGAGGAAACGGATAATGAGCTCGTTCCTTCCTAGCGCACTGCCTAGCGTCGTCTGAGCGAACGCTGCTATAGCCGCCACATACACCTTGAGCGTGGAAGGGGACCTGCCCAGTTCCAAAAGCTCCTGGAGGAAGGAGAGCACCCGCTGGACCCCACATTCTTGTGGATCCAACCCCTTGGTAACACACCACTTAGTAAACACAGACCACTAGGAACTATATAGCCGCCTCGTCGAGGGGGCTCTAGAGTGTGTGATCGTGTTCACAACCCCTTCGGGCAGGTCAACGGGTATCCGTTCGTCACCCATACATTGCACTCGGGCGTTTAACCAGCGTTGCAGCGGGCGCATACGCAGTAGACCCAGCTGGAGCACTGCTGCAGCTGAGGCCATACATCCCAGCATCCTCTGAAAAGCTTTGAGAGGTGCGGTGCTGCCCGGCTGGAAGGATGCGGCCATGCGTCGGATTCGACGCGCGCGTTGGGGTGACAGGCGGGCTGACATTGCCACGGTGTCCAGATTCAAACCCAGAAATGAGGTTGACTGCGTGGGCACCAATGAGCTCTTGGTCCAATTGACCGTGAGCCCCAGGCTGTCCAGATGGCTGAGCAGCACTGCCCTGTGGGCGAGGAGCTCGGCCTCTGACTGCGCCAGAATGAGCCAATCATCCAAATAATTCAGAATTCGCATCCCCTGCCCTCTTTATGTGAGTGAGAGACACGGGATTTATAGTGCTTGGGTGCAGGGGTGAACACAGAAAAGTGGGCACATTTACTGCATTTGAAACACATACGGCGTGAGCCGTGCAACCAGAAATAATGCAACAAAATGATTTTGTGATTTCTCTGGTTCGCCGTAAAAACGGCGGTTGTAGACAGGCGAGAAGGCAGTTTTGCCGGCTCGTTGGCTGCGTGAGATCCATCTGCAGCAGCCACAATGGTGGAGGCTGACAGGAAAAGGAGTTTTGACGGTGGTCCGGCCGCGGCGGGACTTAACCGTCGTTTCTCCCCTCTGGCTAGGAGGTCTTTGGAAGCTCGGGCTTCAGCGCGATCCTAGGCCGGGGCCCCCGAGGGGGAGGCGGCTTGCCTCGACTGGAAGAGCGCGATCTGGGGCGGCCGCTCTGTCTTCGCTGAGACGAAGGGGGCCGCGCTGGACGCCGCGCGGGGCTCCGCGCCGGCTGGTCGCGGGGACGGCGAGCAGCAGAGCTAGCGCTAGCGTCAGGACGTCGAGGCAGGAAGAGGTTCATAGCCTGAGTCGTCTTCTGTACCTCAGAGAAGCGGTTGAAGATCCCGTTGACCGCTGGGCCGAAAAGGCCGGATGGGGAGAGTTTCTGTTTCTCTCATGTCAGCGAGCGTGAGCCAGAGGTGCCTCTCTGCGACTGTGAGGGAGGCCATGGAGTGTCCAAGGGCTTGTGCTGCGGTCTTGGTAGCGCGAAGGGAGAGATCCGTCGCGCTTCTCAAATCCGTAACCAACTCTGCGTCCTTGCTTTTCTCGTCCAAGTCACGGAGGAGATTAGCCTGGAGGATTTGTAGCAAAATCTGAAAAGTTACTTTTCAAGAAGGTGTTCCTTCTCAGATGATGTCAGTTCGATAGCTTGGGTTTGAATATCCTTAATCACTCCCCTTCAACCGTTAGTCTGTTATGAGCGCGAGATGGAGAGGAGAGCTGAAGTAAAACCCTGCCCTCTATTCAATATTCCGTTTCGCTTGTAAATACGTCACAGCACTGAAGAAAACTCAGTTGCTACTTCCGGTTCATTGGGACTTTAAACATATTTACTAGGGGTGCCAATAATTCTGACAAATGTAATGTTAATTTTATTAAGTAATTATATAAGATATTTTAATATGTAAATGTTGTAGTGTTTTTAGAATTAAAACTTTTGTATAGTTGTAGCATTTTTTAAATAAATATAAATTAATTTAAACATTATTATTAATTCATATTTTTATTGTTTTTTATTATTTTTATATTTAAAATAAGTTATATATGTTTTCTTATACTTTTAATGTGTGATTTAATTTACTTTTATTATTATTAGTCTTTATAGTTTTAGTATTTGTTTTTTGATATTTAAACATTTATTTTATCTTTATATTAAAAAAGTCACTTAAATGTAGTTTGTATATTATTAATCTTAATTATTATTAAGCACATGTTAGACACTTTATTTCAACTTTTCTAATATTTTCTTAATTTTTATTGAAAATAAATGCCTTTCGGATCTGATATATGATGGGAAAAGGGAGTAGAGCGAGTTCGGCAAAAGGTGGATTCGAACCTCGGGTTGATTTGCGTCAAAACTTTCTGCCATGCGTCTTACCCCTACACTATTGCCGCTCTAAATGATTCAGTGATTTCCATAATTTTATCTGGCCAAACCAGACATTTAGTAAACAAGGCGGTATGTATTTTCACAAGGATTTCATGTATTTTTAGTATTTGTAGTTTTATTTCAATTTTTTTAAATTAAATTCTATATAAAATAAATACTGTATTTTGTTTTATTAATGCTGTTTTTATTACTTAAAAATATAAAATATTTATTTTCCTTTTAAAATAACATTAGTTTTTGTACAGTGTTATTATGTGATTTTATATAGTTTTAATTTATCTAGTTTTAGCAGGACTCAGATGCATACAACAAAACTTTGGATGACTGGATGACTGCCTTATATACATCTACCTTTGTGTCCAGCCAGATGCCATGCTCATCCCATATTCTCTTGGACAGTCGACCAAAGGCAACACAAGCTTTTACGATGTGGGCACTGATGTCAGAGTCTGCTCTCACGTCAGGTGCGAGAATGCGTCTGAGGTAGCCATAATGAGACACTACTGAATCCATTATTCCAGCACAAACAGGGGACAGTTACTGATAATGCATGGAGTTCACTCACACGCTTCACTGTTGTAATGGCCAAGAGAAATGCAGTCTTAAATGCCAGTGGACATTTAAGACAGTGGCCTCCAAATCAATAGGGAAAATCAACTAGGTCAGTTCGATGTTTGACTGTCCGCAAACACACCTACCACTGTAATCCTATACATCCTTCATATCATCTGCACCACCTCTGGGTATAGAGTCCAATCTCCCTGAGACACCCAGCCATGTGAAAGAGCATCCATGGCCTGATTGAGTTGACCTGGTAGATATGCTGCCCAATTGAAAGCAGGTTGATCTGAGCCCAAACAAGCAGATTGTGAGAGTCTTGAAGCGCACTCCGTGATCTCATGATCTCATTGATACCCTGTTGTCTGTGTGCACCAGATCCAAGAAGACTGGCATCTGTCCTGATGACCTCCCACTGTGCAGGTGGCAGTCCCAATGGAACTCCTCTAAGGAGAAACTGCTTCTGCAACCAAGGTGTTAGAGCTTGCAACAACGTGTCCAGTTGTCCCAATTCAAAACAATCCCTAAAGATGCAATATGGTCCAACAGATGACGAGTGTGCTGGGGTAATGCTACACAGTCCCAGTCGTCCAGGTATGGCAACACCCTCATGCCAGTCCTTTGTTGTGGTTCCAATGCCACCTGGCCATACTTTGAAAAAACTCTTGGTGCCAGAGCCAGGCCAAACGGAAGGACCCTGAACTGGACTATTTGACCCATGCATGCAAACAGAGGGAATCGCCTGTGTTCTGGAGCAATTAGAACATAAAAATAGGCATCCTTCAAATCGATTGCTGCGCACAACATCCGGAACAGTAGAAACTTTAGAAAACTATTTCAATTTCTAAGACTTTTTCAAAGTCTCAGATTGGCCTAAACCTGCCATCTTTCTTTGTGACCAGAAAATGAATGGAAAAAATCCCCCGAGATGAACGTGAGGGTCTACTAATTCTATATGATGTTTTTTATTAAACATCCCTTTGGGTGGATGCCTTTTATTAAACGGCCCTTTGTCGCCAGTTCTGTTCATAATTTTTATGGACAGAATTTCTAGGCGCAGCCAGGGGCCGGAGGGTGTCAGGTTTGGAGACCACACGGTTTCGTCTCTGCTCTTTGCGGATGACGTTGTCGTGTTGGCCCCTTCTAATCAGGACCTTCAGCATGCACTGGGACGATTTGCAGCCGAGTGTGAAGCGGCTGGGATGAGGATCAGCACCTCCAAATCCGAGGCCATGGTCCTCAGTCGGAAAAGGGTGGTTTGCCCACTTCAGGTTGGTGGAGAGTTCCTGCCTCAAATGGAGGAGTTCACGGATTGGTGCAGCTTCTGCAGTAATGCGGTCGATGTACCGGTCTGTCATGGTGAAGAAAGAGCTAAGCCATAAGGCGAAGCTCTCGATTTACCGGTCAATCTACGTTCCTACTCTCACCTATGGTCATGAGCTTTGGGTCATGACCGAAAGGACAAGATCCCGGATACAGGCGGCCAAAATTTGCTTTCTCCGCAGGGTGGCTGGGCGCTCCCTTAGAGATAGGGTGAGAAGCTCAGTCACTCGGGAGGAACTCGGAGTAGAGCCGCTGTTCCAGATGCCTCCTGAACGCCTTCCCGGGAAGGTGTTTCGGGCATGTCCAACCGGGAGGAGGCCCCGGGGAAGACCAAGGACACGCTGGAGAGACTATGTCTCCCGCTGACCTGGGAGCACCTCGTTGTCCCCCCGGAAGAGCTAGAGGAAGTGTCTATGGAGAGGAAAGTCTGGGCATCTCTGCTTAGACTGCTGCCCCCACGACCCGGCCCTGGATAAAGCGGAAGAAGATGGATGGATGGATGGATGGATGGGGTTTTTTATTAAAGATGATCTATCCAAACAAATCATCATAAGCAATTACTACATCTATCCTATCAACATGAGAGGAAGCATATATACACTTTAGATTTCTTTAGAGGTTCTTTACACATAGTATCAGGTCTATTCAGAACTGTATGGTCTTGAGGAATCCTTTATATGCTGAAATGGATCTTTGTGTTGGATTTTAGGGTTCTTTATTCCCGCCTTTTTTGTTTTTCAAATCTATAACTGTCAAAGCCACCTCATTACTGATTTTATGGAGCTCAGCTATACAACTACACAGACTGTCAACACACTCTCAACAGGTAAATTATTAATTTCTTAAAATGCCTATATATTTTATGACACAAAAAAGGCAGGTCCCAGGCCTGGAAGAAGACCATTTGTTGGTTGAAACATGTTGGCTCTTATATTTTATTTTTATTTTTTTTAAATGACTTAAGCCATATCAAATAAAGGCTTTTTAATTAATTCCTTCTCCACTTTTTACGTCTGACTGAGTGCCTGGGACCTGCCTTTTTTTTGTGTCATTGGATTTTTCCCTACCCCAAGAGCACCTATTACGGACTATTTAACTCTACCTGAGCGCCAGGTTGAAACTTTTGAAGCCTATATATTTTAACTTGAAAATACTGTAACTGGTTTCCTACCAATCATGTCTTTAGCACATATCTAAGTGTGAGCAGCTCTGTTCAGGTAAGGATACTCATCTTCTCTTCTCCACTAAGCAATTAATAGAGATATTCAATGTGTGATCCATATTGTTAGATTTGTAAAAAAATATTTTATGCATAAACATTAAAGCTATGCCATGCCTTTATCTCACCTTTTCCTTTTAAAGGGGTGGTAAACCACGATTTCACTTTTCTAATTTTAGCTAGTGTGTAATGTTGCTGTTTTAGCATAAACAACATCTGCAAAGTTACAACGTTCAAAGTTTAAAGCAAAGGGAGATATTTGCTTTTAAAGAAATAAATTTCTAAGGACTACAGCAAACGGCCGGTAGGGACTACTAGACATTCTTCCAGGGTCTCTGACATCACCAGCCCCAATATTTACATAAACCCCTCCTCCGAGAATATTAAATAAGGTGGGGCGAGGCCATTTTGTATCGCCGCGGGGAAGCGTTGTAGTGTTGTTGCCGCAATGCTGACGAAACGCTGTTATTTTCATCCGGATTGCAGGTACACTTTGTTCAGCCTTCCTAGGGACGGGGGTGCGTTTCAGTGTGTTTAACATACAACGTTATATGCATGCGTGTATGAGACAGAGGGGAACACGGTCGCATTTGCAGCAGATATATGCTGCCCATCATAAATCAAAGCACGAGACAGACAGGGGTCGGAGGAGAAGACCGGAAAATATGACATAATGGACAATATTCGTCTGTATTTGCAATACATGAGCTGTGGTTCAGCTGCGCGAGACAAACACTGCCAGTGTGAATGCACAACGGCTCCCGCTGCACATTTCACGGTGGAAAGCTTCCACAATCTTTGCGAGTTCAATGCAGGATTCGCACAACGGCTTGTCCCGAAAGATGGATTTAAAAACAGAAGCTGTTTACGGGCCACAACCTGTAAGTATGATTTATTTTTCATCTATGTGTTTTCCTGTAATAGTTTGTATTGTTAATTGTACGTTGTAACAAGGAATACACAGATGACAACGCTGTTCTGAAAACCAGTTAGTGCTCATTCATAGTTAACATTATCCGACAAACACCTAACGTTAAAAACTTTTTTTTAAATCTCAACAGCGAACTTGGCATTAGTGTAAATTATTCTTTGATTAGAGCTTTTATGTGTTGTTTATCTACAGGCATGCTAAACATGGTTCTGGGTTTGATTTGGCTACTATCGTAAAGCCAATGTTTAGTGTTCGTTTTGGGTAAATAGTTCTTGCAACAGATATTTTGTCTATAATCGTTCTAAAAATACAAAAGTAACAGTGCCATTCAGTAGCGATCACTATAGATCCGCAGTCTTTACTATTGAGGACTGAACAGGTTTTGCTCGATCATCTTCACTAAAATTGTCTGGGTCTGATTTGGGCTCAAATTGGTATGGTTTTATTGACGCCATTGTTTTGTTTCTAATACTACCCAAAGCACAGTCTACCAGTAAAGGTAAGGGGCGTGACGTTTCTGACAAACGTGCACTAGGCGGTTAGCGAATCACAACACACTGGGCCAGCTAACCAATCTGAGCCCATTGCGTATTTTTGAGGGACTGGCTTCATACAACCTGGAAACCATCAGACTGTTTTTACAAGGAGAGACAGAGCAGTGTAGAATAAAGGTAAAATATATGAAAAATAATGCAATTTTTTAAAAACGAAGCATGAACACATGTTACAGTGTACCCCATAAACACAATCAAGCCTTCGAAAGTATGTGTTTTACCATCCCTTTAATATTGTAAAGGGCTCACATAAACAATTGTTTTTACATCAACAACTGAAAAAGACACACTGTAACTGTAAACTCAATTGTATTTCACATCAAAAAGGATTAAAGGGATAGTTCACCCAAAAATGAAAATTCTGTCATCATTTACTCACCCTCAAGTTACTCCAAACCTGTATGAGGTTTATTTATATGTATTTCTTTGTTCTGCTGAACACAAAATAAGATATTTGTAAGAATGTTTGTAACCAAGCAGAGCAACCATTGACTACCATAGTAGGGAAAAAAATACTATGGTAGTCAATGTTTGCTCTCTCTGCTTCAGCCGACTCTTCATCTGATTGGTTGAAGGACTATCCAATTACGTACAGAGTAATTTGAATTATGCTCATTTACCACGCCTCTTGTGCAGTAGAAAATACAAAGCAGACTCCCCAGACCAATGTTCAATCTTAAATTGAGCTTGGTCTGGTGATAGCCAGACAACTCTTCAGCAGCAAGCAGCACAAAATATTGTTACATCCAATTCAATCAAGCAATTATTCAAGCGAGAACGAGAAAAGAGATCGAGATGATGTGTTAAGTGGGTGTTTATAGCAAAATAACTGTCTGTGTATAATTTGTGTCATTAGGATATAACTCATTTGCTGCACTCTTAGAAAGATTCAGTGGGTTCTATTTAGAAAGGTTTTGTGACTGAATTTAAAAGAACTCTATTTGCAAAAAGGTTCTATATAAGGAGAAATGTCTTAAAAGATTGCATAATACTTTCATGCTTAATGGTTATTTAAATTTGTTCTACTCATGAAGTATGTTTATGAGCTGCTTAATTCATCACATTTAATTACAATTAAAAATTTATATATAAAATGTTTTAAACTAAATCTATAAAATGATCCCAGGATGGAAGCCCTAAACGGTTCTTTATATGAAGCACCTGACGGAACCCTTGAAGGTTCCATTTAGAACCTTTATCATTGTACAATCCATATTTTTATGATGTATCTGTTCACAATACATCAGTTTCTTGTGTAATGTATTGGTTCTTGATATTGTTGAGCATATCTACATCAGACATGTCTATTAACAGCAGAAAAGAATCCAGCCTCATCTGAGTGACCCCTGACCCCTGAAGTGAAGCTCTTCAGCTCACGAGGGGATCGTGTGTATGCGTGAGTGAGTGTGCGAAGCTGCGCTGTCTGTGTGAACAGAGAGACAGACAGTGTTTGCAATTAGCAGGGATTTAACGGAGATTAACTTACTGCAATCTGACAAACAAGAGCAGAACTGCCATACACACACGCACGCACGCACGCACGCACTCACACACACACACACACACACACACACACACACACACACACACACACACACACACACACACACACACACACTCACACTCTCTTTCTCTCTCTCTCACACTCACACAGACACACACACTCTCTCTCTCTCTTTCTCTCTCTCTCTCTTTCACACACACACACATACAAACACACACTTTCTCTCTCTCAAACACACGCACACTCTCTCTCTCTCTCTCTCTCTCTCTCTCTCTCTCTCTCTCTCTCTCTCGCACACACACACACAAAATCCCACACACACACACTCACACTCTCTCGCACACACACACACACACACACACAATCCTCCACACACACACAGACACACAAAAAATACTTTGTATTGTCACAGATGTTGCGTAAGTGTATTTATCCTACACAATTTTAAAACAATGCAGTCAAGATCATGTTTGGATTTATTGCAGATCATCACTCGAGGTTTGATGGGAGATTGGGTCGCAGTGAAGGAACACAGACTGACTCTATTAGTCACGAAAAAGGGTTCTCAACTAACATTTTTCATCACAGTTTTCATTAACGAAATTAAGACTAGTGCCTGGTGTGTTTTATAAGTAGTGGTCTATAGTAAAGATCTATAAATGAGATCAGGTGTGTAAGAGACACTTATGATGGTTGAATATAAAGTTTGCAGAGCAGTGAGAAACGTTCGACAGGTCACGTGTGTCCACTGGCCGATTTCAGTGAAGCTGCGAGCGCTCAGGATCACAGTGTGGGATGTTCAGAGATACTGAAATACATTCCTCTTTCTTCTGTGGCCTGATACAGACGGGGAGGAGGCGTGATACGGAGGCAGAAACACAGAAAAACAGTGTGTGAAATCAGCCAGTGCACCGAATCTCTGAGAGACAGGCGGATTGATGTCTGCTATAAATACCAGCACCTACATAAGCTCTACTCTCACAGCAAAGCCAGTGTGACAGACGCTAAAATCTGAGCCGCTAATATACAGCATCAGCAGCAACAGGAGGACTCACACTTAAAAAAATCTATGAATTAAGAAAACTAAGCCTGTTTTTAGGACTGTTAGTTTTTTTTTGCATGGTTACATTGGGTCCTATCATACACCAGGTGTGACGTGTTTTTTGCTAGTTTCAGCCCGGCGCAGTTATCATTTTCACGTCCAGCGCCACATTTTTAAAACAGAAAATGCACTGGTGCCCATCTGTTCTCCCATGGGCGTGCTGGTCTGAAAACCAGGTGTGTTCAGGGACATTGTTGGGGCATTGCTATTGTGAGGAACTGAAAACGACTGCACCATTGACCATCAAAAACCTGGTCTAAAGTCAATAGTAGCAGTATTTTTTTATGTTATTTAAAGGGCGCATTAGTAATATGCACCTATAGGCGGGTGCACAACATGTGTACACTCTGCTTATTACACAAACAGGGATGCACAGCAGCACACACACATGCCAAATATTAAAAATAAAAGGATTTCTCTCTGGAGAAGTGTTCAGTCTGGCACAACTGGATTTTAAAGGGAATGGGAGATGAGACTCTGATTGGTTACGCCCAAAACACACCCATGACTCATTAAGAGACTAGGGACAACCCTTTTGGACCCGCCGACCATTTTTTCCATCGTTAAACTAGCAAAAGTGGATTCGGACACACCCTAAGTGCACCTGCACTGTGCGCTTCAGACCATGTGCTCAGAACGTTAAAATAGGGCCTTGTGTCCACAGTCACGTCACATGACAGTAACAACATGCAGCTGAAGTACGCCCGTATTTCATTCATACTATATAGAACACACTTTTTTAATGGTCGAGAAGTAAATTCAAATGTAGTACCTCCTCCACAGCGAGAGACTCAAACACGATGATGTGAAGTGATGTTAGTGAAGAGAAAAACATTTGACACACTCAATCTGAATGACAATTAAAAGAGTGATGAAATCATTTGTAATGCTTTCTCATGAAAACACCTGTATGATGAGCAAAAACTAAAAGAGATTATTATTATATTATATACTTGGTAACAATACGTTAAAATAATGTCTCATTTGTTAACATTAGTTAGTAAAGTGTATATTTACAGCATTTATTAACCTATGTTAATATTAGTTAATAAAAATGTTCATGTTAGTTCAGAGCGCATTTACTGCATTAATTAAAGGTCCCGTTCTTCGTGTTTTTTTGAAGCTTTGATTGTGTTTACAGTGTGCAATATAACATGTGTTCATGTTTCGCGTGTAAAAAAACACAGTATTTTTCACACAATTTACTTATCTGTACACCGCTGTTTTCACTGTCCTAAAAACGGGCTGATGAGTTCCTTGTTCTATGAAGTCCCTCCTTCAGAAATATGTAACGAGTTCTGATTGTGCCAGCGGTTCCTGTGTTGTGATTTGACCACAGCTTAGCGCACGTTGAACGGTTCCTGTGTTGTGATTCGACAGCAGCTTAGCGCACGTTGCACGGAAAGGTCACGCCTCTTAACGGGGAGATGTATGCAATGATCTCTAAGTACAGCGTCCCTGTGAAAGCCAAACAAAGGTGATTTGACTCCGGGATGAAAATAACAGCGTCTCGACGACATGGCGACAAACACAATCAAACGCAACACTTCCTCGTCTTCTCCACGCAACACTTCCTCTTCTCCACGTGGGAGAGCAACAAGACCACGCCCCCTTTTTCACGTATTCTTGTGGGCGGAGGTTAGTCTGTTCTACTGACGTAATTAAAGCAGGCTGTACCAGGATGTAGTCCAAGCCGGCCGTTCGCTGTAGGCTTTGAAAGGGAACTTCTGTTAAATAAAATATCTCGCTTGGCATTGAACTTTGAGCTTTATAATTTTACAGGTCTTATTTATGCTCTAACAGCAACATTACACACTAACTAAAGTTTGAACAATGGGATCATGAAGAACGGGACCTTTAATGTTAAAGGGTTAGTTCACCCAAAAAATGAAAATTCTGTCATTAATTACTTACCTTCATGTCATTCGACACCCGTAAGACCAGAAGATATTTTGATGAAGATATTTTTGTTGAAATCCGATGGCTCAGAAAGGCCTCCATTGACATCAACGAAATTTACACTCTCAAGACCCATAAAAGGTACTAAAGACGTTGTTACGAAGTCCATCTCACTACAGTGGTTCTACAATAACTTTATGAAGCGACGAAAATAGTTTTTGTACGCAAAAAAACCCTAAATAACGACTTATACACTCACTTAAAGGATTATTAGGAACACCTGTTCAATTTCTCATTAATGCAATTATCTAATCAACCAATCACATGGCAGTTTCTTCAATGCATTTAGGGGTGTTGTCCTGGTCAAGACAATCTCCTGAACTCCAAACTGAATGTCAGAATGGGAAAGAAAGGTGATTTAAGCAATTTTGAGCGTGGTATGGTTGTTGGTGCCAGACGGGCTGGTCTGAGTATTTCACAATCTGCTCAGTTACTGGGATTTTCACACACAACCATTTTTAGGGTTTACAAAGAATGGTGTGAAAAGGGAAAAACATCCAGTATGCGGCAGTCCTGTGGGCGAAAATACCTTGTTGATGCTAGAGGTCAGAGGAGAATGGGCCGACTGATTCAAGCTGATAGAAGAGCAACTTTGACTGAAATAACCACTCGTTACAACCGAGGTATGCAGCAAAGCATTTGTGAAGCCACAACATGCACAACCTTGAGGCGGATGGGCTACAACAGCAGAAGACCTCACCGGGTACCACTCATCTCCACTACAAATAGGAAAAAGAGGTCCAAAAAGCTCACCAAAATTGGACAGTTGAAGACTGGAAAAATGTTGCCTGGTCTGATGAGTCTCGATTTCTGTTGAGACATTCAGATGGTAGGGTCAGAATTTGGCGTAAACAGAATGAGAACATGGATCCATCATGCCTTGTTACCATTGTGCAGGCTGGTGGTGGTGGTGTAATGGTGTGGGGGATGTTTTCTTGGCACACTTTAGGCCCCTTAGTGCTCTGATGGCTACTTCCAGCAGGATAATGCACCATGTTACAAAGCTCGAATCATTTCAAATTGGTTTCTTGAACATGACAATGAGTTCACTGTACTAAAATGGCCCCCACAGTCACCAGATCTCAACCCAACAGAGCCTCTTTGGGATGTGGTGGAATGGGAGATTCGTGCCTTGGATGTGCACCCCACAAATCTCCATCAACTGCAAGATGCTATCCTATCAATATGGGCCAACATTTCTAAAGAATGCTTTCAGCACCTTGTTGAATCAATGCCACGTAGAATTAAGGCAGTTCTGAAGGCGAAAGGGGGTCAAACACAGTATTAGTATGGTGTTCCTAATAATTCTTTAGGTGAGTGTATAGTGATGACCGATTTCAAAACACAGCATCATGAAGCTTCGAAGCGTTATGAATCAGCGGGTCGAATCATGATTCGGATCGCATGTCAAACCGCAAAAAATGACTTTGGCGATCCAAACCGCTGAATTGACTCACTGATTCATAACGCTTCGAAGCTTCATGATGCAGTGTTTTGAAATCGGTGTTTGTGTTCCGAAGATGAACGGAGGTCTTACGGGTAATTAATGACAGAATTTTCATTTTTGGGTGAACTAACCCTTTAACAGATGCAATTTTTGATCCTTAATATGTAGTAGTAAATGTTGAGATTAAGACTAATAAAATGCTTAGGAAATATTGTTCATAGTTAGTTCATGTTAACTAATGTTAACAAGTGAAATCTAATTGTAAAGTGCTACCTATTGTTCATTTGTCATTTTAAAGTGAACTATAGTTGAAACAGATGATTAAAACTCTGATATACACTCCTGTTCAAACAAAGGTCGGTAAGACTTTGTTTTTGAAAGAAGTCTTTTCTGCTCACCAAGGCTGCATTTATTTGATCAACACAGTGTGACATTTTATTGAGAAATTACAGTAAACAGAAATATACAGTGAGGAAAATAAGTATTTGAACACCCTGCTATTTTGCAAGTTCTCCCACTTGGAAATCATGGAGGGGTCTGAAATTGTCATCATAGGTGCATGTCCACTGTGAGAGACATAATCTAAAAAAAAAAATCCAGAAATCACAATGTATGATTTTTTTAACTATTTATTTGTATGATACATGATACTGCAAATAAGTATTTGAACACCTGAGAAAATCAATGTTAATATTTGGTACAGTAGCCTTTGTTTGCAATTACAGAGGTCAAATGTTTCCTGTAGTTTTTCACCAGGTTTGCAAACACTGCAGGAGGGATTTTGGCCCACTCCTCCACCCAGATCTTCTCTAGATCAGTCAGGTTTCTGGCCTGTCGCTGAGAAACATGGAGTTTGAGCTCCCTCCAAATATTCTCTATTGGGTTTAGGTCTGGAGACTGGCTAGGCCACGCCAGAACCTTGATATGCTTCTTACAGAGCCACTCCTTGGTTATCCTGGCTGTGTGCTTCGGGTCATTGTCATGTTGGAAGACCCAGCCTCGACCCATCTTCAATGCTCTAACTGAGGGAAGGTTTGTTCCCCAAAATCTCGCAATACATGGCCCCGGTCATCCTCTCCTTAATACAGTGCAGTCGCCCTGTCCCATGTGCAGAAAAACACCCCCAAAGCATGATGCTACCACCCCCATGCTTCACAGTAGGGATGGTGTTCTTGGGATGGTACTCATCATTCTTCTTCCTCCAAACACATTTAGTGGAATTATGACCAAAAAGTTATATTTTGGTCTCATCTGACCACATGACTTTCTCCCATGACTCCTCTGGATCATCCAAATGGTCATTGGCAAACTTAAGACAGGCCTTGACATGTGCTGGTTTAAGCAGGGGAACCTTCCATGGCATGCATGATTTCAAACCATGATGTCTTAGTGTATAACCAACAGCAACCTTGGAAACGGTGGTCCCAGCTCTTTTCAGGTCATTGACCAGCTCCTCCCGTGTAATTCTGGGCTGATTTCTCATCTTTCTTAGGATCATTGAGACCCCACGAGATGAGATCTTGCATGGAGCCCTAGTCCGAGGGAGATTGACAGTCATGTTTAGCTTCTTACATTTTCTAATGATTGCGCCAACAGTGGACCTTTTTTCACCAAGCTGCTTGGCAATTTCCCCATAGTCCTTTCCAGCCTTGTGGAGGTGTACAATTTTGTCTCTAGTGTCTTTGGACAGCTCTTTGGTCTTGGCCATGTTAGTAGTTGGATTCTTACTGATTGTATGGGGTGGACAGGTGTCTTTATGCAGCTAACAACCTCAAACAGGTGCATCTAATTTAGGATAATAAATGGAGTGGAGGTGGACATTTTAAAGGCAGACTAACAGGTCGTTGAGGGTCAGAATTCTAGCTGACAGGTGTTCAAATACTTTTTTGCAGTTGTATCATACAAATAAATAATTACAAATCATATATTGTGATTTCTGGATTTTTTTTTTTAGATTATGTCTCTCACAGTGGACATGCACCTATGATGACAATTTCAGACCCCTCCATGATTTCCAAGTGGGAGAACTTGCAAAATAGCAGGGTGTTCAAATACTTATTTTCCTCACTGTATCAAAATGCCAAGTCGAGTATTCACATAAACACAGTAGATGTAAGAAAGATTATGGAGTCGTGGGTTGCGTTTTTTGGGCTACTTTTATTATGTACCACGGCCGCAAAAGTGTTTGTTTGTAGATAAAGAAAAAATGTAAATGGAACATTAGAGGGTATTGATCCGCTGGGAATAAACATTTGGCAACAACAGATGTGGTGAGTGGATGCGTGTGGCTTTGACGTAACGGCACAAATCAAGGCATCTACATCAAGCGGCTGTAGAAGAATTTGTTAGCCTGTGGATGAACAAGCAGCATTATAAAATGTCAGGTAAACTGCGGAAAGAAATAACGCAAAGAATGGGAGAAAGACAAAGGATTAATGGAGTGTCTAAATAATGATAAAAAAGTGTTCTGGAAATGTGAATGTGGCAAGGGGGGCGTGGTTCAGCGAGGTCGGCAACGGGAGAGAAGAAGCAGGTGACGAATGGTACCTAAGTGGGTTAAGTGCACAATGACATTCACCTATGTCTTGTTGCAGTAATTGGCATGGGGAGACCGGATAAAGGCCGGTCAGAAACAGGAAGCAAGAGAGAGAGAGAGCAGCTGAGGACTCGTGTGGTGATCGTGTGAGAGCTCTGGAGAGCGCATCGTGTGAGAGCTCCTTCCTTCATTATACTTTGAACGTTGTTACAGTGAAATACGTGTAATGTAATGTAATGTAATATGCAAATGCTAGCTCATGCTGCAACTGAAAAACATTAAACAAATGTGTCTTTTTTCTCAAATGCTGGAACATTATTTGACGGTATTGTTGCTGTGAAGTAGAGAGTTGAAACTGGAGGCTCATGTTGCTCAAGCACCCTAACTGTTGATCATTTAGGAAGTGTTCCAGAAGAAATTTCCAAGAACAACAGAAACTACAATACATAGTCATCAGATATTACAGGAAGAAGCTCTCATGAATCATTAGCATTTTTGCAGGAACGATAAATATAGCCGGTGATTCACTGACAGGGGCGTAGCCAGAACATTTTTTCAGGGGTGGCCAGGTAAGACCCAGTGATTTTATTGGGGTGGCCAAAAAAATTACTACTGACTATGACATGCTGTACCAAAGCAAATTCTACAGAAAATATAGATCACAAACGAACAAAAATAATTAAAAATTATAATTTTATTTACAATGTCATACAAAATAAGTCAAATATGTACTGTATGTTGATAATTTGAGGGAAAAAGACAAAAAGCTTAAAGTCAGAAAAGAAATCCTAAACAAAATTAACAAGTCGTTCACACATGAACAAAATTCTCAAACTTTTTATGCTTATTGCTTTGTCCTTTGCCAAACAAAATGTTGCCCTAAGAAAACAGATAAAGTATCATTACAAAAAGAGAAAAGTTACTGAATCTCTGCTTCCTCATCGCCTCTCTTAGCACCAGACATTTCCACTGCTACTGTCCTCTCTGTATCAGTATTTCCCCCTGCCTCTTTGTCATTTTCAATTCTGATGGTACTAGTCCTTTTTGTAAAAAAGGAATGTATCCCCCTATCTTCCTTTGCTTTCCTTTTCATGCTCTCTACAGTTCAGACAAACAGACAAAGAAACGATTGTATTATTATTAATATAAACAGCTACTTATACAACAGTGACAGTCATAATGTAAGTGTATATGTAATGTTTGTGGTACCTTTTTTTAATTAACTTGCTAACATTTGCAGTAACTTTAGCTAACATTAGCTAATTTATATGATTAATAGAGAGTATGCGCATCTGGGTATTCGCTTTAGTGAGTAATGAAGCCAATCACAGTCACAGACATGTTTGTTGATTTCTAAAACGCAATGGCCAATCACAGGTGTTGAAGTTAGAATCCACTCACCACCTGAGTTTTTGTCCAGCGACGAGGTCTGTACATGCACTAATAGACCTAATAGACCTTATTCACAGCAGCGCCTTCTTTATGAAAGAAATTAGTCTGAAAGTGAGGCTGTGGGGATAAACATACATCTCTTCAGTGGGTTGTACTGTTATTTAATGTATTTTTGGATTGTTCTGCTTATAAAACACTGAAAAAATATATTTCAAAGATGTTTCAGTAGACAAAAAAGCTGTGGAAAATGATAAGTGATTTAGGAGCTTTATACAGCCTTTTACAGGTGATGCCATTGAAATGGTACGTCTTACCCTCATAGCCTCACTTTCAAACCTGGAAATTTTCCAATTTTCCATTTTCCAGATGTTCAAGCCTGTCATGGCTCTGCTCTGAATAAGGTCTACACTCCAAGTGTAGACATGTAAGAAATTAATTGATTAACAGAACTTGAGATCACGTTCATTGAATGACTGACAGCTTTTAGTGATTATAAAGGGAATGCTCTTTGCACACTATCTAGGCGATATAACATATCTGATATATGATATATATGATATATTCAGAATTTGAATAAAACTTTTATTTTCCATTCATGACAATATTTATGTATCGAAATCAGGCTCATATAAATGTCAGGAAAACATGATTCCTGGCTGCATGTCAATATCCATGGATCGCTGGATCTTTGTTAAGTTGTAAGGAACACTATATCGAGTCCAAAACCTTTAGTTTAAACTGATAACTGTTTTTTTTACTTGCGTTTCCCAAATCAATATCCATTCATGCAGCAGTCCCACTGAGTCCCGACTAACGACGATGCATACCCTAACGTGTTTCTGCTAAGGAAACATTCGCAGTACCTCAACTTTAACAAATTCACCGAAAAGGTAGGAAAACCAGCTTGTGCTGAACTTGAAATATTACCGCTCGCTTATACCGTCACACAGAGACAGAACCTCAGACAGTGCGCAAGCGAACCCCTTCACCAGAAACCCCGCCCTGCAGCTAATTTCATTGGTTAAGGTACTAGTGACAGGTGGTTTAGGAATCAGTGTTTGGTCAGTACTGTGATTGTCGTGACCAATAAAATCGTAAGAATCCGCTGCAGGGCGAAGTTACCGTCGAACTGGTTTTGGGGGGAAGCTGTTCAGAATAGCGCACTTTGCGCAGACTGTTTGTGTGAGAGCGGCGATTTTAACGTCAACTCGTCAAGTGCTGTTTTCAGCTTGCACAACAGGGGTGGCCAGAGGGGTGGCCAAGCTTCAAACAGGGGTGGCACTGGCCACCCATGGCCACCCCTTAGCTACGCCCCTGTTCACTGACCATAGCAAATGCTTTGTTCAAATTCCTGGATGACAACAAATTGTCCATACTGAATTGCATGTGTCTTGCAACGGATAGACATTTCTCTGAAGATTCAGAAATTCTCTGACTGTATTTCTCATATTGTCTGCATAAAATGTGTATGCCATTCTCTTGAGCTCTGCGCATCAAAATCCATCAGTGTCCTTCCCATAAATGTCGAGTACATGGTTTCTCAAACGCCACCCAGCATCTCCAAAAATATTCTGAACTGTACAAACCCATAAATGTAGGTGAAAGCCCTCTGAAGATTCTGCAATGGTCTGACATTAGGTGTCTCGCTATTAGTGAGTATAGCAACCGGATCCTTTCACAGAGAGGAGCTTAAGTTGCATTTCCAGTGGAATCGCTGCAACAAATGTACAGTACCAGAATCTCCTCCAACCAATTGTGTCAGAGTTAAACAGACTTAAAGGGGTCCTATTATGCCTTTTCACTTTTTCAATTGCTGTTTGAGCATAAAAAAGATCTCAAAGTCCACTCCAAAGGGAAATATTTGAATATTTGATACAACGAACAGCTCGTTTGGACTACAACACGATTATTCCAGATCTTGTGAAGTCACAATGTTACTCATTTAAATAATATCCGCCCACGGAAAACGCAAGAAAAGAGGAAGAGGCCTGGTTGAGCTGTGCTAGAAAAGACAGTGTTGTCACTGTCAAAGAGACGCTGTTTTTTTTTTTTTTTTCAAAACTCATTTGTTTGACCTTCCTAAAGCTGACGAACTTAGAGGGTCCTCACATACACCCAGAACAAGTGTTTTTTGCCAGTTTCAGCCTGACACATTTATCATTTTCATGTCCAGTGCCACATTGTTCAAATATGAAATGCACTGGCGCCTATCTGTTCTCCCATGGGCGTGCTGGTCTGAAAACAAGGTGTGTGGCGCATTGTTGGCGTGTTGCTATTTTGAGGAACTGAAAACAACTACGCCATTGACCAACAGAAACCTGGTCTAAAGTCAATAGCTGAAAACTTCCTTGTTAGTCAAAGAAAAGCTTTTATAGGCACCAGGCCCAGCAAACGAAATGTTTTTCAAAGTGGGGATCTATGACGTCAAAGGGAGGCACCGCCTCAGCAGAAGAATATCAACGCCTACTTCATCACTGCCTGTTTAGCCCCGCCCACTGATTCGCGCATGTAACATAGGCCTATTGTTAAACCTTCGAGCTACAAAGAAATAAACATGCCGTTGAGGATTACAAAATATTGTGCAGTGACTGGGTTCAACAGTAATGCAACATGTAAGTAACTGTGTTCATTCTAATGCCTGATCTGAAATGTAATGATTCATAACAGTCAGATGTTCTTTTTCCGTGTGTCAGTAAATCAGACCAGTGACTAAACGAAAATAATGAAAATAATCTGTTATTTAACTGTGATTAATTTCTATAAAGAAAGTGATCAAAGAAAGCTCCCTTTGCAGTCGTTTGAGCAGCACGTGCTGGAGCTGTCAATCAAACCGCGAGAGTTTATCTATCAGTGACTCCCGTTTTATTCAACGAATCTATTAACTATATCACGTTTGCACTGTTAGTGAAGATGAAAGCATTCGTTAGTGTCTTTCACCACCGCCATTACTGAACTACAACTCAAACTAGCGCACGACATCAACATCATCGCTCTCAGCCACTCCCTCTGTTCGCTGATTGGACCGGTAAAAAATTGTTCGGGCGAAAACCTAAGCATATACAGCAGTCCCAGACGTAGTACTGAAGGTAAATGAAAATTGAGCGGAAGTACGTATGAGGGCGGAGCCAGGCTAAAAATAATGCCCAGTGTGGTTAAAATTTATTTTAAACACTGTTCCTGAACATGAAAACCCAAACGTTTATTTGTGTGCTGCACATTTTATGGAGAACAGCTTCCAGAAGCTTCCAGAGAGCAAAATGCAGCTCAGCACAAAAGCTTCTCCTGAAACTGAGCAGTTTCCACGTCGTCAGGACAATCTGTTGTTTGTGGATCACAACTTGTCTTATTATTTGTAGTTGCGTTTTCTTTTAACAGTTCCAATTCTACGTTTTATGTAGCTTCTATGATGTAAACAAAGGGCAAAGCTGTTTGTCTCCGCTCTCCTGCTAGCCAACATTAGTGTTGATTTTTTGTGAAAGGTTAGAATTTTTTGTTTTGTTGTTGTTCGAATGCATTTTGAAGTGTCTGTTTTTGCAATAATGTTACATAAATTTGCCAAAATATAACTACAATGCCACAAAAAAAAAAATGTGTCAGATTTATTCACAAATTATTTATTATTTAAAATATTCACAAATTATTTATTTCAATAAACCAAATGTAAACAAAACACCAACTTTAAGAAATTATATATATAAAAAATATATGTAAGTAATAAAACCAATAGCAATAAGCAGAAATTAGCAGTTGTGTGTTAGGTCTCAACCCTTCATATCTGCCTTTGTGGCTAATTCTTTGCCAAATTCTATACAAATGCATTTCTGTGTGAACATTTTCTGATTTATTGATTTTATTGAAAAAAAAAAAAAAAAAAAAAAAAAAAAAAAAAATAATACTGATTAACTGTTCATCATGGCACCTGTTGTGGGTGGGATATATTAGGCAGCAAGTGAAAATTTTGTCCACAAAGTTGATGTATTAGAAGCAGGAAAAATGGGCAAGAGTAAGGATTTGAGCGAGTTTGACAAGGGCCAAATTGTGATGGCTAGACGACTGGGTCAGAGCATCTCCAAAACTGCTGCTCTAGTGGGGAGTTCCCAGTCTGCAGTGGTCAGTATCTATCAAAAGTGATCCAAGGAAGGAACAGCGGTGAACCGGCGACAGGGTCATGGCATAACATTATATGTTAAGGCTAATTGATGCACATGGGGAGTGAAGGGTGGCCTGTGTGGTCCGAGCTACTGTAGCTCAAATTGCTCAAGTTAATGCTGGTTCTGATAGAAAGGTGTCAGAATACACAGTGCATTGCAGTTTGTAGAGTATGGGGCTGCATGGCCGCAGATCAGTCAGCGTGCCCATGCTGACCCCTGTCCACCACCGAAAGCCCCAACAGTGGGCACGAGAGCATCAGAACTGGACCATGGAGCAATGGAAAAAGGTGGCTTGGTCTGATAAATCACGTTTTCTTTTACATCACATGGCCTCCAAATTCCCCAGGATCTCAATCCAATCGAGCATCTGTGGGATGTGCTGAACAGACAAGTCTGATCCATGGAGGCCACACCTCGCAACTTGCAGGACTTAAAGGATCTGCTGCTAACATCTTGGTGCCAGATACCACAGCACACCTTCAGGGGTCTAGTGGAGTCCATGCCATGATGGGTATGGGCTGTTTTGGCAGCTAAAGGTGGACCAACATATAATGTTATGCCTGATCGGTGTATATAACATATAGGCTGTCTTTTTTTAGCAATTTAATGCTGAATAAATGTATTAATTTGACGTCAAACTGACGTCTGTATGTTGATGGAAACGTCCATAATAGAAACGTAATGGTGTAAAGTAGTTTTATGAATATGTCATGTGAGTTTGCAGGAAGAGCCACAGACACAATCCAGACACAGCTTGTGGAAAATGCTTTTATTCACTGCTGTGTACTGATGAAACTACTGGAATGCAACTATGAAGGCAAACAATGGAAGAGTAAAAGCACTGTATCCCACATTCAGACATGATATGATGTGAGCTCAGACGTGTCATGTTGCTCTACCCCACATGACTCAAGCAGACGCAGCACGGCCCGCAGGGATTGAAGAGAAGGCACTTGGGAAACTTTCAACAGCAAAAACACACATTCATGTGTGCTTACTTTGGACCATTCCCAGTTCATGTACAACAGTCCATATTTCAGAAGCAGAGAGATGAATCTGAGATTATTCTGTGTGCTGTTTCCTCCAGCTTATCCGTGAGTGTCAGATGAGCTCAGACTCGTGGCGCGCCAGTGCGGCAGGAAGAGTATCTGCACAGCGGCCCGGGAAGTGAAACCTGCAACAAGACCAGTCAGATCTCATGAACGTCACATTTACTACTGCAAACATGTGGTCAGCTGACGCCAGAGCAGATCAGCTGATTACTACATGACTGTGATTGGTTACTGTGTCATCGTCCAACTGTTTTTGTATATTTGTATAACAATGATTGCAAATTGTATAGCTGATCATTTCCCACATCTGCCCTTGTTTAAAAGAAGAGTACTTATGGAAAAATACACTTTTTTTAGAGACTTAATTGCATGTTATTTAAACTACACTCACCTAAAGGATTATTAGGAACACCATACTAATACTGTGTTTGACCCCCTTTCACATTCAGAACTGCCTTAATTCTACGTGGTATTGACTCAACAAGGTGCTGAAAGCATTCTTTAGAAATGTTGGCCCATAATGATAGGATAGCATCTTGCAGTTGATGGAGATTTGTGGGATGCACATCCAGGGCACGAAGCTCCCGTTCCACCACATCCCAAAGATGCTCTATTGGGTTGAGATCTGGTGACTGTGGGGGCCATTTTAGTACAGTGAACTCATTGTCATGTTCAGGAAACCAATTTAAAATGATTCGAGCTTTGTGACATGGTGCATTATCCTGCTGGAAGTAGCCATCAGAGGATGGGTACATGGTGGTCATAAAGGGATGGACATGGTCAGAAACAATGCTCAGGTAGGCCGTGGCATTTAAATGATGCCCAATTGGCACTAAGGGGCCTAAAGTGTGCCAAGAAAACATCCCCCACACCATTACACCACCACCACCAGCACCAGCCTGCACAGTGGTAACAAGGCATGATGGATCCATGTTCTCATTCTTTTTACGCCAAATTCTGACTCTACCATCTGAATGTCTCAACAGAAATCGAGACTCATCAGACCAGGCAACATTTTTCCAGTCTTCAACTGTCCAATTTTGGTGAGCTTTTTGGACCTCTTTTTCCTATTTGTAGTGGAGATGAGTGGTACCTGGTGGGGTCTTCTGCTGTTGTAGCCCTTCCGCCTCAAGGTTGTGCATGTTGTGGCTTCACAAATGCTTTAGTGCATACCTCTGTTGTAACGAGTGGTTATTTCAGTCAAAGTTGCTCTTCTATCAGCTTGAATCAGTCGGCCCATTTTCCTCTGACCTCTAGCATCAACAAGGCATTTTCGCCCACAGGACTGCCGCATACTGGATGCTTTTCCCTTTTCACACCATTCTTTGTAAACCCTAGAAATGGTTGTGTGTGAAAATCCCAGTAACTGAGCAGATTGTGAAATACTCAGACCGGCCCGTCTGGCACCAACAACCATACCACGCTCAAAATTGCTTAAATCACCTTTCTTTCCCATTCTGACATTCAGTTTGGAGTTCAGGAGATTGTCTTGACCAGGACCACACCCCTAAATGCATTGAATCAACTGCCATGTGATTGGTTGATTAGATAATTGCATTAATGAGAAATTGAACAGGTGTTCCTAATAATCCTTTAAGTGAGTGTATAATAGATATATAATAGTTATAATATATAATATTTAAACATTTTCTTTCTTTTTTAATATTTATGTTACATGCAATTAGTTGAACTTAAAAGCACTTTTTGACCCACTGAAGTGGGACTTCAGTACATCTTTATATGAAATTCTATAATCACTAATATTGTCTTTATGTTAAACTAAAATATACTTTAATGTAATTTTCTATTGAAACTTGTATGTTAAGTATTTAAAGTGTATTAAATGGCAACTTCATCATTACAAAATACATTTAAAATATATTAACTTTAAATGTAATATAAATCTTATAAATGTATGAATTAATAATTATAAATATTATAAATCAAGTACTTTAATCTGTTTTAAAAATCTGTTCTCATACTTTAAACTGTTTTAGAGTTGTTTTGAGTGACATACACAAAAGTAAAGACTCATAACTCCAAAACTAGCAAGGAGAGTCAAAAGGTAGGTACTGTTTGATAGAAAACTTTTTACATTTTTAGAAAACAAATTTTACATTTGGACATTCTCGTGCTGAGAAAGAATCATGCTGATAAAAGTATGTTTTTTATTATAATTTTACATATCTTTCTTATTTCACATGCAATAACTCAGGAAGGAAATAAGCAAGGAGGACAATCATTTTTTGGTAAAGTTCCCCTACATATGAGCAGCATCTTGATCAAATGTTGTGGTGATAGCATAAAGTAATCAAAAGTTACAGCATTTGGAACCAAGGTCGCCACTTTGTTTAACCCTCGACACCCCCTAATTGGCATTTTAAAGGAACACGCCACATTTTTGGGACTTTAGCTTATTCACCGTATCCCCCAGAGTTAGATAAGTCCATACATACCATTCTCATCTCCGTGCATGACCTGCCATAACTCTGTCTGACGCACCCACCGCTAGCCTAGCTTAGCACAAAGACTGGAGGTAAACTGCTCCAGCTAGCCTACTGCTCAATAAGTGACAAAATAACGCCAACATTTTCCTATTTACATGTTGTGATGTGTATAGTTAAATCGTGTACTAAGACCGACAGAAATTGTTGGCGTTATTTTGTCAACTGTTTAACTCTAGGGGAGTTGGAAAATGAGCCCATTTAAAAAAAAAGTGTGTTCCTTTTACTTCCTTAAAGTGAACATGTGATGCCACAGGTGAAGATCATGCAGTAAAGGAGTAATGTGAGCAGAACGCCTGGTGGAGGTGAGAACTCTTGCTGCTGAGTTTTGAACATACTGTAACCTTGCAATACGTTTTTAGGAAGACCAAGAAATACAGCATTGCAAAATTCCAGACGTGATGTGACTAATGCATGAATTAAGGCTTAACATAAACCCCGTCAATTTCAAAGGACAGGTCTATCCTTTTGACTGAGGTAGCAGAGCCAATCATCAGTTTTGTTATTATTTAGTTTAAGGAAATTCCAGGACATCCAATGCTTGATATCCCTGATACATGCAGTGAGTGAGTCAGGCAGGGTTGGCCTATCAGAGCTGGTGGTAAGGTAAATTTGAATGTCATCAGCATAGCAATGAAACTGAAGTCCATGTATGCGCATGATGTCACCAAGTGGACGTATATAAATGATAAACAGAAGTGGACCAAGAACTGAACCTTGAGGAACACCCTGTGAAAACCGAACAGTGGCAGATTTATATGATGTAGGAAATGATCCAGAAAAGAGCTGAACTAGTGATACCGATATAAGAGAGGCGAGAAATTTGTATTTCATGGCAGACTGTGTCGAATGCAGAGCTTAGATTGAGAAGAATCAAGATGATTATTAACCCTGAATACATGAACAGAAGAATGTCATTAACCACACGAAGAAGAGCAGATTCAGTACTATGTGATGAGCGAAATCCTGACTGAAAAGGTTCAAAAAGGCCATTAGCATTTTAGTAAGATCTCAATTGTGAAGCCACAACTTTTTCAAGAATTTTACTTAAGAATGGTAAATTTGAGACTGGCCTGTGATTGTTCATGTTTAGATGGTCAACGCCCGTTTTTTTAAGAATAAGGCACTATAGGGCTGTTGCCAATCAAATTAAATAATTTACACTGAAAAATTACAATTGCATTAAATAATGATATGTTTTAAATATATTTGTAACATATTTTGAAACTTTTTTTTACTTTTAAACATGAAATTAAACCACCAGTTGGTGCGGCAGGTGACCGTCATAATGAGTGAGTCATTGAGTTATTCATTCAAACGATTCGTTCAAATGACTGATTCATTCAAGAATGAGGCAGTTTTTTATGAATGAGTCATTGAATCTTTGACTCAACCGATTCGTTCAAAACGCTGAATCATTCAGTAATGGAAGAGTGTTGCTGTGAGACACGCTGTGGTTCTGCAGTGATCTTTGTTTGGAACTATTTTTGCAGCTGAAACCGAACAAAAACAATCAATATTGCATTTAAAATGAAGGTGATTTGATTTTAACTGTTTATTGAATTGTTGTATGAAATCAATGTCACATTTTCAATCTTTGTGTGGGCTGCTTGATTTCTCCTCAAGAGACAGTGTGAGCCTCAACAGTGCAACCTTGTTACAGTCAGTAACATTATCGATCGCCACGTACACTAAATTAAATAAAATCGCAATGGTCGCAATTTCAAACCTTGTACGTTTGCTCTGTTCAAGTGTAATTGTGGGGTTTCTTGTCCAGTTTATGAACTGACCTGAAGCGTGTTGTGTTTGGAGTTATCTTAGTGTTGAATTCGGCTACTGGAACACCTCGGGACGCCACCTGCGGGCCAAACACAGCTGCTGGATACACCACAGAGGACGTGCCGACCTGAGAGACAGACAGGAACACAGAGCAGATGAGACTTCAGACTCTACAAACCACATTCAGCTCGCTCAGAAGTGATCTGAAACTGACCACCAGACAAAGGTCGCATGTCTCCAGCTCCTTCTCCACTTTAGTGAGGATCTGCGAGTCCAGAGTCTCTCCAAACCAGATGACGTGAGGCCGCAGCAGACCGTCACAGCCCTTCTCATCACACCTGCGGCAGAAACACCTCACATGAGCTGTGATGATGCACAAAACACTCACAGAATCCAAACAGGACGTACTGTATAACACGGAATTGGGCCAAATTGGGATGACAAAGAATAGGGCTGCACACATAATCAAATGGCGATATGAAAGACTTGCTGGGTAAAGTCTGTCAGTTTGCGCTACTACACAAACTCAATTTCTTCACTTGTAGAAATTAGGACAGGAATATATTACAATTGTACAGTAGAATGTACCTCTCAATTTAATAATAATAATGCAAAAATATTACAACTTGAAGGAATAATTATTCTGGCATTGTGCCGCACCAGTCTCGTCTCTCGGAGGAGTTTGGACGCATAAAAGGAGGAGGGACAACAGTGAAGGACGAGAGAGGACCAGGCCTGGATGTTTTTTTTATGTTTTATTATGTGTGTGTGTGTGTGTGTCCGTGAGAGGCTGCCTGTGTTACTTTTAGTTTGTTTATATTGGATTAAAGTTTGTTAAACATTCGCCGGTTCCCGCCTCCTTCTTCCCATATCAACATAACTTGCCACATTGGTGCCAAAAACCAGGAGGAACATTCGGACCCACTTTATATTAGGTGGCCTTAACTACTATGCACTAACATTTTAACTAATCATTTGATACAATGCACTTATTGTGTACATACATGTTTTTACATTGTACTTACATTTAAAAAAATACCTGCATGTAATCACGTCTGTAATTAATTTCTGTAGATACATTTGTAATTACACAGTTGACACTTCCCTTACACCTAACCCTACCCTTAAACTTACCCATACAACCACACCTGTATCCCACCTCAATATCAGCAAAGGTGTTTTGCAATACAATATAAACACAGTAAGTCATTGTACTTATTTTCTGATGCAAGTACATAGTAGTTAAGGCCACCTAATATAAAGTGGGGCCGAACATTCTGTAGGAGAGCCCTCACTACTGAGGGGGAGCGTAGCAGCGTGGAAGAGGGAAGACCGCGAGTGGCTGCCCGAGGCAGTGGTGCTGGAGCGAGTGAAGACCAGGTGGAACGTAGAGCTCACTGCCGTGCTGCTGGGTCGAGGTAGGGTGGCTGCTGTCCAAGAGGGAGCGGAGGAATCGCCGCCGTTCGCTGTGGGCCGGAGCCTCTGCCGTCCGCCATGATGGGGAGGAGCAGGGGACTTGCTGTCGGCTGCCCTCAAACGGAAGAGACACCCCTCACATGGCACCACGAGGAAGCAGAGTGCAGTCTCGAGAGAGTAGAGTGCAGTCTCGGGAGTCCACACGGCCTGTGAGGGGCGATGGGGGTATGTGGCAAGCAGCGAGGCAGAGGGACCGTGAGAACAGGGAGTGGCCGATGGTGTGATGATAATGAGAGCCCGCAGTGCACTGCACCTGTCTCGTGTCTCACGGAGGAACTCGGACGCATAAAACGAGGCACGACGACAGTGACCAGGCCGGGACTTTACGTTATGTTTTATTATGTGTGTGTGTGTCCGTGAGGGGCTGCCTGCATTACTTTTAGTTTGTTTATTGTTTATTTATTTATTAAAGTTTGTTTGAATGTACGCCAGTTCATGCCTCCTTCTTCCCATAACAACATACCTCATTACAATCAATGTTTTAATTTTAACAGTAATCCTCTGTCGCAGCTTTTAGTTTGCCAAAAAAAAAATGTTGTTACAGTACATTTTAATTTGATTAAATTTTTAAAAGTTAAAGCTGATGTCCATAACTTTTTTTGTGTTCAAAATCGACACAAAATTATATAATGAGAATGTACAACATGAAACCATTTTCCAAACCGTGTTTTTGTCTTACTCTGAATCATTATGGTACACTTATAATAAGTGCTTATATTGGGACTGTTTCACAGTCCCTGCGTGACTCGCCATAGACATAAACAGAGAGAAGTAGCTCCGGCTGCAATGTTCTTCCGCAAGATGCATGCAGTTCTGTTTATTAACCGCTAGAGAGCAAAAAGTTACAGACTGCAGCTTTAATTAAATTGTTAATGTTTATGCCTTCATTTGATTACCACCATTTTTGATAATAAATTTGTATTATATGATAAATCCAAAAAAAATTAAAACATACATTTTTTTTTTCAACAAAAATTTTTTATAGAAAACTTAAAACGGAAAAAATGGAATCCAGAACAATTAAAACGGAATTTGAAAACAAACAAAACAAAACAACAACTACATTTTGGGGAAAATAAAACACATTTCATCGGGCCCTAAAATGTAATTTTTGTTAACCTTTTAATAAATTGTTGTCAAATTGTATGTTTAATGATTTCCATTAACCCTTTAACTGTCACCCCCCTTTTTGAGAATACACATGAAAATGCACTATCCAAACTTAAAGGGCTGTAATTCAAGAATGCTTTGGAATATAGACCAAAGTTTGGTCTCGTTTTAAAGACGACACTCTGCAGATTATTGCTGAAGTGAAATCAATTAAAAATATGAAAGTATGAAAGAGTTATGGAAGTTTAAATTTACTGTAAATGAAAAATACTGTACTAAATATTTTTTATTTCATATAAAATATATATTTTACAAAAAATAATTTACTCTAAAATTACTATAAAATCAAAGCCATATGTCTAACCAATTTGTGTTCCAAATTTGAAGTTGATATCACAAAAATTGAAGTTCCCATGAGATGTTGTTTAGGTGCTGTACCAAAAATAGCCACCGGGTGTCATACAAATTCCATTGATTGTTTTTTTGATGCATTTTCTTTAAATTTCTGTCCAAATATCACTTCCATCACAAAACAGTCACCAAATATGGACCCTTGAGACTCAGACCTTTCCGACAATATGCGTTTTGTCAAGATTGGAAAAGATTTTGAATATAAAGTAGTTAAAATAAATGTTGTAATATGAAACATGACACCGCCCACTAGGGGAGGAGCCCGCTAGAATAATTTAGAGTAACGTTTCCATGGTAACCCAATGTCCGATTTCAAAACGGTTTTCACAGGATGAATTTTGAGTTTGTAAGCTTTCAAATGATACCTAATTTATGATAATTACTTAAATATATGATACGAAAAAAAGGCGATCAAAAAAAGAGCACCAGGCGTCCCACCTGTGGGACGGTGACAGTTAAGAGGTTTTAAAGTTTAGTAATGAAATTACATGCATGATTAATTTAACCATTAAAATGTAGTCCATAAAACTTAAAATGGACTTTGGACAAAAAAAAAAGAGATTTGTGGTAAAAAAAAAAAAGAGGTATGTGCGTCAGTGGGATACCTGGGCAGGTCTTTGACAGGTATGAGCGCGTCAGGGACATCCGGGTCAGGTGACCTGAGGAAGAATGTTGAACAGTTGAACATCATCATTAATGGAGCTTCTCTTAGTGTTATTTGACATGGTTCTGAGGGCGCAACCTACCCTTTGCCCTCCAGTGATGGACAGATGGGGCTCTTGTGGTTGACCTCCACATCTCTACAGCTCAAACACCTGGTCTGAAACTGGTTACCTACAGACACAAACCAAATATTCATCCAAACCAAACCCAAATTAATTTCTTTGTGTTCCTGCAGGACAACAGTTCTGCTGAAGTCGCTATAACTGCACAAACGATATTCAAAGCACAGGAAACTACGAGGAAGATCACCTCAATGGCATCAGTACCTGAAAACCTTATCTAAGAAAACACTGATCAGTCAGAACAATGTACCAAACATTACAAAACCAGAAAAAGTTTTCAGTACATTGCAGAGAGCCGAGCACGTGCTGTAATCGGTGACTTCAGACTCATAATGAGCAGCCGACTTCAGCACACTTTTGCTTTAGGCAAAATATAATTTAACTTTTTGAAACTGAAATTCATTTCAAGCACTTTTTTAAGATTTCCATGACAATTTCAACAACTTTCTCCAGCACTCTGAAGCCACGAATATCACCCAATTCAAAATGATTTTAATTTGTGTTTGGTCAGGCCCTGGAATCGCCACACGCTGGTGACCCCTGCTGGTCAGAACAGTGAAAATGCAGCGAAAGACATATAATCTGTGTTATTATATTAAATTGTAGAGCTTTATAAATCTGATATGAATCGGATACGTGCATTTGTGCCTGCCATGTATGTGGACAGATTAGATATTCCCCCCGTCAATGCTAGTCGTACGCTAGGGCTGCATCGATATGGCGATGTGTGCATCCGCGATAGTCACATGGCAGGATGTGCGATGTCAAGTATAGGGATCGTTGTTGATCCGAGTACCGTATCCATACGGCCAGCTCCAATCTGGTTCCGAACGCATGTGATTCGCTGATTAAATGCGAAGTTTAACCATCAGAGAGTGAAAGTTTATAATTTGCATGTGTTTTTAAGTCGAGTCAGGCGTCAGGTGCAAATGCGCCGCACACGTCCTGAAAAGTGAAGGCAAAGCGCCTCGATTGCCCCCTGGTGGCTGGTCTGAGAATAGCTCATAAACCGCCCTCTCCATGTATTCTAATTCAGGGGTTTTCAAACTGGGGTCTGGAGAAAAGTTTGAAAAGCCCTGTTCTAATGTGACACGAGACAAACTAAACAATCAAATTACACTTCAAATACATTTATTCCAAAAATGGTTTCTGTCAGTTTAGGCAGTTTTTATCAGGCTGATGTAAGTTCAAGTGTTCATTCTTTAAATAAGTTTGGTTTTAGTTAGTTATTTGATGCTATAAAAACGGGGGTGTGATGTCATGATTGACAGCTGAGATTGACAGCTTCTCTGAGGGAAGTAGTCACTGAGGCACCAACAGATTTTTTCCAGGATTTTCGGGAGGAGATTGGAGCTTTAACTTTATTTTCTACATTTCCACAACTGTTTATTTCACACCAACATCATCAACATCAACAACATCATCAACAACATCATGAGTTGTTCTGCAGTAAACTGTACTAACAGATACTGCAGGAGTGTGGGAAGAGTTTTGATATCGCGGCTCTACTTCCTGCTATCTACTGCACAGACTCAGGTCCCAAATCAGCAAAAGATGTCAGCAGTGGTGGAAAGAGTACTGAAAAAGCATACTCAAGTAAAAGTACTGTTACTTGTCAAAAAATGTAGTGCAAGTAGAGTAAAAGTACCTGTCCTAAATACTACTCAAAGTAGGAGTAAAAAGTAGCCCTTTTAAAAGTACTCAAGAGTAGTGAGTATTATGCTATGAATGTTATTCCACCTTATACCCTGCAAATTAAAAATGTAGCTTACTCTTTTATGGATGATTCTCAGTAAGAACAAAAAAAAACATGAGATCAACAGTATTTCAATATTTCTCCAAGTTTTATTTTTGACTGCTAGCACACAAAATACAGCCATGTAATATTTGAGAAAGCAACCAATAATCTGGTAACCAGTGTTAATTTCGTTGACGAATAATTTGTCATAATTTTCGTCAACAACCATTTTTCACTGATGAAAACGAGACGATAACTAAATAAAAACTAGTGTTGGATGACAAAAACTATAACGAAAATCAACTGTCATTTTCGTCAACAAATAAAAACGAGGCGAAAATGTTAGGGAGGGACGATTAGGGAAGAGATCCAGTCAGAACTGATATCCTGTGTAACAGATGCGCACATTTGATTTGAACCGTGCTGATCTAACCGCTGGAAAACACTGCGCTGTTGCGCGCTCTACAGGCTCACTCACGCATCCCCAATACAGCGCTCCAGAGCGGCTCACAATCAATGAATAACACACATTTATGCCAGGCAATTGTTTATGAACTAATGCTAATTGTGGCGAGGTGGGCGTGGTTTTGCGAGGTCTGCGGGGCGGAGAGAGGGAAAGGAACCGAGCGGTGAGTAAATAGGTCAAGTGTAGATTACGAACACCTGTCTCTGATTTCAGTAATTGGCGTGGAGAGACCGTATAAAGCCAGTGCGAGAGAGACGAGGAGAGAGAGAGCTCGACTGGAGACTCACGGTTGACGGAGAGCAGCAGAGAAAGCTGAATGTGAAAGTGGAAGCTTAGCTGACCAAGAAGTAATAAAGACTTTTTTGTGAACTGAGCTATTTAACCACTAGTGTGCTGAAGTGGTGTGCGCCCACATGCGCTATTTATTTTTTAAATAAAGTTCTCGCGAGCCCCAGTCACGCCGACCCCTGTCTTCTTCCTTCCTTGACCAAACGAACCTCCATCACACTGATGAATAATGACAATGTTTACAATGTGTTTTAGACGGTTGTAACAATTTGTCTCATCTGAACTTGAATGAGCTCCTGCAACTGCAATTGTAAGGCGAGATTTCAAAATAAGAGTCCCGGTGTATTTGCAGCTGGTTTATAATTAAAAGTCACGCATTATATATTCGTTTTTGCTTACACAATAAACTGTATTTAATTTAATTCCCATTTAATTCATA
Source organism: Romanogobio albipinnatus (assembly GCA_023566225.1). NCBI lineage: Eukaryota > Metazoa > Chordata > Actinopteri > Cypriniformes > Gobionidae > Romanogobio > Romanogobio albipinnatus. The sequence continues at coordinate 38,344,280 of CM042244.1, read as the reverse complement.
GTCAGGAGGAAAGACCAGTATTTGACACATATTAAATAAAGTATCAGGATTATAATAGTTAACTAAAACCATTAAAAAAATATTCGTTATTTAAATTAAATAAATGTTAACTGAAATTAAAAAAATAAATAAACAAACTTATTTGAAGCTTTAGCTTAACATGATATACTAACTAAAACAGAAATACAAAGTTATAAAAACTATATAGATGTTTTTAAAAACAAACAACAAAGTGAATTGAGCTCTCTTTTGTGTATTTTTAATGTCAAAAACAAAATTATGTCAAAATGTCAGTTCAAGTGACAGTCGGTTATTTAATACTTAAATGCTTAATGTATTACAATTTAACTAAACTCATTAGACTTTAGGAGACTAAATCTATTGTAGATTTAGTCAACTAAAACTAGACTAAAACTAAAAACAATTCAGGTGACTAAAATATGACTAAAACTAAATGGCAATTTAGTCAAAAGACTATGACTAAAACTAAATCAAAATATGCTGTCAAAATTACCACTGCTGGTAACATTTATGTCAACCAGTCTGTAGAAGTTTTCTTGCGGTTAATTAAAAAAGGTTGCAAAGCGTTGTACATTAACAATTTTATGTTAAAAAAGCAGTTCTTTCTTTTCAAGACGCATTCATTGTACTGCTTTAATTTCAATAGATGTTTGCTCTGTTAAAAGAATAGGCAACACTTCAGAAATCAGAATCGAGTAACTCACAATTTTCACCACACTGATTATTTTTGCTTGTAATTAAAAACATAAACCTGATTTAAATATAAATCTGATGTTTTATGAAAGTTATTTGCTATATACATGGACTACAATTTTAAATCGCCATGTGAGAACACATTACATTAAAATATGCACTTATAATTTTCACTCAAAATCTTTTCTTTATTATTAAAAACTCTGATTCTCTTATTTTGAATATATTTTTTTATTTTCATTGGATTGTCTTTTGATTTAATTATGCTGGTATGTATATTTTTGGAGTTTTATATATGATTTTTAATGAAGTGTATCGCCCCTTTAAGAAACATTTAACTTTGGATGCGTTCTCTCCTCACTCAGTTGATAAACTACGCTGAGATGAAGATGTATGTTGGCTCACGGAGCAATTTCACGATTTAAGTCATCATACAGTAACCAGCAACAACCCCCTTAACATAAAGCCTGTGTGCCTCTCACTCTAGGCTGGTCGCGACTCCCTAACACTATGGTTGATATGATGGGAGACGCATGGAGACAGGACTAATTATTCGCCTTGGCCAATCACATTGACAGGACAAAAATAAACATAATGTAGCGACTGCAGGTTTAGGGAAAATAGCGCAGTAAAAGTACCGATACAGCACTTAAAATGTACTCAAGTAAAAGTAAAAGTACACCATTTTTAAACTACTTAATAAAGTACAATTCCTGAGAAAAAACTACTCAATTACAGTAACGAGAGTATTCGTAATTCGTTACTTTACACCAATGGATGTCAGTGCCATATTTGGACGTTGGCGGCTTCACTTTTCTCCAATAGAAGATGGTGAAGGGGCGTTGTCCATCTTTTTAGTCTATGATCAAGTGCATGAGGATTGTAACTCACGTGCTGTTTTCTGTGCACACACACAGCGCCGCACACACAGCATGTGAAGGCTGATTTCACCCTTCGCCGCGAGTTTGATTGACAGACGATCTGACCAATCACAACGCTGAATACACCGTTTTGTCCGACAAAGCAGTCAGGAGAGTTAGTAGATTAATGCTGGTAGACTTAAAAATTAAAAAACGTTTTGTACTGGCGTCTTTCCACGGTTGAAACAACTGGTGTTCATTCATGTTTATTTGATGCTATCAATTAACTAGAAGGAAGAGATGATCGGTTCATGAGCAGCTTTAACTGAGGCGCTACAGCGATCTGTCAAGACACATTAAAAAGCCACAAAACTGTATTTGTTTAAATTTCTTAAATGACAAAATTTGAAAGTTGAGACTTTGTGTCCTCTTTGCTCCGCAATGTATTTTTCCCAGCATGAGAACGTGCGGTGTGAGGACGCCATGGCATGTGAGACATAGCAACAGTAACTAAAGGGGGCGGGTCTTTGCGAGCGGTCTTTTGAGATTAAACGGACACGTTCACGCAAAATAAGTATCCCAATAAACACAGTCGGTTACGTGTTGTAATCATAGGCCGTAAAAAAAATATGGACAACGCAACTTCATTCTCTTCTGCTCAAGAAAAGCGAAGCCTCCGGAGGTCAGAATATGGCGCTGACATCTTGCACAGATTTGAGACCGAGTCTGCACAGTAGTGACCTCGGGACCAGAGTCTGTGCAGTAGAGAGCAGGAAGTAGAGCCCTGCCCACACTCTCGCAGATGCAGAACAATTAAATATGTCGGTGTGAAATAAACAGTTATGGAAATGTAGAAATTAAAGCTTAATTCACTCCCTACAAAATCACCCAATTATTCTAGAATGATTAATTCTTTTCAAATAGAGCTTTTCAAATCATCTGGTGAATTTTTTTGCAATATATATTCAGTTTTTTCCAATGCAGTACGTCATTAAAAAAGTGACTTTTTGAACAATTTTGTGGTACAGATATATCTTTAACAAATCAAACATCTCTAGTTGACTAGCAGAGTGATCTGGAGCAGAAATGTGTTGCTTTTGAAATCATCCTGAGTGCTCGTTCACCTCAATTTCAAAGGTTCCGAAGCTTCATGAAGTGTTTCGAAAGTACCCATCACTACTTTATGATCCTTTTCTAGAGAAATCATTGTGCCCAGAAAGTAAACAAAATATATGCTGTCAAAATGAAATGTGATCAGTATGTGAAATAAGATCAATGTGTCCGTTTATCATGAAATCCATGTTGTCGTTGTATTGATGATCATTCTGTGGGTGTTAAATCTTGAAACTTTCACCTTAACAAATGGGCCGATGTTTGAAGGGTGCACAAATGCTTCATTTCTCCCATTACTATCTTAAAATATTACTTATAAAGTGTTGAGAAATGCGGTGTGCTCTGACCGTGAACCTCCAGCACGCGCTTGGACCCGGCGCGCTGGTGCAGCTCGTCGATGTTCTGTGTGATCACCACCAGCGAGCGGCCCTGGCGGCTGAGGCGCGCCTCGCACTCGGCGATGGCTCTGTGTGCGGCGCTAGGCTGGGCGTTCAGGGCCAGCTCTCGGCGGTAGTGGTAGAACTCCCACACCCTGCTGGGGTGACGGCAGAAAGACGCAGGCGTGGCCAGATCCTGTGTAGAGACACACACAGAGTCACGAGATTACAAAGACATCGTTAAAATAGTCCATGTGACTCCAGTGGTTCAAGGGCGTTTGTATTAAGGTGTGTTCAACATCGGCTGCAGCTGGATGCAACCGATCGGCGAGAGTAGCCGCATGCAGGCGGGGAGGAGCCGCAAACTGAGTCGGACACTTTCTCCGTCCCGTAGTGACGCTCGCGCTGTTTGCATACTTTATCACAGCTGAAGTGAAATAAATGCAATATTTGGCAATATGCGGATGTTTCAGAGACATTATTGTCATGTAATACTTTACTCAGCGTGTGTTTGTACAAGAATAAAGTTCAACATATAAGCCTACACTATCAATGAAGTGGGGTCTACGTTTTTAATAAGTTTGATTTTGATGAACATGACAATATAACATTGCGACTACATGAAAGGAGGTTTGTGAGCATTAGTGGAATTTAAGTTTCTACAATAAACACAAAACACACGTGATCGCTGTCATGCGGTGAATCTGGCCAATCGTGGAACAGCTGTGCTGTCATCAGAGTCCGTGCAGCCTCGTGCAGCCGCTCTAGAGAAACTGCACCGGCTGTATTAGCCGACTGCTCTCGAATCGCTCTCGCTGTACTTTGTTGACATAAGTCACTGTCAAGTGGCGTTGGCGCTGTCTCAAGTCGGACAGAATTTCTAACCGGCATGCACTGCTTCAAGTCAGCCGCCGATCGGTCTGCGCATCACTGTATCAAGTCGAACAAGCCTCTTGTCTTCGCACGAGCACTTGTAAACATGGGGCGGTACTTCTACCTACGTCTGGCGTGACCTTTGCGACATGATTACGTCATCTTTAGCACCTCGCAGAGCTGTGCAAGATGAGCAATTTGGGTTAAAAAATGACCGATCGTTTCGCTAGATAAGACCCTATTCCTCATCTGGGATCACGCAGAGCCTCTGAAGCCCATCGAAGCGTTTTAAAACTGCATTGATTTGGACCTTCAGCATTTTAGTTGCAATTGAAAATCATTATATGATGAAAAATCCTGGAATGTTTTCTTCCGAAAACATAATTTCTTTTCGACTGAAGAAAGAAAGACATGAAAATCTTGGATGAGATGGGGGTGAGTAAATTATCAGGAAATTGTCATTTTGGGGTGAACTAATCCTTTAATGTTATGAAGTGGCGAGAATACTTTTTGTGTGCAAAAACAAACAAAAATAACTTTATTCAACAATCTCTTCTCTTCCGTGTCACTCTCCTATACGATTCACGTGAGCACCACAACGCATGCATGTGATCATGTGGTCGTGCTCGGCCAATAGTGAGTGGGCGTTCTGCCTTAAAACCCAAAAGGGCTGCACTTTGAAAAGCCCAACAACGTGAATCGCACAAGATTGTTGAATAAAATCATTATTTTTGTTTGTTTTTTGCACACAAAAAGTATTCTCATCGCTTCATAACATTAAAGGTCCCATGACATGAAAATTCCCCTAGCCTGTATATGGTCCACAAGTGGCTAGAAATTTTGATAGGTGTAAACCGAGTTCTGGGTGTCCTGCTCTGCCTTTGAGAAAATGAAAGCTCAGACGAGCTGATCTGGAATCTTCCCTGTATGTCTTCATACGGGGAAAGGTTAGCTCCCCTTCCTCTGCTTTGCCTGCCCAGAGAATTAGGAGAAAATGGATTCAGTTTAAGTCGCAAGGCACAGGCTTTACAAACAGACTTTTACGATATGGATTCGACAGCACCGCCACAAACTGTGAGTAACAGTGTTCGTTAATGCCTGATCTGTGATCAGTGATTTCTGATGTGTAGCTAATTATTCAAGTTCACACAGACTTTCTTTCTAAATCGTTTTATACTGTTTATGCATCAGTGAATCAAGCCAGTGACTAAACGATACACTTCACATCGTTTCTGTTAGTAGCATGAAACAAATCTGTTATTTCAATTGTGATTAGACGCTAGATTAGCGATCAAAGAGCACTCTCTTTATAATGTTTAGAGCTGTCAATCACACGTCGCGAGTGTGTTGGGGAAAAATTTAATCACAGAAGAAGATTTATGTATGAGTTCACACAGGAGTCAACACAGGAATCTGTTTCGGCCATGCTGACACCTCTGTAAGCTTAACAAACACAGTGACTGTTGAAACCCAGAGGGGATAGCGGCAGGACACCTAAATTGAGAGCTTTCCCGAACCAAAGGGGTCGGATAATTTAAAGGTCCCGTTCTTCGTGATCCCACTGTTCAAACTTTAGTTAGTGTGTAATGTTGCTGTTAGAGCATAAATAATACCTGTAAAATTATAAAGCTCAAAGTTCAATGACAAGCGAGATATTTTATTTAACAGAAGTTCCCTTTCAAAGCCTACAGCGAACGGCCGGTTTGGACTACATCCTGGTACTTCCTTCATAAATGATGTCAGTAGAACAGTAGAACAGACTAACCTCCACCCACAAGAATACGCGCAAAAAGGGGGCGTGGTCTTGTTGCTGTCCCACGTGGAGAAGAGGACGTGTCGCGTGGAGAAAAGGAAGTGCTGCGTTTGAGTGTGTTTGTCGCCATGTCTTCGAGACGCTGTTATTTTCATCCCGGAGTCAAATCACCTTTGTTTGGCTTTCCCAGGGACGCTGTAGAGATCATTGAGCGCATACATCACCCCGTTAAGAGGCGTGACCTTTCCACGTGCGCTAAGCTGCTGTCGAATCACAACACAGGAACCGTGACACGTTTGCTAAGATGCGGTCAAATCACAACACGGGAACCGCTGGCACAATCAGAACTCGTTACGTATTTCTGAAGGAGGGACTTCATAAAACAAGGAACTCATCAACCCGTTTTTAGGACAGTGAAAACAGCGGTATACAGATAAGTAAATTGTGTGAAAAATACTGTTTTTTTTTACACACGAAACATGAACACATGTTATATAGCACACTGTAAACACAATCAAAGCTTCAAAAAACACGAAGAACGGGACCTTTAAATCAATTATAAGACAAAAGAGGGGCCATTGTGTTTCTAAGACAGCGGGGGGCCATTTGTGTGTTGTGTTGTGTTTCTCACTTTTACCATATGTGGAAAACTACTGAGAAGGGGTTTTTAGACATTGGGGGTATAAGAAGCTTGTGGCTTCTTTGTATCCCCAATTCACACTCAAGGCAGCCTCGGATGGCTGTGTTTGACCGTGGCTCTTTCTTGCAAGAAAAATAAATCTTTATAAAGACAATTGGAATAAGGTTTGTCTCTTATTAGTGATGTCAATTAATAAAATTTTTGCCGTAACAAGTGTATCTGCACACTTGCCCAAACTCCCGTTATAATGAATGACGCTGTTATGCTGCACAACGAAGCTCTTACTGTATTCATGTCGATGTTGTGTTTCTGTTAGTTGTGGTGAAAGTATTTTGTGACAGAAAAAGCGTTGCAATGACGAGATCACTGCATTCACGCGATCAACAGACTGCCTGTCTACTCAATGCTCATCACTGCAGCCTTTCATGTGATGGGAAAAGATCTAAAAATAATGCACAATTTGTTCATCTCGACGGCTGTTATAGTAAAAAAAACATAGTAAAAGTAGTCAAGAGGGGTTCCACATGTTACAAAGTTCGTAGAATAAGGAGGAAGACGACAGGGTCGGCGTGACTGGGACTCGTGTTTATTCATAACTCTCAGATAAACAAAATAAACTTGCGCTCACATCGCTCTCAACAACTCAGTACAATATAACCTTCTCAGCAATCTTTCTCCAGCTCTCCGTCTCTCTGGAACATGAGTGCCCAGTCCGTCTCTCTCTGGCAGCACTTGCAGACCTCGCTAAACCACGTCCCCGCCACAACAAAATCTAATACTCATTTCAAATGCAAAGATGTCAGCCAATCACAAAAGTGGGCGTTTCACTGATGTCTCACATCAGACACGCCCCTTGAAACAGAGCATTCAAGCCAGAGGGATAATATCAGGATAGAAAAAATGCCTTTTATTTCTAAATTATTACATTTTATGATGTAAAAATCATACTGACAATATAAGTACACCCCAGGAAACATTATAAAATAATTTACAAATCCATGCCATGGGACCTTTAAGGTTGAACCACTGGAGTCACATGGACCATTTTAACGATGTCTTTACTACCTTTCCAGACCTTGAACGTATTAATTACATTTCTCTATGGAGGGGTAAGAGAGCTCTCGGATTTCATAAAAAATATCTTCATTTGTGTTCCGAAGATGAACGAAGGTCTTACGGGTTTCAAACGACATGAGGGAGAGGAATTAATGACAGAATTTACATTTTTGGGTGAACTAACACTTTAACCCCTTTAACTCATAAGCTTATTTTGTATTTTTGCTTGAAATTGACATAAACTTTGAAGCCTTCCCTTACCCACATACAGTTATGTAAATAAATCAATTTGGTGTCATTTTAAAGGAACCCCCTTAACAAAACAAAATCCATAAATATTATTTTATGTGTCCAAAATATTATAAAAACCTGGACACGTTTGGTGTTTTTGATTTTGAATCTTGTCTTTACAAGGGCTCTGTGTGCTCTGTCAATCTTTTGCAGGTTTTTTGTTAATCCACCAGATGGCAGCAAAGACTGGAAAAAAGAATCTTCATCGTACCGTGTTGGGTTCAAAAGATATTTTTATAAAACCAAAGGGAGGCAAAAATACTTTTTGGACTCTAAAAGGTCCCAATGTATCCAAAGCCAACCTCAGCACTGATAAAAGGTCATTTGGTGCAATTTTTGCGGTTTCAGAGCTCAACACGGTGCGATCTGAATGTGCGTCCGCTCCCTGTGTGTTTGCAAGGCTCTCCATATGGGTGTTTGCGCGGGTCTCCTCTGAGTAATGTTAAGACCATCAGCTTTTATTTGAATCGTGCTTCGTCATTATCCGGATATCTTCAATTACGTGTTTTGACGATTTTAGCCGAAACAAATTGGTTGCATGGCTAGATTCCAGGTGGATTATTTATTAAACAAAACAAAAAAAGAAAGCCAATACTGAAATCCTTATAAACTTATTATTATTATTTTTCTATCTATCTATCTATCTATCTATCTATCTATCTATCTATCTATCTATCTATCTATCTATCTATCTATCTATCTATCTATCTATCTATCTATCTATCTATCTATCTATCTATCTATCTATCTATCTATCTATCTATCTTCAAACTGTTTTTATCTATCTATCTATCTATCTATCTATCTATCTATCTATCTATCTATCTATCTATCTATCTATCATCTATCTATCTATCTATCTATCTATCTATCTATCTATCTATCTATCTATCTATCTATCTATCTATCTATCTATCTATCTATCTATCTATCTTCAAACTGTTTTTATCTATCTATCTATCTATCTATCTATCTATCTATCTATCTATCTATCTATCTATCTATCTATCTATCTATCTATCTATCTATCTATCTTCAAACTTTTTCTATTTATCTATCTATCTCTTTCTTTCTTTCTTTCTTTCTTTCTTTCTTTCTTTCTTTCTTTCTTTCTACATAATCAATCTTTCTTTCTTTCTTTCTTTCTTTCTTTCTTTCTAACTAATCAGTCTTTATTTCTTTCTTTCTAATTCATCTTTCTTTCTTTCTTTCTTTCTTTCTTTCTTTATAATTCATCTTTCTTTCTTTCTTTCTAACTAATATATATATCTAACTAATCCATCTTTGGCTCTGGCTCACAGTGTCTCAGAGACAAGGGGGTGGGCTCAATTTACTCAGACAGCCAATCACTATCTCAGGATGATTGTCAACCTATGAAGCCACGCCCTAGCAACCATTTAGAGCTCCCTAGCAACTGATCCCATAGACTTCCATTGAAAAACATCAAAGGGATATCTTTGGAGAGAAGTGTCATAGAAACACGAGGGTGGGTTTGTTTGACTCGGGGCATCAACAGCCAATCACATATCACCTTCAACACTTCCTAGCCACGCCCTAGCAACCATTATCAAGCAGCCTAGCAACCGTTTACCAATACCTATATCTCTGCCTCAGAACATCATAGAGACATGGGGGTTGGTTTATACCATTCATACTGACAAGCAGTATCATCATTGGATGCTGCCAAGCCACTCCATAGCAACCAAACAGAGTACCCTAGCAACCGTTTAGCAAGACCTATATCTCTGCCTCAGAACATCATAGAGGCATGGGGGTTGGTTTATATCATTCATACAGACAAGCAGTATCATCATTGGATGCTGCCAAGCCACTCCATAGCAACCAAACAGAGTACCTTAGCAACCGTTTACCAAGACCTATATCTCTGCCTCAGAACATCATAGAGACATGGGGGTTGGTTTATACCATTCATACTGACAAGCAGTATCATCATTGGATGCTGCCAAGCCACTCCATAGCAACCAAACAGAGTAACCTAGCAACCGTTTAGCAAGACCTATATCTCTGCCTCAGAACATCATAGAGACATGGGGGTTGGTTTATATCATTCATACAGACAAGCAGTATCATTATTGGATGCTGCCACGCCACTCCATAGCAACCAAACAGAGTACCCTAGCAACCGTTTACCAAGACCTATATCTCTGCATCAGAACATCGTAGAGACATGGGGGTTGGTTTATATCATTCATACTGACAAGTATCCTTTGGAGGATCATCATTGGATGCTGCCAAGCCACTCCATAGCAACCAAACAGAGTACCCTAGCAACCGTTTAGCAAGACCTATATCTCTGCCTCAGAACATCATAGAGACATGGGAGTTGGTTTATATCATTCATACTGACAAGTAACCTTTGGAGGATCATCATTGGATGCTGCCAAGCCACTCCATAGCAACCAAACAGAGTACCCTAGCAACCGTTTACAAGGACCTATATCTCTGCATCAGAACATCGTAGAGGCATGGGGGTTGGTTTATATCATTCATACTGACAAGCAGTATCATCATTGGATGCTGCCAAGCCACTCCATAGCAACCAAACAGAGTACCCTAGCAACCGTTTACAAGGACCTATATCTCTGCATCAGAACATCGTAGAGGCATGGGGGTTGGGTCTTTTGATTTAGACTGGCAAATAGTCTTTAAATGTCACCCCATAAACTGTATAGCCACACCATAGTAACCATTTAAAGTACCCTAGCAACCGTACAAACACATGAATAGGACATATCTCAGCTCCAGAACATCATACAGACATGGGGGTGGCCTCTTTTGTTTCGGGTGAGAATCCAGTACACACAACCTAGCAACCGGGTGGTGAGTTTTGCCACGGCAAGCACCACTCACATTTTCTTCAGGAAATGTACATTCTAGTATATCTTTCTTTCTTTCAACTAATCTATCAATCTAACTTTAAACTACTTTAAATTTCTAACTTCTTTAAACTTCTTCAAACTTTCTGGTCAGGCTTTCTCAAGCCAACTTAAAGTTTGTTTACAAACTTTACTTTTCTAGTTTTTAACTATAACAGTCTACGGTCAATGTCTATGTATCATTTTGGCAGTTTACAAAAGCTAAAAGCTGTATTTCACGATTCATTCGGTAATCATTTGACCTGTTGTATTATGTCAATAAAATAAACCACATAACCATAATCTTGAGAATGAAAGCTGAAACGTGTGTCAGTTTTTGTGGTAGCTCTGTATGTTTCTATGGCATCGCTGTCAAAGAATAGTTAGCTGGTGAAGTGGATTTACTTATTGTAACGAATGTTATTATGAGCATTGTGTGTTTTAAGCAGACGTCTTAAAGGGTTAGTTCACCCAAAAATGAAAATTCTGTCATAGAGCCGTGACATTCTCAGGCATGCGTCGTAGTGCATGTACTATTCTCGTCGCTTCATAAAATTATTGTAGAACCACTGTAGTGAGATGGACTTTAGTACCACTTTAGTACCTTTTATGGGTCTTGTGAGTGTAAATTTCGTTGCTGCCAATGGAGGCCTTTCTGAGCCATCGGATTTCAACTAAAATATCTTCATTTGTGTTCCGAAGATGAACAAAGGTCTTACGGGTGACGAACGACATGAGGGTAAGTAATTAATGACAGAATTTAAATTTTTGGGTGAACTAACCCTTTAACAAATGTCAGTAGGCCGGGAAGATATTAAAATGAGCAGTTTATTCTTAAATACGTAAGCTCGCTGTGGAATATTAACCGGAAATCAAAAGACAACGAGCGCAGAGCAAAGCAGGCGGAACTACAGAAGCTCTTTACAAAGTTTGAAAATGAAACTCTGATGTAAGTGTGTGTTTGTGTGTGTGTGTGTGTGAGTGAGTGAATGACTTAGTGACCTGTGTTTTCCAGGTCCTCCAGCGTCCCTCAGCTCCTCTGATCGTCGGTACGCCGCTCTCTGCACTCACTCCTGCTCCAGTGATGATGGCGATCTGACGCGCCTTTGAGAAAACCTCTCGAAACTCAGCCATATCTACACACACACACACACACACACATAGCCTCTTTATTACACACCGACATACACCTGAGGAGAATATTTCATAGCAAAAACATGTCGTATTTTCTAGCTTATTAGCGTGAGTAAACAGCACACAAACACCTGTAGCCTCTACATCTAGCCTTGCATTTTATTCAACCTCTTCCACGCCCCCCTGTGGGCGGAAACAGTACAAAGGGTTCAAACCATATAAAACATTGTTATGTAGTTTCACTACATAATTATCCCACATCTCCCCTTTTAACAGAGAAAACAATAATAAACATAAATGCGTTGAGTCGTTGATATCTTATTCTTAGTAGACATCGCTCAGAACACACCTCAACAATAAGCAATAAACAATCTTTTGTACCGACGAACATTTCCTGAAAACTGTTCACTTCAGATTACAAAGAGTTAAGAAAAACACCTTGTTACCTTTTACAAACATAGGCCTATACTTATTAAACATCACAGCAACATTTCCCCTTTTTTTTTTTTTTTACAACCAGGGGTACATTTTCGGACTACTGTGAAAACTGTACTCTAAAGCTACATTAGAGTGACTATAAATCCAGTCTTTTAGGTCGTACGACTGGCCTCCCAGATCTGGTTCTAGTTACTGCTCCTTTTGGACTGACAGAATATGTTTGAGGTGCCAGTGCATTTTGTCTCTCTGTAATGTTCTCAGTCAGCTGGGAACCAGCCTGGGTGTCGCAATCACCCTTCTTAACATCCATAGGAATGAGGAAATGGCGGTTCCTACGAACAGTTCCAGAAGGCACATCCACCTGGTAAGAACGTGGTGTTGGATGTTCCTCCACCACAGTTCCCGGCACCTTTTGATCCGTGACCCAGACCTGATCACCAGGTGAGAGCTTGTTCAGGTCATGCACTCGATGACGTTTGTTGAAATATCTCATGTCTGCACATCTTTTCTCTCTCTCCCGAGCACTTATGGTGGCGCTATCAGGTAACAAAGGGTCCAGCAGTCTAGGGAGGGTTGGTACCGTAGTACGAAGACGGCGTCCCATGAGCAGCTGGGCTGGGCTGTACCCATTGTGAAGAGGAGTTGACCTGTATGACAGTAAGGCACGATAAGGATCTTGCGCTTTCTTGAGGAGATTTTTTACAGTCTGTACAGCCCGCTCTGCCTCTCCATTACTGCGTGGATGCTTCGGGCTACTAGTGACATGTTTGAATCCATAAGTAGCTGCGAAATCCGAGAAGGTGCTGGATGAAAACTGTGGCCCATTATCGCTCACTAATGTCTCTGGGATGCCGTGACGTGCGAAGATAGACTTTAGGTGTGTAGTGACATCTGCAGAGCTGGTGAGAGAAAGATTTGCCACCTCGACATAACGTGAATAGTAATCCACAACTAAAAGGTAGGTTTTCCCTTTCAGGACAAACAGATCTGTCCCTAGCTTCTGCCATGGCCTCTCAGGAAGATCTGATGGGATCAGTGGTTCAGTGTGATTAGTGCGCTCTTTAATGCAAGCATGGCATTTAAGAACCAGCTCATTCAACTGCTGGCTAAGTCCCGGCCACCACACACTTTGACGAGCACGTTCTCTGCATTTGACTACTCCTTGATGCCCTTCGTGCAGCTTGGCAAGGACATCATTCCGCAATGCAGAGGGAATGACTAGTCTTGTGCCTTTTAGAAGAAGACCGTCATGAACAGATATGTAAGCTCGCTCAGACCAGTAAAGCTTCTCAGACCCTGTACAACGACTGGACTCAGGCCACCCGTCCTGACACATTTTCATGACATTTGAGCAAACACTGTCTGCTTTGAGGTGCTCTCTTAGGTTGTCTAGGAAAGATTGGCTTGCTGGGAGATGCTCCACAATACTGTCCACATAAATGTTAGTGCTTTCCATGAGCTCATCATTCATGTTATCTTTTTCAGCAGGTAGTGGAGCACGTGACAGAGTGTCTGCAGTCCATAAGCTCTTCCCTGGAACATGAGAAATCTTGTATGAATAACGCATCAGTCTCATTCTGAAACGTTGGATGCGGGGAGGTAGGGCATCCAGTTCTTGGCCACCTAAGAGACTCAACAATGGTTTGTGATCAGTTTCCATTTCAAAATGTTGGCCAATCACAATGTCACGAAATCTCTCACATGCCCAGGTCAGCCCCAAAGCCTCCTTTTCTACCTGCGCGTATCTTTGCTCAACAGGAGTAAGAGACCGTGACGCGTAGGCAACAGGTCTCCATTCACCACCCTCTTTTTGCAGCAGGACTGCTCCCAGTCCATATGATGATGCATCCGCAGATACCTTGAGCGGCTTGTTTGCATCGTACAAGGTCAGCAATGGTGCAGATGACAAGTCTTCCTTCAAGTTCCTAAAAGCTTTGACTTGTCCCTCACCCCAAAACCAACAATTTTTCTTGGAGAGAAGATCTCTGAGGGGTTTATCTTTTTCCGCCAAGTGCGGAATGAATTTTCCCAGCTGGTTGACCATCCCAAGAAAGCTCCTGAGCTCACTAATGTTAGTTGGCTCCGGCATCTCCTGGACTGCTGCGGTCTTAGCTGGGTCTGGTTGCACTCCTGTGTCTGAGATAATGTGGCCTAGAAACTTGACTACACGCTGTGACAAGGCACACTTATCTAAGTTTAGGGTAACGCCAGCATTCTCCATCTTTTGGAGCACTGCGTGAAGGCGCACATCATGCTCCTCTTGAGAACACCCCCACACAAGCACATCGTCCATGTGACAGACCACACCGTCCAGGCCCTCTGTGACTTCAGTTACCATACGATTTTGAAAGTGTTCAGGTGCCGATGCGATACCGAAGGGCAAACGATTAAAGAAGTACCGCCCAAACGGAGTGATAAAGGTGGTCAGCTTGGCAGACTGCTCAGCTAGAGGAATTTGCCAAAATCCCATGTTTGCATCTAGCTTGCTAAAAACACTAGCTCCTGCTAACATTCCAAGAGTCTGTTCAACTGAGGGAAGAATGAATTTCTCCCTTCGCACCGATTCGTTGAGCTTTGTTAAATCAACACAAATGCGTGGAGCACCAGACTTTTTAGGCACCACGACAATGCCTGCACACCATTCTGTGGGTTCTTCCACCCTGCTTATGACCCCCATACGCTCCATGCGTTGTAGTTCGTCCTTAACTTTTGGCATGAGTGGAAGTGGAATGCGCCGTGGAGTTTTGAGGGAAAACGGAACCGCTCCTGGGCTCAGTTTAATGGTGTATGGCCGCTGTAACAGCCCTAGCCCACTGCACAGCTTTGGATAGCGTTCCTGTAGAGTGTGAATGCTTAAGCCATCAACACGTGTGACAAGACCCAGTTTGGTGATGGCAGGTCTGCCTAGCAGTGGTGAATGTAAATTCTTAACAACATACACTTGTTCCATTGTATGCTTGTCTCCTTTCTGAAGCAGCATGTTTGAGACTCCAATCACACTGAGTGGTGAGCATCCGGGTCCAAGTAAAGGCTTGGTCACCCTCTGGAGTGCTGGTTTGTTGCCTTCTTTGAAGATCTCATGGAACATGTGGTCTGGCATAACAGTGACATCGGCGCCTGTGTCGATTTTGAACTGTACTTCACAGTCTTTTATTTTAATATCAATCAGCCAAGGATCACCCTCGGCAACCACAGTGCCTAAAAATATGTCTGGGTCCTGTTCTTGAATCTCATTCACCTTTCTGGATGAAGCACACACTTTTTGGTAGTGTCCCCTTTTTCCACAGGCATGACATAGTACAGTGTTTGCAGGGCAGTGTGATTTCGGATGATATGGGCTTTTCCCACACTTGTGACATCTTGACTGTGACTGTTTAAATTTGTCTTTTGCTCCATGTCCACTTTTGACTCTCTGCCTGCTATATGATGGCTTACTTTTACTTATGACTCTATCCACAGAGTCCGACGTTTTAGCATTAACACAGTCACTACGCAAGTTACTCTGCTGCTGCTTCACTGCTTCAGTCTGTCTTGCCATATCAATGGCTTTTTCCAGCGTTAGATCTTTATCTAACTGCATTCGCTCCGACAGACGGACATCATTTAAACCAACGACTAACCTGTCTCTGATTAATTCGTCGTGCAATGGCCCATATTTGCAGTGCTCAGCCAAGGAGTACAGTGCAGTCACAAAGGAGTCGACTGGTTCGTTTTCCCCTTGTTTTCTCATGTTGAAACGTGCTCTTTCGTAGATTACGTTTTTCTTCACAACAAAGAATGCGTGAAAACCCTCCTTCACTGCGTCGTAACGCTCCGTGTTTTCGTCCGTCAAATTAAGCCCCTTTAAAATGTCATCCGCTTCATCGCCCATACAGTACATGAGTGTATTTATTTGATTGGCTTGCGTGGATGTATGGAGATTACTGGCCTGACGGAAACGTTCGAACCGTCGGATCCATCTTTCCCATTCCTGAGGTTTAGAGAAGTTAAATGGCTCAGGTGGCTGGATGCTAAATGTAGCACACGGCGCGGGCGGATCTCTCCCCCCGGCAGCTGCATCACCTGTAGCACGTTGTTCTCCTGCCGCTTGTTCCATGGTTTTGCGACTTCAAACTCATAAAGCTTAACTTTACCCCGAAACAAACTTCTTCCGCAAGCTTATTAGAGTATCCCACTTCTGACACCATGTCGTATTTTCTAGCTTATTAGCGTGAGTAAACAGCACACAAACACCTGTAGCCTCTACATCTAGCCTTGCATTTTATTCAACCTCTTCCACGCCCCCCTGTGGGCGGAAACAGTACAAAGGGTTCAAACCATATAAAACATTGTTATGTAGTTTCACTACATAATTATCCCACAAAACATACTGCTGACTTTTACACAAAAGTACATCTTCTCACTGTCACGATTCTATGGTAAGTTTGTGTAAGGTTTCCAGGGCGTTGCTAGGCTGAAACACTATGAGGAAAAGAGTCTCTCATTGGTGCAGGAGTTTCCTCACATCAGTATCAGCACTAGAACTTGTGACAGTGTATCTGAAGGGCTTTAACAATCTAATTTAAGGCTTTTAAAGACCTTTTTAAGGCCTGCACAAATAAAATTAGGGGGTGGTAAAAACGACGTTCAAATAATAAGTTTTATACAATTTTATTTAAAGAAACGGTTGGTAAACACCATAACAGTGTGTGAACAGTGTGTATACGTCACGTACCTGAGCTCGCCCGCGTGAGTTGATTGACAGCTGTCCATCTCCCGCAGTGAGCCGCTGCCCTCAGCATCATTCACAGATCTCTAGCCTGTCAAATACACACACACACACGTATATAATAATCTGTTTTCACTGTCACATTATGTACGACTCTCATATCCAAATTAAACAAAGTTTTGTAAAGTGTATTGATCAAGTTAACTCAAGTATTCTAGCATTAAACACAACACTAAAACAAAAGAAACAAATGCTAATATATTACACGACACAGCAATACAGTCACGCACTTCTTGATCCACAGATATCAACAATAAACCAATCATTATCATCACAGAAGACCCTCATTTGAAAGCTTCAGATCTTTGACATCGAGCTGAATGTATCGACTGCTGCCCGTGACCCACATACAGATATACATTCACAAAAAGAGCTGATAATAACCGTAATAATACTTTTATCGATGCTTCAAGTGAAAATGCGTCCTACTACCGTAAACCACGTAAACATGTCGTAAAGGGTGTACACGACATGTCGCAAATCAGTTTCTATGGTGATGCTGTGGCTCGAGTGAAGCGGACTGCGCCCTCTAGCGGAAAATCACATTTCTAAAGAAAATAAAATCATGCTTTTATGAATCATATTTATGACATAAAAAGTTAAATTCACACTTGTTTCTAGGATCCCAGTCAATCATATTTAACTGTAATGAGTAAACAATTAATACTGTGAAGAAATAATAATATATCTGTGTAAGATATTTAGTTTTTATCACATATAGCGTTTTTCACTGCACTGTACTGTTAGATTTTATTCATTTATTTTTATCAAATTGTTTTAATCAAATCTATTTATTTATTTAGTTACTTACTATAAACATTTTTATTTATTTATTTATTTATTTTACACTGATTTTCTTATTTTTAAATATTTTATTGGTTTAGTTTTATAAAATATATATATATATATTTTTTTCTTTAAATCAAATTGTATTTATCTAACCAATTTATTCCAATGTGATGTATTAACCCTCTATGGCATTATTTTTTTTTTATTTTTTGGGGGGGGGGGAAATATTTCACGAGTTATATATTATATATATATTTTTAAATTATTTTTAAAAAGTTAAAGGGTTTAATAATTTTCTATTTATTTATTTTAATTCTGTTTTATTTTATTCAAATGTGTGTATTTAGCTAATTTAATCTTATTTTTATTTTGACACAGTTTGAAAACCCACATTCTCAGCCATAAAATGTATACACACTTTATTTTCCTCAAATTTCACTCATCTTCTAGTCCTGTATATTTGAAGCGATCACGTGATATATGTTGCCTTTCTCAGCGCTGGTCGGGATTGGCCAATCACGCGGTGGCGATCCAGAATAACGTTTTTTTTTTTTTTTTTAATAATAATAATAATTTCACGTATAGTAATGGAATTAATTTCTATTTGTAAGTCAGATACCAGTCCTCGAAATGAGCAGATGAACATATATTTCTACTATTGCGACGGTGACTGTGTGAGCTCTCGAGCGCCCGCTGCAGGAACAGCGCGTGCCTCTCGGTCGGTTCGGTTTAACCGACACCAGCAGCAGCAGCTCTGTGTCCGGCCGCAGATGGAGGTCGATGGCTGCCTGTCCGCGCGCAGAGCGCCGTTCCTCCGCCACACCGGGCGATCCGTCAGCCTCCGCACAGGTACAGACACATACCGTCACTGACACGCGCGAGAACACGCTCGTCACCGACACTGTGGTGATTTACCTCAGATGTGCAGAAATTAGCCTATGCTCAGCAGCAGCATCAGCATCAGCAGCAGCATCATCTCGTGTTGCCATGGTGACCCGCCATTATTTTCAGCTGAGTCAGCACTAATGAGAGCACGAGGCGAGCGCGGGAACTGTTACTGATACTGCATTAGACATCAAGATAAAGTGTGTGTGTGCGCGCGCATGTGTTAGGCTCGAGTTGATGAGAAATGGCGATATTGCAGTGTGTTTCTGCAGGATCCTCAGCTGTGCACGTGAAGTGCAGGTGATCTAGTAGTGCATTTACAGCTGCACCCTGCTGATTATCTCACTCAGATGATACTGTTTTATGAGGACCTGGGTTGTTGTGGGATTACATTCCTGCCAAATGTAGGCTACTGCGGTCACGGATCAAAAAATGTTAAACACTTGTAAAAATATGTTGCACCAAAGGAAAAAAATAATGCAAAGTGATCAGAATAGCAAACAATGTGGTCACGGATAAAACTATTATGGGCGTTAATAAAAAAAAAAAAAAAAAAAAAAAAAAAAATGAGGAGCATGAATCAAAAACACATTAAAAATAATACTGCACACAACTTAAACGTATGTGATGTGTTCTTGAAAATTATGTTTTCCTTGGTTTTATTACTCTGTATTTTGTGCTCTCTTGCATTTTCTGCACATGTATATATTTTTTGTACGCTTATGCTGTTTTTCGATTTGTTCTACTTTCCACATTCTGCGCTTGCTTTTCCAAATCTTGCAGTTCGAGTTTCACATAAATTAGGGTCCACCATTGGTCCACTAGTTATAGATTGACAGTTCCTCTAGATTTCCTATTTTTAAATCACTCGTATTATTTTTCGATCCGTGAACGCAGTACATTTGGCAGGAGTTTAATCCCATACGAAATCACCCCCTAAAACCTCGATCACCCTATATTCCACTAATACAGTTCACTTGAAGAAGTGAATAAAACGAGTGATCGAATTCGTACAGCCGTTGAGTGTACACCGACTGTACACTCGCTATTGCAGTGCATTGTGGGATTGAATTAGTGCACTCGATAATGTTCACAATGGTTTCGGACACCACTACAAATGGTTGAGGAGATTCCCCCTTCTATATGTAAAGCGCTTTGAGTGCCTAGAAAAGCGCTATATAAATGTAACAAATTATTATTATTATTATTATTATTGTCCCTTCAAATAAAGGCCTATTTAAGGCTATAAGGGGCCGTTTTCGTAAGTTCTTGGAATATATATATAACTAACTTAATACTTTATTTGGTTGCAGCGTTTGTTCGTAAAGGGATACTTCACCCATTATTCAAAAATAATAATTCTGTCATCATTTACTCTCCCTCAAGTTGTTCTGAACCCGTATGAGTTTCTTTGTTTTGTTGAACACGAAAGAAGATATGTTTTGAAGAATGTTTGGTAATCAAATAATTTCGGGTCCCCATTGACTTTCTTCCATAGTATTTTTTTCTCATACTATGGAAATCAATGAGGACCAGAAACTATTTACCAGCATTCTTCAAAACATATCTTCCAGAATTATAATATTTGGGTGAACTATCCCTTCAAGGCACTATTCCCTTTGTAAGCTCTCCATAAAGTTCAACGGCAGCCTTCAAATACGTGAGCAGAAGCTTTGTTGAAATGCTGTGGATTTCAGTTTATCCTTGATTCTGACTTATTTTTCCTCACATAAAGGTCAAAATAAGTTTCCATTGAAATTCAACACTACTTAATCATAGATGAATAATAGGTATTTTAAATATGTAAATAACATTCAGAACTGTATTTGAAATGTAAAAGGATCAATAACCCTCTGGTGCTTTACACATGGTGGTCAAAATGTCCCTTTTTATTATTGTTTCAATTAAATAAATACTGTATTCTAGTTCAATAATGTTTTATTTGTATTTAAGATTTTGTATTTTATGATACTAAATTATATTTATGCAGTAGTTATAATCCATTTATTGTTCCATTTAATTTTATGTTATGAAAAATGCACAGAAATACTATTTTAAATTTTTATATGAAATATGTATTTTCCAAAACATGTTTTACTATAAAACTGCGAGAGCGAAAAAAGCTTTTCCAAAATTGAGGTTGATATCTCAAAAAATTAGCTTTCAGTCCGAGTTTGTCTGATCGCAGTACCAAACTCTTCCACTAGTCAGTGAAATTTCACA
Source organism: Romanogobio albipinnatus (assembly GCA_023566225.1). Classification (NCBI taxonomy): domain Eukaryota; kingdom Metazoa; phylum Chordata; class Actinopteri; order Cypriniformes; family Gobionidae; genus Romanogobio; species Romanogobio albipinnatus. The sequence goes on along the minus strand of CM042244.1, from coordinate 38,323,490 downwards.
ATTATCTATACTTCAGGGAAAACTATCACTAGGCTAATTAATGTAAGTAAAAGTCCTCAAAACAGTTACAGAAGACAAGTAAACAGTCAGCAATAAAATAAGAACAAAGAAACTAATTACAAACAAAAACGACTAAAAATACAACAGAACAAAAATACAAATTAAATAAACAGTGCTTTAGGTAATTCAGGAAGATATAGCCTATTATAGATATAGATATAGCCTAACAGTTTATTCATTCATATTCATAGTTACTAATAGTTAATTTATTCAAGAGCAGTGAGTGATTTTATTTGTCTTTTGTTGTTTGATTAACATTAATGACAGCAGCAGGTTTATTAGGCTACTGTCACTTTAAGAGCTAACGCACATATCAAGTAAATCTCCCATAATGTTTGAAGAATTATACAATGGAATGTTCCATTAATGTCCACATAACCAAGAAAAAAACATTTTTAAAACTGGATGTTTTGAACAAAATATAATTTTGCAACTTAATGAGAATGTTAGCTAAATATTCTTACCACATATTATTCTCTTCACTGCTTTTCATCTACTATACACTAGGGAAGCAGTATATTGTGACACAGCTGGAGTCTGATAGTTATTGTGTTTCTTACCTTGATGAGTGGCTGCTCACAGCACCCTAGCAACCACATCCTCACCCTAGCGACCAGCAGTTGATCAGGAGAAGCTGGTTTTAGTCAGAGCTTCCTGTGTGAATATGATTGTTGAGTGTTATCGATGTTTCACACTGACATCTGAAGGGTTTGTTCTGTATTGTCTTCATGAAGTGGCTGATCCTGTGTTCACTCAGGTCCAGTGGCTCCGTTCAGTCTGTGTGTTCTTGTTTGACTTGAAAAAATATCGCTCACAGTTTCTGACCAAGTACAAAAGCTTCTGTGAAATAACATGAGAACCAAAACAAGTGAGACTCTCTTTTATTTAAGTCCAAAGAAATAATTAAGATTTGGAGAAAAAAAATCATCAACATGATCAACATCAACGTTACTTTTGAATGTTCTCTGAGTGTTCTGAAACATTTAAAAAATGTCCAACTAAATGGTAAAAACATCCCATGAACAATGTATAAATAATTTTTTTGTGCTAACGTTTTGAGAACATTATTAAAGATCACATAATATTGAACAAACGTTCTTTTAACGTTACTGGAAGAACGTTTGTTCGTAACTTTGAGAGAACCTTGCCAGAACGTTTCCTGTCTGCTTATCGTTGGAAGCCCATTCCCAGCAAGCTCGAGAAAATGGCATGAATATGTTCTTTCTAGGGTTGGGTACCGTTCACATTTTAACCGATACCTCTACTGGTTAGGGATCGACCGATATGGATTTTTTAGTGCCGATGCGATACCGATATTTTTTCATCAGCCTTAGCCGATGACCGATACGGGCTGCCGATTTTCTTGAGCCAATATTTGGAGCGGATACTGCTTTTGCTCCCTCAATTTACATCATAAAAATTACACAATGATCATGATGATAACAATTTTACAAAACAAAAGTCTCAATTAAAAAAAAAAGGAACATTTATTAAACTATTAGTACAAAACAAACAAATATTAAGTAAAAACAGGTGAGGTAGAACAAGAAAAATAAGTTCAGTGGTGAAAATAAATATTTATATATAGTGCACACTGACTGTACTAGCTGTACTATACTTAATTTTAAAACGTTTTACAACCTAATAATTTAATGCTTAGGTGCACTTAAAGGGTAACTTCAGTGATTTAGCATTAAGCTTTGTATTTAAACTGGGTCATTTATGCAGTAGTGTCTTACATTCTGTGCGTGAGATCTCTCCCCTGTGGGCGGGTTGATAACATGCGGAACAGCTCCATCTAGTGGCTGTAGTCTTTAGCCTCTGGCCAAAAAATCCTCCGATGACGCAAAATGACGATATTTGCGTCATCGGAGGAATTTTTCCAGAAATAAACTGCATAATTCTCTCGTCTCAGGGGGATATGAGGGGGGAAAGTACCATAATTTGAATATACTACCGGGTTTCTACTGATACAAAGCCTAATGCTAAATTACCCTTTAACTTAATCTCTTGTAGAGTAACACCAGCGGTAATTCAGGAAAAAATCTCCCAATGCTCTACGTGAAACTTCGATCTTTCGACTTTTACCATCATGTCAATTCTCAATTGATTTTGATTAATATGCGCAAGAGAGAGCAAGACAGTTTGAAGATGGTCAGAGGGGGCGCTCTCTCTGCTCGTTCTCTCAGCAACACATGCGACCTGTCAGAGAAGCACAACAGTCAGTCTCATCACTCACCGATCAAATAAGGCTTTAGCGGGATAAAAATTCGCTTTGGCAGCCGCCAAAGAACGCAATATGTGACGGCCGGTGTTGATTCTGTGGCGCACCACCGCAAGACACACACACACGCGTCAAAACAGCAGCCAGGTGGTCGCTGAATAAAACTCCCACAAATAGATTAGATTAGATTCAACTTTATTGTCATTACACAAGTACAAGTACAAGGCAACGAAATGCAGTTTAGGTCTAACCAGAAGTGCAATAGCAGCAAGTGCAGGATATATACAATGGTTGCGTAAGTGCTGGGCATAAAAATGTACTGAATATATATAAATATGTATAAGTAGAGAGATGGTTATTACTATAAACAGAACTGAATTTACAGATGAATATATACAGTGAATAAATATAAATATACAGATGGCTATTACTATAAACAGAATGTAAACAGAATGTACAGGTGAATATGTACTATGAATATAATATACAGATGGCTATTACTATAAACAGAATTTTACAGATAGAGGTATACAATAATATGTTAGGCTAATATGAGGAATATAGCAGTGGATTAAGGTAGTGCAATAAATTATGGACAGAGCTATCCGAAAGAAAGTGTAAAAGTGCAGTGGAAAGTGGTTGCATATTACAGTTAGAAGTACGGTGCAAAATGCAAATGTAAACATGGTTACTATAAATACAGTCGGCAGTGCAAATGAGCATATTCCAGTTAAGATATGGTGGTGCAAAATGCATAAGTAAACAGTTGTTACTGTAATAAACAGTCGGTAGTGCAAATAACAAAGTGAATGTAGGTGTGAGGTAGGAGAGTTTGCAGTTTATGAGGAAAGTGGATCAACGGGGGTTTGAGTTCAGTAAAGAGACAGCTCTGGGGAAAAAACTGTTCTTTAGTCTGCTGGTCCTGGTCCGGAGGATCCTGAAACGCCTGCCGGAGGGCAGGAGAGAAAACAGTCTGTGGGCTGGGTGAGAGGAGTCCTTGAGGATGCTGCGAGCTCGGTGCAGACAGCGTTTCCTCTGGATGTGCTCGATGGCAGGTAGTGGAGTCCCTGTGATGCGCTGGGCAGTTTTCACCACCCGCTGCAGTGCCTTGCGCTCCGCAACAGAGCAGCTCCCATACCATACTGCCACACAGTTGGTCAGGATGCTTTCTATTGCGCAGCGGTAGAAGTTCACCAGGATAGCCGAGGAGAGCTGATTCTTCCTCAGTGTCCTCAGGAAGAAGAGGCGCTGGTGAGCCTTCTTGACCAGGCTGGAGGTGTTGGTCGTCCACGACATGTCCGCCGAGATGTGGATCCCCAGGAACTTGAAACTGGAGACACGCTCAACAGCCATTCCATTGATGTGGATGGTGTCGTGTGTGCCTCTTGACTCCTTCCTGAAGTCCACGATGAGCTCCTTCGTTTTGGTGGTGTTGAGGAGCAGGTTATTATCAGTGCACCATGTGGCCAGGTGCTGGATCTCCTCCCTGTAGGCAGTCTCATCGTTGTTGCTGATGAGACCAATCACCGTAGTGTCGTCCGCAAACTTGACGATGGAATTAGTTCCATACACAGGCTTGCAGTCGGAGGTGAAGAGGGAGTAGAGAAACGGACTTAGCACACAGCCCTGTGGTACACCAGTGTTGAGTGTGATGGACGTGGAGCAGGTGGATCCTGATCGAACATTCTGTGGTCTGTCAGTTAGGAAGTCCAAAATCCAGTTACACATTGAAGTGTTGATGCCCAGGTCTCCAAGTTTGGCAATTAACTTGGATGGGATGACAGTGTTGAATGCTGAGCTGAAGTCAACAAACAGCATGCGTGCATAGGTGTTTTTACTGTCCAGATGGGTGAGCACAGAGTGCAGTGCCATGGAAACTGCATCCTCTGTGCTCCTATTGCTGCGATAGGCAAACTGGTGTGAGTCCAATGTGGATGGTATAGAGTCTTTTAGGTGTTCCAGGACCAGCCGCTCAAAGCACTTCATAATGATGGGTGTGAGTGCTACAGGGCGGTAGTCATTAGGGCACCTCGGGCTGGAGTGTTTCGGCACTGGCACAATGGAAGTGCGTTTAAAGCATGATGGTACAGCTGCTTGGGCGAGAGACAGGTTGAAAATGTCTGTAAAAACCCCAGCGAGCTGCTCCGCACATGCCCTGAGAACACGACCAGGGATGTTGTCTGGTCCAGCAGCCTTGTGCGCGCTGATCCGGCTCAGTGCCTTGCAGACATCTGTGGAGGAGAGTGTGATTGGTGGGTGGTCAGCTGAGGGTTTGAGCTTGGTGGCAGTTTCTCTGTTGTCTCTTTCAAAACGAGCATAAAAGTAATTTAGCTCGTTCAGGAAGTTGACATCAGTGGCTGCGGGGGTGGAGTGGGTGGGTTTATAATCACTGATGGCCTGAATGCCATGCCACATGCGTCGAGGGTCAGAGTTGGAAAAGTGTCCCTCTATCTTTAGCTTGTAGCAGTGCTTGGCCTTTTTGATGCCCCTCTTCAGGTTTGCTCTGGATGCGCTGTAGGCTTGTGCATCTCCTGATCTGAAGGCAGTGTTGCGTGACTTCAGCAGGAGTCGCACTTCCCTGTTCATCCAAGGCTTCTGATTTGGGTATGTGGTGATCTGTTTCTGGGTTGTAACACTGTCAATGGTGGTATTGATATGATCCAATACTGAGGAGGTGTAGGAGTTAATGTCCGTGTGAGCGCCACTGGTGGCTTGAGAAGCAAACATACTCCAGTCTGTGTTTAGAAACCTTTCCTGGAGTGTGGAGTCTGCCCCCGCAGGCCACACCTTGATTGTCTTCACTGATGGCTTCACACGGTTGATGAGGGGTGCATATTTGGGGCTGAGGAACAAAGAGATGTGGTCTGACTGTCCCAGGTGGGGGAGGGGTGTTGCAACGTAAGCTCCCGCCATGTTTGTGTAAACATGGTCTAAGGTTTTGTTTCCTCTGGTGTGGCAGGAAACATGCTGGTGAAACTTGGGTAGCACTGACTTTAAGTTTGAGTGATTAAAGTCACCTGCAACAATAAACGCAGCTTCAGGGTGATCAGTCTGTTGTTTACTGATGGCTGCGTGAAGTTCTTTCATAGCAAGCTTGGCATCAGCATCGGGTGGAATATAAGCAGCAGTTATAATGGTGGAAGTGAACTCCCGCGGTAGATAAAACGGTCTACATTTAACCATGAGAAACTCCAGGTTAGCTGAACAATGACTCCCAACAATAGCAGAGTTTGTGCACCAAGCTTTGTTAATATAAATGCACAATCCACCACCTCTTGTCTTCCCGGAGCCATCTAATGTTCTGTCTGCCCGGAGTGTGTGGCGTCCCGCTAGCTCGATAGCGGTGTCCGGTATTCCGCTGTTTAACCAGGTTTCAGTGAAGATTAGGACGTTACAGTTCAAAAGTCTCTTACTGTGTGTGATGCTGAGTCGAATCTCCTCCATTTTGTTCACTAGCGATCGTACATTAGCAAGGAAAATGCTGGGTAAAGAGAGCCGATGAGGAGAACGCGTTAGCTTAACCCGCAATCCTCCACGCTTCCCCCGCCTTTGTTTACGATCTCGCCGCCGTCTGGGTGCACTTCCGCCCGGCCGGGATGAGCGCATCGCCTCGGGCGTCCTAGCGATCTCAGGAAGGAGTCGAAGATTGTCCATAAAACTGTCGGAAATTCGCAAACCAATATCCAAAAGCTCAGCGCGGGTGTACGATGTAAAGGCACAACTGTTCTGCACGAACAGACCCGAGATGAGCAAGAAAAATACCGCAAAATTGCAGAATCTGGAGAGACGCTGAGCCTCGCGATCTACTCGCGCCGCCATCTTGGTCTATAAGATCACTTGGTCTAAAATACCATGGTACGTCGACAATACTTAATCCTTTGACCGGTGTTCGTAACAGCTACCGTATGCATGTGAATAGCCTACAACTTAGCTATTTGCAGCTCCCTAAATACAATGGCAAGCAGTTTTATAGACGAGACAGTTTTCCATTTGGACGCACAAACTTGCTTAGCTATAGTTGCAAGCACATATAGAGCTGTTTCCACTTTCAAAGTGTATGGCAATATTGGAACTAAGTGAAACAGTTAAAAGAAAAAATGCTTTGAAAGTTTAAAACTTATTGTTGTCTTGAAGAGAAGATTCCAGCACTGCTAGTTGGGGGAGGGGCAGTGCATGAACTGCAGCGTCTCCAGCAGCACAGAGCTGCCTGTGGACGCCTGTCTGTAAATAATGCCAGGAAAAAATATCGGCGAACGAGCAGCCTTGTATCCGATACACGTAAAAATCGCAAATATCGGCCAGATATATCGGCCGGCCGATATATCGGTCTAACACTAGTACCGGTACTGGTATCTGAAATTCGGTACCTTTTTTCTGTACTTTACATCAATAACTGTAAAGAAACTGTACGTCATTTATAGAAGTGTTATTGACATTATGCCAGAGCTGCCTTGGTCGCCGTCTGCCATTGTCTGTGATTTTTGTATACTGTAATATTTACCAGTAAATAGTAGGCTACTAGCTATTTAATTAATCAAATTCATAAAAACATAAAAATCATTTTAATGTATATATATATTAAATATACGAGACGCGAGTGCGAGTACTTAAAATGCTACAACTACTTTAAAAGCCGACATCTGGGCACATTTCGGCTTTTATGAACGACCTGGAGAACACACGCGCTGTGTGTAAATCAAAGCTATCTGATTTATCAAAATGATTTCATTTACACTTGGGCACATAAATGTATCTCCGCAAAACGGATATAAATCCAATCTTCAATTCCCGCACTATATGCAGATTTATTGGAGTTCACGTCACCGAAAACAACAGATATGAGCTGCATTTTATTGATCATTAGCTAATTTCAAAATCAAAGGCTGCAATAGGAGAGAGCGCGGCAACAGCACTGGTAAGATAATTCCGTTTCTTTACTTTTAATGAATGTGATTGTATGCTGAGCACCTACGACTTTATTAGTCTGTAGTTTGTGCTTTTGCTTGATGAAGAGATACGCAGTTGCTTTTCTGCGATGATGCGTGCTTCAGTAGCACTGTCATATTAGGCTATAACGTCATATACCCCATAACACGCTCTCACACAACATTTTTGGACCCACTTTATATTAGGTGGCCTTAACTACTACGTACTAACATTTTAATTAATCATTTGATACAATGCACTTATTGTGTACATACATGTCTTTACATTGTACTTACATTTAAAAAAATATCTGCATGTAATTACATCTGTAATTAATTTCTGTAGTTACATTTGTAATTACACAGTTGACACTTCCCTTACACCTAACCCTGCCCTTAAACTTACCCATACCACCACACCGGTCCCTAACCCTACCCGTAGCCCACCTCAATATCAGCAAAGGTGTTTTGCAATACAATTTGAACACAGTAAGTACATTGTACTTATTTTTTGAGTAGTTAAGGTCACCTAATATAAAGTGGGGCCACATTTTTTAGCATTGTTGCGAGGAGTAAAATGTACTTAAGTGGTTTCAACAACCACATGCATTTACACTTTAGCTTTCACTGTAATGTGGCCCAGACCACCTCCTGAAGTGCTTTTAGTATTTTGTGTATTTGTTCTAAATTCTCCTGTTGTCTTCTATGCCCAGACTTGAGTTTTGTTTGATGTTTGATACATTCATGAAGCGTGTTTTCTTTGAGCAGGTAAAATGAAAGGTTCAGTTCATATAACTGACTGACAAAATTGTATACATGAGGATGCAGTGCATCATCAATGCATTGTGATGCATCGTGATATCGAATTGAACCGAATCGATGGCATGATAATCATAATCGAACCGAACCGTGAGACCAGTGTAGGTTCACACCCCTAATCAATGGGCAAAGTTCAAATGACTCTGTACACATGTGGATAGTCCTTTAACCAATCAGACCAAGGATCAGACTATCGAGTCACTGTATTTTCTCACAGCGGGCACATACTCTGTAGTAATAAACGAACGTTTTGTAGAGAAATGAAAACAGGTCGCACCTCAACAATTATTTGCACTCGCACAAATGCTCCCAATTATTTTTTGAGATCGCACAGATTCAATTTCGGATGTATGATCTGTCATCGTGTTAAACCCGCCAATAGCGCGCCAGTTGGAAAAGAAAGTTTGTGATTGGTCTTTGTTTGTTTGTGAAAATGTACAGGTTTCTAGCCTGAGCTGCAGGGCGAAATCAAATTGCCGGCACATCGGGCTGGGTTTACCCAGTCTATAATTTTTAGCACTTCATGCTCAAACACAGATTATAGGTGATAAATGTACAAGATGATGTTCATTATTCTGTTCTAAATGCAGTGTTCATGAATCAGTGGCAGTAAAGCAACCACATATTCATGTCATTATGTGCACAGCATAAAAGATCTTGATTTAAACAGTCATCTCATTCCTGAATGACAGTAACTCGCCTCTGTCTGTTAAACATTTGACGAGAACAATCACAGTGGTTCAAATCTGAGAGAGAGCAGTGGTCATGTATATGATCAGCATCCCAAACAGTCTTTTCAACCACACAGAATCATTGGCCCCATTTACACTGCATGGTTCAAGTGACCCAATTCCGATTTTTCCCTCTCATGTGGCACAGATCTTGCCTGGGTCCGCCCTCCTATGTACTTCCGCTCAATTTTAATTTTCCTTCAGTACTCCGTCTGGGACTGCTGTATATTCTTAGGTTTTCTCCAAACAAATTTTTACCGTTCCAATCAGCGAACAGAGGGAGTGACTGAGAACAATGACGTTGATGTTGTGCGCTAGTTTGAGTTGTAGTTGTGGAGGTGGAGAAAGATGCGAGCGAAGCCATTCATTCCGTTGTGCCACCTCTGCCAAATATCCAGAAGTTAAAGCCGGAGCAGGAACAATCTTTGCTGAGTTTTATTGGTGGCCATGATGTTGTGGCCTTCCTCCCCACAGGGTTCGGGAAAAGTTTGATTTTCCAGCTCGCTCCATTAGTGGTGAAAGAGTTGGCTGAATCCCTATTCGGACGGTAATTGTTTCTCGTGGGGTCGGAAGGCATTGTCAACATTTACAGGGGCTAGTCAGTGATTTTATTGTTGTCCGTCTCCTACCACCCGCGTCAAAATCCCTGGCCGAATTACCTACTGTTTTAGACAAACACCAAGGTCGTGTGGTAATTTAATTGCTGTCCGAGTCCACATTGCTGAGTTTTCAAGAATATATCACTTCAAAATTCAGTTTATATCCTTTTTGACCACTGCAGAGCACTGTGCGGTTGCGCTTCGCTGTAATTTGGATGCATTTCTAGACTTGTATTTCTATAAATGTCCATTGTAAGTCCACAAGACCGAAAGTGCATATGAAGTGTGCCTTTTGGGACAGGGCCATTATGAGTAAGTTATTGAATTATTAATTTAAGAGATTTGTTCAAAAAATGCTGATTCATCCAGCAATGAATCAAGTGAAGTCTTTATGAGTGAGTCATTGAATCATTCACTCAAGAGATTTGTTCAAAAACCTGATTCATCCAGCAATGAAACAAGTGAAGTCTTAATGAGTGAATCACTGAATCATTCATTCAAGAGATTTGTTCAAAAACACAGATTCTTCCAGTAATGAAACAAGTGAAGTCTTTATGATTGAGTCAATAGCTGCGTCTCATTTCGAATGATGCGTCCTCTGGAGGTCAGATTTGAAGGCTGCATACATCGTCAAGGATGTCTTAATTAAGAAAAGTAACTGTAATAAAACTGACTGTTATTCTTTGTGAGGTGTAAAATACTGTAATTTATTTCTTATTTTGCGATCTAACAGTTACTTTTCTTAAATGAGACCAGCCCGAATAACATATGCAGCCTTCAAATGCGACCTCCGGAGGATGCAGCCTTCGAAATGAGACGTAGCGATTGAATCATTCATTCAAGAGATTCATTCAAAAACGCTGATTCATCCAGCAATGAATCAAGTGAAGTCTTTATGAGTGAGTCATTGAATCGTTCACTCAAGAGATTCGTTCAAAAACACTGATTCATTCAGTAATGAAACAAGTCTTTAGGCTTGTTCGACTTCACCCAGTGATGCGCAGACCGATCGGCAGCTGACTTGAAGCAGTGCATGCCGGTTAGAAATTTTGTCCGACTTGATGCAGCGCAGACGCCACGTGACAGTGACGTATGTCATCAAAGTGCCGCGAGAGCGATTCGAGAGCAGTCGGCTAATACAGCCGGTGCAGTTTCTCCGGAGCAGCTGCAAAGAGGCTGCACGGACTCTGATGACGACACAGCTGTTCCTCGATTGACTGGATTCACCGCATGACAGTGATCATGTGTGCTTCAGCTCCACTAATGCTCACAAATCTGTTTTTTTTTATAACAGTAAAACCTCCTTTCATGTAGTTGCGATGTTATATTGTCATGTTTATCAAAATAAAACTGATTAAAAACGTAGACCCCACTTCATTGATAGTGTAGACTTATATGTTGAACTTTATTCTTGTACAAACACACGCTGTATTAAGCAGTACATAAAGTATTACGTGACAATAATGTCTCTGAAACATCTGTGCATTGCCAAATATTGCACTTATTTCACTTCCCCTTAAAAAATTATGCAAACACAGCGCGAGCGTCACTACGGGAAGCAGAAAGTGTCCGACTTCACGTCTCCGTTCAGTTGAATGCGGCCGCAGCCGATGTCGAACACACCTTTTATGATTGAGTCATTGATTCATTCACTCAAGAGATTTGCTAAAAAAACACTGATTCATCGAGTAATGAAACAAGTGAAGTCTTTATGGGTGAGTCATTGAATCATTCATCCAAACCGATTTTATTTATAACCAATTAAAGGGGTCATGAATTGAGAAATCAACTTTCCCTTGAGCTTTAGATATATAAAAGGTCATGGAAATATAAGAATATCCTATAAGTTTCAGAGCTGAAAACTTCCTTGTTAGTCAAAGAAAAGTTTTTATAGACACCAGGCCCAGCAAACGATCGATTTCAAAATATGCCACACCTTGACGTCATCGTGTGGTGAAGCACCGCCTCAGCAGAAAAACATCAAAGCCTGATTCTGTAGCCCTGTCCACTGACTCGTGCCACTAACATGATATAGGACTACATAGAGCTAAACCGCATCGAATTTCTAAGCAGTAAACATACCGCACAAACTTCATTCGGATTCCAATATTATGAATGCATGGATGAATTTTATTTTTAATGAATATCCAGCTCACGTGGAAAAGACATTGCGTCTGTTCCTTCATTTAACCACGGATTTGTTTGTAAACAAGAGACTGGATGTGCAGACAGGATGAGATTACATGAATGAATGAAGCAACACACTAATGTGAGTAAAAAATGTTTTTTTTATATGTGATAGTATTGTATTTTTACAGATAATATTGATTATGTGTACATGTCTAACTGAACATACCTTAGCACGCTGTCAAAGGCTAAAGAATCCTTTATTTGTGGTGTTGTGGTTCATTGCGATTCGGGATCAGACTCTGACATGTTTATGGGCCAGTGCTAGCAAAGCCCAACATCCCGGGGCTATGTGTTTTCCAGACAGGGTACCAAAACGTAAGCCCGGCCTGCTGACGTGCTATCTTAAATAATGAAATAACTATTTTCTTGATATGCTTTGTTCACTCTCTCGACTTGATATTTGAAGGCGTGCGTGCGTGTGTATGTGTGCGGTTCACGGTTATATTCATCGATCGGGCGGGCCAAGTAACGTTAATAAAAAAAATAACATTCCAATCAATCACGGGTGGAAGAGATGAATCATTTTGTTTGTTTGATAAAGACATTTTGCAAGCCCTGTGGGCGATTCATTCCATTTCCCCACTGACCACAGTGGAGCTGAAGCTAATTAAATATGCAAATCTTATCCAATCCTAGCCGTGGGCGTTTACTTCCAAGTCTTCAGTGTGGCACGCCCATAAAAACTGAGCGTTTCTTGAGAGAGCCTCAAAACCAGGGCAGAAAATAGCCTATTACTTATTCATTATGATGAGCCTATTACTTATTCATTATGATGTTTTTGAATGTAAAAACCATGCAAGTTGACCTCAGACAACAGTATAATAAAATTATTAAGCCAGTTCATGACCCCTTTAATGAAACATTTTAAATAGACTGCAACAATTATCATTTGCATTACATGTTATTTTGTTTAGTAGGGAGAATCATGACCTCTATTAAAAAAAGAAAATTGTGATTCTCAATTTATCCAGAATCGTGCAGCTCTAATGTATTATGAAAAGCTTTATGCAAAACACATGGAGGGTTTTCATTCACAAGTTTCTGGTGTCCTCTGACACACTGTAGTGAATGACACACTCCACTAGATGTCGCTAATGAATCTCTCTCCTCAATCTGCTGTTAATGCGGGTCACTTTCACATCTACACAAACACTTAAGAAAGCTCAGCAGTTCTGTTGTTCTTTATCCATCTTTTGTCCTGACAATTATTGTCTCCATAGCAACAGAGATCTGAGACATTTAATAAAACACACTGTTAGATAAGATGAATGTGCATGATGGATCAGGACAGTACTGCTGCTTTTAATTATCCTCTCAGTTTATTAAATCCCTTTGAACAAAAGAGGAATAGAAGAGAGAAGTATGTTAATAGAACAGTTTGAGAGCAAATCAAAAACATTTGTGCAGCTTCAGGACAGCACATCATTGCTTTCTTGCTTTCTACAGAGAATTCAATATGTGCCATAGAGGAACATTATATTCACAACATGACCCAGAAATGAAGAGACGTTCATCTCACAAAAACATGTTTTACTAACGTTATGAATGTTCTCTGAATGTTGAACAATGATTAAAGACCAGATACCTTTGAACAAACTTTCTATTAACGTTTGTTGGAAACATTGAGAGAGCGCTCTCTGTCCGCTGGCCTCATGTGATGCGTGACCCTACAGTGAATCTCAGATTTGTGAGGCTGGAAATGAGCTTCGGCACAGATTATAATGACATAACTCCCTCAGAGCAGAAATTAATGAGAGGATTTCTCTCTCGCTCCACTTTAATATCCAGTTAAAGCAGAGTGAAGCGTGTCTGTGCGCCGCTGGAAAGTGTGTTCATGAAGCTGAGCGCCACATCCTCAGACGATACACATGATGGAAAGCCTACACACACTTCAAACCACATATCAAGTACTTTCAATATCTTCATATCATGTTGGTATAGTGATGTGCTGAAACCTCCAGTCACCATGAAATCAAAATAGACAATTCTTTTTTTTTTTATGGTATATTGCAGTGTTTATTCTAAAGGGATTGTTCACCCAAAAATGAAAATTACCCCATGATTTACTCACCCTCAAGCCATCCTAAGTGTATATGACTTTCTTCTTTCAGACGATCACAATGGGAGTTATATTAAAAAACATCATTGCTCTTCCAAGCTTTATAATGGCAGTGAATTGGGGTCGAGATTTTAAAGCCCAAAAAAGTGCATCCATCCATCCATCATTACAGTAATCCATACGGCTCCAGGGGGTTAATAAAGGCTTTCTGAAGCCAAACCATGCGTTTTTGTAAGAAAAATATCCATATTTATAACTTTATGATCTAAAATCATTGGCTTCCGGTAACGGCCGAACACGAGTCTAGTTCCGGTGGACGGTTGAACTCTGACTCGAGACGCGCGCCATATATAAGAAGTGTTCATAGGCATACTATAAGGTTTTGCGAGAAAGAAACCGTGTTATTCAGTCAAAACACTGAGCTCGGTCGTTACTCTGCGCGCGTTCCTGTGTGTGCGCACTAGAGCAGTCGCCGGCGCTCATGCCTACTATAACTCGCACTGTTGTCATGGCACCCAGCACACACACGCACCATTTTTAGAAATCAGGCTCAATAGAAACAAACGCAACTCTCGTCTTTTCTATCATGTATATGATAAGAAATAATACAATAATACTAATAATACAACCTCCTGAAGTGAATGTTGTGTACCGGTTGTCATGACAACATTGCGTGAGGCTACTGATGGCTTAGAGTGCACAAACACAGGAACGCGCACATTTGAAAAAAACAGCAAGGTGAGTAAAAGATGGCTTTATTTTCATTTAGGGGTGAACTAACGTTATCCCTTTAAAGTTAACTTGTCACAATCAGGTAAGTGATTGTATTGTAATAACAAATCCCTTGACCAAATTGCTATTTGTGGTGAACAACACGTTACTGAAAAAAAATTCCTCCCCCTCATAGATAAATGTCGCTTTATGCAAATTACCCACACTAGTAGCAGTCCTACTATGACTGCTGCTAATGCTGTTGCTAAACCGGTGGAGACTCGTGTGAAACTCCATTCACCTTTGCAGCAAAGCAGGGGAAAATGCCAGTGGAGAAAGTCCCAAAACTAAAAGTCATTATTGAATCAAAATAAAATTTTCCTCTGTGAAATGAGCCTGTGACATGTTTTGACTCCACCCCTCAAAGAATCGGAATCGGGAATCAGAATCGTTCAAATCAAAACGATGCCCAACCGTACTCTCGAGGAGAAATCAAAACAAATCAGTGCAGCAGGACACACAAAGGTTTAAAAAAGTGACATCAATTTCATATTTAAAATCAAGTTACCTACATTTTAAATGCAATATTGACTGTTTTTGTTTGGTTTCAGCTGCGAAAATAGTTCCAAACAAAGATCACAGCAAAACCACAGGGTGTCTTACAGCAACACTTGACACTTTACAGCGTTTTGAACAAATCGGTCAAAGATTAAATGACTCACTCATTAAGACGCCACCTATTGGCGGTTTAGTGTCATGTTTAATGACCGTTTTATTTGCACATGACACACACACACACTAGGGATGCTCAAAACGGTTAATTTTCCCGACCGACAACCGTTGCTCATTATCCAATTATTAACCATTAACTGATAAGATTATAATATTGAATTGGCATTAAATAAATATACAATTGAAGAGTGTCTATGACCCGTTAAAAAGATGACCCGTTTTTTCACAGGTTTATTTTACTGTGCAAACCGCAGCATACAGAACAGATCAACAACAACAGCAGAACCTGGATTCACATTATCAAATGTTCACGCACCTGCAGCGTTTCTGACAACAGAGAAAAGCTGAATAAAATAAAAATAAAAAGCATAAAATAAATAGGCCTACACTAAATTATTTTTCACTTAAATAATTTCACTTAACAAATTAAGATGACAAAACGAAAACATTGAATCCGTTTGAAGCTTTGAAGAACCGGAATATTTTTTTTTCCCTGTCAAACTAAGTTTTTTTTCATCATATAAAAATAGCAGGCCTACCTCAATCCACACCTTGGCTGGTTTTAATTATTTTTTTAAAGTAGCATGTCTAAGTGGTGCAGGGGCACGGGAAGTGGGGGTGCTGCAGGTGCTGCAAAGGATTTCAAAGGATTGCAAATGCAATGCAAATTTTTGTTCATTTTATTAATTTTTAAAATGTAATAATTTATTTGTAATAAACATTTTAAGTGGCCCATTAAAAAGGGTTGAATTATGTTTTTAAAACATACATGAGGTCATATTGTGACTGTTGCAGTGTGTGCGTAGAAAGAGCGGTAATATTTCCTCCAGTGGAGAGTGCCTTTCTGAAGATTCCGCTCATTTCTGAAGCTCATTCCGCTCAGCACCGCGCGCTCAACCCAGAACTCCCTTTGTGACATGCTGGATCAAATATAGGTCTATCTGAAATAAATAGCTAGGGCTGCCCCTGACTAAAGTTTTTTTTTATTTTCTAGTTGTTCATTTAAGCCGTTGTTCACGCTGCGCTGCCACCTCCATGTCATTGTCTGTTATATGCTATTTGCTTATTATTTATTAAATCCGGGCAATTTGGTTGATTGAACATAGATTACAATTAAGATACAATTTATACAAAACACAATTCACTTTAAAGAAAGGCTTTCAACAAAACAAAACATTATGACATTATGCATCTTATGTGTCCTGTTCACTTTTCAACGTAAATGAAATAAAAAAACAACATTATAATATTTAAACTGAAACTAGTTACGTGTTTTAATGGCTACAAGCATAGTAGTCTACAGTACTGAGAAATGTCGTATCGGAGAAGGATTTGAGCGCACGTCATTTTACCGGTGAGCAGTTCATGAGTGAAGCTCCGCTTTGCTTTGCTTTGCTTTGCTTTGCTGACATGCTCTGGTAAGGTAGGCAGGTTTTTTGCTTTAATTTTTATTTCCTGTCGCTGTGCAAGCTCGTTTATTGTATCTGACTGTGTAAACCTTTTATTTAAAGGTTTATTGTAGGCCACAGTCCATTGCATTTCGATTGCAAGAAGAATCAACATTGTGAAAAATGTCAAATGCAGTCCTGGTGTGTAGGCTGTTTAAACGAGTGTTCTTCTCACCGATATATTTGTTGTTCTTTCGTGTTTTATAGACTCGATATTGTTTCTTATAAAAATGTGGTGACCATGCAGCAAAAAAAAAAAACTTTTAAACCGTTTAACTGATAGTATTAATCGGTCAAAATTCTTACTATCAGTTAACGGTTAAACGGTCAATATGAGCATCCCTAACACACACACACACACACACACACACACACACACACACACACACACACACACACACACACACACACACACACACACACACACACACACACACACACACACACACACACACACACACACATAAACATTATATAATATACATATTTTAGTTGTGGTGCTCCTACATTTTTCTGGTGCTCCTAACTTTTTGAAGTTGGGAGCATCTGTGCTACCAAGTAAAAAAGTAAATTTCGAGCCCTGTGCTGGATTTTTCACCAGCGGTGACATCACTGGACACGGCCACAAGTCAGCAATGATCGCTCTCATGTCTCTCATGTTGCCTTTATTGTCGATGAAAACAAATGACTTCTGGTGGCTTTGCTCCTGGAACAGTACTGAACACCCTGAAGAGAAAAAACATATCCCTCACTCTTTTTCCAAGGCTGCATCTCACTAATTCATCGAATACATCTGGGTCAGGACTGAAATCCAAAAGTAAAGAGTGAAAGAATCATCTGCCCTGCTCGGGGGCGGGGCGAGACTCTTCTTCATGAATGAAGTGGCGTTACGCAAGCATGATGTTACACTGGAGTAGAGCTGAAGTGCTCAAAGCCACATGATGATCTCCGGTAATGTTACTGCAGTGGGAAAAAACACAATGTTAAAGGAATAGTCCACCCAAAAAATGAAGATTCTGGCTTAATTTGCCCTCCAAGATATTTGTTATTCTTTGAAACACAAATTAAGATATTTTTAATTCTCTATCTCAAAGTCTTGGTTTTGGGCTCTACTAGAGCAGGCTTTCCTGCTTGAATGTTGATTTCCCCAATATTCTCCATTGCTGTAGTTCCTCTCCTCCAATGCTGCATTCCACTCCAGTTTTAGACACGCACCTGCAAACTTCCCTAAGCACTTCCCCTCGGGAATCCCCACCGCCATTTTGAAGTGTGTTCCACTTCGTGAAGTGGACAAGGGAAGTTTATATGGACAGACCCTTGCTCCTTCGGTTTTGAGTCTACTTCATATGTACACTTCAGGCAGCTTCATACACCACAATGCAACACGATTGTGACATCACCGCATATCGCGTTTCATTTACCCCACCACAAACAACTCTATGATATTTTTATTATTTTTAAAAACATTTAAAACAACCCAAATACACCTATATACATATAGAATGCTGCATTAAACAATTTCGTAAAGGAAAAAAAAAAAAAAAAAATCAACTCCATAGTGGATTCGAAGTGATCAAGGGCTTAGGACGTTCCAGTTCAGTCCATTGCAAATGTTCCTCCAGTAGTGGGCACTCATGCAACGTAAGCAATGACGCACATCCGAGTGAACAAGACGGAGGGAAGTTAATGAGTGAAGGGCATAATAAAAATGAACTGGAACACAGCACAGGTCTGTCAGTAACGCTCTTTTTAGTTCCTGTCTCTATGAAGCCCCTCTTTCTGAAAAGCACAATGCGCTCTGATTGGTCGGCTGGAGCAGTGTGTTGTAATTGGTCAAGGGCTTCCAGCTTGTTTTTAAGAAATGTCCCTTCCCTTACCATAACCACCAGTTTCAACACACTACTAACTAACTCAACCAGGCCCGCCCCTTTATTCTGCATATGAATTATGTAAGTGAGGAATATTGTGATGTGTTGGTTCCCGGAAGAAAACTCAAGACTACAATGGACTCTTGTTCAGGGAGTTCAGAAACACTGACACTGATATAGAGAAGAACTGGAGAATAACTCAAGCTCAAATAGCAACAGAGTCAAATTTACTATCAGTTTCTGAGTGAGAAGTGTTTGTTGTAAATCCTACAGCACACAGTTTTCAGCTCTTCTGGCTGTGGACTCTCAGCGCTCTTTGATGTTGGTGAACTGAGGCCGGATTCATGAATGTTCTGAATTGAGCACATCACTCTTCCTCAGGCCTTCCTCATATCTCAGCACACTCAATCACTCAGCTTCAGTGTTACGCAATCCAGTTATCATCCACGTGATGAGATTAAGACAGAAACGAGGGCTCAGAGCTGATGTATTTCAGCAGCCTACGGATGGTTAACTAGCGGCTAGTGCATTCATTACTCATGGTCTGCTGATGTAACCATGCACTGATGTGTGTCTGTCTACAAAGACACCACCTCAACTCACAAGCCAATAATTTGAAACGCAACTCACACAATTAGTGTGGACAACTGATTCCAACACACAAACATATTGAGTAAAACAGATGTTCATTTACACGTGTGCAACGGTGATCCAGTGTTGTCAGTGTCTCGGTTCACTGTGAACTCCATCTCTGCCTGAAATATTCAAGGTCAAAAAGATGTGAAAGAGAACTCAATTCAATAATGTGAGAAGTTTTGTGCGCATGCGTCAGAAGCACGCACCCAGAAAGCTGTTTCTCAGCAGGGCTGGACTGGGGCTAAAATTCGGGCCTGGCAAACCCAGCCCATCCATAAATTTAATTAGATCTATTAAAAAGTTCATAAAACATCTAAAGAGAAAAAAGTTTTGTCCTTAATTCAGTTATTTTTAAGCTGTTTTGTTGAATTATCCTTTAATTACTTTAATTAAATTTTAACTGTAGGCCAGTTTCATTTAACTGTAAGAGCATGGTAGTCACATGTAAAACCATGCTCATCATTACCAGGTTTATGGTTTCTAAAATAAATAAATAATAATAAACTATTGAATTTGTAATAATAATAAAAAAATATTGTAAATACATGTAGAATATACATTCACCTAAAGGATTATTAGGAACACCATACTAATACTGTGTTTGAACCCCTTTCGCCTTCAGAACTGCCTTAATTCTACGTGCCTTTGATTCAACAAGGTGCTGAAAGCATTCTTTAGAAATGTTGGCCCATATTGAAAGGATAGCATCTTGCAGTTGATGGAGATTTGTGGGATGCACATCCAGGGCACGAAGCTCCCGTTCCACCACATCCCAAAGATCCTCTATTGGATTGAGATCTGGTGACTGTGGGGGCCATTTTAGTACAGTGAACTCATTCTCATGTTCAAGAAACCAATTTGAAACGATTCGAGTTTTGTGACATGGTGCATTATCCTGCTGGAAATAGCCATCAGAGGATGGGTACATGGTGGTCATAAAGGGATGGACATGGTAAGAAACAATGCTCAGGTAGGACGTGGCATTTAAACGATGCCCAATTGGCACTAAGGGGCCTAAAGTGTGCCAAGAAAACATCCCCCACACCATTACACCACCACCACCAGCCTGCACAGTGGTAACAAGGCATGATGGATCCATGTTCTCATTCTGTTTACGCCAAATTCTGACTCTACCATCTGAATGTCTCAACAGAAATCGAGACTCATTAGACCAGGAAACATTTTTCCAGTCTTCAACTGTCCAATTTTGGTGAGCTTGTGCAAATTGTAGCCTCTTTTTCCTATTTGTAGTGGAGATGAGTGGTACCCGGTGGGGTCTTCTGCTGTTGTAGCCCATCCGCCTCAATGTTGTGTGTGTTGTGGCTTCACAAATGCTTTGCTACATACCTCTGTAACGAGTGGTTATTTCAGTCAAAGTTGCTCTTCTATCAGCTTGAATCAGTCGGCCCATTCTCCTCTGACCTCTAGCATCAACAAGGCATTTTCGCCCACAGGAATGCCACATACTGGATGTTTTTCCCTTTTCACACCATTCTTTGTAAACCCTAGAAATGGTTGTGCGTGAAAATCCCAGTAACTGAGCAGATTGTGAAATACTCAGACCGGCCCGTCTGGCACCAACAACCACGCTCAAAATTGCTTAAATCACCTTTCTTTCCCCATTGTGACATTCAGTTTGGAGTTCTGGAGATTGTCTTGACCAGGACCACGCCCCTAAATGCATTGAAGCAACTGCCATGTGATTGGTTGATTAGATAATTGCATTAATGAGAAATTGAACAGGTGTTCCTAATAGTCCTTTAGGTGAGTGTATACGGAAACAGGCTCTATAAAAGTGATTTATATTCTGCAATATTTAATCTTAGTTATAATAGCAACATTTTTAATACATTTCTTCCAAAACACCATATTTCTTCACTGTTAGTAGCTGCAAGTTAAATTGTGGTTGTGTTAGAGTGACAAGTTTGTAGTTGTGTGTATTGCCGTTTTCCAATTTACCTCATGTATTTACAATGTCATGTATTTACAAAGTGTCGTTCATCACTTCATAGAGCAGCAGAAACGCAGCGTAGGTTCGTCAGCGGCAGCGCTGTGTGGATATTTTCCTTTTGCAGTTTCCCATGCACTCAAATAAAAATAAATAAATAAATTAGAGATGCACCGATTGCAATTTTCTTGGCCGATTCCGATTTCCGATTTTTTGTTAATGAGATCAGCCGATCCCGATTTACTTTCTAAGAACTATAATTGACAGCATATACAAACAAAAATCCACTTTTTCTTCAAAACTAAATTTTAATTTGATTATGAAATAAATTATTAAACATTACAACAGGATCTTCTCTCACTTAAACAACTCTAAAAAAATAAGAGTTCTGTGCCTGGAAAGAAGTAGAAATAACAAATAACTGAAAATCATTTGCTTTATGAAACAAAACATTATAAATTGACCTTTTTCTCTTTTTTTACTTGTCTTACAAAAGTCAAAAGATCCTATGAATGAACAAACCTGAAGTGTAGAACACTCCTCCAAATAATAGTCCAGTAATTGGGTAATAAATGTTGCCAGCTAGGGATGTCACGGTACCAAAATTCCAGTAGTCGGTACCAATACCATACAAATTTTATGGTACTCTGTACCAATTTCAGTACCACAGCTAAATGTTTTTTTATTTTATTTTTTTATTTAAACTTTTTTTAAATTTTTTTATTAAATGCATTAAGTTTGTTATTTATGATGATAATCATTATAAGTAAATAATACATAAACATTTAAAGGCTGTATGCTGTTTAAAAGTAAACATTGTTTATAAAAAAAGTTCAAGTGAGAAATAATCAACCATCTAGGCATAATTATTATTATTAGTAGAGACGTATTATTATTACATAGAGACGGCATAATTATTATTATTAGTAGAGACGTATTATTATTACATAGAGACG
Organism: Romanogobio albipinnatus; assembly: GCA_023566225.1. Taxonomy (NCBI): domain Eukaryota; kingdom Metazoa; phylum Chordata; class Actinopteri; order Cypriniformes; family Gobionidae; genus Romanogobio; species Romanogobio albipinnatus. The sequence goes on along the minus strand of CM042244.1, from coordinate 38,301,584 downwards.
GCATAATTATTATTATTAGTAGAGGCGTATTATTATCACATAGAGACGGCGCTAAATCTCGACTAGCCCAATATATTCTGTCAATTTAAAAAAAATTAAACCAAACTTTTATTTTGAACACCTTTTACCCCTTTTCCACCAAGGCAGTGCTAGAGCTAGTTCAGAGCCAGAGCTAGTCCCAGTTCATAGTTGGTTCGACTGAGGAGCCTTCTAAGAACCGTTTGCTTTTCCACATGCTGAGAGCCACAACAGAGCCAGGTCTTACGTCACTGTATACGTCTCATCTTTCTCAGCAACGCTAGCGAGGCAGTGGCAGTGTTGCCAAGTCTGCAGGTTTTCCCGCGGAATTGGGCTACTTCATCACTGTTGCTGCGGGCTGTTTTTCATGTCCGCGGGTTGAAGCGACCCCAATTATGTGATATTTAGCCCCGGGAATGCAAATTTTAGTAGGTAACAATGCCAAAAGAAACACATATTTTACCCCCAAATGTGATTTTTTTTACCGGGGAAGCCCCCCTGAAACGCGATTGGGCTTGTTTTGAGTAGCAATTGGGCGGGTTTTGTTGTGAGAGGCTGCTGACCTGGCTGGCTCTGAGCTCTGGCCAGCTTTAGCCATTTTACCTTTACTACCTTCTTCAAACTGGGCATGTTCCACAGGGTGAAAATTTTAAGTGTCTAATTAGGTTTGTCATGTTGTGCGCTTTCCTGGTGGTTCCCCCGCGGTTTATTTTAACCTTACAAGTTTTACAAATGGCATAATTAGGGTCTTCTTCGCTGTCCATGCCAACGACATGTTTGCATGCGGCTGTGAGCGCGAGCGAAGCTGTGACGTCAGTGTTACGGCCACGTTCGTGCTCACAGCCGCATGTAGATGGATCGGCTCAAAATATGAGACACGTGAGACTGATCGGCCAATCACCAATCAGGGCCGATCATGCAGAAAATCGGCCAATTCCGATCCCTGGCCAATCAATTGGTGCATCTCTGAAATAGCATAATATGGAGACAGTATGTCAGTCTGCAAACCGTATACTTTGCTTATGCTTGTTCTGCTCTTGTCTTGGAGCGCTCGCGCAGGCGGCCGTCTAGGGAACAGCATCTCTTTCGTGGCTTAATGCACTTTTAATAACACTGTTTAATATCAAACAGTGGACTGCATTTTACTTCACTCACTTATTCGGCTGATTTGTGTGTTAAAGGGTTAGTTCACCCAAAAAGGAAAATTCTGTCATTAATTACTTACCCTCATGTCGTTCGACACCCGTAAGACCACCCGTTCATCTTCGGAACACAAATGAAGATATTTTAGTTGAAATCTGATGGCTCAGAAAGGCCTCCATTGGCAGCAACGAAATTTACACTCACAAGACCAATAAAAGGTACTAAAGACGTTGTTACAAAGTCCATCTCACTACAGTGATTCTACAATAACTTTATGAAGCGACGAGAATAGTTTTTGTGCGAAAAAAAACCTAAATAACGACTTATATAGTGATGACCAATTTCAAAACAATGCATCATGAAGCTTTGATGCGTTATGAATCAGCGAGTCGAATTAGGGCTTAGGGAGGAATTAAAGTGCACAATGATCGTTTTACCTCGATTATCCTGTTTTCATAATCGCTGGAAGCCAAAATTGACATCAATCACAAGCAATACCATGTGGTGTTACTACATTAAATCCATGGTGAATGTTGGTGATTTGTGGACTGAAACCCCTGAACTTCGATCATGGCTCAATGTTTCTCCTGTTTTCCACATCAGCGCTCTTTGATCTGATATCGGTGGTTTATAACAGAATTCTGCGCCGAATGCTTCCACTAGATCTCGCAGTAGCGATGTTATTAATTCTGTGGTGAATTCAAATGCTTTCTCACTGGATCTCCCAGCGCTGTGTAGTAACGGTGTCACGTGATTGAGATCGGCCTGTAATTGAGCTTGCACTGCGCTGTCTATTATTGCTCCGAGCTGATCCTCCCAGCATATTGACCAATTGCATATTAAAATATGTGGCATATGCCAATTTTACACTTTAATCACATGTTTTTTCGATGTTTCCAGGCATCGAAGTTAGAAATTCCAGTATCGCAACAACACTACAGCCAACATTTAGGAACAGCACACACCAATGAAGCCTTAAATACTGCAGCACAGGCCCCTCACTAGTGTGCCAGACTCTGACATGCGTCTGATGAGCTGTGTAGGCAGCCCGGGTCCGGCTGCTGACGTCCTGTGCTCAATCTCTGAAGAGCTCATGTACGAGACAGTGACTCAGTGCTGAATCATGTCTTCATAGCTCTGCTCCGCAGGTTTGCTTGAGTCATGGATGGGCTGATTTTATTTGGAGAGGATGTGCTCATGTGGCGTTTAGCTCCTCTTCAGTGCCAGTGTGTCTCTGACAATGAAGCTTCACCACGGCTGACAATCAACATTTCTTTTGTCATTTCTCACACTTTCAGAGCAGTGCAGAACCAAAACATGTGCTTCCGTCATGAAACAATAGTGCAGGATATATCTAAAGTCATTTTCATTGTAATTTGATAAGGAATTTGGTCTGTTTCTCACTTAAACAATATGCTATGAACTGACTGAGTTATCCCAGTCGTATTTCACTTTAAAAATGTTTGACCTCATAATGTTAATTATTACTATGCGTTCACACCGACACTGGCAAGAGTGTCAAAATTTGCTCTGGCTGCCCTGCCAACAACGCTGTAGAAAGATTCATGGACGCTCTGACGTAGATCGAATGCTTGGTCTTTTTTTTATTACTTTATTTAAAGGGACCGCAAAGCAAACTATCATGTTGATCTGTATTTTTGCAGACTGACCACAAGTAGGGTATAACCATATAAGTTAACCTCATGAAATCGTTTAAATGTGAAAGTAACTATTAAAGTTACATGTTTGCTAAAGAAATAAACAAATTAAAAGTCATTTGTATGGTGTGGCTTTTGTGTTCATGGTTAAGTGCTAGTCTAATTTCAACATGCGGTTAATAGGAGACGTTTACTAGCCTTGGTCTTTAATTAACATTAACATTAATTTGTTGTTCTGGTTGAAGTGTAGCCTTTTGGTCAAATCGGTGTTGTTTTGAGCAACAGAATAGCATTCCCACTGTAAAACAAGCATTCTAGAGCGAAAATGTTGCCTATGAATAGTTTTGCGCTTCTTATCAAATTCACATCACTATGGGTCATCAAGTTGTTGCATTTGGTGTGACATTGCTCTACCTGAAGATAAGATGGAACTAATGTTTGGTCGGAACCAAAGTTTACAGCCTCTCAAGTGGAGGAGTTCCACATTCCGATTGGTTGCCGCCAAGCAGTTTCTCTTGAAGCCAATACGGAAGTGACTTAAACTGCAATTCATCGACTGGCCACAGAGTCCCAAAGGGAGCAGAATCTCATTGAGCCCCATGTTAAAATGGCCAAATTTACAACAGAAAAAAAAACATGTTTACAGCCTGGTACAAATTGTGGTTTTGGTCTATACGGCTAATTTTGCCCTTCCTTACAACTGTGAGGGGGGTGATTTTTTTATAACTCATTCATTTACATTATAAAAAGCCTTAAAGTTCTGTATAATTAAGGGCGTGGCCACTTTGAGTGACAGGTAGATAGCCATTCATCTGCTGTCTGTTAGTCATCGCGGCACCTCAGCTCCACCCACGTCCCGCCTCTTTGCCCATTTTCTATTATCCGGGAGTGACGCATGATGATGCGCTGCCAAGATGACAACGGCCAGCTCGTCCCTACTTTACGCTTCAAAACTGCTCTTCAGAATCCTATGGGTGACGTCACGGACACTACGTCCATTTTATTTTACAGTCTATGGTTGCCGCTGAAACCACGTCATAGCTCATTACCGTAAAAGTTGACCTGACTTCAAATCTCCTGACGCCCACATCGTCCAAGATGTGCCGCGCCGGAGCTCGACGCCAGCTCACATTGAAAATGAATGACTTCCAGCCATTTTGACGCTCTCATCGGCGGCGGTTTGATTACAGAAGAATAAAATAAAGCATATTTCGTTAACTTTTGGAGCTTGGAAGTGTTCAGTTTGAGCAGATGTTTTATACCATCATCACTGTCCTCGCCAGAACTCATTTCCCAGTACATTCAGCATCTGGCTCATATTCGCGATCTCACGAATATTCTCAAAACTCATTTTCAACATCTTCAAAATCAATATTTTGATCGCTGACAGCTTCTTCACCAGATCCACCATCAAGTGACAGTGACACTAATATTTGAATGTGTTCAGTACTTGCTCTGCAGTAAATTGCTGAGCCATTTTTGCAGATTATAATTATTATTGTTTCGTTTTCTGTCTGAGGTAACTATGAGTGAAAAGTCACTTCATCATTGTGTGTTATGCCTGGTTCAGACTACACGATTTTAGCCCGAATTTGGCACGATCCATTTGACGTATGGTGTCGTAGGGATTCGTAAACGACAATGGACGTCGGGACGCAAGAATTGATCGTATCATCTCGTATAGTGTGTCATAGTATACGACAACCAAATCCGCGTCTGCGATAGTTCACGACGTCACAGCAGAAAGACTAGCATGTTGAATTTTTTTTCACGGTCCCCACGACGGGTTCCGTCACATGGGTGTCGCTGACCAATCGGAGCACAGAATATATATTCTGACAGGATTCAAACATGGCGAAACGCAAGAGAGATGATGGTGCGGCTAGGTGGAGTTATGAAATGGAGGAAAGGTTCGTGGAGATGTGGCAACAGTACTCTTGCCTGTACGATGTTTCATCGAGGGACTACCACGACAGATTACAAAAAGAAAAATGCTGGCGTACGATAGCGGAAGCCCTTCAGCAACCCGGTGAGTACTGGAATTAGCTGTAACTTTTAAGCTAGCAAATCATTCATTATATTCTTCTTCGCTATAGAGAAAATTGTGTGTGAGAGAGGGTGTGTGTGAGTGAATCTGGGTGCGCGTGTGTGTGTGAGTCTGACTGTGAGGGTGTGTTTGTGCGTGACTGTGTATATGTGTGTGAGTGTGAGAGAATTACAAAGAAATAATGTGCTATATAGGAGCAGTTCATTATTAGTTCATGTTAACAAATGTAAAGTGTTCCCAGATTTTTTTACAAATATGTTGTAGTGGCAAGCTTTCACTACTGGCTAATAACAAAATATTTAATATAAAAAGAACTATATTTTACCTCAAGTTCTCCTTGGAGGATTGACAGCCCATACTGCCCTCTTCGAGCAAGCCAGGAACGTTTCCATGGTCGGGTTTTCTTTCTTTTTTTGCGCTTTTCTAGACACAAGACAGCCAGTACAAAACACGCCGCAGACATTGTTTACGCTCGTTTGTTTCCGGAAGTCAGTCGCTAGTTTCACCTTCTCGATGACATCACGCGCGTCGTTAAAGACAACAAGCGATCATTGGTCGCGAAGCAACGTGTAGTCTGACATGTTTCTTTTCCAGGACACGACAAGATTTTAGGAGTCAAAATCGCGTAATCTGACACAGTGACTATCGTAACAGACAAAAAAAATTGTGTAGTCTGAACCAGGCATTAGACATTGCCACCTTGTGGAATAAATGTGAATTGCACTTATTTCGTCATTATAGATTAATTTATTGATGTGCAGGAAAAATATACATACAATCTTACACACCTCGGGTCGTTAGCGACCCAATAAAATTTTTACAAAACTAGTGGAAAAACAGGAATTAAATTATACTTTTATTATTTTTTTCTTGTTATATTGTTTATAATGAATTGATTGAGGAATACTAAGAAGGTTGATGTCTAACTTTAAAAAATGAATGAGGAGGAGGTTAGTGAATGACGTCCCGGGTCGCTAAAGACACGAGGTATGCATTTAAGGGTTAAGTAACATCACACGACCAAGAGTGCTGTTTTCCTGAATACCACCACGATTGAAAATGTGACACTGATTTCATACGACAGTTCATTATACAAGTAGTCCATTTTAAATCATGTACATTTTCGATGCAATATTGACTGTTTTTGTTCTATTAACATTTTATCAAAGATCACAGCAGAACCACAGCGCGTCTCACAGCAACAATAGCCCCGCTTGCATGCACACTTTCATGTTATTCCTATTAAAATAATTCCAATTGAAAGATTCGGTGGACAGTTTACATGAGACGTTATTAAAAACCGATCTGGTGTTTACATGTGCTGACTTTCAATCAGAATCATTTTGTGACATGCGCAGTTTGTCTGACGCATCAGATTCATAATGTTGCCAGTTATAGTAACTGCGACATTCGTGGATCAATAGTTCAATAGTTTTATATTTATTTTTCTGCTGGCAGACATGCAGTAGTTTAACCTAATTTATGTCCTAACTAATACAATGATTATTTCAACAGCTATGAATGATTAATGCAGACTCAAAATGAATTCAGTTCATTTTCTTTTAAAAAACATAAAAATGTACAATAAAATGCACCCAAATTATTAATAAAAACATAGGATATACAGTGAAGCGTGAATGAAAGCATTCAAGACGTGCTCAACATCATTACTAGTAGATAAATACTAAACGCATAGATATTTCAGATGATTAAGGAAAGATACCATAATCACAGAGGTATAAATATTAACAAAAGTAATTAAAGTAGATCGTGATAATGTTAATTAACCAATTTGAAGCAGTTGTTTAACTTTTTTTATATAACTGACGAGAAATGGAGAGAAATGTCGACGTTGTCCTCTCCAGCAACTTGAATGTGTTACCGGTTGCCATGGCAACTCTCAACGGCCACCAGGACTTGTACAGTTTATAAAAGCTATTTATTTGTTGTAAAGTGTAAGAATCACCTCAGACAAATAAATCATTCTGTCAGACGCAGTTAAAATAAAAAGCGCCTGGGACAAACGCTGTCAGATGAGATGCCGTAGCCAGGATATATCTGTGTTATTATTCCAACATTATCTTCATAACATGTTACAAAATAAAAAGTTTAATACCTCAGAAAAATTAACTTTCCTCTCTTGTCACCATTATAGCCTACTGTGAGTGAGCGCAGCGCAAACTCTTTGGTGGTAGAGGCGCGCACTGTATATCACGTCACAGAACGTACACTCAACGTAATAATTTACAGGTAACACTTTAGAATAATGGTCATTATACTACGGGGCCGTTGAATGCTTGAATCTGATTGGCTGATGAACGTTCTGAGGTGTGCAATTATTTTCTGGGAGACGCACAGCGAACGTAGATCCAGGCAGATCTTGACCGCATTACAGTTCCATATCACTTTGCATAGTTAACTGTAATAATGGAAATTACAGGACTAAAAAACAACAATATGACAGACGATTTTCCTAAAGTAAATCTTAATATTTACGGTGAATATAAAACGTTCAACAACTGGGCGGCAGCAGTATTAGACAGTCCAGATGAAAACCAACAGACGGAAGCGGACATCAAAGGCAAGCTTTTCTGAAATCACACATGCTCGCACACACACTAGTTTGCACAAAAAGGTGTCAGCGCTGCCCTGACGATTTGATCAGTTAGCCTATATAGTGGAGCGACTTAAAGGCTACACGTGACATTTTTTCACTAGCGAGGTAATAACAGCGCTGTTTAGAGACGCACAGAAGTAGCCTAATTCACACAAGCACTCGCTCTCTCTCTCTCTCTCTCTCTCTCTCTCTCTCTCTCTCGCTCTCTCTCGCTCTCTTTCTAATAACTTTATTAATAACTGCAGTAGAATGCTATCAATGGCTCAAGCCTTCGTTGCCAGCTTTAAAATGACGTTTCAGAACTAACAAAAGAGCCGTTGGATGAGACGCGGAAGAAATAGTCCTACTCACAATAGCGATTTAAGTACAAAAACCGGACGAATCCCTTTAAATATATCTTCAGATCGATGTCTTGAGGTGTGGTAACCGTAGTATAAGCGGAATAATTGACTCCGGGGCGTTCAATTAATAATTGAACGGCCCGTCGTCAATTATTCCTTACTTAGTTAACATTAGTTAATGTATTAACTAACATGAACTAACCATGAGTAGTACATTTGTTACTGTATTTGTTCATCTTTGTTAACGTTAGTTAATATAAATACAGCTGGTCATGGTTTGTTCATGTTAGTTCACAGTGCATTAACTAATGTTAACAAGATTTTACAAGACAAATAAATGCTTTATAAGTGCAGTTCATTATTAGTTCATGTTAACTAATGTAGTTAACTAATGTTAACTAATGACCATTATTCTAAAGTGTTACCCATTTACATGGTGGAATTTTCCGTTTGATCGGTTCATGAAAAGGCTTATCCCACATTACAATTTCATTCGGTTTGGGCATTTTTATTCCGATTGAGGTGTTTATATGGAGCATTTTCATTCGGATTGGACATTTAAACCGATTACAGTGCTCCATGTAAACGCACCTACTCAGTTGTGTTTCATTACTGAATGATTCAGTGTTTGAACGAATCGATTGAATGAATGACTCAATGACTCACTCATTAAGAAACCCAATTGCTGCCACCTATTGGCCGTTTAGTTTTATTTTTTTCCCCAAAATTTCTTATTTGTGTTTTCAAAAAAATACTTTAAAAAAAAATCAACATTATTTAATGCAGTTGTAATTTTTCAGTTTAAATGATTTAATTGTATTGGCAACAGCCCTATAGTGTGTTATTATTCTAATTTAATTTAATGATCACATTTAAGAATTTAAAATGAGAGAGGAGGCTTACATTTAATAAGATTTAAAAAAAAGCCATTTATATAGGTAAAAAATGCCCTCAGGTAAATATCACAGATAAGCAGATTTAAATATGTCAAAGCTGATAGAAGACTGATGAGAATATTGCTTTAGAATAAATTATATTTACAAAACATGACAAGCAACTTTTTTATTCGGACAAGTGAATGACCAATTTACTTGTCTGAAGGACAAACACATGACGAGGCTCAATGTCGAGCCCTGCGGTCAGTACTCTTAAAGGTGCAGGGTGGCAGATATTTGTTCTTGTTGTATAAGCACAAAATCACTTTCACAAGATCATAAGGAAATTGTGCTTCTTAAAGGGTTAGTTCCCCCAAAAATTAAAATTAGCCCATGATTTACTCACCCTCAAGTAGAGATGTTCCGATACCCTTTTTCCCTTCCCGATACAGATTCCAATACCTGGGCTCAGGGTATCGGCCGATACCGAGTACTGATCCGATACATAGGTGTGTATCTGTATATACAGCTGTATATACTACTAGCCCTGTATGAATTGCTAGAATTATTTTATGGTGTGCTTCAGACTTATCCCTTAATAAAACATGAACAAATAAATACAGTGAACTACTGTATTTATTACATTATTTTTATTTTTATTAAGCGAAAAAGAACTTCAAATGGAACCACAAATCTAACACTGAAAACTTAAAAATGTATTTTAGTTTTACAATATAACTGTATAAAAAACAATGCAACAAATAAATGTAGGAATATAAAAAATGATATATTAATCAGAAAATAATCTCTTTACAACATTCTAGGCATAATTATTATTATTAGTAGAGACCACTGATCTATATAGAGAACATTTATATACATTATATTATATTTATATAGATCAGTGGTAGAGACGTATTATTATCACATAGAGACGTAGCTAAATATACTGTAGGCTACAACAGTAGCCTAATATATTCTGTCCATTTCTTCACGTTAAACCGAACTTTTAATTTGACGTGTTGCCGTGAACATCTTTGAGTGTCTGTGTTCATTATATGACACAGTAAATTCTCATGAAGTGGCGGTTTATGCGTTTGTGTCCTCATATAGTGACCATAGACTGTAAAAACGCACGTAGAGGTAGAGAAACTGGGGGAGGACAAAGACAGCGAGTGAGTGTCACGAGCGTTCGTGCACGGGCGCCCGCCATCCACAGAGACGACATGCTGCTAAACAGCGGACATACTGCTAACGCTTTTTCATTTCTTCTTCGCTGCTCTAAACAGTGGTTGCTTGTGGCAATACAGCACAACTTAGAAAATGGTATCGGATCGGTACATGGGTTCAAGTACTCGCCGATACCGATGCCAGAATTTGTTGTGGTATCGGTGATATTTACGATAGTATCGGAATTGGAACAACTCTACCCTCAAGTCATCCTCGGTGTATATGACATTCTTCTTTCAGATGAATAAAATCTGAGTTATATTAAAAAAGTCCTGGCTCTTCCAAGCTTTATAATGGCAGTGACTGTTGCTCTTTTTTTGAAGTCCATAAAAAATGCATCTGTCCGTCAAATAACGTGCTCCACATGGCTCCGGGAGGTTAATAAAGGCAGGGCTGTACAGTATATATATATGCAACATATATGTCGCACGTGCTACAAAAAAATCGGTCTGTGCGATGAATATATTTACCCCAGTAGCACGCGTGCGATACAGTTTAGCATGTGAGACAGAGCTCGTTTTGAGTGTTTGAGAGTTTGAGTGAAGGGAGAATTTGTTTTGTGCTCGTGTGAGGTTAATCTAGGGCTGCACGATTGACTGAAATTAAACCAAAATCGAGATTTGTCTTTGTGAAATTATGAAAATCGCTTCCATTTTTTAAATAAATAAATGTGCAGATGAAGCGCAGCACTGTTCAGGGCGGATCGATCGGTTCGCAATAAATGCTGCTCTATCTCTGCATGCACTGTGAGATGGAATCATTGGCATTTTAGTTTGAAAAGGGGCATGGTTTGCATGAAAAATTGCTAATGTAAAAGCTGTCAATCGCAGGCTCGGTACAGAACCCGAGACTCTGAAGGAGGTGGCACTCGAACTGTCCCGCGATTCACGTGAAACGGACTCGGGTGCACATTTGTTCAGGAAGAAACGTAACCTGCATATGTGTTTTAGCATATTACAATGTATTTAGTTCAATAAAACACATGTAAGGGATGATGGTGTTGATGATTTACCTTGGATACGAGTGTATTCGCACATTGCGTGTAATCAGGGCAACAATAAATGAACTTCATGCGACGCACATAAAGTAAACCCAAGTGTCGTTCACTCAGCTGCGCATAATAGCACCAAATTAATAAAAACACAATATATTTACTGCAGTGTGTTTTCTATCATCCGCCGTGCACATTTGTGATTACGTAAGAGGGGGTGGGAGGGGTTGGTTATATTAGAAAAAAGCAACATCCTCTTTCCAAACTTGTAATGAGAAGCGTTTACAAACCTGTTGTCCAACAAAAGAGAACATTTAATCGGGTGTTTGAAATAACCTACTTTTGTAATCTGACAGGCTTCACATCACAGAATGAGGCAGAAATTATATTATTTTATATATTTTGCAGTGCAGTGATAGATTCGCGGTGTAGAGACGTGTACAGTACTTTTTTTCTTTCTCAGTGAATACATAAGATAAAATAAGACAAAAATTTGACATTAGAGTCACATTTTTTTATCATAATTTAATATTTTATTATACAACCTTAAAACTTGCTAATGATTTATGTTTTCTGTAAAATATAATAATAATAATAATTGTTATTGTTATTATTATTTTTATTCTTAAATATTTGTATTGTATAGCACTTTTTGCATTTTTCAGACATGGTAACAGACGTTTTATACATGTGCTACAATTTTGTGGGCTGTGCTACAAAGCTTTCAACCTCTATAGCACCAGTGCTATGTGCAAAAAAAGTTAACGTACAGCCCTGAAAGGCCTTCTGAAGTGAATCGATGCGTTTGTGTAAGAGAAATATCCATATTTAAAACTTTATAAAGTTAAAGGTCCCGTTCTTCGTGATCCCACTGTTCAAACTTTAGTTAGTGTGTAATGTTGCTGTTAGAGCATAAATAATACCTGTAAAATTATAAAGCTCAAAGTTCAATGCCAAGCGAGATATTTTATTTAACAGAAGTTCCCTTTCAAAGCCTACAGCGAACGGCCGGCTTGGACTACATCCTGGTACTTCCTTCATTAATTAAGTCAGTAGAACAGACTAACCTCCGCCCACAAGAATACACAAAAAAAGGGGGCGTGGTCTTTTTGCTGTCCCACGTGGAGAAGAGGAAGTGTCGCGTGGAGAAAAGGAATTGTTGCGTTTGACTGTGTTTGTCGCCATGTCGTCGAGACGCTGTTATTTTCATCCCGGAGTCAAATCACCTTTGTTTGGCTTTCCCAGAGACGCTGTAGAGATCATTAAGCGCATACATATCCTGTTAAGAGGCGTGACCTTTCCGTGCAAGTTACGTGCGCTAAGCTACTGTCGAATCACAACACAGGAACCGTGCCACGTTTGCTAAGCTGCGGTCAAATCACAACACGGGAACCGCTGGCACAATCAGAACTCGTTACGTATTTCTGAAGGAGGGACTTCATAGAACAAGGAACTCATCAACCCGTTTTTAGGACAGTGAAAACAGCGGTATACAGATAAGTCAATTGTGTGAAAAATACTGTGTTTTTTTACACGATGAAAACATGAACACATGTTATATTGCACACTGTAAACACAATCAAAGCTTCAAAAAAACACGAAGAACGTGACCTTTAAGTGTCAGCTGATCACCTTCCTTATTCAATTTATGGGTTGAAAGTGCCTCTGCCAATCAAAGGCTTACGTTACCAGGTACGCTCGTCAGACGTCGTGTACACATCTTGAATTACGAGAAGGCACTTTCAACACTTTTCCACGGAAGGTGTTCAGCTGGAGCTTTACTTTATAAAGTTTTAAATATGTTCTTATAGTAAGGAGGTTAAGTGACTTTTGACTTAAAGTCATGATGCAAAGGTCCCCTTTGTTATGGAAGTACCTTAGGGCCATAGAAATAAATTTATCTTAAGACACAAGTGAGATCACATTTTGTAAGTTCAGAAAAAGACCCAAATATATCCTATTCATACGTTTATTAATTTTTCTTACATGAATAGGGTAAAAAATGTAACCTTTAGATATCACCATGAAAATTACTGAGTTGATTACTTGTATCAAGACAAACAAAAAATGTATTACAAGTCTTTTTTAAATTGTTTATTAACATGGACAAATGGCGCATAATCTAATTACAGATATGCTAATTTGCATAAATACCACAACAGATCTAAACATTGGGTACAGCGTTTTTAAAACATTCAGAGATTATGTAGGCATATGAATATCAAATCAAATCAAATCACTTTATTGTCACACAACCATATACACAAGTGCAACAGTAGGTGAAATTCTTAGGTGCAGTTCCAAGCAACATAGTAGTCATGACATGACATGAGACGTACAACATTTAAAGCAACATCAGATTACACATCTGATGCGCACACAATTACTCACAGCACAGTATACACTACAATAAACAATAAATAATTTAGACAATGTGAGTGCAGTTCTCACAGCACAATTTACTTTAAACAGTATACACTAAACATACATTAAAACAATATACATTAAGCTATAATAATAATAATATACAATGTACAGTATACAATATTCACAAATAGACATCCAATGTACAATAGATACGCTATATGATAAATAAATGTGTATATAATGTGTGTGTATCTACAGTGGGTTGTGCTGAGTGATATTCTGTCCAGTGTGTGTTATGATCCTGATGGATCAAGAGTTAAGGAGTCTAATTGCTTGTGGGAAGAAGCTGTTCTGGAGTCGGTTGGCACGTGTTCTGATGCTGCGGTACCGCCTGCCTGATGGGAGCAGTGAGAGCAGCCCATGGCTCAGGTGGCTAGAGTCTCTGATGATCCTCTCTGGAGGGAGGGAAGCTCACCTCCGATGATGCAGCTGGCCATGCGCACTACCCTTTGCAGGGCTTTGCGGTTGCGGGCGGTACTGTTGCCGTACCAGGTGGTGATGCAGCCAGTCAGCAGGCTCTCTATAGTGCTGGTGTAGAACCGTGTGAGGATGTGGTGGTTCATTCCAAACCTCCTCAGTCGTCGCAGGAAGAAAAGGAGCTGATGAGCCTTCTTCACAACGGCCTCGATGTGGACGGACCATGAGAGTTCCTCTGTGATGTGGACACCAAGGAACTTGAAGCTGCTGACTCTCTCCACCGGTGCTCCATTGATGGTGATGGGGCGGTGTTCTCTCTCATTCCTCCTGAAGTCGACCACCAGCTCCTTGGTCTTGCTGACGTTGAGGAAGAGGTTGTGCTTCTGACACCACCGTGTCAGAGTGTGCACCTCCTCTCTGTAGGCCGTTTCATCATTGTCAGTGATGAGACCTACCACTGTCGTATCGTCAGCAAACTTGATGATGGTGTTGGAGCTGTGGATTGCCACACAGTCATGTATGTACAAGGAGTACAGGAGTGGGCTGAGAACACAGCCCTGAGGGGCTCCAGTGTTGAGAGTCAGTGATGAGGAGATGTTGCTGCCCATTCTGACCACCTGGCGTCTGTTTGACAGGAAGTCCAGGATCCAGCTGCATAACAAGCTGTTTAAGCCTAGAGCCTGGAGTTTCAGGTCAAGTATGGAGGGCACAATGGTGTTGAATGCTGAGCTGTAGTCCACAAACAGCATTCTCACATATGCGTTCCTATTTTCCAGGTGGGAGAGAGCAGTGTGTATTGTAGATGAAATGGCATCATCAGTGGAGCGGTTTTCGCGGTATGCAAACTGCAGTGGGTCCAGTGAGGGGGGGAGAACAGAGCAGATGTGGTTTCTGACTAGTCTCTCAAAGCATTTGCTGATGATGGGGGTCAGAGCAACAGGACGCCAGTCGTTTAAGCAGATGCTTTTTGATTGCTTCGGTACAGGCACAATGGTGGACGTTTTGAAGCATGTGGGGACCACAGACAGGGAGAGGGACAAGTTAAAGATGTCCGGAAAAACTACAGCCAGTTGGTTCGCGCACGCTCTGATGACGCGGCCCGAAACGCCGTCTGGACCCGTGGCTTTGCGGATATATTTATATTTGGGTCTTTTTCGGAACTTTCCGGGGGGGTTTCCTTACTCAGGACATATTGAGGATACAAAATCAGTTGAGTTTGATTCTGTTTCAGTTTGTTCACACTTTTTTCCTAAAACGCCTGAACTAGTAGGCTATGTGCTTGCTTCAATAAAAATTAATACAGTTATGATGAAGCTAACTAGTTACTAGCAACCTAGTTATAATGAAGCTAACTAGTTACTAGCTAGCTAGTTATTAGTTATCTAACATTAAAAAACATGTTTCTATTTAATGAGAAAGTCATACGAACCTCAAGTGTTAACCTGTCACCTCTGACCTTCAACAGCTGTCACAGCTCCTGGTGCAGATGGGATGTGTTGTTGCAGGAACTGATTTGCTATAGGCTACTCCTGACTGGTCGAAATCTCATGCTACTTAGGACAAATGTAATGTACAGAAGTAGCTGCACTGCTTAAATACAAAATTAAAGTTTTTGAAGGAAAATATAAGTAAAGTCACTCTGATGACAATTTTTATGTGAAATGTGCATATGTACCCCCAATTGTCATGGTATGAGGAAAATTTTTGTTTTTTTAAACTTGAAACCAATTTTATTGGATTCTCTGACCCCAAAAAAGTACACTTTGACACCAAATTTGTCATTATAGCGATAACAGAAGAAAAGATATGGGCTCTAGAGTATTTTCTGCGCATTGGCGGCCATTTTTGAAAAAACCTGTTTATTTCTGATACAAAGTGTGATCTCACTTGTGTCTTAGGATAAATTTATTTATATGACCCAAAGGTACTTCAAAGGTGACCTTTGCATCATGACTTGAAGTCAAAAGTCACTTAACCTCCCTACTATAACTCTGATTTTATTCGTCTGAAAGAAGAATGTCATATACACCTGGGATGACTTAAGGGTGAGAAAATCATGGGCTAATTTTCATTTTTGGGTGAACTATCCATTTAAGTAAATGTCTCTTAATTTAAGAATCTTTTAGATATTTGCACTGGAAAACAAGAAAAAAACTATACTGAAAAAGAACGTCACTTTTTGCAGAGTGATCAGAATGTTCAGTAAAAGTTATTTCCATATTCTAGTGTTTGGGAGCAGAGCTATTCAAACTTTAAGCTATTTTCTTTGTAAAATGAATTATGGAGTTATGGAGATCTGTTGGAAATAGTATTTTCTAACTCATTGTGTGCTTCCTAGACATTCACATTTAGAGAACATATCGCCGTTTCCTTTAATTTATTCCTTACATTTTCTTTAACTGGTCTTTAAAAGGTATTAAATTTACCTCCATTAAAACAAGCGGAAACCCTGGATACAGAGGAAATGGTCCGTTGCTATGTCCGTTTCATCACGACTTTAACATGCTTTAAACTGAGTTTACCATTAAAATCAATCTATCATAATGATCCAGAGGAGGCTTGACATGGACAACACAATTATTTCTTAGTTTTGCATTTTATTAATGTAAAATAAAGACATTTTAGATGTCTCAAATTCAATACTAACGTTTCGAAAAAGTGCATCATTGAATGCTTCGAACACAAAGCAGCATGCAACATTGATGTCACATGAGCTCAAATCATAGATCAGATTATTCTTAAAGGTCCCGTTCTTCGTGATCCCATTGTTCAAACTTTAGTTAGTGTGTAATGTTGCTGTTAGAGCATAAATAATACCTGTAAAATTATAAAGTTCAAAGTTCAATGCCAAGCGAGATATTTTTTTAACAGAGTGACCTTTCCACTTGCGCTAAGCTGCTGTCGAATCACAACACAGGAACCGTGCCACGTTTGCTAAGCTGCGGTCAAATCACAACACGGGAACCGCTGGCACAATCAGAACTCGTTACGTATTTCTGAAGGAGGGACTTCATAGAACAAGGAACTCATCAGCCGTTTTTAGGACAGTGAAAACAGCGGTGTACAGATAAGTAAATTGTGTTAAAAATACTGTTTTTTTTACACGCGAAACATGAACACATGTTATATTGCACACTGTTAACACAATCAAAGCTTCAAAAAACACGAAGAACGGGACCTTTAAAGGGATAGTTCACCCAAAAATGAAAATTCTGTCATCATTTACTCACCCTCAAGTTGTTCTAAACCTGTATGAGTTTCTTTGGTCTGCTAAATAAGATATTTAGTTTTTCCTTACTATGGTAGTCAATGGTTGCTCTATCTGCTTTGTTACAAACCTTCTTCTAAATATCTTATTTTGTGTTCAGCAGAACAAAGAAACTCATACAGGTTTGGAACAACTTGAGGGTGAGTAAATGTTGACAAAATTTTCATTTTTGGGTGAACTATCCCTTTAAGTTTTGTGTAAAATGTCTTCACTTATGGCATACTGAGACTTTACATAGTGTAACTGTAGGACTAGTGTGTTAGTATGCTGAACATGTTTGTGTATGTATGTGGAGGCAAATACAACATTCCAGCTGGTAACGGTCAGTGTGTAGAAATAAGAGTGACTGATAGAGTGAACCGAGCATAACAATCACTGCATCAGCTGTGATTAGAGACACGGCCCTGCCCTGCGCCGATGGCTCCGCCTGCAGTTCCAGTGTGTGCGTCTAGAGGGGGCACAAGGACCGGCGTACACACTGCGCGCCTCCGCTTGAGTCTGAGAGCGCGCGCCTCGTTTCAGTCCTGCTCAGAGACGCACTCATCTCCACCATCATCATCATCATCATCTCCTCCATCATCATGTCTGTGGTGGATCACACAGTCATGCACGGCATCTGGGGCAATAACGCGCCCGTGGGGAAGCCGAAGAACAAGGGCTTCAGCCTGGTCAGGATGATGTCTCTGAATTACAAGAAGGAGAATAAGAATCCGCAGCAGCATCACAACAACATGCCCTTCATGATTCACTGCCACATTGGCAAAGAGATCAAACACATATGCAGCAACTGCAGCCGCGGCAGCCACGCGCAGGATGGTGAGTAAACCGCGCGCGTTCACGCCGTCACTCGCGTCTCATTTGTCTTCAACAGTATGTACATGTGCGTTAGATAGATGGACGTCGCGTCGCGTTCGGCTTTTGTTGTATTTAATTATTATCTTGTACACATGATGCGACCGACGCACTTGCGTCGCGTATAGCGTCGCGTTTTTAAAATGGCGTGTCATGTTAAAATACTTGGATGTGGATCTGAATCATGTACTGTTCCTGTCATGTGTAAACGCGTCTGTCTGTGTAGACATGGGTTATATGGGCGTCTTTACTGTTTTATTGTTGTTATTGTGGTTTTCTTTTATTTTTTCCCCCAGCCGATTTCATTGGTCAACTCGTTCTGTCAACTGTCAAAAACAGTTCAGATGTTCAATGAACATTGCTATGCTTAGGTTAAAGTCAGCATGGATTAAAACGAGTTGAGCTCGTCTTTTTTTCCCTAGTGGTCCATATATCCGAAACGCTTTTCGAACAAGAATAAATGTAGGGCGGGGCTTGGTTTTATCCGTGGGGAATTGGTTGGATGTTTGGATTGTTGTGGTTTGCTATTGGTGGATCTCACGTGAGTGACAGGTTGCCCCACCCTCCTCATCAGAGAAGAGATGTCACTGCAAGAGGGAGGGGAAGTTATTCTGAGTTTATAACAATGCAATATTCACTGCAATAAATCATTAAAATGGACTTTAAGGTGAAACTTAGGTGAAAGGCTTCTAAGCCTCTGTGTAGAGTTGTTTGTCCACTGACTTTGAAAGTTTTCCACTGACTTGAATGGGATGTTGTGGTTTGGTAGCATCGTGTTGAGCTCTTTCAGTGCAGATCATACAGTCAGACCATGAGCAAACGTGCTGTCATATTAAATCCCATGGTTTAATCCTCTTCATTAAATTCCTCTTTGATTAATTTACGTCACATGCGTGTTAATGTGATTATGCTATAAATACCTGCTTCCTGTGAACAGCACGTGCTCGAACATGTCCTTCATCACAGAGTCCTTGCGTGTTCACATGAGCCTGGTGTTGAGCTGTGATGATGCTCTACTAGTGTGTGTGTGTGTGTGTGTGTGTGTGTGTGTGTGTGTGTGTGTGTGTGTGTGTGTGTGTGTGTGTCAGTAGGGACGGTGTTTGACCTACTTCTGGCGCTGCAGTTTAAACACCTCCAGTAGCAGAGAAATGGCACACAGTGTGCCGTTTGCAGAGAAACCGTGTGACGGGAGTGACGCTGCTGTGTGTTGCTCCAGTCTGAGCCTCTATGTTCCTCCACAGCAGAGGAGGTGGAGAAGTTGGCTTCCTTCCGCTCCGAGTCCCTGGTGCAGCCCGTCCACTGCAGGAGCAAGTTCGCCACCCTGGGACGCCTCTTCAAGCCCTGGAAGTGGAGGAAGAACAAGAGCGAAAAGTTCAAGCAGAGGTCAACAGGTAAACGCTTGTTTCTCTTCAATAGGCATCAATAATACAATTCACATTCATGTAGTGCAAACTTGCATTCAGTTCATGCATTGACTGGGAATTGCATTCACTAGTGTGAGCTACAGGAAAACTGTCAATCATGCAAAACATTGGGTTTTATATACAGTGAGGAAAATAAGTATTTGAACACCCTGCTATTTTGCAAGTTCTCCCACTTAGAAATCATGGAGGGGTCTGAAATTGTCATCGTAGGTGCATGTCCACTGTGAGAGACATAATCTAAAAAAAAAATCCAGAAATCACAATGTATGATTTTTTTTAACTATTTATTTGTATGATACAGCTGCAAATAAGTATTTGAACACCTGAGAAAATCAATGTTAATATTTGGTACAGTAGCCTTTGTTTGCAATTACAGACGTCAAACGTTTCCTGTAATTTTTCACCAGGTTTGCACACACTGCAGGAGGGATTTTGGCCCACTCCTCCACACAGATCTTCTCTAGATCAGTCAGGTTTCTGGCCTGTCGCTGAGAAACACAGAGTTTGAGCTCCCTCCAAAGATTCTCTATTGGGTTTAGGTCTGGAGACTGGCTAGGCCACGCCAGGACCTTGATATGCTTCTTACAGAGCCACTCCTTGGTTATCCTGGCTATGTGCTTCGGGTCATTGTCATGTTGGAAGACCCAGCCTCGACCCATCTTCAATGCTCTAACTGAGGGAAGGAGGTTGTTCCCCAAAATCTCGCAATACATGGCCCCGTTATCCTCTCCTTAATACAGTGCAGTCGCCCTGTCCCATGTGCAGAAAAACACCCCCAAAGCATGATGCTACCACCCCCATGCTTCACAATAGGGATGGTGTTCTTGGGATGGTACTCATCATTCTTCTTCCTCCAAACACGTTTAGTGGAATTATGCATTACTATTTTTGTCTCATCTGACCACATGACTTTCTCCCATGACTTCTCTGGATCATCCAAATGGTCATTGGCAAACTTAAGACAGGCCTTGACATGTGCTGGTTTAAGCAGGGGAACCTTCCGTGCCATGCATGATTTCAAACCATGACTTCTTAGTGTATTACCAACAGTAACCTTGGAAACGGTGGTCCCAGCTCTTTTCAGGCCATTGACCAGCTCCTCCCGTGTAGTTCTGGGCTGATTTCTCACCTTTCTTAGGATCATTGAGACCCCACGAGGTGAGATCTTGCATGGAGCCCCAGTCCGAGGGAGATTGACAGTCATGTTTAGCTTCTTCCATTTTCTAATGATTGCTCCAACAGTGGACCTTTTTTCACCAAGCTGCTTGGCAATTTCCCCGTAGCCCTTTCCAGCCTTGTGGAGGTGTACAATTTTGTCTCTAGTGTCTTTGGACAGCTCTTTGTTCTTGGCCATGTTAGTAGTTTGATTCTTACTGATTGTATGGGGTGGACAGGTGTCTTTATGCAGCTAACGACGCATAAATACTTATTTGCAGCTGTATCATACAAATAAATAGTTAAAAAATCATATATTGTGATTTCTGTTTTTTTTTTTTAGATTATGTCTCTCACAGTGGACATGCACCTACGATGACAATTTCAGACCCCTCTATGATTTCCAAGTGGGAGAAGTTGCAAAATAGCAGGGTGTTCAAATACTTATTTTCCTCACTGTAGCATCCGCAAAATGCTGGCAAGAACGGCAAATATATTTCAGAAGTCAGTTTTTGTCTCTAAAGATAGTTGTGAGTTTAACTCTAGCCTGATGTACAGGCTAAAGAGATGGACCCCCATTTCTTTTTCCTATCGAAACGTCTTACATTTATATTCAGATTACCCCTTTATCCCTTTACAGTTACTTCTCTCATAAAATACTTAAATTACATGTTGACTTTTTAAAACTAAATTCAGCGTCCACCAGCAGATATTTCAACTAAATAAATGTTTTTGCGCTGAATATTATTGGTTCTGTCTGTTTGAGACTGACTGTCAGGCTTTCATGCAAAATGGAAATACTCCCGTGAAGTAGTAGCATTTACAGATGAGGATAATGACTACTGTTCTCTATATAGATCAGTGGATATAACCTGTAAAATGAATGTTTTGCGCTGAGGACACACACATTTGTCAAAGCGCATGACCGGGTATGTTAAACGCTAATGCATTCGCTTGAAGCTTAAAATAAACAATTCTCATGTTTTGGGCACTTGGATCATGTACCTTTCCTGCATCAGCTCACTCTGTTTACACCCCACTATTTCTAGATGCACATTGTGTCCTTGATAATCCGTTATTCAGTGCTGTAATTTGGCGCAACTGGTGGAAGCTTATCGTGCACAGAGGGCAGACCCAACTAATCGATAATGAGAATCATTAATTTTCATTATTGATTATTATCGATTTTATCAACTAGTTGTTGCAGCCCTAATTTACTGTTTCCTTTTAGCATCAGCTAACATTTTCATGTAGTTTGATTTTGAGTTGCGCATTTCTTTCACAAATTGATTTCGTAATCCTTTAAATAAAAATAAGTCTGTCATATCTGGTTTTGAGAGCAAAATCCCTTTTTTTGATTAACTGTCACAGCAATGATCAACCTCTCCTCCATTTTGCTTGGGAACTAATGTGGTCGGAACCAAAGTTTACAGCACTGCGCTCTCTGGAATCCTCTCTCAAGCGGAGCACTTCTACATTCCGATTGGTCGTTGCCGATCCGCGCCATAGCTCATTACCATTAAGTTGACTTGATTTCACCTCTCCTCGACACCTAAATCATCCAGTATGCGCCGCGCTGCTCGTGCCAGAGCTCACCACTCCCATTTAAAATGAATGACTTCCGGCCACCTTGACGCTCTTGCCGGTGGTGGTGTGAATGCACTGTTAGACTTTTGACACAACTTACCCAATGGCGCCTCCCTAAAAAAAAAAAACACACACATAGCTATGTCAGACTGTTAACTCCTTACTTTTATCATTGTTTGTGTTAACATGAAAAGTGCAGTAATTTTCAGAATAATAACAATTTAACATTTTTAAAACTTAGATTAATGAAACGTTTTTAATTAAGTGTTTTTAAAATTTAGATTAATTTAAAAAAAAATGTAACTTAGATTAATGAAACACTTTTAAAACATAGATTAAAATAATGAAACAAAAACACTGCCTGACTTTTATTAATTAACAAAAAAATGTTTTAAAAGAATTTAAATAGTTGCCGCTGGGCAAATATGTTGTATGCACCCCTTCAATGTCAAATTTGAATAGGAGGAGAACATTTGGCATCTAACTCAAAATCGATCTTTCAACAGATCAATCTTTATTCATAAACAAATTTATTATGTATAAAAGTCGAAGAACATTTGATGCAAAATGCAAAAAAACTGCATCTAACTTATAATCTTTTGAATATGAAAATGCAAAAAGCAATAAATACATTTCGTGGAACATATTGCAGAACAAAGTGCAGCCATTAAGTTGCCTCAACAGGGCATTGTGTATCAAAAAGTTAAATGAAAATAAATAAATAGAATGACGAAAAAATTATATACATTCACCTAAAGGATTATTAGGAACACCTGTTCAATTTCTCATTAATGCAATTATCTAATCAACCAATCACATGGCAGTTGCTTCAATGCATTTAGGGGTGTGGTCCTGGTCAAGACAATCTCCTGAACTCCAAACTGAATGTCAGAATGGGAAAGAAAGGTGATTTAAGCAATTTTGAGTGTGGCATGGTTGTTGGTGAGTACCGGTCTGAGTATTTAACAATCTGCTCAGTTACTGGGATTTTCACGCACAACCATTTCTAGGGTTTACAAAGAATGGTGTGAAAAGGGAAAAACATCCAGTATGCGGCAGTCCTGTGGGCAAAAATGCCTTGTTGATGCTAGAGGTCAGAGGAGAATGGGCCAACTGATTCAAGCTGATAGAAGAGCAACTTTGACTGAAATAACCACTCGTTACAACCGAGGTATGCAGCAAAGCATTTGTGAAGCCACAACACACACAACCTTGAGGCGGATGGGCTACAACAGCAGAAGACCCCACCGGGTACGACTCATCGCCACTACAAATAGGAAAAAGAGGCTACAATTTGCACGAGCTCACCAAAATTGGACAGTTGAAGACTGGAAAAATGTTGCCTGGTCTGATGAGTCTCGATTTCTGTTGAGACATTCAGGTGGTAGAGTCAGAATTTGGCGTAAACAGAATGAGAACATGGATCCATCATGCCTTGTTACCACTGTGCAGGCTGGTGGTGGTGGTGTAATGGTGTGGGGGATGTTTTCTTGGCACACTTTAGGCCCCTTAGTGCCAATTGGGCATCGTTTAAATGCCACGGCCTACCTGAGCATTGTTTCTGACCATGTCCATCCCTTTATGACCACCATATACCCATCCTCTGATGGCTACTTCCAGCAGGATAATGCACCATGTCACAAAGATCGAATCATTTCAAATTGGTTTCTTGAACATGACAATGAGTTTACTGTACTAAACTGGCCCCCACAGTCACCAGATCTCAACCCAATAGAGCCTCTTTGGGATGTGGTGGAACGGGAGCTTCGTGCCCTGGATGTGCATCCCACAAATCTCCATCAACTGCAAGATGCTATCCTATCAATATGGGCCAACATTTCTAAAGAATGCTTTCAGCACCTTGTTGAATCAATGCCACGTAGAATTAAGGCAGTTCTGAAGGCGAAAGGGGTTCAAACACAGTATTAGTATTGTGTTCCTAATAATCCTTTAGGTGAGTGTGTGTGTATGTATATATATATATGTGTGTGTATATATATATATATGTGTGTGTATATATATATATGTGTGTGTATATATATATATATATATATATATATATATAATATATATATATATATATATATATATATATATATATATAATATTCGGGATGCAACAATACAGTTAGTCCACGGTTCAATACATACATACGGTTTTCGGTTCAGTTCTGATGGCTTGTCACATCAGTTTTTTACTATTCTATTCTTAGGCGACAGGAACAGCAAGAGGTTAAGGAGAGAATTTTATTGCAATACTCTATGAAATATACATTGATTCTTATTAAAGCTACTGTATTAAAGTTTTTTCAGTCAAGAGCAGTAAGTGATTTTCTCTTTGGCTTTTGTTGTATTAACATTAAAGGGATAGTTCACACAAAAATGAAAATTCTGTCATCGATTACTCGCGCTCAAGTTGTTTTACACCTGAATAAAGTTCTTTCTTCTGTTGCACGTAAAATATATTTTGAAGAATGTTGGAAACCAAAGAGTTTCTGGTCCCCTTTTTAGGAAATAATAATATGGAAGTCAATGGCTACCATCAGCTGTCTGGTATTCAACTGTCTGTGTTCAACAGGAGAAATTTATACAGGTTTGGAACAATATTAAGAGTGAGTAAATAATTACATAATTTTAGAGGTGAACTGTCCCTTTAAGAACAGCGTGTTCACTAGGCTGTGCTGCTGTCAATTTAAGACCTGCATGCATCACAGACACCTAGACACACGCCGATTTTACTTTCACTTTAGACATAACCGACTGTGTTTTTTGTTAATCTTGTGGGTGACAGTATTAGCGCAGTAAGACTACTTAGTCCAGTAATCACGTGTTTGACAGGCGTTTAGTGCACGCACTCGGAAAAGCACATGTTAAAACCGTGCATAAGCACGCAAATGAAATGTTTAACCGGCAACGCATGCAAATAATGAACTTTCGTGATTGTGAATAACTACAGTGTTCCATGAGTATAACTCTACCACTAATGTGTGATGTGAATGTATGTCGCGTTGTTCAGTATTGGGATAGAGGCAAATGATAGAATGTGTAGAAAAATAATTAATTAAATGCAAACCCGAAAAAAACGCAATTCAAGTGCGTATTGAACCGTGAATGCCGTACCGAACGGTTCAATATTATATTGAGAATTGTGGCATCCCTAAAATATATATAAGAATAATAAATAGTCCCATAGTATTCAATGACTGGCTGTAGTAGGGGATTTCGTTTAATAATGTAAATGTAAACTCTTACTTGTCTGAATTGATATATCATACAAGGGAGAAAAAGATAATCTACAGCAATTAATCCCATGCCTTAACTCTTTATCTTCCTTCCTGCTGCTGTCACTTGAAAACAGGAAGGCCCATGCACCCCTGGACAGCAGACACAGGGGTGGGACAGTAGAGCCGTGGAAAGATTGCTCTCTCCTCCTTTTGACAGATGTATTCCCTATCAAATTAAGGTCTACTGTACAGTAGAGATGTCAGTTAAAGGGTTAAGTTATGTTTTAGGTAGGGCTGAATGATTAATTGCATTTGCGATAATATCGCAATATGATAAAACACGATTTCCTAACCGCAAAGGCTGCGATTACAGTCTGGTCACGTGACGCGCAAGAGTAAAGTCTGCAGAAGAAGCATCAACGTGGCACGTTACACATATCATATGCCTGTCCTAAAAGAAAAAAAACTGTTTGTGTTTAATAAATCTAATATTGTGTTGTTCATACTATAGAGGTGGGAGAAAATGTTCTCTCTCCAATGATTCTGAGCTTAGATTTTAACTACAGGTGTGCGGTGGCGCTGCGTGTGTTTTAGAAACAGCCGTATTCTGATTGCTTCCATTATCTCTCTCTCTCACATATACACACACACACACAAACCATAAAATAATTACATCGTTTGCCCACCGCGGCACCGCCCCCAACGTAGTTTTAATTTTTATAGTAATAAAATAATTTAGTTCAGTTAGAGAACAGACACTAAAATTAAAAACTGAACGTGTCTAAACTAAAACAGCACGAGCCGAATGAGAGTCGCAGCACAAACGCAGCAGGAGTCAGATTTCATTCATCATGAGAGCAAACAGCTGACAGACGAGATGATCGCAGAAGATTTGGTTTCAAAGCAAAATGCGCCTATTTAAGTGAGTTTGTCAATGTACCGTTTTGTTGTTGTGTTTTTCATTAAGAATAATAGGCTAATGAACCCACAATTCAAGCAACCTGCCCCCAAATTGGCGCTAATTCTAAAGCAAAACGAAAATGAGCATGGCCGACCAGCATTCATTCACGGCCGCATTGACATTCATTCATGGCCTCACAGTCCTTCACGGTGCGCGTCCTGTCAGGCGCGTTTTCAGTTCATGCCTATGGAAGCTTAACTGGAATTCATTGAGAACCCTCCGTTATGAATGCCCGAGCGGCCGTGCGCATTTTACATTCTGTGAGTGAAATCCCACCCCTATGGGCAGGTTAAAAACATGCAGAACTAGCTCCTATTACTGGCTGCAGTCTTTAGCCTCTGGCCAAAAAAGCGTTTTTTGCGTCATCTGAGGGGTTTTTTTTTTTCAGACAAAAAATACAGATATCTCTTGTCTCAGGGGGACATGAGGGAGGGAAGCAAGGTCATTTGAATTTACTACCGGGTTTCTACTGATACAAAGCTTAATGCTAATCGGTGAAGTAACCGTTTAAGACCAGACCGACTCTGTTTAAGTTAGAACTCGCCAAGAAGGACATTTTGACATATCTTTGCATGTATTTTTCCATTTAAGTGCACACCTGAAGCCCAAAGTAGCCTGTTGTCCATGTTTTGCTCCACAGAATTCGCGCACACAGAATGCCGCCTGGGGAACAGTGTCTCTCTCACAGCTCAATATGCTTTTAACTCATTTTTTATTTTATTGAGCACGTCGGAAGCCATAACTAAAATTCTTTTAATCATATCCATAGTCAATAAATCATCTTTGAGAGCAAGGGTGCCCCTACGCAACTTGCGTATTATGCGTATAGGAAGGATTGGCACCGATCTGATCTCTTAGTTAAAGTGGCAGCTGACTCTCCCGAACAGGAGTCTTTCGTGTCTGGGTGTGGGCTCTCTTCACACAGTAAAGCCCTCTCATCAGTGTTCTTCATCTTTGTTCCAGCGCTGGAGAGGAAGATGTCTGTGCGTCAAAGCCGAGAGGAGCTGATCAAGCGAGGAGTGCTGAAGGAGATCTTTGAGAAAGGTTACACTCACTCTTCTACATCAGCTGGACAGAGACCAACATCAGACCTTTTGAGGAAAGAGTTCCTCATGTAATGCTTATTTCATATGCAAAGATGTTATCCAATCACAGCAGAGGTCGTTTACACTGAGGTCTTAAAGGAGACACGCCCCTTTAAACCAAAATTAGAGTAGAAAATGGACATTTATTTTTAAATGATGACAGTTAATGTGAAAATCCTTTAGACATTATAAGTGCACCTCAGGAAGCTGTCTGTGCTCCGTCAGACTCCAGGGTCCCGGGACTGATGCAGGACGTTCGGCTGGAGAACGGGCAGCCATCAGGGTCAGACTGTGACCGGACATCAGAGCTCACAGACAGACAGAGGACGGGTGAGTGTGTGTGTGTCTCATCAACACTCCTACTCAACATTTATTGTGTATCATTTATTGTTTTGATATTACAAAACCGATAACTGAATGCCAATATTGTAAAAATACCAGTAAACCTGATTATGCAAACCAGTGTTAATTTTGGCAGCCATTTTTGATTTAGTCTTAGTCTTCGTCTTCAGACGAAAATGCTTATAAGTCTTAGTCACATTTTAGTCATTTTTTCTTTCATAGTTTTAGTCTAGTTTTAGTCGACGAAAAGTCATTGTATTTTTGTTAAGTTTTAGTCATTAATTTTAGTCAAACTGCCGTTACCAGCATTAATTTTATTTTCAATTTAATATATAGTCTTTAGACAAAAATGTTCATTATAATGTCTCTATTTAGACCAATTCAGTTTTTAATCTAGGTAATCTAGGCTGTATTGACATCACACTCTTAGTAGTAGCACTTGTGCAATGCTACATATCCCTTTCAGGGCTCCAGACTAACTTTTTTCACTAGGAGCACAGTGGCCCCCAACTGAAAATTTTAGGGGCACAACCAGAAAATTTAGGGGCGCACCCCATAAATCAATATGCTAACCAATTCTACTAATTTCCACTGTATTACTAATAAATACTTTGATAATAGATGCAGAAATCACAATGTGCTGTTTCAAATTCAGTGTCACATTTTATTGTGCACTTTTTAAAGATGCAACAACAAGGTAAACTGACAGCACCATCACTGTCATGACAGTACAAATATACCATACATTCAGAAAAAAAAAGTGCTTAGTAACCTTTCGGTCGTTTCAGTTACAAACAATACTTAACAAATGTATGTAAACATTAGGGGCAATGGCCAATAACATTCCACTAGAACAAGTAGGCCTAGACAACATGTGCCTTTATTAACTCCCCCTTAGAGCATATCCTCCTGTGTTCCACTAGGAGGCTCAGAAGGCCAGCCCTTGTAATTTGGCCTCCTACACCTTTTACCCTGACTGAACCATGTTTGTACAGCTTCCTTGGCATCAAACTCTTGTAAACTAGGTCCCTCCATGCTAATTCGAATCAAGTCCTCCACAGTGTCTACATGCAGGGACCCCCTGACATCAGATTTAATCCTCTTCTGAGCAGAAAATCCCCTTTCACATATAGCAGAGGAGACCGGGAGGACCAGCATGATGTGCACAAGATGTAGGATGTTCTACAAAGAATGGATCATTAGTATAGGTTTTATTTAATCAAAAATAATAAGTACTAACTAAATTAACAAGGATATGATCATAATGGGGTACCTTGTAATCAGAGCAGAATGGCAACTTAGTTACCATCATCCCCCATAAGGCATGGTAAGACTTGTCCATGTAGTTCCTAAAGATGAATGTCTTCATGGATTGATACTCCTCTCTAGCCAGATTGAAATCACAGCCATTTCTGAAAAGAGTGAAAGGAAAAACTAACCAAACAATCTAGGTTAAGGATCAAAGTAGATGTTTGAAATGTTGCTCTGTTATACTTTTTATATCTTAAAAAGAGTCACTAACCTTGTTAAGACAGAGGAAAAGTGGTCTAGCAGGAAGTCCAGCTCCTCTGTACCATAGTCTGTCAGCTCTCGTTGCTCTGGCCAGGAATCATGACTGAATATCTTGAATGCCTTCACTGCCTTTGCTGATGCTGATGTAGACTCTTCATCTATCAAGGAATAGAAAGACAGAGTTGAGAGAAAAAGACAAATGAATGTGTCATAATGATAGCTTATCTTATTTTCACAGATTTTTTTTAAAAAAATATATAATTCTGTGCTTTCACTTACGAAGCAGGCTGCTGAATCTTTGCTTCAAATGAAGCAAAGTGCAGTCGATGGTTGCTCTCACTGCTTGTTGCAGCTTAGGTGTGCTTGCCATGGAGAGTCCTTCCTTTCCCAGCCCAGCAGCTTCACCTTTGATGGTGATTCCCTGAGTTCACAAAACATTCAACATTTAGACAAGAATAAAATAAAAAAAATCAACTCCAAAGCCAAAATGTTTTTTTTTTTTTTGTGTTTTTTTAAATGCTCACCTGATACTTGTACAAAAGGTGAGTCTCCCCCTCACCCTCTTGTTGTCTTCTCTGGGCCTGAAGGTCTGCCAGTAATTCTGCCAGCCTACCACCCGGCTTGCATCTCAGTGACATGGCCTCAATTGTTGCAAGGAGATTCTCAATCCCATTCACAGCCTGTAAAACATTTTCCTTGTTAAAAACATGAAGGGTAAAATCTACATATTCCTTGATTAAAATTATTTGTAGCCTACACTGTAAGCTTAAAGTATATTCTTCTTAACATGTCAACATTACCTGAGGCAAAATAATATCATTTCTTTGGAGAAGTAGGCTGAATTTACTTATGGCCTCAAACAAGTCAGCCAAGAAGTGACAGAAACCCACAAAGCTTCCATCTTCCATCATCTTCTTGACCTGCAAGACATAACCAATTACTAACCACCAATATCCAATAATTTGTATGCCTCCCAAATATGAAATAATGATAAATTGAAATTAAATACAGACCTTCCTTGATCTCCCAGCAATATCAGCATTGGTGGATGATGCAGTCAAATGTTCCATGTGGTAATAAACTGCTGTGAACTGGCCAGGGTTCTGCACATGTCTATCCTTTCCTCCAGGTTTTAGCAAGGTTTGCAGGGCCCGGTTCACATGTGGTAGCCAGCGTGTCCCACTGACACAACCTGGTGCATTTACACGAACACCCAACTCTTCTCCAAGTGCTCGTAGTTCTCTCATTGACTTGCTGCTAAAGTGATATGTCTTCCAAACCATGTTGAGGAGATTGTAGACATGATCCACCATCGGAATTTTCCTTTGTACAGATAGCATTGCCAGCTCCAGTCTACAATTATAATGAATTCAACTTAAAATTAAACATGCATTGTTTAGGTTACTACCCTATCTTTATTCTGAAGGTTCACATGTAACCTACCTATGTGGCATGCAATGAAATGGGACAATAAAAGCCCCTGCCTCAGCTTGGAGGAGGGCTATTACCCCTCCTTTATGCCCGAGATTGACAGCTGCACCATCAGCTCCCATGGCAACTGTCTTCTCTAACCACCCTGTTTCTGTCCCTAGACATTGAAATGCCTCTTTGGTGGCATCATACACACCTTAAAATGTAAGCACATGACTGGTGTACAATTATGTCTTATATTCACTGCCTGGACAAAAACCTGTCATCACACCTCACAGCTAAAACATTATGGCACCTTAAGTGATTATTTAAACTAATAAATATACACAGTAAAGACAGCAAAAAAAGTTTGAATTAAAATTTGAATTAAAACATACCTTGAGCATGTGCATGTTTCACTTCGATGTGGCCAATCAAAATATTCATTGGTTTCCCTTCGTTTAGGATCCTTGCGTATATGATTTCGCATTCCTTTGTTGAAACGTCGGTGTCCCCATCGATCATGATTGATAAATATGGAGCCTCCTTGATTTTCGTGCAAGTCTTCCCCTTCAGAGTATCCGCGATTATTCCAACGAATTGTGCGCATGCTGTATCATTGTTGTATGTTTCGTTAAGTTTTAAGCCATTCTTCCTTTGAAGGTCGAGCTGGCTTTTGAATTTGGTGAAGGGTAGTTCCTCCTTTGCAATGAAGTAGGCTGTGTTAAATTTCAACATCATCTCTGCCTCATCTGCACACTGATTTACAGCCACTTGTCTTCTAAAAGCAACCGGCAGTGGCGTTGCTTTTTGATTTATTAACATGTCACGGCATACTTTATGCTTTAGGCTAAGATTGTGTTTAATCAACGTATTATGTTTAAACTGCGAAGTGCCTGCACTGTCGGCAAACTTCGTGTTCCCCGCAGTTTTGGGGTAGCGACTGCAAAATTCGCAGCTCATGGAGTTAGTCTCCTTACAGTACCTCAACCAGCTGAATTCTTGCAGCCAGTCTTCGCGAAAATTGTAGGTTCGAGCCTTTTTCGCCACACAAACCTCTGACTCTGACTCATCATCCGACTGTGACACTGTAGACCTTGGCACTGGCACACTAGCCGCGGGTCGGAAAAATGAATCAATAGTTCGCTTGCTCATTGCTTAGACGCACATAGCAGGTTGTGATTTTTATCTCCGAATCTCCGTCTCCTTCCCACAGATGTTCACGCGCGCTCGATTATCTCTAGGACCCTCCCCCTCCACACATTAGCCACTTACAATGGCCATTCCCTATTCTTCTCACACTCATTGGCCTGCCACACATTCTGGATTCATTGACGCGCCCCTTCCACGTTTAACGTGTAACGGGGTGGGGGCAAATTTATTGGTTGCACATGTGCGACTGGATGTAAAATTCAGTCGCACATTCTCAAATTTTAGTCGCAAAATGCGACCATTTAGTCGCACTCTGGAGCCCTGCCTTTTCCTTAGTTGGATACTTGCAGTGGCGATTTTTTTAAGACTGCAAGGGAAGCTCGGCTTCCCTTATAATGTCACAAAATTAATGGTCAAATATGTACTATTGTATTAACATTTTATTGACTAAAAATGCGTTAGAAAACGTTCATCTCAAAGACGAGTTCGTTCAGAATCAGTTACATATAGCAGGTCGACTGACTCGATTTCCTTCTCATGCATTCCCGCAGCGTCACAGTGCATTTCCCTATTGAAGCCCAGCGTCCATTGACTTCAATGGGGCTGCTTTGAACGTTTTTTTCAGCGCTTTGAAACTAGACGGTCATTGGATAAACGCTGCGATTATGTCCCGCCCACGGACGCTCAGCGTCTCTGGGGGTGAATGGGGAGTGGGCTGGCCCGGACTCCGAGCTTCTGCGTGATGATTGGAGGATCTGTCGAAAGACTGCATCTCCCTTTGACTGACAGCGATTCTGTACTATAAGGAATCACTGAAGCTATTCGCGCTCAGTCCCATCGCGGATTTCTCAAGTTCAGTCGAAATAAAAACTGCTGCAACCTATTTCTTTGATATTTGCTTGGCGAAATTGCTTGATTTTCATCATACATTTCACACAATTATACACCACATTCCTTGTTTCAGTTTTACAGAGTTTAATATTTTTTTTTTTGATCGTTCATTCATTCATTCCTTCATTCATTCATGAGTTCATCAATGAGCTTCCCCTCTCTGACAGACCAGTAGCCGCCACTGATAGCCTGTATGCTGTGTCGTCCGCTAATTTCTAAGGTAGGATCATATATGAAGGATAGATAAAATGGTATTATAGTTTAAGAATCAAAACAAACTTTGTTTTTCCCTTTGGGAAAAATACTTTAGTCAGCTTACTTACCGTGATGGTGGCCGCATAAACACTGGGGTGATGTGACTTCAGATGTCTTTTAAGATTCGTCGTGTTTTTTCCGCACAGTTTATAGCCACAGGGCTTCTCTCCGTCGTCGTGAGATTCTGTGACATTACACACTGTTTTCCCTTCAGATAACATATAAGTGAAATGCTTCCAGATATCATCTCTTCTTTTCCTTCCTAAAAATGCAGGTGCCGCTGACGCCATAGTTGCAGCGAGCTTGCTACTCTAGTTCAAATTTGGTAGCCTAGACTACCAGTACATGTGACGTCAGCTGCTGCTGCGTGCCTGCAGCTGGCTGGATACTGTTGGAGACGCCTTCTTTGACGGACACGCATTTTTGACGGCATAGGAAGAGATCATGTATTTTTAATGTCCGATATTCCTCAAATAACGTTCTAGTCTCGTCTCGTCTCGTCAACAAATAAACGGCATACGTTTCGTCATAGTTTTTATCATCAGATATTAGTTTAGCTTGTCAACGTCTCGTTTTAGTCACAGAAAAAGTGGCCGTTAACGAATATTTTTCGTCATCGTCTTCGTTAACGAAATTAACACTGATGCAAACTCACAGCAGTAAGAGTCATGTGTGAAGATTTGGATTCAGATGTTGTGTTTCAACCTCACTGTGTGAAGATAATTAAAGCGCGTATATGCGATGAAATAGCATGAAAGTGCTGCTTTAGCTAACGGCTGTTTTTAATGAGCTTAGCTCAGATAATGAAGCACTTTATGAGCTGAATAATGTGCTTTGTTCTGCTGCGTCCAGCTCAGTGCTCGACCTGTTCCTTCTCAAAGTTAGTAGGACGTTAGTGTCTCATGGGAGTGACGCTCTCCTTCCTCATATAAAGCTCTGAAACTCTGCTTCTGAACTCTTTGCTCTCAGCCGCCATGGACTTCCGTGCGTCTCTGGATGGAGGAGTATGTGCTCAGGACAACACACTCAAGTCTCTAACGCTTCCTCCCAAAAAAAAACTCACCTTCCATGGTGACCTTCAGGAACCCCCCGCCAAACCTCAGCTTATCCACAAACAGCCTCCTGCCCTGCCACCGAAACCCTTCTCCAGACTGACCAATCACAGCACAGGTGAGAAACAGACCTTCAGATTGACCAATCACAGCACAGGGGACACACAGACCTTCTCTAGACCAGTGGTTTTCAAACTTTAAGAGCGACCTTCTTTTTTTTTTTATTGTCATGACCCATATATAGGCCTACAATCATTCAAACAAGTCAAGTCAAGCCTAATACTTCTATACAATGGACCATTTGACTGTATTCTCCATTAAACCACTAGATGGCACAAATTCAGCTCAGCGCTTTTCCACACAACCGCTTTTGATCCTTGACTCGTTTGCAAGGCAAAGTTGATTTGCACTAATTTGATCTAGCTATATATGGGATGCTGGTTAAGCGTTAACCAACAAGAATTTTAACCAGTTATTTGTTTGCTGCATGCTTCAAAATACACTAGAAATGTAAATATTTTGTATGTTTTTGAGAGAGAATAAAAACAGGTAAGTCACATTTTATTGCATTCAGAAATAATACCGGTAAATAAAAATAAATTAAGAAATAATACTGGTAAATAAAGCAAAATGTTATAATTTACTACAAACACTGCAAACATAGCTAGAGGTTATTTCCCCTAACTCCACAACAAATCCTTTAAATTTAACGATATTCAGAACAGAACAAGAATTAAAAAATATAAGTAGGCTATAACTATAAAACCAAATCAAAATAATTTAATGAGAAAGTACACAGATGACAACGCTGTTTGGCTCTGCAAACCAGCTTGTAAAATGCTCATTCATACTTAACGTTATCCGACAAACACCTAACGTTACAAACTTTTTTTTAAATCTCAACAGCGAACTTGGCATTAGTGTAAATTATTCTTTGATTAGAGCTTTTATGTATTGTTTATCTACATGCATGCTAAACATGTTTCTGTGTTTGATTTGGCTACTAGTAAAGCCAATGTTTAGTGTTCGTTTTGGGTAAATAGTTCTTGCGACAGATATTTGGCTATAATCGTTCTAAAAATACAAAAGTAACAGTGCCATTCAGTAGCGATCACTATAGATCCGCAGTCTTTACTATTGAGGACTGAACAGGTTTTGCTCCATCATTTTCACTAAAATTGTCTGGGTCTGATTCGGGCTCAAATTGGTATGGTTTTATTGACGCCATTGTTTCTAATACTACCCAAAGCACAGTCTACCGGTAAGGGGCGTGGCGTTTCCGACAAACGTGCACTAGGCGGTAAGCGAATCACAACACACTGGGTCAGCTAACCAATCTGAGCCCATTGCGTATTTTTGAGGGACTGGCTTCATACAACCTGGAAACCATCAGACCGTTTTTACAAGGAGGGACAGAGCAGTGTAAAATAAAGGTAAAATATATGAAAAATAATGCAATTTTTTAAAAACGAAGCATGAACACGTTACAGTGCACCCCACAAACACAATCAAGCCTTCGAAAGAATGTGTTTTACCACCCCTTTAAGGTGCCCTCAACTCTGTTTTCTCTCCGTGGTCATATTTTAATATTCATCTGTGTGTGAAGAGTTAGTAGTCTGTGTTTTATTGGTTGTTAATATAACAATATTCCCTCATCATGACAGTAAAATAGGGCATTCTAGTCAATCTACTGCAGTATTTCCGACCCATTTTTTAAGTCTCAGGGTTTGAAAACCCCTGCTCTAGACTGACCAATCACAGCACAGGTGACACACAGACTTTCTCTTAATGAAACCTGAGATTTATGTCCCTCAATTAAAAAAGTTCACACAACTGAAACTTTGATGCTTTAAAAAGTCTGTAAAGACATGGTAACTCTACTTCATATGAATGAAGCAGTCTTTACATGATGAACAGATTTAATTGAGGCTTTTGTTCAAATATGAGCATTGTTCAGCACACAGAGCTCATCGAATACGGTAAACAGAAGCTCAAACGCGCTTTGCATGAGAGAACCAATGAGGTTTGTTCTGACATGTGACGCAAACATAAATGTGGTGATTTGTTTTATATGAAATTGTTTGCATGAGACATATATTGGTGAATGTTGCTATATCATTATAGAGGTATAAAATGACGCTCTGTCTCTGTTGTTTCCAGACTCGTGTCTGCAGGGAAAGCCGTCTCCTCCTCTACCTCCCAAGAAGGTCATGATCTACGTGCCGCCCGCCTCCTCGTTCAGCCAGTATGGTCACCCGCTGCAGCTGCAGTACGGCGCCGTTCACCCGTCCAGCCGCATCATCGACGAGCTGCAGAAGACGCTGGCGCTCGCCATGCAGAGACTGGAGAGGTGTGTGTGCTGGTTCACAGCTCCACTGCAGTTCATGGGCTGCTGTTGAAAATGCTTCCACTGCTGGATGCCAAATACTTTAGCGTCATGTATCTTTTAGTCACAATTATTCACTCGATCCTAGGGATGCACAATATATCGGCCACCATATTGGTTTCAGTCCATATATGTTTATTTTTTATGTTATCGGCCCGATAAGACAATTTGGCCAATATCTTTAAGCGATAAATAATGGATTATAATGTAGTCACTTCAGATGCGCACTGTTCGCCATGATGGTTTTGAATTGCTTGAAATATGATTGAAATCACTTCAAAAAGGAAAATATAGTGAAGTGCAACATGTGCAGCGCAAATCTGTCATATAGACTACATAAAATTATAATGAGAACATCATAATTGTGTGCTTGGGACATGGATTTTTGTAATCAGGCTCTCAAAAATTATATACAAATTTGGATTTAAATTTATCGGCCAATATATTGGTTATTGGCTTTCAGATTTATTTAGAATTTGTATAGAATTATCGATTATTGGTAAAATGTTCATATCCCTACTAAGTAGTCTGTCATTCAAAAAAGGGAACGTCAACTAGGAGTGTGAATATACACACCGTAAACAAAGCAGTGATCGCTTACCATTTTACGAATCTGAATAATTCTGTCTTCAGTTTGTCTTCACTTATATAAATTAGGCTACATGCGGCCATGTCGTTATGAGAATATTTGCGTATTGGAATTAGGGCTGTGCTATATCATGGACTATCACGATTTTGTTTGATAAATTTTGCGATTTCGATTTTAACCACGATTTTGACACACACAAACAAGCTTTACATTCATAAATGCATTCAGTGTGAATTTGAAACGTATTTTCCAAAGAAAACCAATTAGAGCTTTATCAAAAAGCTGTAACATGTCTCTAGAACAGACATAAGGCAAAACAAATAATAATGTGGGTAATCAAACCATCAAAACCAATAAAAAATTTAAAAAACTCAGACTAAAGCGACCCCATACACTTCACGGAGAAAAAATGAAGTCACATAGAAGCACTCACTTCCTGATGGCTGAGCGTATTGCGCAGCCTCAGACTGAGCTTGACGACGTAGATGTGATGTGAGCTACCTGTCTGACAGTGGCAAGTCTTCTAGTAGTTGTGCAAAGTGAAATCTGAATCACGTTGTTGAAATATTTTGTCCCGTTGCTTTTAGCACTCTATGGGCTTCTCCCCATGCCTCTCCCTTGACTTTATCGGACTTTATGCCTCCACGTCCCCCCGATTGCCTCACAGACAGTAAAAGATTGCCTGCGAGATTCTCCTCCTGTCTATACGGTAATTCCTCTACTATGCGCCGGTTGTCGCGTGGTTATGACGCAGTCGTTAGCCTATTTTTACAAAAACGGCTTCTACGGGGCGATAGTGTAAGATACAAGGTAATGGAGCCTTTTATACATTGTCGTGTTTCTTAAGAAATAAACAATGGTCAAATGGAGTCTTTAAATGCCTCAGATGTAAAGGTATTCGCTGTCAAAGTGACGCCAAAATGAATGGGAGTCAATGGGATGCTAACAGCAGGTGATGGCTTGGTTAGCAATGGCCTCCCTATGGAAGGTACGCTTTCCAGGTGTAGGATTACTCCCTTGGTATTGACAAACGCAGAAGCGCAGAAGATAGAGCAAAACAAAACACTGGTCATGAATTAGAGTCTAAATGAAATTTTTTAAAGAGAAATGGTGGATGATTTCGATATAAGAGAAGAGGAGCTTGAGTTTGTTGCCCAGCACTATCCGCGAGAGGTGTCAAAGCTTGCGATGCTCCTATATATCATGTCAGGGGTTACACTTTAACCGTAAGTCGACTTGCGTACCGATGACCACCGGAAGCTAGTTATTTTCATCTATAATGTTTGAAATATGGATATTTTTCTTACACAAACGCGCCACTTCGCTTCAGAAGGGCTTTATTAACCCCCTGGAGCTGTGTGGAACAGTTATTTCAATTCAATTCAACACTTTATTTGTCCCCAAGGGGCAATTAACAAGGCCACGTAGAGTAACACACAATCGCTATGCATAAAAGAATCATACAATAAACAAATAACAGAGTGTGCACAAGTGCAAATAAATTAAAACAAGTCCAAACATATATAAAAAGGAATAAATACGTTAATATATATGTACAGTGAGGAAAATAAGTATTTGAACACCCTGCTATTTTGCAAGTTCTCCCACTTGGAAATCATGGAGGGGTCTGAAATTGTCATCGTAGGTGCATGTCCACTGTGAGAGACATAATCCCAATGTATGATTTTTTTAACTATTTATTTGTATGATACAGCTGCAAATAAGTATTTGAACACCTGAGAAAATCAATGTTAATATTTGGTACAGTAGCCTTTGTTTGCAATTACAGAGGTCAAACGTTTCCTGTAGTTTTTCACCAGGTTTGCACACACTGCAGAGGGATTTTGGCCCACTCCTCCACACAGATCTTCTCTAGATCAGTCAGGTTTCTGGCATGTCGCTGAGAAACATGGAGTTGAGCTCCCTCCAAAGATTCTCTATTGGGTTTAGGTCTGGAGACTGGCTAGGCCACGCCAGAACCTTGATATGCTTCTTACAGAGCCACTCCTTGGTTATCCTGGCTGTGTGCTTCGGGTCATTGTCATGTTGGAAGACCCAGCCTCGACACATCTTCAATGCTCTAACTGAGGGAAGGAGGTTGTTCCCCAAAATCTCGCAATACATGGCCCCGGTCATCCTCTCCTTAATACAGTGCAGTCGCCCTGTCCCATGTGCAGAAAAACACCCGCAAAGCATAATGCTACCACCCCCATGCTTCACAGTAGGGATGGTGTTCTTGGGATGGTACTCATCATTCTTCTTCCTCCAAACACGTTTAGTGGAATTATGACCAAAAAGGTCTATTTTGGTCTCATCTGACCACATGACTTTCTCCCATGACTTCTCTGGATCATCCAAATGGTCATTGGCAAACTTAAGACAGGCCTTGACATGTGCTGGTTTAAGCAGGGGAACCTTCCGTGCCATGCATGATTTCAAACCATGACGTCTTTGTGTATTACCAACAGTAACCTTGGAAACGGTGGTCCCAGCTCTTTTCAGGTCATTGACCAGCTCCTCCCGTGTAGTTCTGGGCTGATTTCTCACCTTTCTTAGGATCATTGAGACCCCACGAGGTGAGATCTTGCATGGAGCCCCAGTCCGAGGGAGATTGACAGTCATGTTTAGCTTCTTCCATTTTCTAATGATTGCTCCAACAGTGGACCTTTTTTCACCAAGCTGCTTGGCAATATGGGGTGGACAGGTGTCTTTATGCAGCTAACGACCTCAAACAGGTGCATCTAATTTAGGATAATAAATGGAATGGAGGTGGACATTTTAAAGGCAGACTAACAGGTCTTTGAGGCTCAGAATTCTAGCTGATAGACAGATGTTCAAATACTTATTTGCAGCTGTATCATACAAGTAAATAGTTTAAAAAAATCATATATTGTGATTTCTGGATATTTTTTTTTAGATTATGTCTCTCACAGTGGACATGCACCTACAATGACAATTTCAGACCCCTCCATGATTTCCAAGTGGGAGAACTTGCAAAATAGCAGGGTGTTCAAATACTTATTTTCCTCACTGTATATATATGCAAAAAAAAAAAAATCACTGCATGGTGGTGAACTTGATGGTGCTTAGAGACGCCTGTAAATTTAAAAGCTGCACTGATTTTGGAGCAAAGGTTGCCCTCCTCCTTTGTGTCCTACAGCCCGGACAACGAAGGCGTCGCCCAGAGGGGAGCCACTCAAAAAGAGAAAAAAGGACATGTGACGGATCTTGTAGAATCCTGCTGGACAACTTCAGTGTTTGCTGATCACTTATAATAGAAAGAGTCCTAATAGGAAGTCCGATATTTATATAGTCTGATTTTTGATCAGACTTTTACCGTGCGCTCCAAGCGATTTCTGTTTTGAAGGCTGATGGAATGAAACCAGCAGACGATAGAAAATGTAATGACACTTTCGATGTAGGAGTAGTAGAACATAGTAAGAATGCTCTTACTAACCCCAAAGGAATTGAGCTTTCTTAAGAGATACTGCCGCTGATGGCATTTTCTCAATATCTCTTCTGTGTTGGAGGTGAATTTCAGCATATTATCAAAAATTGTGCCCAGGTACTTGTACTCTTCAACGATCTCTATGGGCTTTCCATGAATCACAGTGGTGACTGCCATAGCCATCTGCCTCTGCTTGTTGGAAAAAGTTACCACCATCTCTTTAGTTTTATTTACGTTGAGCTCCAAACACGAATTGTCACACCACTCCACAAATTCCTGAAGAGCTGGGTCGTAATGCTGTTATATGATAGATAGATGCACTTTTATGGACTTCACTGCCTGTATAAAGCTTTGAAGAGCCAGGACATTTTTATTATAACTCACCTATACACTCACCTAAAGGATTATTAGGAACACCATACTAATACTGTGTTTGACCCCCTTTCGCCTTCAGAACTGCCTTAATTCTATGTGGCATTGATTCAACAAGTTGCTGAAAGCATTCTTTAGAAATGTTGGCCCATATTGATAGGATGGCATCTTGCAGTTGATGGAGATTTGTGGGATGCACATCCAGGGCACGAAGCTCCCGTTCCACCACATCCTAAAGATGCTCTATTGGGTTGAGATCTGGTGACTGTGGGGGCCATTTTAGTACAGTGAACTCATTGTCATGTTTAAGAAACCAATTTTAAATGATTCGAGCTTTGTGACATGGTGCATTATCCTGCTGGAAGTAGCCATCAGAGGATGGGTAGATGGTGGTCAAAAAGGGATGGACATGGTCAGAAACAATGCTCAGGTAGGCCGTGGTATTTAAACGATGCCCAATTGGCACTAAGGGGCCTAAAGTGTGCCAAGAAAACATCCCCCACACCATTACACCACCACCACCAGCCTGCACAGTGGTAACCAGGCATGATGGATCCATGTTCTCATTCTGTTTACGCCATATTCTGACTCTACCATCTGAATGTCTCAACAGAAATCGAGACTCATCAGAACAGGCAAAATTTTTCCAATTTTGGTGAGCTCTTGCAAATTGTAGCCTTTTTTTCCTATTTGTAGTGGAGATGAGTGGTACCCGGTGGGGTCTTCTGCTGTTGTAGCCCATCCGCCTCAAGGTTGTGCGTGTTGTGGCTTCACAAATGCTTTGCTGCATACCTCGGTTGTAACGAGTGGTTATTTCAGTCAAAGTTGCTCTTCTATCAGCTTGAATCAGTCGGCCCATTCTCCTCTGACCTCTAGCATCAACAAGGCATTTTCGCCCACAGGACTGCCGCATACTGGATGTTTTTCCCTTTTCACACCATTCTTTGTAAACCCTAGAAATGGTTGTGCGTGAAAATCCCAGTAACTGAGCAGATTGTGAAATACTCAGACCGGCCCGTCTGGCACCAACAACCATGCCACGCTCAAAATTGCTTAAATCACCTTTCTTTCCCATTCTGACAATCAGTTTGGAGTTCAGGAGATTGTCTTGACCAGGACCACACCCCTAAATGCATTGAAGCAACTGCCATGTGATTGGTTGATTAGATAATTGCATTAATGAGAAATTGAACAGGTGTTCCTAATAATCCTTTAGGTGAGTGTACACCTAGGATGACTTGAGGATGAGTAAATCATGGTCTAATTAAAATTTTTGGGTGAACTAACACTTTAAAGAAATATATGGTTAAGAGCAATATGTGCAGTGCAAGTCTGTCACATAGATACATACAATTATAATAAGAACATGTGAAAAAAAAGTGATTTGACGTGTAGCTTCAAATTTGGATACCAACTTGGGGATACAAAAATTTATAAAATAAATCTGGCAAAAAAATCTAAATTTAGGACTTAACATACTTATTAGAGTGTTGTGTATGTAATGTAATGATGTACTCATTTTAAGAATGTATTTAACCCTTTTATCCCCATGAAAATGTCCATTGTTGGCATATACAAATGTACTGATATTCATAATTGGATGCTCAGAAAGCTACATTTTAATCACATAATATAATACATTTGGGATTTCATATAGACATGGGCTCATTTTTGGCTGATGATAACTCAAAATTCAGATCGAAAAAAAGCTGGAAAATGTCTTCCAATAAAGTGAACAAGTCTTGTTTTATCCTTAACTCAAAAAACTGAATTGTGTAATAACACACAAATATGGGTTCAATTAATCACCTGTGTCATTGTCAGACGGAATGACATTCTGCAATATTTTTCAGGATTACCATAAAAACCATCCTCGTATACATACACTTTTCAAAATAATATATTAATTTCAAGATGTAACATTAATGACGGTAATTTAAGCGTAGCCTGTGTAAAAATATAAAGCAAAACATTAAATGTACAAAAACTAACAGTTGCACTATCGTTTAGTCTCGCACATCCCTCATAATAACTATGCCTAAAAGTTTACAAATACCAATTAAAAACTAGATTGGTATACATGCAGTGGGGAGAACAAGTATTTGATACACTGCCGATTTTGCAAGTTTGCCCACTTACAAAGCATGTAGAGGTCACAAAAATCCAGACAATCACATTGTATGATTTTTAAGCAATACGGACTTTCAGCTCTATCCAAAGATTTTCTATTGGGTTCAGGTCTGGAGACTGGCTAGGCCTTGAGATCCTTCTTACGGAGCCACTCCTTAGTTGCCCTGGCTGTGTGTTTCGGGTCGTTGTCATGCT
The DNA here is from genome assembly GCA_023566225.1 of Romanogobio albipinnatus. Lineage (NCBI taxonomy): Eukaryota > Metazoa > Chordata > Actinopteri > Cypriniformes > Gobionidae > Romanogobio > Romanogobio albipinnatus. Next base: position 38,258,531 of record CM042244.1, on the reverse strand, counting down.
GGAAGACCCAGCCACGACCCATCTTCGATGCTCTTACTGAGGGAAAGAGGTTGTTGGCCAAGATCTCGCGATCCATCCTCCCCTCAATACGGTGCAGTCCTGTCCCCTTTGCAGAAAAGCATCCCCGAAGAATGATGTTTCTACCTCCATGCTTCACAGTTGGGATGGTGTTCTTGGTTGTACTCATCCTTCTTCTTCCTCCAAACACGGTGAGTGGAGTTTAGACTAAAAAGCTCTATTTTTGTCTCATCAGACCACATGACCTTCTCTCATTCCTCCTCTGGATCATCCTGATGGTCATTGGCAAACTTCAGGCGGGCCTGGACATGTGCTGGCTTGAGCAGGGGGACCTTGCGTGCGCTGCAGGATTTTAATCCATGACGGCGTAGTGTGTTACTAATGGTTTTCTTTGAGACTGTGGCTCTCTTCAGGTCATTGAGCAGGTCCTACCGTGTAGTTCTGAGCTGATCCCTCACCTTCCTCATGATCATTGTTGCCCCACGAGGTGAGATCTTGGATGGTGCCCCAGACCGAGGGAGATTGACCGTCATCTTGAAAGTTGCCTTCTCACCAAGCTGCTTGCCTATTGTCCTGTAGCCCATCCCAGTCTTGTGCAGGTCTACAATTTTATCCCTGATGTCCTTACACAGCCCTCTGGTCTTGGCCATTGTGGAGAGGTTGAAGTCTGTTTGATTGAGTGTGTGGACCGGTGTCTTTTATACAGGTAACGAGTTCAAACAGGTGCAGTTAATACAGGTAATGTGTGGGGAACAGGAGGGCTTCTTAAAGAAAAACTAACAGGTCTGTGAGAGCCGGAATTCTTACTGGTTGGTAGGTGATCAAATACTTATGTCATGCAATAAAATGCTAATTCATTATTTAAAAAATCATTCAATGTGATTTTCTGGATTTTTTTGTTTTAGATTCCGTCTCTCATAGTTGAAGTGTACCTATGATAAAAATTAGACTCTACATGCTTTGTAAGTAGGACAACCTGCAAAATAAATCCAGTTACCGAAAAGGCCAAACTATCATCATTTTAAGAGACGCTTAGTGACCTTTGCACATGTTTTGAGGCTCCTCCTCCTTTTTGATCCAATATTACATCACATGACATACCTGAATGCATTTTGATCCAAAATGGCCATTGATGTCTGTTATCCAGGAATGACATTCGAGAAATCACAATTTGGAGACAAAAGTCTTTCTGTCATAAAAATGTAAATAAGCGTAGTATTATCAGGTATCATTTAAAAAAAACAATACAATTATACCCAAATAGATTTTAAATACTTTTATTCTTTTTTTTTCCATTTCTGTGGCATTTTTGTATTCTGACTTTTAGCCGGAACTGTTAACCAGAATGAAATTTTTGGACTTTTAAATTACTTAATTATTTAATTATTTGATTTGTTCAAAACACAGATTTATTCAGGGACTAAGCGAGTGACTCTCTGAGTATGTACTGCTTCTGAATTAGCAATTACTTTGTGACCAAAGGAAGTACTATTGTCAGTACAACTGAAAATCTTCATATACGTTGACTATAAATTGATGTTGATTGATGAATTGATGTTTTGCTTCAAATAAAGCCAGAAAGTAGTAAAACAAAGCAACAGCTTAATTTATTCATGCTGCAATGCACTCTGGGAGTCTGCATAGTACTCGTGGCTGAGTATATGCGAAGGTTTTGATTAATGAGACTTGTTAGTTTTAAATCATTTTACATTGACCACAACACGTTTTAATAACTTGTAATTGTCAGTTGTTTTGCCTCGCCTACAGTGTGTCAGATGTGTCACTTGACTGATGGTGTGTTGTGGTCCGACAGCTCTACGGTTCACACGGGTCAGTACGGCTCTCCTCTCCCCTCGCTGGTGATCGACTGTGACGACGACAAAGAGAACATCCCCAGCGAATCTGACTACGAGGATCTGCCCAGCATGTATAAGGATGAAGAGCAGGACGAGGACGAAGAGGAGGAGGACGACGAGTCTCTCTTTACAAGTTAGTCAGATTGATCAGCTTGACCTAGTTCTCATTTTGAAATGAGGCAGTCATAGCTCACTGGGTCACACCATAACATTTAACAATAAAGAGACCGTTCTAGACATCAGTCTAACTGTAAAAGCGATAGACGACAAAACTGCAGAACATTTAACGAATAGAGCGATATTGTGCACTGGTGTGAATGCTGATATAGTTATCGTGTGTGTAGGCTCACTGGCGCTGAAGATCTTGAGGAAGGACTCGCTGGCGGTGAAGCTGAGTAACAGGCCGTCTCAGAGAGAACTGCAGGAGAAGAACATCTTACCTGTGCAGACGGATGAGGAGCGACTGCAGTCCAGACAGCTTATCGGCACCAAACTCACACGGTACACACTACACACACACAGACGCACACACACACTGACACACTCACTCAGACACACACAGACGTACACAGAGACGCACACACACACACTTACACACTCGCTGACACACTCACTCACACACACTGACACTCACACACAGACGCACACACATTTGCTGACACACTCACACAGACGCACACGCAAGGCAAGGCAAGTTTATTTGTATAGCACATTTCATACACAGTGGCAATTCAAAGTGCTTTACACAGAAATGGACACAGACACGCGCACACTCACACAGACAAAGACACACACACATTCACTCACTCACACACGCTTCTCGTTTGAACGCGAGCTTACACACGTGCCGATCCATGGATTTAATGTTGTAACACCTCACGGTATTGTGGAAGAAATAGTCAAATGTTTTTTACATTATTCATCTCAGGGTTCGTACAACCTTTTGAGAGTGAAATTCAAGCACTTTTCAAGGGTTTTCAAGGGCTTCGCACTTTTTCCAGCACTTCAAAGCTATAAATATTATCAATTTTTAATGTGATGATTTGTAAATGTGTAAAGGTGTAGGCCTCTTTGTGGCAAAAAAGCACTTTTATTTTAAAAAGACATGAAATTACCACTATAATTAGGAATGGGCATTTTTCTGAAATATTGTATTTGAATATTTGGGCTCATAATATTTGAATATTTGTTTATTTAAATTACGTTATTTTGAGAAAATGTGAAAGACTTATTTTTTCTTCGACAAGTTTTTGTCACCATTTCTGAACAATCTTAAAATTAGGCAATATAAACAACAAGCCTAAAGAAGAACAAAAGCATTATAAGGTCAAGCATCGCAAGGGGGAAAAACAACACTAATAAAGCAGACTGCGCCAGTTATCATGCAGAACATGCATATACACTCAAGTCGGTGTATGTTTATCGTGTTTTATTTTGTTTCACATTTTCATGTTGAGAAAAACAGTGATATCATGTGGATGATATTATTCTCGGGTGAGCAAAGGCTATAAGATTATTAAGAATTAATACCAGGTTTGCACTAGAGTATATGAAATTTCCATAAAAAACTTAAAAACACTCACTCCAATCTGTATATGATCTATATGCTAAGTGTTGTTAATCTCAACGCAGCACTCTGCCCAGAAACTGCTCTCTTGCGCTTACTGCAAGTTGTTTGAATTCTCCACTGTAATCATAGGCTGAATCCGAAATCGCCCCCTAAACCCTCATTCACAATTCCCTATGTTAGTCCTCTAATACAGTTCACTTGAATTTCATTCACAAGTGAATGAAAACGAGTGAATAAAAACAAGTGAGTGAATTCGGACAGCCGTTGTATGTACATCGGCTGTACACTCGTTATTGCGGTGCAATGTGGGATTGAATGAGTGCACTCAATAATGTCCACTATGGTTTCGGATACAACTACTAATGGCTGTCCCCTCAAATAATGCCCTATTTGAGGGTATAGGGGGCGATTTCGGACTCCGCCATAGGCTCTAATGCAATCTCAGCTGTGCCCTCACTACAGTGAAACAGGGACCCCTCTATCTGGAAATATTAAATATTACCCTCTCCATCACTCAAATAGGCCTCATAATTTGAACCTTTCCCTTTAAAACTCTTGTATGTAAACCTTTTTGTAAAAAACTTGTTTGAGTTTAAAACACAATTGTGTTTGTGTTCAACAGGAGACTGAGCCAGAGACCCACAGCTGAAGAGCTGGAGCAGAGGAACATCCTCAAACGTGAGTCAAACTTGAGATAGTTACATTGTGTCCTAACCAGACGATAAAATTCCAGCGACAAGCAGTTTGTCTGTCCACACCATAGACTGTAAAAAAATATGGACGTAATGTCTGTGACGTCACCGTTAGGATTCTTAAGAGCAGATTCGAAGCGTAAAGTAGGGACGAGCTGGACGTTGCCATCTTGGTAGTGCGTCATCGCGCGTCACTCCCGGATAACAGAAAATGGGCAAAGAGGTGGGACTGGAGGAGTGGGTGGAGCTGAAGTGATGCGATGACTGACAGACAGCAGATGAATGGCTATCCACCTGTCACTCAATGTGGCTTTATATGAAGGCTTTATATAATGTTAACGAATGATATAAAACAAATTCACCTGGGTCACAGTTATCATGAAGGGCAAAATTAGCCGTTTAGACCACAACCACTATTTGTACCAGGCTGTAAACATGTGTTTTTCTCTTGTAAATTTGGCCCTTTTAACATGGGGCTCACTGAGATTCTGCTCCCTTCTGGAGCCTTTCCCTAGCAGCCAGTCAATTAATTGCAATTTAAGTACATACCGTATTTGCTTCAAGAGAAACTGTGAGAGGTTGCTGCTTTGTCCACACTAGATGTGACCAAAACAATTCAGAATCACAGCTAATCAGAAGAGCGTGTGGGCGGAGTCTCTCTGCAAGCACACACTGTACTCACAACCAAATCAATCCAAAATCACAGCTAATCAGAAGACAGCATGGGCGGAGTCTCTCTGCAAGGGCACTGCACTCGCAACCAAATCATTCCAAAATCACAGCTAATCAGAAGACAGCATGGGCGGAGTCTCTCTGCAAGGGCACTGCACTCGCAACCAAATCAATCCAAAATTGAAATGTAATTATTGCTGGTTAGGACAAAATCTCATTAAAGGGATAGTTCACCCAAAAATTAAAATTTGATGTTTATCTGCTTACCCCAAGGGCATCCAAGATATAGGTGACTTTGTTTCTTCAGTAGAACACAAATGAAGATTTTTAACTCCAATCGTTGCAGTCTGTCAGTCGTATAATGCATGCGAATGGTAACAAAAAAAAAAAAAACATGCACAGACAAAAAACATCACTTCCGGTGAGTGAGGTCAATGTACAATGTAGACGATCTGGCGTAGAGATACGCACGAGAGATCGCTTCCGGCGCTCGCATCAACTATGCCAGATCATCTACATTGTACATTGACCTCACTCGCCGGAAGTGATCACGCAATAAAGGCTTTTGGACATAGTGGTGTATTAGAGGTAAAAAATTATATAAATACTGTTCGGTTTCTCACACAAACCGATCGTTTCGTGTCTTAAGACATCAATGTGTCATCACAAGCCGCAGATTGATTTGTCTGTGCATGTATTTTTACAGGGGTTTTTTTACTCAGGTTTTGTTACCATTCGCATTCATTATACGACTGACAGACTGCAACGGTTGGATTTAAAAATCTTAATTTGTGTTCTACTGAAGAAACAAAGTCACCTATATCTTGGATGCCCTGGGTGGGGGTAAGCAGATAAACATCAAATTTTCATTTTTGGGTGAACTATCCCTTTAACATCGAAAAGACGCCTTTTATCATGTGTTATGTGTTAGGACTGGACAAAAATTCAATATCAATATATATCGCAATATAATTTTTTTCAATAACAATTTTTTCATTGACTCACATTGCGTGATGACGTACACCACAGACACGCAGCCAGTGCTCAGCAGTAGTATGCTAGATCCAACGTGGCAAGTTTAAGCTACAAAATGAGTACCCCTGACCGCAATACAGATTACACAAGTAAGGAGAAAGCAAAATAAATAGTTTATAAGAGAGGAGAGACTAAGACTAAGAGTGGTTCGGCTATCTAAGATCTGATAAACATCAGGTTTCAGTGTGCTGCAAAATGTTTCGGAGAGTGGTGCCATCTAGGCGTGCAACAATACATCGATATACATCAATGCATCGATCTAATGTCTAACGACACGATGCATCGATGCCAAGAGTTAAAAATTGATACCTGTAGGCTATTTATATATTTAAGAGGCACATTTGTTTTAACACTCCACATTTTGACAAAATGTCAGTCTGTATATTATCGCCAACACGTTCATTCTCGTTTAAATTACTTTTCAGAGCTTGTGAAAGGCGCTCGGACAGTGCTTCACGAAAGTTTATAATTTGCTCGTGTTTAAAGCCTTGTAAATTGAGTCTTCTTTTATTTATTTGGTAACACTGTACAATAAGGTTTCATTAGTTAACATTAGTTAATGTATTAACTAACATGAACTAACCATGAGCAATACATTTGTTACTGTATTTGTTCATCTTTGTTAAAGCTACACTGTGTGATATTTTCCCCCATCTAGCGGTGAAAAGGTATATGACCATCCAGTAAATATCAGTTTCTGTTCCTCCCAATTCTGATTTCGTTTTAACTCCTACGGTGGCCGATTTAGTCCAAGATTAACATGGCTTCCAGTTTGACCTCGTCCATTAGTGTTCCTTCAAGTGATGAGGTTACTTTAGAAAACTATTATAATTTGCAGTTATTTAATTTGTCAGTTAACATGTAGGTTATGACATCTTTGTAAAATGAATAATAGTTTTACGTTTTCGTAATTTATTTACCATTTCATTGCTAACATCAGCTATCAGGTTCCCAGACGAATGCAAGCTAATCTTAGTAAAGTAACTTTTATCAGTGCTATCGTTATTCTGTATATTGTACGACATCACTAGCGTAAGGCAAAGTTTACATTGTAGGCTATATCGACACGGTGCCATCGAGTGTTAAAACTCGAAAGGCGAAGCTTGAATTTACGGGTATGTCCCTCTTTGGCTAATGTACTTTCAAGATGGAGGGGCAACATGGTGACCCCCATTCGAACCCCTTACCCGTATGTATTTTCAATGGCATATTATAAACTTACGAGAATACTTTATTACTTGAAAGAAGTAAATATACAGTGAGGAAAATAAGTATTTGAACACCCTGCTATTTTGCAAGTTCTCCCACTTAGAAATCATGGAGGGGTCTGAAATTGTAGCCGTAGGTGCATGTCCACTGTGAGAGACATAATCTAAACAAAAAAATCCAGAAATCACAATGTATTATTTTTTTAACTATTTATTTGTATGATACAGCTGCAAATAAGTATTTGAACACCTGAGAAAATCAATGTTAATATTTGGTACAGTAGCCTTTGTTTGCAATTACAGAGGTCAAATGTTTCCTGTAGTTTTTCACCAGGTTTGCACACACTGCAGGAGGGATTTTGGCCCACTCCTCCACACAGATCTTCTCTAGATCAGTCAGGTTTCTGGCCTGTCACTGAGAAACACAGAGTTTGAGCTCCCTCCAAAGATTCTCTATTGGGTTTAGGTCTGGAGACTGGCTAGGCCATACCAGAACCTTGATATGCTTCTTACAGAGCCACTCCTTGGTTATCCTGGCTGTGTGCTTCAGGTCATTGTCATGTTGGAAGACCCAGCCTCGATCCATCTTCAATGCTCTAACTGAGGGAAGGAGGTTGTTCCCCAAAATCTCGCAATACATGGCCCTGGTCATCCTCTCCTTAATACAGAGCAGTCGCCCTGTCCCATATGCAGAAAAACACCCCCAAAGCATGATGCTACCACCCCCATGCTTCACAGTAGGGATGGTGTTCTTGGGATGGTACTCATCATTCTTCTTCCTCCAAACACGTTTAGTGGAATTATGACCAAAAAGTTCTATTTTGGTCTCATCTGATCACATGACTTTCTCCCATGACTCCTCTGGATCATCCAAATGGTCATTGGCAAACTTAAGACGGGCCTTGACATGTGCTGGTTTAAGCAGGGGAACCTTCCGTGCCACGCATGATTTCAAACCATGACGTCTTAGTGTATTACCAACAGTAACCTTGGAAACGGTGGTCCCAGCTCTTTTCAGGTCATTGACCAGCTCCTCCCGTGTAGTTCTGGGCTGATTTCTCACCTTTCTTAGGATCATTGAGACCCCGTGAGGTGAGATCTTGCATGGGGCCCCAGTCCGAGGGAGATTGGCAGTCATGTTTAGCTTCTTCCATTTTCTAATGATTGCTCCAACAGTGGACCTTTTATCACCAAGCTGCTTGGCAATTTCCCCGTAGCCCTTTCAGCCTTGTGGAGGTGTACAATTTTGTCTCTAGTGTCTTTGGACAGCTCTTTGGTCTTGGCCATGTTAGTAGTTGGATTCTTACTGATTGTATGGGGTGGGCAGGTGTCTTTATGCAGCTAACGACCTCAAACAGGTGCGTCTAATTTAGGATAATAAATGGAGTGGAGTTGGACATTTTAAAGGCAGACTAACAGGTCTTTGAGGGTCAGAATTCTAGCTGATAGACAGGTGTTCAAATACTTATTTGCAGCTGTATCATACAAATAAATAGTTAAAAAATCATATATTGTGATTTCTGGATTTTTTTTATTAGATTATGTCTCTCACAGTGGACATGCACCTACGATGACAATTTCAGACCCCTCCATGAATTCCAAGTGGGAGAACTTGCAAAATAGCAGGGTGTTCAAATACTTATTTTCCTCACTGTACATTAATGAGCACATATATTTTTGAAAGAACTAAGTGTTTTTAGCTAAGAATAAACTAAAAAAGTTACACAGTGTAACTTTAACATGAGTTAATAAAAATCCAGCTGGTCATGATTTGTTCATGTTAGTTCACAGTGCATTACTAATGTTAACAAGATTTTAATAATGTATTTGTAAATGTTGAAATTAACATTAACAAAGATAAATTAATGCTTTATAAGCGCAGTTCATTATTAGTTCATGTTAACTAATGTAGTTAACTAATGAAACATTATTGTAAAGTGTTACCATTTATTTTTTTATGCTTCAGTAGATCAAGGTCTATGGTTTTGCATATAAGGAGAATAGAGTGCTATGAATCGTTCTTCAGACTGAAATTTAAAACCGTTAAAAGTAACTGCTGCACACTGTGACCCGGTGTTGCTTCTAGCGCATCATTCTGCACACGGGATGCGCATAAGGGCTTTGTGCTGCTCTGTATTGAGGGTATGCACGTGACGTCACCGTCAACTGGAGTGACTGCGGTTATGAGTTATGATGAACCGTCTGATTTACACCCCTGGTGCCGACTACAGCAGGAACACATCTGTTCTGTTCTGTTCCACTCGATAGAATATTCTGAGAGTCAGAAGATGTTTTCAGCAAATCTGAGCACTTTTCATATTCTTTATCCTGGCTGAAGCACTTTTGTTTTAATCTATATTAAGAATAATATAATCAGCCTACGTTATAGTTTAAAGATATTACTATTAATTAAGTGAGTGAGAGTCTTATGTTTATTTGATGGTGATTTCACATTTCTTGTTTGTATGAAGGCTAAATACAAATAAAAGGTAAACATTAATTAATTTTTATATAGTTTAATATTATTTAGTTTTATAGGAGGAGGTTTCATAGACTTGGCAAATACATTTTTCAGAAGTGTGTAGGTACAGACATCCGTTTTGGGCGTTCTTGGCAGTTTTTCTGAGGCTTTTATATAGGTCATATCGATATCCGAATTATATCGTATCGACCGAAATTAAAAAATATATATATCGTGATATAAATTTTGGACATATCGTCCAGCCCTATGTCGCGTCATGTCTAATTAGAACACGGTGTTCCAGTTTCATCGTTTATCCTCTGACCTGTTTCTGTCCCACAGCTCGTAATGAACAGGAGCAGATGGAGGAGAAGAGAGAGATCAGACGCCGACTCTCACGGAAGGTATGTTGGGAGCATGATGTTGTGTGTGTATCTCTCTCTCTCTCTCTCTCTCTCTCTCTCTCTCTCTCTCTCTCTCTCTCTCTCTCTCTCTCTCTCTCTCTCTCTCTCTCTCTCTCTCTCTCTCTCTCTCTCTCTCTCTCTCTCTCTCTCTCTCTCTCTCTCTCTCTCTCTCTCTCTCTCAGTGTCTGAATGTGTGTGAATGTGTTTCAGCTGAGTCAGAGGCCCACGGTGGAAGAGTTACGACGAGCCAAGATCCTCATTCGCTTCAACGATTACGTGGAGGTGGCGGACGCTCAGGATTACGACAGGCGTACTGACAAACCCTGGACGCGACTCACTGCGGCCGACAAGGCAAGTTTGAAGGACTCTATGTTCATATGAATGTTGCCGATCTTAATCTTCATTTTGATGAGCTGAGATCTTTTAGTCTCTGCTGTTGTCAGCTGATGCGTGAACAAAACTTCACTAAATGTTTTATTAGACGGTGCACTCGTATTATTATGAATGGGAGAAAGTGCAACGTGCAATATGGTGAATAAGCCCCCCCTTCTAAATAAAAGCCAATCTGCGATTGGTATTACATCACTGCAGCTGCCGCTCCGGTTGCTATAGAAACATAAAGCTATAGTTCTGAGACGCGTTTGCAAAAATTCATTTCACTGCATCATTTAAATCTCATGCAAGACCTACAAGGCACTTTCATTAGTGTTACATGTTACTAACAGAATGACGATTATATGGTAACAAGGTTGTGTGCGACTAAAATGCTTAATAATATAGAAGTAAATCAGATGGATAATAGTGAGTAACATGGTTACAGCAGCAGATAACTCAGCCGTTACATCTAGTCCACAGAGATCACGCTTTCATGAACACACAGAGGGACACGCTCACATGGAAGCAATCGCCACGTCAGGGATTTTAACACGACTTAAACGTTCTGAAATCCGTCCCTGTTCTAGCTTGTACTAAAGAAACTGGACTGCATTACTAGCACCACTCGTGAGGACGGCCTCTTTAGGATGAGTGGCTCGCTGTATTTCTCATTTGTAAATAAGCGTGTGCTGAATGAAGTGTGTTGTGTGTGTCGCTGCAGGCCGCCATCAGGAAAGAGCTGAATGATTTCAAGAGCAATGAGATGGAGGTGCACGAGTCCAGCCGCCATCTGACCAGGTCAAACATCATGCTAATGTAGCTAAACAATATACACAAACTGTTAAAGAGACAGCAGTGTTTCAGTCTCTCACATGCAAAATGCTACTAGAATTAATCAAATAGCCCTAGCATGCGTTATTGTAGCAATAATGTAATGCAACGTTATTACAAGATATTGATTTTATACAAACAATAAAGAATGTTATTTTTAAAACATTAATCTCAACATTATTTATGCTGTTGTAATTGTACCAATTCAGATGTGCCACCCATGTTGCAACACAAAGATGATTTTTATTGTTAGTGATTTCATTTGATTGGTAATAGGGTTGCAAATGAACAGGAATTTTCAAGTCTGGAAACTTTCCATGGGAATTAACGGGAATGTATTGGAATTAAAGGGAATATATGGAAATGAACAGGAATGTATAGGAATTAATGTGAATAAATGTTGAAAAAAATCTTGCCGTAATAAAAACAGTAATATTGTGAAATATATACAAATAACAATTGAAAATAATGGTTTTCTATTTAAATATTCTTTAAAATGTAATGTGTTTCTGTGATCAAAGCTGAATGTTCAGCATCATTACTTCAGTCACATGATCCTGTTGGAAACATTTGTGCTGCTTCATATTTTTAATAATTCGTAACCCGTGATACTTTTTTCAGGATTCTTGGATGGAAAAAAGAACATTTTATTCTGTTTTATTCAAAATAGAAATATTTTCTAACAATAAAACTTTCTTGTTTCTAACCATTTTTTTCTTTCTTTTTTTTTTTTTAAAGTAATTAATACTTTTATTCAGCAAGAATGAGTTGAATTGATAAAAAGTGATAGTAAAGACTTCTAGATAAAGACTAAGATATTGTTACAAAAGAGTTCTATTTATAAATGAATAAAATGTAGCAATAAAAAATATATATTTATTTTACATGTACTAAATTAGAAGTAATTAATTGGAAACTATATCAATATGCAAAAAAACACAAAAAACATGTCCTCTTATGACCAAATCAAATATTTATGTTTGCATATGGTACAGTGTGTATAAATTCCCATAAATTCCTGTTAAGTTTCCAAATTAGAATATTTCCAGAATTCCCCAGATTAATTTCCCATGTAAAGTTTCCGGAAATGTGATGTGACTTGCGCTGTGTGTGTGTGTGTTCAGGTTTCACCGGCCATAGAGACGATCGCCGCTGCCTGATGACGTCTGAGGCGCAGAACTCCAGCCGATCACCTTCACTCCATCATCAGAGACGGAGAGCTGATTCTCAGGCTGCGAGCGGCGGGCGGCACGGCACGTCCAGCACTTTCAAGCACTTCCTGCCAGCAGGGCTCACTGTTGAACGCTTTTACAAACGGCCGTTTACGACTGGCACCGATTCATTGTGCTGGTGTCTGCATCACAATCCACAGGGAAAACTGTGAAGAGACTCCTCTATGACGTCACTCTACTCATTCATCGGCCACCTAGGATTGTTTTGACTTACTTTATAGCGTTTGCAGCAGATGACCTGAATGTCGTCGTCATGGTTATAATTGTGCTTTTTATTCATTTTGATTTCTATTTATTTTTGAGTTAATTACATTTTAACATTGCTTTTTACCATTTCAAACACTAGAAAATCCTTTTTTTTAGGCTTTCTTCATATTTTTGCTCTGATTTCACCTTTAATAAGCAGAATGAGCAGTTTAATTCTGACGGGCCGCAGGTTCAGGTGTGTGGGAGTTATACGCTGATCAATAACATATCATATCATTGCAAAAATAGATGCTCTTGTTTTCCAGTACAAAGATCTCAACAGTCCTACATTAACAGAGATTGACTTGACATGCTAAATGACTAAATGTCAGTAAGGTATGAAAAATATTCTTGTTTGCCCTTTGAATTAAGGTGATGACCCCATTAACAGATATTTGTTGAAGCTCAATCTCACTTAAGTTTTTTTTTTTTTTTTTCAGAAATCAAGACTTAATCCTCAAGAGAGAGAAGCGAGACCTTTTCTCTCTCTCTCCACTCTAATATCTGATTTGATTTTTTTACATTCAACTAATGAAGCTACAATCATTTTCTGCATGCACTTTAACAATACACAGTGTATTTTGGGTTGAATTATTGAAATTAGAAGTCCTAAAATGGCAGAATTTTTATGGGAATTTGGATCCTAAACTGAAACCAATCCAAGGTTTTTGTTTGCACAAAAACAAATATCCGTCACCAAACTATCTTTTTAACAATGGTGTGCTTTTGAAAACTTTGTAGACATTGCATGACTTTATACCGAGGGTGCGACGCCCCGCCCTGACCAGCATTATGTGACAGCTGTCAGTGTCGGCCGAGGGATGTCATGATTTCAGCAATAAAACTGACATTATTTACAAAGACTGTGTGTGTGTGTGTGTGTGTGTGTGTGTGTGTGTGTGTGTGTGTGTGTGTGTGTGTGTGTGTGTGTGTGTGTGTGTGTGTGTGTGTGTGTGTGTGTGTGTGTGTGTTGGGGTTTTTTGTTTTTTTTGTTTTTTAGAAATGTACAGGCATACAACAGAACAGTTGTATGAAATCACAGCATCACTCCATGCATCGTGTCATTAAAACAAAGACATGGACGTGATGACTGTGAACTCAGTTCAGCTCTTTCCTCAAAATGTTGCTCATATTGTAATGAACACACCTGTGTTAACTTAGAAAAGAGAATGCCGTTTATAAAAAAGTGTGTAATGAAAAACAGAGCTAATAAAACAAAAAGGATTGAAAATGTTATGTCTTTGGAAAACTGAGTAAGACCAAAAAAAAATTATTTTATGTTTTTATATATATTAAGTGTAATTTCACTTTTGAAAGCAGGAGTAAGCCACTTAAAGTTGCTTGAAAGCATCAGAACATTTGTTGAAGACAGGTGTCAGCACATTTGAATAAGAAACAATAAAGAGTCTATAAAACATGAAGCACAAGAAACATATTTCGGTGAAAACACTCGTTTAAACAGCATACACACCGCCCAGACAGCAAGCCAACATGGAATAAATATTGATTTTCCATCTGAATCATCATTATGGATGATGTTGAAATTTCAATGCAAAATAAATGTTGAATCACCATTACCATCGATGAAACATTGATTTATAGTTATCTTTATGATTGAAGCATTGATATTTAACGGTTCGTTTACAGGGCGATTGCCAATGTGTTGAAAGGTCATTGATTTAGAGTTGATCGGAAAATATGATTGAAAAAGCATCTATATATGGTTGTTAAAGAGAGCATACACATCACGTAACAACACGGACGACACCACACTGTAAAAAAAAAAAATTTTTAAAAGTAAGTTACCCGGTTGCCTTAAAATTTTGGTTCATTGAAATTAAAATTTGAGTTAATACAATGAACATTTGAGAATCGACATCACCCTTTATTCAAATATTGTTAAAAGATTTTGTAAGCATATTGCGTAATTGTGTGTTTTATTTGTAATAATGCAGTAATAAAACATGCCAAATTGTGCTATTTTCATGATTTATCACTTTTTTTTTTAATTTATGTGGTTCAGATGCAATAATATTTTGAGTTTCTATTTATTAAACCAATTTCCTTCATTGTATTAACTCAAATTTTTTATTTCAATTAACTCAATGTTAAGGCAAACAGGTTACTTACTTTTTTAAGTGAAACCAACAATATTTTTTTACAGTGCAGTGCGAGAAGCCGCCATTTTCTCAGCGTCTTCAGATGGAAACGAGTGAAAGGCGGTTTAAGGTAAGTAAAGACAAAAAATTCAAGTCATTATCAATTGTTTTTGTATAAGAGTATTTTGAGATTTATTTGCTAGCGAAAAAAGCCAGAAAAGAGCTTTAATGAAGTAATGTTATTTGTGGTTTTTGCCTCATTCACCTCGAGTCTTAACATTGAACTGAAGAGACACTTTTAATATAACGTTAGTGGGTTTCTTATGTCTTATTTATAAGTCTGTTAATAGAGGGTTATCAACAGATTCACATTGATTTATTTATCTTCGCGATCAACTCGAATGAAAAGACTACTTTCACTTAAGAAAATGAAACGGCAATATGTAATAAAGGTTGAGCTGTTGAAGCGATAAATGTTAAAATGTATGTTTTGTATGTAATATTTCAGACGTGATGAGCTTTGTGTGTTCATCTTGCCCGTGCCTGGAGTAACGACCGTTGTGAGTGAGAGGAGGCGCGCGCAAAAGCTAGGAAAAGAAGAAAAATTCCACGTCATTATCAGTTGTTTTTGAAACCATGTTTGCTTTTTTGTAGATGTGCCAAGCCAGAGACCTATGAGTGCTTCATTCTTTTGAGTTAAGGTGAGTTTATTTTTAGAAAATGTTTATGTTGTCTATTTGTATACTGAATACTGAATTTGGTTCAGTGTCACAATATTACTGTTTTTTTTTTGTTTTTTTTAGCATGAGACTTCTTTCAAAAACATTTCTGATTGAAATCTTGTTTCTTGTTGTGGCAGATTATTTAGCTTGTTTTAAGCAAAAACTCCCCCAGAAAATTGTACTTATCTAGTAAATGAATCTTGATTTAAGATTTTTTTGATATTTGGACTGGATTTTTTGCAGTGTAGTTAAATCTTTTGAAGATAGTAGATAGTTATGATATTTGTGGCTGCATCGGGGTCCATCATAGGTTAAAGTTACGCCACTGAGGATAATCATGAGCGGTCCATGGCACCTGCTACCCATGGCTGTTAAGAACTATAGGCTACATCAATAAATTACAACAATTTTGTGCTATGGGCACTGCTACTGATACAGGCAGCGGATGAGCCTATTTTACGCTGAGCTTGCTTCTGCTTTTCAAACAAGTGTGACAAAGGCATGGGCTAAATAAATTCTCTAATGTGGATGCAGACATATATACACACATCACTTTACAACACATGCCCTTATTAGGAGAAAATATGTAATTTTAACAAGAAAAATATGTAGTTTTAACAACATAACATCTCATTATTACGAGAAAATTGTCGTTTTTTACAACATAAGATCTGGTTATTAAGAGAAAATATGTTGTTAAAACAATATGTATGTGGCAGCAATGCATTATTGCATGACATAAGTATTTGATCACCTACCAACCAGTAAGAATTCTGGCTCGCACAGTTAGTTTTTCTTTAAGAAGCCCTCCTGTTCTCCACACATTACCTGTATTAACTGCACCTGTTTGAACTCGTTACCTGTATAAAAGACACCTGTCCACACACCCAACCTCTCCACATTGGCCAAGACCAGAGAGCTGTGTAAGGACATCAAGGATAAAATTGTAGACCTGCACAAGTCTGGGATGGGCTACAGGACAATAGGCAAGCAGCTTGGTGAGAAGGTAACAACTGTTAGCGCAATTATTAGAAAATGGAAGAAGTTCAAGATGGCGATCAATCTCCCTCGGTCTGGGGCACCATTCAAGATCTCACCTCGTGGGGCATCAATGATCATGAGGAAGGTGAGGGATCAGCCCAGAACTACATGGCAGTACCTGCTCAATGACCTGAAGAGAGCTGGGACCACTGTCTCAAAGAAAACCATTAGTAACACACTACGCCGTCATGGATTAAAATCCTGCAGCGCACGCAAGGTCCCCCTGCTCAAGCCAGCACATGTCCAGGCCCGCCTGAAGTTTGCCAATGACCATCAGGATGATCCAGAGGAGGAATGGGAGAAGGTCATGTGGTCTGATGAGACAAAAATAGAGCTTTTTGGTCTAAACTCCACTCACCAAGTTTGGAGGAAGAAGAAGGATGAGTACAACCCCAAGAACACCATCCCAACCGTGAAGCATGGAGGTGGAAACATTCTTTGGGGATGCTTTTCTGCAAGGGGGACAGGACTGCACCGTATTGAGGGGAGGATGGATCTTGGATGGAGCCATGTATCGCGAGAACTTGGCCAACAACCTCCTTCCCTCAGTAATAGCATTGAAGATGGGTCGTGGCTGGGTCTTCCAGCATGACAACGATCCAAAATACTCAGCCAGGGCAACTAAGGAGTGGCTCCGTAAGAAGCATCTCAAGGTGCTGGAGTGGCCTAGGCAGTCTCCAGACCGGAACCCAATAGAAAATCTTTGGAAGGAGCTGAAAGTCCGTATTGCATAGCGACAGCCCCAAAACCTGAAGGATCTGGAGAAGGTCTGTATGGAGGAGTGGGCCAAAATCCCTGCAGCAGTGTGTGCAAACCCGGTCAAGAACTACAGAAAAAGTATGATCTCTGTAATTGCAAACAAAGGTTTCGGTACTAAATATTAAGTTCTGCTTTTCTGATGTATCAAATACTTATGTCATTCAATAAAATGCAAATTAATTACTTAAAAATCATACAATGTAATTTTCTGGAATTTGTTTTAGATTCCGTCACTCACAGTTGACGGAAGTGTAGGCCCACCTATGATAAAAATTACAGACTCTACATGCTTTGTACGACGGAAAACCTGCAAAATCGGCAGTGGATCAAATACTTGTTCTCCCCACTGTAGGCCTATTTCGTTTCATTTGCACTAGTGGTGCTGATTTGTTTTTAACTTTGCAGAATTATTATTTTTAATCTGAAAACATGCTTCTGTATGCTTTTATTTTAGTGCAATTTTATCAATTAATAAAATCTCCAGTCTTTCACGTGCATCTCAAAGATTGTCTTTAATTGTGAGTGTGTGGGGGTGTCCGCCCTAGGCAAAATCATTATTGGTGCCCCCAATCAAAAGCAACATTGGTATTAATTAACAAATACATACATACCAAATTATATTTGTTAATAAGGTTAATTAAAATGAATACCAGTAATACCATTGTGTAGCCAGATGGCTGTATAGCCCTAGGCCTATAATATTTGTACAATCCCTAGTTACTAAGAAAGTATTTTAGACGTAACTACATAATTATTACATTTCACATGAAAGTAAAAATAAATATTGATTCAGTACGTTTTTTGTTACTTATTGATGCTTGAACTTCCCCTTTAGACACTGCTCACATTAGAACTGAATGAATCGATTCAGCATTTAACACCATCCGTAAAGGATGATTAGTCGGTTTCTCGATTCAAGCCTCAATTTCATTTAAAGAATTAGATAAATGTAACTCTTGGTTTTATTAGTGAAATGTTCTCAATATTTTCTATACAACACTGGACCACAATTTTATTAAGAAAATATACACAATTTATTTTGTGAAAATTACAAGACCCATGGTTTATTTTTTACAGTGTAGGATTATGGGTAGGATGAAATGTCAGGACAGTAGTTGCCAAGTCCACGTATAACACGCGACTTTGGGATTTTTTTTTTTTTTGTCAAGTTACGTTCACGGGTCGGTGGTAGCATTTTTTTGGGCTTATTTAAAAAAAGGTGGTTGCTTGTTAGAAAAATATAATAAGCAACTTCGTTTCTTTACATTTATGGTCGCTGTTTTGTCCAATAAATTGGCTGACACTGTCTTCTCACAGCTAATAGCCATTCAGTGTAACGATACTGAAACTAATTAAGCGGTTACACTAAGATGGTTCTTAATGTGTTTTTGTACAGTCCCTTATTGGCAACAGGCAGCATTAAACCATCTACCGCCCTGTAGCACTCACACCCATCATTATGAAGTGCTTTGAGCGGCTGGTCCTGGAACACCTAAAAGACTCTATACCATCCACATTGGACTCACACCAGTTTGCCTATCGCAGCAATAGGAGCACAGAGGATGCAGTTTCCATGGCACTGCACTCTGTGCTCACCCATCTGGACAGTAAAAACACCTATGCACGCATGCTGTTTGTTGACTTCAGCTCAGCATTCAACACTGTCATCCCATCCAAGTTAATTGCCAAACTTGGAGACCTGGGCATCAACACTTCAATGTGTAACTGGATTTTGGACTTCCTAACTGACAGACCACAGAATGTTCGATCAGGATCCACCTGCTCCACGTCCATCACACTCAACACTGGTGTACCACAGGGCTGTGTGCTAAGTCCGTTTCTCTACTCCCTCTTCACCTCCGACTGCAAGCCTGTGTATGGAACTAATTCCATCGTCAAGTTTGCGGACGACACTACGGTGATTGGTCTCATCAGCAACAACGATGAGACTGCCTACAGGGAGGAGATCCAGCACCTGGCCACATGGTGCGCTGATAATAACCTGCTCCTCAACACCACCAAAACGAAGGAGCTCATCGTGGACTTCAGGAAGGAGTCAAGAGGCACACACGACACCATCCACATCAATGGAATGGCTGTTGAGCGTGTCTCCAGTTTCAAGTTCCTGGGTATCCACATCTCGGCGGACATGTCGTGGACGACCAACACCTCCAGCCTGGTCAAGAAGGCTCACCAGCGCCTCTTCTTCCTGAGGACACTGAGGAAGAATCAGCTCTCCTCGGCTATCCTGGTGAACTTCTACCGCTGCGCAATAGAAAGCATCCTGACCAACTGTGTGGCAGTATGGTATGGGAGCTGCTCTGTTGCGGAGCGCAAGGCACTGCAGCGGGTGGTGAAAACTGCCCAGCGCATCACAGGGACTCCACTACCTGCCATCGAGCACATCCAGAGGAAACGCTGTCTGCACCGAGCTCGCAGCATCCTCAAGGACTCCTCTCACCCAGCCCACAGACTGTTTTCTCTCCTGCCCTCCGGCAGGCGTTTCAGGATCCTCCGGACCAGGACCAGCAGACTAAAGAACAGTTTTTTCCCCAGAGCTGTCTCTTTACTGAACTCAAACCCCCGTTGATCCACTTCCCTCATAAACTGCAAACTCTCCTACCTCACACCTACATTCACTTTGTTATTTGCACTACCGACTGTTTATTACAGTAACAACTGTTTACTTATGCATTTTGCACCACCATATCTTAACTGGAATATGCTCATTTGCACTGCCGACTGTATTTATAGTAACCATGTTTACATTTGCATTTTGCACCGTACTTCTAACTGTAATATGCAACCACTTTCCACTGCACTTTTACACTTTCTTTTGGATAGCTCTGTCCATAATTTATTGCACTACCTTAATCCACTGCTATATTCCTCATATTAGCCTAACATATTATTGTATACCTCTATCTGTAAAATTCTGTTCAAAGTAATAGCCATCTGTATATTATATTCATAGTACATATTCACCTGTACATTCTGTTTACATTCTGTTTATAGTAATAGCCATCTGTATATTTATATTTATTCACTGTATATATTCATCTGTAAATTCAGTTCTGTTTATAGTAATAACCATCTCTCTACTTATACATATTTATATATATTCAGTACATTTTTATGCCCAGCACTTACGCAACCATTGTATATATCCTGCACTTGCTGCTATTGCACTTCTGGTTAGACCTAAACTGCATTTCGTTGCCTTGTACTTGTACTTGTGTAATGACAATAAAGTTGAATCTAATCTAATCTAATCTATATTAAATGTTTGTTTATTGCTTATGAATTTCCAAGATTTTCTATATCAGGGGTTTTCAAACATTTTAATGGCAAGGATCCTTAAACAATCCCCTTGTGAGATCAATTCTTTATTAAGCTTACACTATAATACAATTATAATAGCCTATTATATAATATAAAAACTAATGGAAATATTTAAAATGATAGTAGCCTATATTGTATCAGTTTAAATGCTTCAATTTGTTTAAAAAAAACTAACTGAAGTAATTAAATAGATCTAATAGCTATATGTTCAAGGGAACATTTGAACGCTTTTATAGTTATCTAAACATCACTTAAACCCAAACCACACACAAATCTATTTAAACTGATGTGTGTTACTTTGGTGTTTAGAGTTTGCACGCTACACTTATGGTGGGTGTAACTAGCCACGTTTCCATTACCCTTCAAATTGCGCAAATTGAAATTGCGAATTGAAAATACGCCCAATGGAAATGCGTCAATTTCGCAAAAACACCCATATATCGCAAAAAAGTTTTTACGCTCGCATGAGGTGGTTTTTCAGGCAATTCGAAAAAGGACATTTTCGCAAAACTGCAATGGAAACAGTTTTTTCGTATTTACAGGTCACCTGGTACGGTCATGCATTGCTCTCACATAGGGCCTGCATATTATTTTTTTTCCACTCCAGTATGTCTAATAACGAGATCTCATGTTGTTAAAACGACATATATTTTCTCCTAATAAGGAAAGTGGCGTAACTTTATAATGACGGACCCTGGTGCAACCACAAATATCATAACTATCTAGGCCTACTGTAATTAAGACATATATTCAAGAAATGTATTAAAACAGAAAGACGCTATAGTTTCAGCCTTGCTCAAAGACTGAGTAAACAGGCCAGCACGTCAATCCATTCCCGACAATCTTGGTTTGCATCTTATTTATTAAATAACAGCCAAATAGTTGATTAAACATTGATCAAAATTAAAATACAATTTATACAAAACAAAATTAATTTTAAAGAAAGACTTTCTAGAAAACACAATTCAATGAAATGCTGAAAATCCATGTCCCCAGACATATGCGCATCTGATTATGTGCTTTACTCATGCTGCTCACTTTTCATAATCAACATATGAGATTAAAAGATTATAATATTTAGACATAGCCTAACTATATGAAACTAAATAGGCTACGTTTTCTTTAACCCTCTGTCCGACGAAGTCGTTGGCACCTTTTGATGGATTTTTTCCTTATTCCAGCGGAAACTCACAATACTCTGTCATTTTTAGCCATACAGATAGGCTAAGTGCAAGACATAATTATAAACAGTAAACTGTCTACTTTTATTTGTGTACACTCAATAACAGCAAAGGCTGTGGACTCAGGGAACAGATTATTTTGCACTCCACTCCAAACGCTGTCTTCATTTCAAAAATATATATTTTGTTTATTAAACGCAACGTTTTTCATTTCAAAAGCATTTCTAAATTCAGTTTATATTTACAACAAACGAAATTCCAAGCCAAAATAACGAAGTGGTAAAAAAAAAAACTTTGGGTTACCACCATGCAAATTCAAACTTTTTGCTCGTCTCTATATGTGGCAATGCGTCACAATAACCTGGTGTATGTAAAAGTCGATCATTCTTTATAGATGATGGTATGTTAGGACAGAAGACGAGTTCTTTATTAAACTCATAAAAAACAATAGAATAAAAAATGCCACAATTTATCATAACACCTCATGTGTGCCGCTCAAGTATAAGGTGCTTTCCTTGCCATCAATGCTTGGATAACACACACGTCTCTTTCCATTAAAAATAATGGCGTGCGGTGGCTGGGATATACATAAACCTAACAACATATGATTTTTGGAATGATTTATCACAAGAGGAAAAAAATGGTTTTAGTCGCATAACATCAGTTAATAGAAATGCCGTCATTTCGCAATATTTTTTTATTGACTTTTAGAAAATATCGCAAAAGTTTTGCGCAAATCTGTAATGGAAACGCGGCTACTGTAAATGTCTGTTTTGTTACCGTGCTGTGTCCATCATCATCTGTTATTTCCACCACTTAATCAAGTCACTCTTCTTTAAAACATGATGAGGTTTTATTCCGTCTTTGCGTTTCTTGTTGCCTCTCATTTTGAGCTATTTGGACCGCAAACACGACTCACTGCTGCGTGCTCACACGTGACATCATTGTCTTTCTATGAAACCTGTAAACCGCATCCACAGGTTCTAACACGATAGCGGTAGAACAGAGCACTGCAATTATTTCTCATTTAAACTACAATCAAATAGATTTCTCCTATTTTTTTTACAGTCTCTATGATTTCTCCCCACATTTCGCGTCTGTGTCTATCATCTGTGCGGCCACGGCATCACAAGTGCGCGGCTTGAGGGAACATGCGCCATAAAAGCCTGAAGTATGAAACTCAACTAAAAACACAAATATAAACTTACATTTTAATACCCTGAAAAAAAAGTTTAAATAATAAGAACTAAAAAAAATCACCATTAAACTAATACAAGGAAACATTATTTATTAATTTTATTAATATGCAATAATATAGCAATATATAGCAAAAAAATAAATAAATAAAAGTATTTTCCAACACATTTTGATTCACGCAGACATCTATAGCATTATAAGTTTGTAACTATTCAAGAAATGTGTTCAGATCGATGCGCAGTCGCGCTCTGCTCATATGAATGATTCAAGTTTTAGTTGCTATGGCGACGCGTGCTATGAATACTCATACACACGCGCACCGATCACGATCTGTTGTTGAGAGAGAGGCGAATTCACAAACTTTTGCTGAATATTTTCTGTGCGGATCTTGACATTTTGAAGTTGTTCAGAGGATTTCTGAGAGGAGACAAGGACATCGCAGGATATATCCTTTACACAGAGTTATATTTTTGAGTTTTAGTTCTTATTATTTCTAAGGATAGGCTACATTTATTTTATTGTTCTGTTCTTATTTTAGGAGCTTTGAGTTTTATTTATTTATTTTTTCTTTTCTGGGAGGAGTATTTTTGAGGAGAGTTTATTGTATTTTGTATTGTGCTTTGTATTGTTTTTATTGCAGATTGGAGGATGTCGATGGCTAATATGATTGGTGAAAGAGAAGGTGAGTGCATTAGTTTTTCATTTGTTTATGGGATGTTATCTTACTGAAATATTCCAGTCTCAGGCCGCTCCAGATCCAGGAAAGCTGCTTTCTCTCAGACCTGGTTCTGATTACCGTCATCAGGATCCGCTGCCAGACCCGGCCCAGACACAGATCCAGGAGCTTCCTACACATTTAGCACCTCTGTCTTCTGAGTTTTCTGTTTCTGTGTCCACAGGTCAGGCAGACAGGAAGAAGGAGTGGCAGAGTGGTAGCTGGCAGAGCCCAGGACATCCTTCCACTCCATCTAAACGCTTTGGCAGAGGTCAGAATAGGCTTTTATTAAAGAAGTTATGGCTCAGTTAACAAATGATGTGTCATTGAAAATAGAAAGTTGCAAAAAAAAATTAAGTAAAAATTTGATGTGACCACTGTCATTGATTATTAATATTATTAAAAATGTCTTCACCAGGCATCATGTCCACATCATCTTTGTCCCTCTCTGAGGACAATATAGTGAGGCGGTTCTGTAGAGAGTCGTTGAGCCTTAGCAGCAGAGGCTCGTACATCGTCGATTGGAGGTGGAGTGGCGATAGATACGAGGCGATAGAAACGAACAGGGCAGTTGCAGCGACTGTTGTTTGTCCAGGTCCGACAGCCTCGAAGAGTGGATGTGCCCTCCTCTGCCAGGTCAAGTTCCCTTCGAGTCAACAGAGACTTCATATGGCCTTATGGAGGTTTCATCATTGAATGAGAGCTCAACAGGTGAGACTGAAATAAAGCTGGGCAGTGTAAAGTGTACAGATGGAGATTTTGCTATTTCATGCGTCAGACAGTCACAGTACAGTCACATTTAATTTCCTTTTGCTGAAATTTTCTTTCTGGATTTAACAGTAAAATGTAAGTTATGTCATTATATCATTGCCTAATGTGACGTCAGAGATGTTTCTAATAATTCAGTTTTGTTTTCTTCATTTCAGAAAAACCTACAGAATGTAAGAAGAAGAAAGGATTTCGTTCTTTCCTCAGGAACATGTGTAAGGCTATGAGGCGCTCGTTCCTCTGCTGTTGTCTCAGTGCTGAGGATGTTGTGGAGACTTTTGTTCCTCCAGCGGATCTGGAGCCAGAGCCCGATCCTGGTCCATCATCACCTGATCCAGATCACTCCGGTGTCAAGCCAAATAATGGTCAATCTGCAGACAGTATTTCTCCAACATTGTTTTAAACAGTATATTATTGTCTTGTTTGCACTGATATTTTTAATATAAAACAAAGGATCTAGCAAGCTCATATATTTCTCATATTTTGTTTTTCAGACTCCTTTGAGACTCTCTATAATGTGGGAGAGATGATTGGATCCGGAGGGTTCGGAAGAGTGTTCAAGGGAACACAGAAATGTTTAATGGCAAAAAGGTAAAGCAATCTTGCTGAATTGTACAAACTTTTTGCTCTTGCATGCATCAAAACATATTTAATACAGATGGGTTAATACTTAGATGCTGGAGCCAGACGATGTAAACATTCGGGGCTTAGCCCAAACCTAGGGGGGTCCGGGGGCATACTCCCCCGGGGAGATTTTTTTCCCATTTACATCAGCTAAATGCACTATTTTTCAGGCTGTTTGAGATAATAGAATGCCTAAAAATCTATATACTATCTGGGAAAATGATAAGTTACTCAGTAAAAAAAAAAAAAAAATCACCCAGTAGAGCATAAACCTGTTTTGTATTTAACTGTTCTCCAGCTGTAGTGAATCCAAAACACCAAAAATGTTAAGGATGACTCATTTTCACCCCTGGCAAATAAAAAAAGGCAACCATTATCTGACTATTTTTAAGTTAGCCTGCATAGGTAAAATTGGAATTTGGTGTAAACATCATTACTAATCTTTAGAGTTCAGTTTGGTTTACTTTGTGCTTAGCTGACAAATTTGCTACATCAGAATCCATGCCATAATCATCTAGGCTGCTCTACTAGCAAATGCTGCAGTGCCAAGTAAATGTGCTCTTCAACCTACAAACTAAATATATATTCAGTTAATTAATATCAGTAGTGTATAATATTTAAAACACGTGTAAATTGATAAATTAATAAATTATTAATAGCAATAGCTATTAGAGAACTACCTTAAGAGAACTACCTTAACAAACACACATAACACCAGTCACACACACTGCAGACGAACTGTCCCTGTTTTTTTGTATATGTCCATCTATAACTATTTGAATCTAATTTTGACGGGGTTTCGTGTCTAATCTGTTGTTGTTTACTTCTCTTTTTATTAGCTCTTGCTACTTGATCTTTTCTGTGAACGTTTATGAGCTGATTTCGGGGTTGTCTGCACTTTTTCTCTTAAACGGAGAATACACAAGCAAGCGGCAGCACCAATCAGATGTGGTTTTCGGCTGCAAACCTTCGCGGTTGGTTAGTTCTACAAAGGAAATGTCCATATTTGGATTAGCAAACGCTGTGTGTGAGACTGAGAGCTTTAGCATGACATGTTTCTGTGAATGGAGACGCGCGGGAGCTCGCGCTAGAATAACTTTGGTGATTTCAGGTAGAAATCTAAAGGCGCACGGTGACAAAATATAATGAAATAACCACCTTAATGTGTAATGTTGATTTTTTTATTTATTTTGACATGAAAGCTTACATGTTAAGGGAGCAAACTGGCCCAAAATCTCAAAATTGACTATGTTTTCACCTGTCGTGTCTCGCCTTAATAAGTAACACCTAACGTTAGCTCGCCAGCAATACAGTCATGTAACTCAAGTGTTACAACAGCGGATTCACAAACCTGTAACACTTGTCCGCGTTTGGTCTGACGCTGAATCTCTCTCTGGGCGGTGAGGTTTAGTGTTCCTTTTAAAAAATTTAGTTATGTCCATGTTAGCCGGACCGGTTAACTACGACGCCGGTGAAATACAAAAGCCCGCCAATCCCTGATGACAACGACGAATTAGAATATGTATTATTCTTCTTCGTTAGTTTTTATTGGCAGTTGGCATTGGCAAACAAGCTGAGTGATGTGCGATGCATTGCCGACCGCCACCACACACGGTAATAGAGCTTTAGTTTAATTTTTTGCCGCTCCAGTCTGAAAGACTGAGAGGAAATGAAACAACGTTTAAGTATTTTTTTTTTTTTTTTTTTTTAACTAAAAGATTCGGGGCTTTTGACAAAACATTCGGGGCTTAAGCCCAATTAGCCACCCCCCCGCTCCGCCCCTGCTGATTACTGTAGTCAATACACCTGTAGGAAGCATTAGGTGTAAATATAATAGATCATTAAACCTGGAAAGACTCTGATGATCGTATCTATAAAGATCAAAGAAAAGTACATTTAAACATATGTTTTCTTCAGATTTTTACCCAGCTAACCTTCTGTCTACTACTTTTCTCTAGCCTGGGCATCCCAAACCTCTGGTTACTGAAGTGGCGCTGCTGCTAATGATGAGGCAAGAACCCATAAGCCCCTACATCATACGACTGTACGACTGGTTTGACCATCCTCGGACATTCAACCTCATAATGGAGTTCCCTGAACCCTGCGAGAGCTTGCTGGACTTCATCATTCGTGATCCTCCACTGGATGAAACAACAGCACGGATCTTCATGCGACAGGCTGTGCTAGCACTGCATCGAGTATGGCGTTTTTCATAATGACGTTCATGCACAGAATTTCCTGGTGAAGACCAACACGTTAGAACTCAAGTTGATAGACTTTGGCTGCGGTCAGCTACTTAGTGGTGATGGCTACGAGAGCAAAATATACCATGGTGAGTATTTTTGGAGCGTGGAAACCTGGATGTAGTGACTTTCTGATTATTTGATGCTTTGAAAAAATTGCTCAACAATGTGCAAATCTCTTGCTTACTGGATTACTGCCCACCTGAAGTCTTCACAGAATCTCGATTCCACGGCGTCCCAACAAATGGGCTCTAGGAGTGTTGTTGTACGAGATGGTGAACGCATGTTGTCCCTTTGGCAATAGGACAGAAATCACACAAGCCAAAGTTACATTTCAGAACTCCAACCTATCTAAAGGTGAGTGAAAAATATTGATAACATTGATAAACACACACACATAAAGCAAAGGCTCTGTTTAGAAACAGGTAAAGGTGAAGTATGTAAGATTTTTCAAGTTTAAATACATTCAGATTATTCTTCATCAGATGCTGTTTTCATAGATGCCAACATTCGTGTCACATGACTAACCAGCTCTCTCCTTATTAAAATTTGTACAGAATGCAGTGATCTGATTAGCCAGTGCCTAGCCCGGGATCCAATGAAACGGCCAACGTTAGAGCAGATGTTACAACATGAATGGATTAGATATTATCTGGAGAAGTTCAGGAGATTCACTCGATCAGTGATTTCAGGTGTGAGGAAGTGTAACAGACAGAGCAGGATTATTATCATTTATCTTCAATTCTGGATTATTTGTAGTGAGGTTTTTAAATTTGCTTTATACAATACAGATTGTTTCAGAGCGGCTTCACAGTAATAAACTGGGGAAATAACACAATTAGTGATGCAATTGCAAGAATTCAGTTCTGTTGTAAATCAGCTCTAAAAAACATTCATGAGTTCACATGTTCATATAATCTTTGTATTGGATAGGAAATAACACTTGCTGTCCTTGGTGGAGGGCTTGAGCTCGAGACTTGACCCGAAGCCTGAAGTCCAACCCCGACCTGACAAGAACCCAAGCCGCCACACCTGAGATCAGAGCCGGCCCACGTCTGAGCAAGAACATGAGAGACTGAAGACCGGAAACAAGTCATCACAGCCACTTTTGCTCTGTTTTTAAAAGTCAAGACAACTCATATGTATTTATACAGTGTTTTATATATGACCTGTATATATGATCTGTATATATGACCCCTTTGAATAAAAGTATATATTTTTTGTTGAATGCAAAGCCTTGCAAAGTATACTTCTTTTGACTTGTACACTTACACAGGCGTTTGACACATGCGCAGTTTTGAGCAATCTCTCGCCACGAGTTACAACCCATGTAAATATCTTTGTATTCTTCTTTAATGCTAGAGTTGTAAAAATTGGGGTACTTTCTAACCTCTTCGCACAGTCTCTCGTCTGTATAGGCCTCCATTGTCGCTGTAGCTTGCATGTGTTCCGGTCTGTTTATGCAGTTTTTCTTCGCCTTGTGAATAGACGCAACCAGGGCACAGTTGCCAGACTTGTCCCGGACAAGCGTTAATGTCGAGCCCTGACTTCTTGTCCAGAGGTAGCAGTTTCCAGAATATCTGCTGACCAGCAGAGGGCATGAGAAGCTAAGGTACGGCAGAGATGGCCTGAATCTCAATGTGCATACCATCCATCCTAAATAGAATGTGACATTAGTAATATTCAATAATAATTTAGGGTGGATAGTATGCACATTGGGGTGCAAGGGATGCTCTTACTGCTTACTGCCCAGGACACACTGCATACTGCCTACTATTATTTAAGAAAAGGAGAATTATCACCCTACATCACGCAGGTTCAATGCACATGTCGGTTGCAAAAAACGACCGGGAAAATGTGTGCAGTAGAATGCCAGAATTGACCTATCGGTAAGCCTGTCCCCCTAGTTACTGTTGCTAACATGGTTACAATAGTTAAAGTCTTACAATGACAGCTGTCAGTTTGAAAACCTTATCCCAAGTTGTTTTTGGACACAGAATGTTGCGGACCCCGTCCCGATTGATGGCCAAATTTTACTGATGGTTTATGAAGTTTATTGCGTCCTTTTTCACTACAAAACAAATCACTGTAAGAGCTGAACAAACAAAGCACTACCCGTATTGCTCCGTAGACTATAATACCCATCAAAAGTCCCTCCTTAGTAAGACAGATAATGCAGACCGTAAACATATTTACACTCACAGAAATATAAAAAATGTATACAAAAACAAGTTAGAAGATAAATCACAATAAAGTCTATATAATAAGATATATAAAATATTTTAAAAGAAATATGGTGGAGATTAATTTGGAAGCAAGGGTTTACAGACCACAATGCAAACGACCTCATGTTACGGTCGATTGTGATGATCCACACTGTTCATGTACCGCAGGGTAAGATTAAATTAATTTACATTTAACCAGTTTAATATGGAGAGATGCACTGAAATGTAGACCTTCGTTTATGTGTTTTTGACCTACACTGTTAACGTTACAAAAAACACTGGATGGATTTTTACCATTATAGGATGGTTGTGTACAGGCACTGCCAACACACATTTCCGTACAAACAACTTGTAAAAGTGCATGTACCATTATATGATCCCTTTAAGAGGCACAAAGACACTCTTTATGTATATGCCCCCATAACTCCCGGTTTAGCTGAGTGGGAGCTCTGGGCATTAACTGTAACAGCTCCGTGTTGCAAGCACAAATCCAGTTCGTATTTTCTTTTTTCTATAGACAGTACTCACAAAGGTATAACGATCAGGATTAACTTAAAAATTCCCCGGAGTTCTCCTTTAAGCTTGGCTAGTAAACGTTAGTACTTGTCTAATACATTATAGCAAACTCAGGCTAAAGTTAGCTGTTACACTCTATCGTACTGTCAATCACTAGAATTAGGGATGCACCGAAATGAAAAGTCTTGGCCGAAGCCAAATAATAATAAAACATTTGGCCGAAGCCAAATACCGAATGCATTTTTTATATTTTCACCATTGCATAAATTAAATAGTAAGAATTAGCTTTTTACTAGTTTGTCTTGCTTTTTTAAAAAAATTAATAAATAAATGACAAAACTACAATTTAAAAATATGTAATTTTTTTAGCATTCCAGGGGACATTATACAAACAAAGCACAATAAAACTTATTATATATAAATAAATGTATAAATATTTTTTTTTAAATAAAAAAAAAAAAACATTTAATTGGCCATCTTATGCCATATTATCTTATCTTTGGCCTATTATGCCTACAGGTATCATAATCAAATCACTTAGGGTGCTCTATTAAAGTGCAGATGTAGGCTAACCACAGCAGTGAGTGCACAGGGAGACATTTAAGATTATTTAGAATTTCACAAATATTTTGCAACAAATATTTTTCTATTAATCTATTAGTCTACCTTTACATTGCTTTAATGCGTTACTATTTCACTATGTCACTTCCAAATCTTTGCAGCGTGCAATTGGCCATTAATCCTTTTTGCAACATGAAAAACAATTGTTTTATTCAATGGATTATATAGACTGTAGACTCGAAAGCGAGCGAAGACCGCTTCATTTACGATCACTAAACGCTGTCCCTAAGTCAGTTCATTGCGATCTCACAAATTTCAATGAAGCTGCTACAATGCACAATAAATATCTTACTTGCATCGATTCGTGTCTACGTCTGTGGCTTTTCAGAGCTCCAACATTCCAAAACATTTGTGGCGACAGCTGAGAAAACACGGACACTTCTGAAGCGGAGTATGCTAATCTTGTTCAGGAGCTAAAACTTTATCATGGCCGGTTCCGCATTTACTTTCGAATGTCCATGGGACAATTTGAGGAGCTCCTCCAGAGACAGTAGCTCCGCATCTGACGAGACAAACCACAAACTTAAGGGAACTAATCGATCTGGAGCAGCTATGTTTCCAGTTGAGCCACAATGTAAACATGTAAGTGCCACAGTCGTACTGACAGAAACCCATTCACTTTCCATAGTTGCGGACACAATTAGGTTTAGAAAAAATCAACAAGTTTTAACTCAAAATGTTATGTTATCATTTTCTGTAGCCTACAGTGACTTGCATGTACTCCACAGGAGCTGTAATCTTGTGAGAAATGCGATACCTGGCAAAGATTAATGTTGATTGAACAGTTAGTGACATCTACTGGACATTTCGTCACTTTCATTTCCTTGTATATGATTGGTTGAAGCCTTTTCTGTTGCTGCGAGAGTTAAAAAAAATCGACATTGAATATACCCAGAATGCATGTGATCGTGAATCGAAAGCGAAAGTAAACGCAAGCTCCCTGATTTGCGCAAATTAGGTGACATACAAAGCCAGTCTCCAAATATCAATGCTATATATGCTGGGCTGTGTAGTTGTAACCACCTCTTAGCTCTGCTCTCTGTTTTGCACTTTGAATATTGAGAGAGTACTTTGATTATGGTTGCACTTATTGTTTGCATTTAATAAGACTAAGAAAAGCAAAGTCTGTTTGCAATTGCATTTCCAATGTCCCGATCACACAGAGCGCTTTTTTCAGGTTCGAAAATGCGAGGCGCACTGCACTGCCTTTTATTGGTCGACGTTTTTCAATTTATAAATTAGCAGTGCGCTGCGTTTTTTTTATGTTGCTAAGAAACCCCCAAATCAGCTGTGCTGTCAGTCTCATCAAGGTAACGGTCACCACAACGAAAGACCTGTCTCTCCATTCATTAGATTGAACTATATAAAAAAATGCGATGACGTCGGGCGCTTTTCCGCTCAGAGTACATTTTTTTTTAACTTCATGCGCTCAGAGCGCTCCTTCTAAAACACGATGCACAGGCGGTTAAAACGCGAGGCGCTCGGGGCGCATAAGCAGTGCGCATAACGCTCTCTGCCATCAGAAATCTATTAAAAAAAGGCACCTCTCGCTGCAAAAACCCGTTCTGTGTGATCAGAGCCTTACAAGTTATAACCCTGCCCTTTTGGAATAGCAATAGAAAATCATCTATTTGCCATTTCTTTTTCCTCGGTGTCCTGCCACAACCTGCACAAAATTCAAATGGAATCGCAATCCCCTTTGCACTTGCATTTCCGATGTTTTATACCATTCCAAAGGAGGAGTTCAAGCATTGATAATGTTGAATGTTATTACATTGAATGAATGTCTTTTAACATTCTTGTTGGTTTTCATGATGAAAATGGAGCTTGATAAAGAAGATACTAATATTCATGTTTGAATTTTGATGTAAAATATATGATTTCATAAAGAAGTTATGTAGATTGTAAGTGAAATAGCCCTGTCATTGGTTTATTTCATTTTGAGGGGAGGAGCCTCAGCTATAAAGAGTCTAAGGCCTAGTACACACGTACACAGGTATTTTTATAGCCAGAGTTTTTCCTCCTCCGTTTTAAAAAACAATCGCGTCCACACAAGCACGGTTTAAAAAAAATCTCTGTCCACATGAAAACGCAAAACCGCGCTATGATAGGCTGCCTGATTTCCCACATGGGTCCCATCCACGGCACCGATGCACTGAGGGATGCCATGGGCTCAGTGAAACCCTTCTGCAAGTTTACTTTGGACTCAGTGACAGGTAACTATACACAGAGGCAGGGTCCAAATGGACTGAAGCTTCACACACACTTGCCTTACAATGTTGTATTATTGAATTCTGGCACTTCTGTTCTGCAATACAATGAGATAACTGCGCATGTATCTGTATACATTTGATAAGCGCTGTTAGCACAGCTAGCAGGGATGGGGTGTGGAATAGAGAGTTAAAGTGTATGCTGTATGGCCAAAAAAAGATTTCCTGGTTATCTTCAATCATTATGGCTGTTTTTGTTAGCTGCTGTTATGGGATTAACATAATTCATTTTGGATTGTCTTGACTGCACTTTGAAACAACCAATCATCCGTGAGTCACATGGGTCTTTGAAAAGTGGTTGAGATTTCTCAACAATCCATCCCTTCCCTCTCTTCAATGGCCATGCAACACTTCCCCTCCCCTAGAATGAAAGCATTGTTTGGTCTTGTGGTTTTGAACTTTGTGGTGACCACTGATTGAGTCTGTGGAAAATTTGACCTCTCCATCAGTCGTTTGGCCACTTGAACAAGTGGCTTCTTTCCTGACCTAAAGAGTCATTTAAGCTTTCCCAGAAAGTTTTCGAATGGGAAAGTGCTGCAAGCGTCAAGACAACCAAAATTCATCACCTCTGCTGGTAGATGTATCATGCAATGTATGTTGTATACCATGAAATGATCGCCATACTGTTCTTTAATTTTTTCTACAAAGTATTTCATCAGCTGACTGCTGTAGTAGTTGTGGTCCACTGCCAAGTTTGGTGAAAGAAGAAGACCCAAGGCAACACTGAATGCCTTAAAATGATCGTACAGATGGTTGTTCAGAATTCCTTTTAGTACAATCTTGCCAGTATACATGGCAAACTGCTGCAGTTCGGTGGCCTTCCACCTATCTATGTCGTCCAGACCCCTTGGTTTTCTAGCATTGAGGGCATTTAGGGCATTCCTCTACCCCACTCTAAACTTTTACTGGTATATCAGGCTCTTGGACCGCCTAGCTTGCACCAATGCTGACCCTTCCCTTGGCCCTTCCGAATGTTGTTGAGCACTGGCACCCATTGATGGACAAACTTGCCCCCCAAAGGGACCTCTGTCTGGTGTTCCGGCTGGTCATCCACTCTCAGACTTGAGTTTTGGTACTTGGCTCTCTTCTGAGGTTAGACCAGGGGTGCAGATGTCTATGAGAGAAGAAAGAGAACATGTGGTTTAAGTCTGCTTTAATGTACCACTATCACAGGCCTTGTTGAAGTCTAGAAGTGCAATGCAGATGAAGAGACAGGACTGACCATGTTCTGTTTTAAATTTGAAGACTTTTAAAACAAAACCCAGTAATTTATTAATTTGTGTTAGGAGTGCACATCAATCATACTGAATCAACTGGTATTTACCATTCCGCAATTAAAAACAAAAACAAAACACATACCGATTCATTTGAACCTGCTTCCGTTTATTTGCAATGACAGGAATGCACATAACTCCATTAAGACATAGGGCCCTATCTTGCACCCAGCGCAATTGACTTTGTACACCGACGCATGTGTCATTCCTATTTTGCACCCGCGCAAAGCGCGCTTTTCCCTCCACAGAAGCACGTCGCTAAACTAGTGAATGAACTTGCGCTCCCTGGGCGGTTCAGCGCAAAAAAGGAGGCGTGTTCCGGCGCAAACAATCCCTGGTGCTATTTTGCTGTTCCATTAAACAATTGCGCCACTGACCAGAAAAAACCTAGTCTAAAGTCAGTGGCGCGTTGCGCGTTGTTCATTATGCTATTTTAAGGGCGCATGCTTGACCATAGCATGCACAATGCGCATACACTTTGCTCATGTAATCTACACAGATGCAACAGTTATTTTTGCAAATCATAAATTGTTACACTAAAAAAATATTAACACATGAGATGACGGAAATCATTGTGGTGTGCCACGAAGATGTGAAAAAATAGGCATAAATCTAGCTTACAAATTATTCAGGCTAATTATTTATTTAACCGACGCTATTTTGGGTGGGTTTCTCCCATCCCCATACAACACAACTTCTCTGTCTTTCACTGCTCTTACAAGAACATCAGTCTCCTCGGCTGTGAACCGCTCCTGGCGTGCGCCTGGTAAATACGCCATAATAATAGCAATCCATAATGGAACTTGCGCACCTGCTTTTAAAGGGAATGTTGGATGACGCTCTGATTGGTTTATTCACGTTACGCCCAAACCACACCTATGAATAATGAAGCTACTTCAGACCAACCCATTTTAGATTTGCGCCGGGCGCAAGAGCCATTTGTCCCGCCGGGAAAATAGCAACAGCGCCGAGACCCGCCCACAAAGTTACTTGCGCTTTGCGCTTTGACACTTGCGTTTCAGATCGTTAAAATAGGGCCCATAAAGTCCAATGGATTATGCATTTAGAAAAAATATTGACAAAATATCACGTTTACATCACATTTCTTTAGAAAGAGCGAGCATTTAAATTAATTTTCCACAAAATGCGATCTGAGGAGGTTTGCACGATCTCTCCTGTCTACTGTTATCCTTTCAGGCAGAGGGAGCTCATAAGCAGAAAAGAGGAGTTATATAGTTAACTGGAGTATACAATTTATGACATCTGTGGAATCATTAGGCAGTAACAACAAAGGTAAAAGGCACAGGGAAGAGACCAAATATATAGCCTACACGATTATAATCATGTATGATTTGTCTACATTCTTCAAGCTATCTCTGGTATTTTCCATAAACATATGCTGCGTCCCAATTCGCATACTATCTGTACTAAATAGTAATCGAAAAAAGAATTAGTATGTCCCAAATCGTAGTATGTTGAAAAGAGTATTCCAAAGATTCCCGGATGGTCTACTATTTCTGGTCAGAATTCGAAGTGCAGATCGATGCGCACTCTAATGCTACGTTCCACTCCAGGTTTAGACACGCACTTGCAAATTTCTTTAAGCACTTCCCCTCGGGGGAATCCCCACCACCCTTTTGAAGAACGTTCCCCTTCGTGAAGTGGACAAGGGAAGTTTATATGGACAGACCCTTGCTCCCTCGATTTTGACAGAGGGAGCGAGTCTACTTCATATGTACACTTCAGGCAGCTTCATACACCACAATGCAACACGATTGTGACGCACATCCGAGTGAACGAGACGGAGGGAAGTTAACGAGTGAAGGGCATAATAAAAATGAACTGGAACGCAGCATAATATACTGCAATTTATCGACTGGCCGCTAGGGACAGGCTCGATGTTAAAACGCCCAACTTTACAGGAGATTAAAACTTGTTTACAGCCTGGTACAAATTGTGGTTTTGGTCTATATGGCTAATTTTGCCCTTCATGACAACTGTGAGGGGGTGGATTTTTTTATAACTCATTAGTTTACATTATATAAAGCATTTAAGGTCTGCATAATTAAGGGCGTGGCCATTTTGAGTAACAGGTGGATAGCCATTTATCTGCTGTCTGTTAGTCATCGCGTCACTTCAGCTCCGCTCACATCCCGCCTTTTTGCCCATTTTCTGTTATCCGGGAGTGACGCGCGATGATGCGCTGCCAAGATGGCAACGGCCAGCTCGTCCATACTTTGCGCTTCAGGGGTGCGTTTCCCAAAAGCATCGTTAGCCAACTATGGTCGCAAGTTCGGTCGTTACTTACATAGTTCAACGATTTGGTGTTTCCCGACACCATCATTCCAACGAACATTCGCAAACTGAATCGTAAACTTGTGTGGTTGGAACGACAGCTCTCGACCTGTGGTTAGAAGCATAGTTCCTGTTAGTTTGCTGTGTCGACGTCATTGATTTTGCCACAACTGGGTTGTGTTCTATTCAGAGTTATCGACCCTATGGCCTATTCTTTTCAAAGATTTCACCATCTACTTTGAGTGATTTGGAAGACTTAAAATCGTGGTGCTCAGGCACTACGTAATTTAAATTTGTTTATGTTTATTACAAATTCAGTTTGAAACGATATAACAGCGTGACCATCACAATCATTCTCCCTTCAAAGTGCCCTAGGAAAACAATATTTATGCCGATTGGAACACATCATTGGTTTCTTTTTTGCAACGGAAAGGCGAGTTTGCAAGTGAGTATCTTTGTTAAAACATTCCCAAAGACAAATCTCTTATAACAATATTTGTAAAACAGTATATTACAGGGTTTCACTTATATTGAATGTTACCTATAGGCCTACTCTACACGATGCAGTGCAATGACTGCTAAGCGCTTAAGGAAATGTAAATTCCATACCAGTCAGTGTTAATTTTGACAGCATATTTTGATTTAGTTTTAGTTTTAGTCATAGTCTTTTGACTAAAATGCCATTTAGTTTTAGTCATATTTTAGTCACCTGAATTGTTTTTTAGTTTTAGTCTAGTTTTAGTCGACTAAATATCATAAGATTTTAGTCGACTAAATCTACAATAGATTTAGTCTCCTAAAATCTAATGAGTTTAGTTAAATTGTAATACATTAAGCATTTAAGTATTACATAACCGACTGTCACTTGAACTGACATTTTGACATCATTTTGTTTTTGACATTAAAAATACACGAAAGAGCTCAATTCACTTTTTTGTTTGTTTTTAAAAACATCTATATAGTTTTTATAACTTTGTATTTCTGTTTTAGTTAGTATATCATATTAAGCTAAAGCTTCAAATAAGTTTGTTTATTTATTTTTTTAATTTCAGTTAACATTTATTTAATTTTAAGTAACAAAGATTTTTTTTAATGGTTTTAGTTAAATATTATAACCCTGATACTTTATTTAATGTGTGTGTACAGTTTATTGTGTAAGCAAAAAACGAATATATAATGCGTGACTTTTAATTATAAACCAGCTGGAAATACACCGGGACTCGTCTCTCTCGCCTTACTATTGCAGTTGTAGGAGCTCATTCAAGTTCAGATGAGGAGAGAAAATATGCATTGTTACAACCGTCTAAAACACATTACTATATAAACATCGTAAAGTAAACATTGTCATTATTCATCAGCATTAGTTCATAAACAATTGCCTGGCATAAATGTGTGTTATTCATTGATTGTGAGCCGCTCTGGAGCGCTGGATTGGGGATGCTTGAGTGAGCCTGTAGCCTGTCAACGAAATTAACACTGATTAACATTTAAAAAATATTCCACACTCTTCCACAAGCTATTTAAAAAATATTCCACACTCTAACCACAGCATTTCTTTATATTTATATATAGTCAATGAATGTACCCAAATAAATAAACAAAAATGGTACGAATAAGTAAGTGGTTTTGCGTTTTCACAGAAGTAGAATAGAATATTTTAAAGCTACACTGTGTGATATTTTCCCCCATCTAGTGGTGAAAAGGTATATGACCATTCAGTGAATTTTAGTTTCTGTTCCTCTCAATTCCGATTTCGTTTCAACTCCTACGGTGACCGATTTAGTCCAAGATTAACATGTTTCCAGTTCGACCTCGTCCACATTCGACACGGTGCCTGTGGGATATTCTGTGCGCAGTGGGATGGTTGGAACTCAACTGGCCTAATTATTCGGCTAGAAAGAACTGCAGCTAATCCAGAGTGAACTTTGAGGATAGTCATGTTTATTCAGTCATCCAATTGCAAGGCATAAAGGTTTGCGTGGATATGTACATAAATGTGGTTTCTGTGAGAGAACAAATAAGGATGGTAAATATACATACACAGTTAAGAACTGTATAACTATACTTATAAGTTACATTTGTATAATGTAACCGTAAACCAGAGCTTATTGTACCATATAGGCGCTAAATGCAGCTGCATTAAAAGGAGCGGAGCTGCCGCTGCCGCTGCTAACAAGCGGTGTCCGGTTACAAAAGTGTGTGCGCCGCTTTAACGTTCGCACTGCAGTGCGCTCTTGTATAACAATTGTTAATATGCCGATCAGACCTGATACATATTTCCATCAACATACATTACAAGCAAATAGTTTCTATAAACGAATAAACATTGTTGATAACAAAATAACTGAATGATTATTCAAATAGGTGAGCATTACGCTATTGTATGTTGACACAAAAATACTTCTGAGGTGACATCAACTGAATTACGCGATGACACACTCTGAAACACATCTACAATGACAATAACTATTATTACTTACGGAGTTATTAACGCACAAAAATACCACACAAGGAAAAACAGACTTTTAGGAATAATCAAGCCAGGAAAACTCTGTATAACTCCGTTACTGGACGCTGCTGAGATGAAAACTTTTTGCGCATGGACCAGACAAGTCTGAACAAGTTGACGCGCACATGCGCGAGGCAAGGAATTTTGTACAGTGCAATCGAGTATTAAAACCAGTTAAAACGCGAAAGGCAAAGCTTGAATTTACGGGTATGTCCCTCTTTGGCTAATGTACTTTCAAGATGGAGGGGCAACATGGCGACCACCGTTAGATCCCATTACCCGTATGTATTTTCAATGGCATATTATAAACTTACGAGAATACTTTATTACTTGAAAGAAGTAAATATACATTAATGAGCACATATATTTTTGAAAGAACTAAGTGTTTTTAGCTAAGAATAAACTAAAAAAGTTACACAGTGTAGCTTTAATAGGCTTTATAAGAAACAAATACATATTTATTGTTTGCAAAAGTATTTTAGTGAAGTGGCAGGGGGAACATAGGCAAATAAACAAAATATTTATTAACACAAGTTATGTCAGATTAAATTAAACAATTAAAAGGAAAATATCCAGTATCCAAACTGTAAAATATTAGCATACTAACCAAACATATTCTGAATTAAAAGTCCTCTGACTT
Organism: Romanogobio albipinnatus; assembly: GCA_023566225.1. Classification (NCBI taxonomy): domain Eukaryota; kingdom Metazoa; phylum Chordata; class Actinopteri; order Cypriniformes; family Gobionidae; genus Romanogobio; species Romanogobio albipinnatus. The sequence continues at coordinate 38,218,890 of CM042244.1, read as the reverse complement.
TCAAGCATCTTTCAGCATTCTGCCTTGATCTGGGTTCAAATGATTATCGTCAGAAGCAGCGTCTTCCTCAACATCAGCACCAGCATGACCCTCCTCTTCCTCATCAAGAAGCTGGACATTTTCTCTGACTGCAATGTTGTGGAGAATTGCAGTAACTACAATTACAGAACAGCTTTTGGAGGGGTTTAGCTTCTGACCACCACTGGACTTGCTGATGCAGCGAAAACGTTGTTTCCACAGTCCTATAGCCCTCTCCACTATAGAGCGTGTCCTTCCATGAGCCTGATTAAATCTTTCCTCTGCAATGGTGGCTGGATGCTGCACAGGTATCAAGAGGTATGGGTGAAGAGGATATCCACTGTCTCCCAGCAGCCAGCTATCACCAAAACCACCCTCTTCAGCAATTTTGCAAATTGCAGAATTGGCCCATACAAAAGAGTCATGTGTGCTTCCAGGCCATTTTGCCACAATGTCAGTGAACATCCCCTGGTGATCATACACTACTTGAACATTAATAGCTGGATAGCCCTTCCTGCAAATGTACAAGGGCTCATTTACCACAGGGCTTGACACTGGGATAAGGGTGCCATCGATGATACCAATCACTCTGGGGATGTTGGCAACAGATGTTCACAAATGTTGATTGGCCAGCTGCATTTCTTCAGCAGTTTTTGGGAAAATCAGGGTGTTGTTCATCAGCTGTAACAGCAAAGGTGTTCAGCTGTCACAGTTCTACTGACTGAAGACTTGCTGAGCCCCAGGCCATCACCCACCACCTCCATAAAACTTCCAACAGCATAATAACGCAGTGCAGCTAACAACTGCACGGCTGGACTCAAGGCGTAGTTTCTTCTAGTGGCCCTCTGAAGGTGTGGTTTCACTATCTGAAGCAATTCAAGGATCTTGGTCCTTGGAAGTCGTAATTTTCTTAAGATGACATCATCAGATAGTGAGTCAAGGGGGGTCAAATTTGTTCTTATGTAGGTATTTATATACAGTGAGGAAAATAAGTATTTGAACACCCTGCTATTTTGCAAGTTCTCCCACTTAGAAATCATGGAGGGGTCTGAAATTGTCATCGTAGGTGCATGTCCACTGTGAGAGACATAATCTAAAAAAAAATAATCCAGAAATCACAATGTATGATTTTTTAAAACTATTTATTTCTACGATACAGCTGTAAATAAGTATTTGAACACCTGAGAAAATCAATGTTAATATTTGGTACAGTAGCCTTTGTTTGCAATTACAGAGGTCAAACGTTTCCTGTAGTTTTTCACCAGGTTTGCACACACTGCAGGAGGGATTTTGGCCCACTCCTCCACACAGATCTTCTCTAGATCAGTCAGGTTTCTGGCCTGTCGCTGAGAAACATGGAGTTTGAGCTCCCTCCAAAGATTCTCTATTGGGTTTAGGTCTGGAGACTGGCTAGGCCACGCCAGAACCGTGATATGCTTCTTACAGAGCCACTCCTTGGTTATCCTGGCTGTGTGCTTCGGGTCATTGTCATGTTGGAAGACCCAGCCTCGACCCATCTTCAATGCTCTAACTGAGGGAAGGAGGTTGTTCCCCAAAATCTCGCAATACACGGCCCCGGTCATCCTCTCCTTAATACAGTGCAGTTGCCCTGTCCCATGTGCAGAAAAACACCCCCAAAGCATGATGCTACCACCCCATGCTTCACAGTAGGGATGGTGTTCTTGGGATGGTACTCATCATTCTTCTTCCTCCAAACACGTTTAGTGGAATTATGACCAAAAAGTTCTATTTTGGTCTCATCTGACCACATGACTTTCTCCCATGACTCCTCTGGATCATCCAAATGGTCATTGGCAAACTTAAGACGGGTCTTGACATGTGCTGGTTTAAGCAGGGGAACCTTCCGTGCCATGCATGATTTCAAACCATGACGTCTTAGTGTATTACCAACAGTAACCTTGGAAACGGTGATCCCAGCTCTTTTCAGGTCATTGACCAGCTCCTCCCGTGTAGTTCTGGGCTGATTTCTCACCTTTCTTAGGATCATTGAGACCCCACGAGGTGAGATCTTGCATGGAGCCCCAGTCCGAGGGAGATTGACAGTCATGTTTAGCTTCTTCCATTTTCAAAGGATTGCTCCAACAGTGGACCTTTTTTCACCAAGCTGCTTGGAAATTTCCCTGTAGCCCTTTCCAGCCTTGTGGAGGTGTACAATTTTGTCTCTAGTGTCTTTGGACAGCTCTTTGGTCTTGGCCATGTTAGTATGATTCTTACTGATTGTATGGGGTGGACAGGTGTCTTTATGCAGCTAACGACTTCAAACAGGTGCATCTAATTTAGGATAAATAATGGAGTGGAGGTGGACATTTTAAAGGCAGACTAACATGTCTTTGAGGGTCAGAATTCTAGCTGATAGACAGGTGTTCAAATACTTATTTGCAGCTGTATCATACAAATAAATAGTTAAAAAATCATACATTGTGATTTCTGGATTTTTTTTTTTAGATTGTCTCTCACAGTGGACATGCACCTACGATGACAATTTCAGACCCCTCCATGATTTCAAAGTGGGAGAACTTGCAAAATAGCAGGGTGTTCAAATACTTATTTTCCTCACTGTAGACTTCTGCGTCGCCTTCTGTGCTCAAGCTGTAGTATTCTGTGTAAAGCTGCCATTGTTGAGCACTTGAAACACACATACACACTGTTTTATTGGGAGAGTCCTTAGTACACCTGCTATTGATGTACCAGATATAATAGAAACACCTTAGCTAATAATCAGTCTAAATTAACTACCTACACATGATCCTTCTTTGATTTGTTATAGTAATAAGGTAGTGTTGTGTCATTTTTGGCTTATATTTTTATTGATGACAATGTTGGGAATTGAGCAAATCTTCAGGTACTTAATGTTTTAGTGCATGTGATTGTGGCTCACCACTGCAAAATAAAAGTTTGAATTCCATTGGATACATATGTTTCATTATCAAGCTTCACATTATTCAGGTATTTAATAAGGGATGACATGGCATGATAAACATGCTTCAGCTTCACTCAGCAATGGCTGCATTTTGATTTGGCATTAATATACTATTTTGTGTCAAGTTTCAACAATTTTACTGATGGAGGCTTTTAACTTCTTTAATCATTGGAAAACAAATTGAATGCCATGCACCACACAGCTTCATCAGAGCCCCATTTGCAAGAACTAGTCTGTTTTCATCCCCCACAACGACGAGGGATTGGATTTTGGGAGGCATGGTGGCCAATAATGTAGCCAAAACATAAATATGTCAGGGTTAAGTCAAAAAGATTACATAGCTGTTATCCACACATGGTTTGACTTTCCATATTAAGTAAATATTTCAATTTGCACTTACTGTCAGTTGGTAAAAACATGGTTACAGAGGGTTTGCTGGCCTGTTGTTGCAGGACCTCCAATTTAGCCCTCCTATAGGCCATAACCTTCTGATGATGTCGTTCTTGCTGCTCCCTCAGGGTCCTTAATCCTTTTCTGATTCCCTGGAGTTCAGATATTTTCCTCTTCTCTGACTGAAGCAGCTTCTCGCTGCAGCCACAATGTCCCCTGTTTATCCTTTGGCGGGAGATTAATGGCTGGTTTTCTGGAGGACATTGCTCCACATGTGAGGAGGCCTCAGACAGAGGTGAGTCAGGAGGAGGGAGCTCAGGACCAAGACCCATTGCAGATGTTGAAGGCCCTGATGTTGGATGGCCAGGGTGGATGGGGCCTGATGTTGGAAGGCCAGGGTGGAGGGGGCCAGATGTTGAAGGGCCTGATGTTGGAGACCTCACCTTTGAAGGCAAAGGCTTGTTTGATGCACATGCATCTATGCCTCCAGGGATCCCTTCTAATGCCTCAGGCCCCAGGATGGACAAAACTTTCTCCTCCTCTCCAGTCAGAGGAGGAACTGAATTGATACCCCCACCAGTCTTTTTAGATTCCCTTCTACGTGCCGCAGCCCTCCGTTTTGTCACACTTGCGAAGTCCCTCCACTTGTTCCTGACTTCTTCAGGGCTTCTTCAAAACCCATAGCCAGCAGCATTTATTTTTTGGGTGATTTCTGCCCAGGTTTTCTTTTTATCAGCATTTGTGATAGTATTTTTCAGCTTTGAGAAAAGCAGTATTTTATTATTCTCCACCTCCTCCAAAACTGTTAGTTCACTTTTTGAAAATTGCGGTTTTCGTGTCATTCTTTTTTTGTCGCGTCTCATTAACATATGGATGTATGACAAGGGGACTTAAATAGTTAGGCTAATGATCTTGAGCAAAATATGCAAGAGGTGTGCACAACAGTAACTCAATCAGTCTTTTAAAGGCCATATATTTTCAATTCAATATTTCAATATTCAATTGTTATTTTGTTAATCCATCAATTTTAAATAAGAAATTAAAAAAAATAATTTTTTAAATTAATAGTTATAGATTTTGGGATCAGAAAAGAGCACATTGTGTGTGTATATATTTTATTGTGCAAAGAATGAATGTTGTGTTGTTAACGTCATTACTCGACTCCTACGTAACGTTACTACAAAAGCATATTGAATGTGAGTCGAAGAAAAGAGAAAAGAAAACCAGTGTACAGTAGGTGGCGGTATGTGCTCATAGCACCAGTCCGCCATTAGATCGAAGAAGAAGAATGTCATAACCAGCTCCAACCAATGTGGTTGAAACGATGGATCTGCGACACAGGTACCATGGTGTCGGGAAACAGTCGTGACTAGTTAGTTAGTTTCTTCAACGATGCATCGTACTATGTTTGGTCAGCTGCGAGTTGCGTCGTTGTACGGGAAACACACCCCAGAACGGCTCATCAGAATCCTATGGGTGACGTCACGGACACTACGTCCATATTTTTTTACAGTCTATGGTTCCACTCCAGTTTTAGACACGCACTTGCAAACTTCCCTAAGCACTTCCCCTCTGGGGAATCCCTGCCATTTTGAAGTGCGTTCCACTACGTGAAGTGGATAAGTCTATATGGACTGACCCTTGCTCCCTCAATTTTGACAGAGGGAGCGAGTCTACTTCATATGTACACTTCATATGAAGGCAGCTTCATATACCATAATGCAACACATTTGTCATCGCATATCGTGTTTAATTTACCCCACCACAAACAACTCTATGATATTTAAAAAAAACATTTAAAACAACCCAAATACACCTATATACATATAGAATGCTGCATTAAACAATTTCGTAAAGGAAAAAAAATATATATAAATCAACTCCATAGTGTATTCAAAGTGATCAAGGGCTTAGGACGTTCCAGTTCAGTCCATTGCAAATGTTCCTCCAGTAGTGGGCACTCATGCAACGTAAGCAATGATGCACATTTGAGTGAACGAGAAGGAGGGAAGTTAACGAGATGTAATGGAATGGAATGTAAAAATCTAAAATCTTAAAATAAATGTCTAAATGTTGTCTCTTTCATATTTGTATATGTTGAATTTGTAATCAGTTAAAGCATGTAGATAGATAGATAGATAGATAGATAGATAGATAGATAGATAGATAGATAGATAGATAGATAGATAGATAGATAGATAGATAGATAGATAGATAGATAGATAGATAGATAGATAGATAGATAGATAGATAGATAGATAGATAGATAGATAGATAGATAGATAGGAAGAAATAAATTATCCAATAACAATACACATACAAAAAACAAAAATAACAGTCAGCCAATTCTCATGTAAGAGTGAGTGCTCAGTTGGCTAATTTAATGCTTACCCATTCAGGCACATCGTCCTATAATGGGAAGACGTGATGATTTTCAGCTGTTACAGATCTCTGGAGTCACACTCTCTGAGCTAAATTTGATGAGCACTCCCGTTATCTGTCTATACAGCTTAAGCAGAGCTGTGGGAATTTAATTATCAGCATGCTTTCCTCAACATACACTGCACAATGATGAAAGTGTCAAAGAGCGTTAAGTGTTTGTTTTAATTAACATGCATAACAGACCAAGGACACTTGAAAGAGCAGTATTAAATATCACAATATAAAAATTATATATATAAAAAAATTACATCTCACATTAAATTTAATGTGATATATATAGGGTGATTGGGATGCTTTTCTCAAGTCATCTCAATGGCAAAAAGTGTCCGGTTGAAGGTACAAATCAATGCAGTTTCAAAGGGCTTCAGAGGCTCTGCGCGATCCCAGATGAGGAATAGGGTCTTATCTAGCAAAACGATCTGTCATTTTAAAAAACATTAAAAATGAATATACTTTTAAACCTAAATTGCTCATCTTGCGCTGCTCTGCGACGTGCCAGTGATCACGTCGAAAACGTCACACTACATAGGCAGAAGTATCGCCCCAGTGTTTACAAAGTGCACATGCGAAGACTAATACAAAGGACCTTTAGCAAAGAAAAGGTAAAACAATGATGTCGGACAATTTTGAAGTTGAAGATGGAGTGTTTTTTGGTAAAGGGGGTTTGTATTTGTCCTTACATGTTCGCTTGGGGCGGCCTATGTCTAGGTTGACGTTTTCGACGTGATTGCGCAATTACTGGCACGTTGCAGAGCAGTGCAAGATGAGCAATTTAGGTTAAAAAGTATATTCATTAAAAAAAAAATGTGATAATGACCGATTGTTTCGCTAGATAAGACCCTATTCCTCGTCTGGGATCACGCAGAGCCTCTGAAGCCCTTTGAAACTTCATTGATTTTGTAGTGGACAGCACATTCCAGGGCCCAGTTTATGGCCGGGCCCCTCTCTGTCCATAACAATGGACAAAGGTTTGCTACATTTTGATTGGATCTTGGTAGACTGACAAACAAACTGTCCAACGCCATCAGATAAAGATGCTTGGACAACAGCCAGACACCTCTTAGAGGCCAAAAAGACCACCTCTTATACCAAGCCTAGGAAGTACAAGACATCTCATTGGTCTACATGCAGTTTCTGCCCTTCACCCAAATCCCTAGTGTCCTGGTCTATGACTGCCATACAAATTCCACATCACCTTAGCAGTAGTGGGTGAAAGAAAGACCACTTCCAAATCCATTCATAACTATGTTTGGAAAACGTCTCGGGTTATGACTATAACCCTTGTTCCCCGAGAAGGGAACGAGACACTGCGTCATCGTGACGACACTTTGGGGAACGCCCCTCGCGTAAAGCGTCTGAAGAAACTGTAGAATCAGCCCAATCCGATTGGTGTTGCGTGATGACATAGTATGTGACGGCATACCTGGAAGATACAAAGAGACGTCTGAACACAACAGAGATAGCGTTCTTTGCGATGAAGCTAGCGCTCTGATGATTGGGTGGACACGAGACGCAGTGTCTCGTTCCCTTCTCGGGGAACAAGGGTTATAGTCATAACCCGAGACGTTCCCCTTCGAGGGAACTCGAACTGCGTCATCGTGACGACACTTTGGGGAACGAGTACCAACTATCCCGCACCAATCATACCCACCCCAGTGTGAAGCTGGAAACCAGGCACAACTAGGGGGCGAGCACTCTCGCACCAGGCGTCTCAGGGAGATGCAGACTATAAAAATGAATGAAGGTGTGAGGGGTGGCCCACCCCGCCGCCTCGCAGATCTCCTGCATAGAGGCTCCAGAAAGGAGGGCCACAGAGGAGGCCATGCTCCTAGTAGAATGGGCCCTCACGGCTAAAGGTGAAGGCAAGTCGCGCACCTGATAAGCCACGGCTATAGCCTGGACAATCCAACTACTGATCGTCTGTATGGACGCAGGCAGCCCCTTCTTGGGTGAGCCAAAACACACCAACAACTGGTCTGACCTTCTCCACTGAGCAGACTTCTCCAAATAGATCCTCAATGCCCGCACGGGGCAGAGGAGGTGAAGTCGGCTCTCTTCCGCCGTCACGTGAGGTGGAGGATGGAATGCCTGGAGAACCACTGACCTTGCCCTGTTAGATGGCACCTTGGGCACGTAGCCCTGGCTGGGATGCAAGATGGCTTTAACCATGCCAGGGGCAAACTCCAGGCAAGTCGGCGTGACCGCCAAGGCCTGGAGGTCCCCCACTCTCCTCAGAGAAGTGATGGCAAGGAGAAAAGCCACCTTGAAGGTCAGTATTCTCACCTCAGCCGACTCCAGCGGCTCAAAGGGGGCCTCAGCCAACCCCTCGAGCACCACTGCCAAGTCCCATGTTGGGACCCTGGAATGAGCCACAGGCCTCATCCTCCGAGCCCCACGGAGGAATCGTACAACCAGATGGTGCCTTCCCAATGTCGCATCACCTAAAGGTGCGCTGAAAGCCCCAATGGCAGCCACATACACCTTAAGTGTGGACGGGGAAAGACCGGCGGAGAAGCGGTCTTGAAGGAACTCCAGCACTGAAGCCACCGGGCAGTTAACTGGGTTCACCTCCCGCTCTCTACACCAAGTGGAAAATACATTCCACTTTAGGCTGTACAACCTCCTGCTGGAAGGAGCTCTGGAGCTGAGTAGGGTCTCTACGACACCCGCCGACAGGCCCTCTACTAGGTACTGGGCCCCCTCAAGGGCCAGACCCAGAGACCCCACACCTCTGGCCGGGGGTAGGCTTAAATCGTGCCCTCGGCCTGAGATAGCAGGTCCCTCCTCAGAGAGACCTGCCATGGGGGACCGTCCCGCAGGTAGATGATGTCGGAGAACCATACTAAAGTGGGCCACCGGGGTGCTACTTAGAGAAGGCTGATGCCCTCCCGGCGGACACGCTCCAGTACTCCCGGGAGCAGAGTGATCGGGGGAAAAGCGTACAGACGTAGCCTCGGCCACATCTGTGCCATGGCATCCAGCCCCAGCAGGGCCGGATGAGTGAGGGAGAACCACAGCGGGCAGTGGGACGTCTCTTGAGACGCGAATAGATCCACTTCCACCGGGCCCAACCGCTCGCACATAGCCTCCACCACCTTGGGGTGGAGTCGCCATTCCCTGGGCCTCAGCCCCTGCCTCGACAGGATGTCTGCTCCCTAGTTTTGGTCCCCGGGGACGTACATCGCCCTGAGGGATGACAACCTCCCCTGGGACCACAAGAGAACCTGATGCGCCAGTCTGCAAAGAGGGCGCGACCTCAGGCCCCCCTGGTGGTTTAGATACGATACTGCCGACATATTGTCGGATCGTATCAGGACATGGTGGCCGCGGAGGTCCGGGAGAAAGCTCCTCAGAGCTTTGTAGACCACCAGCATTTCCAGGCAGTTGATGTGCCAGGAAAATGCCGGGTCTCCCACAGACCTCTGAAAAAGCGGCCCTCCATGACCGTGTCCCAACCAGTGAGGGATGCGTCTGTTGAAACGGTTTCCCGACAACATGACGCTCCCAGCACCGGCCCCCGGGACAGGAACCAAGGTCTCTTCCATATGACAAGGGAACGAAGGCATCTGCGCGTTACCCTGATAATACAGAATGAATTTCCCCTCAAGGAAAACCCCCTGGTTCACTTACGCATCAGGACATGGTGGCCGCGGAGGTCCGGGAGGAAGCTCCTCAGAGCTTCGTAGACCGCCAGCATTTCCAGGCAGTAGATGTGCCAGGAAGAATGCCGGGTCTCCCACAGACCTCTGAAAAAGCGGCCTTCCATGACCGTGTCCCAACCAGTGAGGGATGCGTCTGTTGAAACGGTTTCCCGGCAACATGATGCTCCCAGCACTGGCCCCCGGGACAGGAACCAAGGTCTCTTCCATATGACGAGGGAACGAAGGCATCTGCGCGTTACCCTAATCATACAGAATGGTCTTCCCCTCAAGGAAAACCTCCCTGGTTCCCAGCCACCACTGTAGGGGTCTCGTGCAGCAGGCCAAGAGAAATTCTGTTGGACGCAGCTGCCGCAAGTCCCAGCAGTCCTAAACTGCTGTACAGTGATGCCCGAATGGAGGAACTTGATAATGATACGCTTCGCCCCCGAAAGCGAACCTCAGGAATCCCCCGTGACACAGAAGGATGGAACATGGAAGTATGTGTCCTCTTTAGATCCACCGTGACAGACCAGTCCTCAGACTGGATCTGAACCACGACACTCAAGCATCTTGAATCTGAATCTCCTCGGAGAACGATCCAAGTACCTCCGATCTAAAGTTGGACGCAACTGGCCATCCTTCTTAGGAACTATGAAGTACCGGCTGTAGGACCCGGACTCCCTGACTGGCGGAGGAATACGTTCAAAGCCTCCTTAACCGACAGGGAGTGTACTTCCTGTTCCATTACCCGCACCTGCTCTGGGCCGACCACAATCCAGACCACCCCGTTAGACTTCGGGGGAGGGAACTGAACTGCGGCCTGTAACCCGTTCTACAGTACGCAGGACCCATGCAGATATATTCGGAGGCATAACCATGCGCCGAGATAATCTGCTAAGGGAACCAGCCTCTCGAGGCCGGCCTCGGGTGTCAACCGAGCCTCCTCCCCGACCCCCTGAAGCGGCTAACCGGCAGGGCGAAATCGAGGAAGATTTTCGGTGTGCGTACGCGTTTGCTGGACCGCCGCAGGTCTTGCTAGAGGCTAATTTTTATTAATACAAATTAATAGGTTTTCCTAATGGATGGAGATCACATGGGGACACACGGGGACAGTTGCCTCTAAAAATGTCTCTAGTACAACAAGTTTTTGTGTAAATAGTAGTATTAAGGGGAAATTGAAAATTATTTGTTGGATTGTTCAGATCAGATCATGTGAATTAGTCCATGTCTCCACTCCAGACAGGCAACCCAGCATACAATGTGTAAGTGCTACATTAATTAACACTGACACTTTTTATTGCCTTTGTGGTTTCTGAGTACAAAGTGACTGATTTATTATATGAAACAATCAAAAAAATGGCTGGGACCTCTGGGATGTAAGAGTGGCGTGTCCACTTTCTGACCACAAGATGTCGTCAGTGTGCACCATACTAAAAAGCTAAGAGCAATGAACTATTTTTATTGTGGGTTCATTTCAACTTGCATGCAGTGAATATTTGTTACAAAAACCTTGACCGGAAACATAGCTATAAATACACCTGAAATAATTAGTGCATAATTAACTTTGATAAATCAAGGCAGAAAAATAACAGGAACATGAGGGCCAGGAAACAGTGAACAAGATTAAGACTATGAACAAGAATGGATTTCCAAATAAAAGACATAACATCAATAAAGACATGTACTTAAAACATGAACCATAAACAAAATCTAAGCAGATGTGACAGTCAGTGGTTTGAGGGTACAGAAATGAGAAGAACACGCTTGTACTCACTGCTGCAGGGCTCTAAAAAATGCTCTCTGATCACATGAAGATTTGCAAGTGTTTGATGCCCTAAATTATGCGACAATGATGTAATGTTCCATCTCTGTAGCCCAGCCTGGGCTTCTTTTGCTCTTTGAGTACATGAAATTTCATGCCCACTCCTCAAGGGTTTTCTATTTGAACTCAGTGTTGAAATTTCAGGAGGAAATTTAAAGCATGCCCTGGAACAGATGTAGTGGAATGACAGCATCTCTGATCACACCATTCTCCAAATTGGACATTCATGTAAGCTAAGTAAGCTATTTAAAGAAAGTCATAATTTATTGCATCAGACAGTCAAAGTGACATGATACATTTTCTTACATAGGCATATGGCTTCTCATTTACTAAAAAGGTTTTCTGTTCAGCAATGCAGTTTAACTAACACATCACACACCCTGCTTAGTTGAAAGTGAAACGCATAAGCATTTCAGTTTCATAACTAAGGACTTGCTCAGGTTCGTTATTTTAAAGTAGATGTTTTGCTAGTGTCTAGTATGTCCCCTAGAAATCCCTTAAAGGGGTTATCATATAAGAATGTCCTGCAAGTTTCGGAACTGAAAACTTTCTTGTTAGTCCAAAACAGCTTTTATTGTAACCATGCCCAGAGAACAACTTGTTGTGGATTGTGCCTATAATAGATGGTGAAAGACTGCCTCTGCAGAAGAAGATCAACGCCTACTTCATCATCGCTACTTTGGCCCCACCCACTGGTGTGTTAGTGAGATGACGAGGAGAGAAGAGCGATATCAGAGAGGAGAGAAGAGCAATACTGTTTCGCCACACATTCTTACATATTCTGGTCTTTAGCGACCCGGATCTATATCTAACATGGATAGATCGCTACATATCTCGATAATATATACAATTCCTGATATTAGAGTAACAATTACAGAATATTAAAATAAAACATATTTTGTTACCTTTTGGAGCTTGGAAGGGTTCAGTTTGAGCAGATGTTTTATACCATTATCACTGTCCTCGTCAGAGCTCATTTCACCAGTGCATTCAGCATCTGGCTCTTATTTGCTATCTCACGCATATTCTCAAAACTAATTTCCAACGTCTTCAAAATAAATATTTTGATCACTGCAGCTTCTTGACCAGATACATCATCAAGTGACAGTGACACGAGTATTTGAATGTGTTCCCTAGTGAAAAAAAAAGTATGCTAAGTATACTTGCAGCAAGACTAATTATCAGTATACTTGAAGTGTGTTAATGATTAGCTAACTTGAAATGTGCTATTTTGAAACAACTAATTTTGTACTAAGTATATTTTAGTTGTAAATAAGTTGTATTAAAGCATAATTTTAAGTGTATTTAGTGTACTTTTATGTGCTAAATTGGAACAACATTAAGTAGAGGCCTACTTGGTATGCTTTAAGTATAGGGACTAATTACATGCTTGATTAGTGATGTTAAATGTGCTTTATTTTTATTATAAGTATATTTATTTGTGTTATAAGTATACTTTATTTGTGTTTTAAGTACATTACAAATTAATGACCAGTGTCTTCAGAACACACAAGCAATATACTATGAATATATAATTTATTTCAGGTTTATTTATTTACTTTACCTTCGCTAAATACAAAACATATACACGTTGTAGTCAATAACAATATAATGTATTATTACTTAGCTATACATTGTACAATATACTTTGAATATAATGTCACACAATACAGTAGTTTAAATGTGCTACCAAGGCTGTCAACTTTTATTCAAAAGTTTATTATTTAAACTTTTATTTATATTTATTTACATTAGTCTTACTTACTTATTACTTACCTCCAAACTGCAGGAATTTTTCTCTAGTTCTTTTCGGCATCGCGTAACGTTAGGCCATTTTATTCCGAGCCAGTTTATCGTCGCCATCAAGGTCAGGCTGCAAACCTCCCGTGGCGTGAGTGAGTGACGAGGGACAGACGCACAAACAGCAGCTCTGCCTCTGATTGGCTGCAGGCAGTGAACAACACAATCTGATTGGTCACAGACCAAGTTGAAGAGACATTTGAATTCCGATAATACTCAACAACTCAACTCATATTTTCTTGCGTTGTATTTTAGTGTGCTGTTGGTTTAATATAGAATTGTGTCTACGATTGTAACATGATTCTTCTCTGCCAGTGTAAACTCATTAAACATAATTATTTACACTTAAATCACAACTACAGTAGGGCTTGTAGCCCACACTGCATTTATTTAAAAATGGGCTTTTAATGCATTAGTCATATTTTAACACTTATTTATTCATGCTTAATTTGAACACTTAAGCATGAATAAATAACCTTAAACATTACTCAAATTTAACTTTAAATATACTACAAATTAAGGATATTTAATATGTATTTTTAAAATGTGCTTTCAGTGCATTGTTTTAAATATATTTTAAAGTAATATTCAAATAAGTACACTTTTAAAAAATACACATAGAACTTTCAATTTAAGTACATTTTTCTAAAATGACAAAATGACGATATTTGTGTCATCTGAGGATTTTTTCCAGAAATAAAATGAATAATTCTCTCATCTCAGGGGGACATGAGGGGGGAAAGTACGATAATTTGAATATACTACCAGGTTTCTACAGATACAAAGCTTAGTGCTAATCACTGAAGTAACCCTTTAAGGTATGTTGAGGATACACAGTAAAAAACGTTGGGTTATTTTTTTAACCCTACCGTTGGGTTACACATATTGGGTCAATATGTTGGGTTATTTTACAAAAATGTTGGGTCATTTTAAAATCGTTGGGTTATTTTTAGTAATAACCCCAGACATCCCAAGTCTCCCGGAAGTTCCGGGAGTCTCCCGCATATTGATAGCGGCTCCCTGATGCCCGCAAATTAGTTAAATTCTCCCGCAATCTAGAGCGAGCGAGCAAAAGCGCGCATGCGAACACAGACTGTGCACGCACTCAGGGCAGAGAGGGAGAGAGAGCGAGAGACCTTGCGTGTGTGTGCTAGTGTGCACCTAATGAAGCGCATGTAAGACAGAGAGCATCCTGATTGGCCTGTTTCGGTAAGTCAACCAATCAATTGTCAGTGTGGGCGGGCTTTTATCTCTTCTCCCAAACCGAGTTAATCAGTGTATCTAGAAACTGGAGCGCCATGGCAGAGCGAGAGTGCCCCAAAAAACGAAAGTATAAAGTATAAACATAATGACAATCTTGCACGCTGTACAGTTTGTAACTGACATGTTATGGTTGAGTTAAACAAGTTTCATTTCATGTGCATATTTTTCAGGTCGGCTAGTTGCCAAGGCATGAAAACAACAAATTCCTTAGACCTGTTTAAAGTTGCAATGAAATATAAATAAAAGCATTTTACATAAATAGTATAAGCAGCTTATGTAAATAGTAAAAGTGATCTACATAATTTTTTACAAATAATTGCATAGGCCTATAGAAATTATATATTAATGATATATTATATTATATTATATACCATACAAGTAAAGTCATGTTCTGTGGTGAAATGTCATCTTCGGTACCTTTCCTCCTTTCATGTTTTTTTTATTATTTTTTTTTGTGCGGGGGGGGGGGGGGGGGAATACCTCCCTGAAATGACTTTTTTCAGGTTGGGATGTCTGTAACCCGGCCATTGGGTTACGGTTTCCGCAGCGATGGTTCAAATTTTAACGGCAAAATGGCCAGTGACAGTCAATAGAAGAAGCTGCTGCAGCCTGACTATGATTTGAAAGGTAAGTCATATCGTTTTTTATGTATACAACTCTTATAACATTATGTATTGTGTACTGAAACGTTGAATATAGTCAAAAACTGAATTTAATATTATATTTATATAAGTTCACTTTAATCAGTTTTAATGCTTTCGATAGGAAATAAACCCTAGCTATCTCAGTTAGCACGCTGGCAGCAATAAAGTAATTAAAACATTACTCTAGCGAAACTGTTTAGAAACTTGGTGATAAAGTAAACGTTAGGCCTAGTCTGAAATCGCTATAATGCCGCGCGGAGCATTATCAGCTCGGCCGGTGCAGCGCGAGCTCAGACCCGGTCGCACGACAGCACAACAGCGCTGTGAGATCCAGCGAGATGCGTTTGAACTTTGAATTCGCCGAAATATCTGTTGTGAGATGAATGAGTGCAGATATTCCCAACACCAATAAACAATTAGGCTAGTTAACGACAGTTAGAATGTTTTCCAACCCACAAATTACCTAGTTTTACTGTAGTAACCAGACATCCCAACCTGAAAAAAGTCATTTCAGGGAGGTATTCCCCCCCCCCCCGCACAAAAAAAAATAATAAAAAAAACATGAAAGGAGGAAAGGTACCGAAGATGACATTTCACCACAGAACATGACTTTACTTGTATGGTATATAATATAATATAATATATCATTAATATATAATTTCTATAGGCCTATGCAATTATTTGTAAAAAATTATGTAGATCACTTTTACTATTTACATAAGCTGCTTATACTATTTATGTAAAATGCTTTTATTTATATTTCATTGCAACTTTAAACAGGTCTAAGGAATTTGTTGTTTTCATGCCTTGGCAACTAGCCGACCTGAAAAATATGCACATGAAATGAAACTTGTTTAACTCAACCATAACATGTCAGTTACAAACTGTACAGCGTGCAAGATTGTCATTATGTTTATACTTTATACTTTCGTTTTTTGGGGCACTCTCGCTCTGCCATGGCGCTCCAGTTTCTAGATACACTGATTAACTCGGTTTGGGAGAAGAGATAAAAGCCCGCCCACACTGACAATTGATTGGTTGACTTACCGAAACAGGCCAATCAGGATGCTCTCTGTCTTACATGCGCTTCATTAGGTGCACACTAGCACACACACGCAAGGTCTCTCGCTCTCTCTCCCTCTCTGCCCTGAGTGCGTGCACAGTCTGTGTCTCGCATGCGCGCTTTTGCTCGCTCGCTCTAGATTGCGGGAGAATTTAACTAATTTGCGGGCATCAGGGAGCCGCTATCAATATGCGGGAGACTCCCGGAACTTCCGGGAGACTTGGGATGTCTGAGTAACGCAAACTGCAACTGGTATTTTGGCAGAAATGTGTTGTATATTCATAATGAATGTTGTCATATGAATATAGTCATGCATGTTACTATTAAATGTATTACAAGAGTAGTTAAAGCATCCAATTATAGTATTTTGTCTTACAAAGCTATTACAGTTTTTGCCTTTATTTTAAATGTTGTACTAAATGTGTTTTAGACAAATGGATTCATTTGTTAAGCAAAGACTACAACAATTGAACCTCTTCCATTTAATTAAAGGTGAGTAAGCTATTGAAATAAGTTGTACACAATTATTTTTAAAGACTAGTCTACTTTTCTGAAAATGTTTCTTTTTTTCCAGCTTCATTCTAATGCAGAGGAAGGAGTGGATGAAAGGTTTACGCTGCTTGATGACAGTGGTTCTTGACTCTAGTCCTGGAGTATCCCCAATAGTACACAATTTGGACGTCTCCCTTATCTGACACACATTTCCGGTTTTGGAGTCTCTCTACTAACAAGCTGGTAAGTTTAATAAGATTAGATAGGCCAAATGTGCAGTGCTGGTGCTACTACAGAACCAGGCTGTTTGGGAAACAACCTGTTTATTACTTATGTATGTTTGTTTGTTTATTTTTTTCAGCTGTCTTCCCTCTTTTTCATAAAGTATGTTTTCATTTCAATAGAGTATGAGTTGTCTGATGACTGACTGATTTAATGGCAAAAGAACTTAAGAAGCCCTCACAGCCAAATCGAGGAGTTCATTGAGACGTACAACACCTCAACAATCTGTGCATGGATTTGATCATCTGGAACAAAAACTATTGAAGATATGAGTAGAGAACATCCCAGACTTCACGACTATCCTGGAATGGTGAGTTTAATGATGTTCATTATAGAGAAGGCATGTTTTATTTTGAAAAAATTGTTTTGGTTGCGTCTAAGTGATTATGAAATTAGGTCCATACACGTGGTATAGATGAAAACTGTTTTTTCTTTTTCTGTAAACTCTTTCAAAAGGTGATCATGGAGAAATTCCCTTTAAAACCCTTCCTGCCATCCTGCCATCATCGCCATACCTCACAAGTGGAAAAAATGGTGTGTCCAACATAGGCTGAAATGAAGAGAAGCTTAAATGACATTCTTGCTGTAAGTAAAAGCAACACTATCAAATTAGCTTTGATAAAGTGCACCGCTCTGTGGCTCATATGCATCCATTTATTCTTTCCTTTAGTGATTCTGCTTGTGGGTTAGTTCACCCAAATAATTATCCCATAATTTACTCACTCTCAAGTCATCCTAGGTGTATATGACTGATCTTCTTTCAGACGAACACAATCTGAGTAATATTAAGAAAAAGTCCTGGCTCTTTCAAGCTTTATAATGGCAGTGAATGGCAGCCCAAAATTAGAAGACCAAAGGGAGGGGGGGGTAATATTTTTTAATAGAAAAATATCTATTTAAAAATTTGTAGACTAAAATAACTAACTTCCGGCAGACAGCCTTTCGTATTCAACTTACAAAGAAAGTGTAACGCTTCTCGCAGTTCAAAACGCTTGCTCTACGCCCAATGTCATCGTCACGCCAGCTACGTTTTTTCCGGAAGTTGAATACGGAAGGCGGTCCACTGGAAGCTAGATATTTTACTTTATAATGTGTTAAATATAATATATTTGTCTTACACAAACCCATTGATTCATTTCATTGGGTTCTTATTAACCCCGGGAGCCGTGTGGAGCACTTTTATAATGGATGGATGCACTTTTTTGGGCTTCAAATTTTGGGCTGCCATTCACTGCCATTATAAAGCTTGGAAGAGCCAGGACATTTTTTAATACAACTCTGATTGTGTTCGTCTGAAGAATGCCATATACACCTAGGATGACTTAAGGGTGAGTAAATCATAGTTCACCCAAAAGTGAAAATGACCCTATCCCATTAATTACCCTCATGTCGTTCCAAAACTGTAAGACTTTCGTTGTTCTTCGGAACACAAATTAAGTTCTGAGAGCTTTCTGTTCCTCCATTGACGGCCTATGCAACTACCACTTTCAAGGCCCAGAACAGACATCATTATAGTAATCCATGTGACTCAAGTGGTTTAGCCTCAATTTTATGAAGCGACACGAGTGCTTTGTGCAACAACAAAAAAACATCACACAACATCTGCTCTCTCATCAACACACAACATAAGCGTCAAGGTGCTCTCGTGATCATGCATTGAGATTAATATTTTGTAAATAAAGTGGTAAATTATGGTTAAGGGATAGAATATACTCACATCACTTCATAAAATTGAGGTTGAACTACTGGAGTTAAATGGATTACTTTAATGTCTTTACTGCCTTTCTGTGTTCCGTAGATGAACAGAAGTCTTACGGGTTTGAAAAAGCATGAGGGTGAGTAAATTATGACAGAATTTTTATTTTTGTGTAAACTATCTTTTTAAAAGCAGGTGTAATGACTAATTATAGTGACAATTTTTTAATTCAGTACAGCACTACTTCATTGTAACTTTTATGTAATGTAACACTGCTGATGTTGTCACTGCATGCCAACTGAACTTTATTTATTCTTTTAAGGTTGGAACTAACGTGGTGCATTAGCTGAACAGTGAGACAAGCCAGGATCCACATGACAATTCTTGGGGACAAAGAGAACTCGCAGTTTTTTTTTTCATTTTCAGTGTGGAGGAAGTTGAACAGAAGACCTTATTTCAAGCACTGGATGTATGTTTCAGATTTCTTTATACATCTATGACAAACTATCCAAAGACCTCTGCCCCCATTTGGGAGTTTTTGCAGCATGCAAACTTGAATATATCTAGAGGAGTTCCTTCAACACATTGCTGCCTCATTAAGAACTTTGATCATCATCATTTGTATTTGTTTTGCTACTTAAGGTATGTTTACAACACATTAATGCAGTGTACACATCAAAGTAGTTTATTTCTGGAAGGATTTAATATTATGAATTTGTGTATTCCGTTGTATAGGTTTTGAATGTAATATTTCTGTACACTTTTGTGTAGTTTTAAATGTAGTATTAATTTTTGTGTTGTATGTACACATTTTATGTATGTTTACTCTATGTACATTTGTGTGTAGGTTTCAAATATGTTTTGATTTGAATGTGTACTTTGTAAATTTTTTAATAGGTTTTGAATGTATTTGTGCTGTGTATTTTGAATTTAATATGTACACATTTGTATATTTGCATTAAATGCTAGACTCCCCAATATTTAGTTTGACATTTAAAATGTATGTATTGTTTCTTACAAATAAACAATCTGTATTTGAAAATGTGTATTTTATTTATTAAAATAATGACATGAATAAAAATAAAAAGTTAACTCAACTGTTGGGTTACTTTTAACCCAACTGTTTTTAACCCAATGCATTGGGTTAAAATAACCCACAGTTGGGAAGGTGCTATACCAACCCACAGTTGGGTTACTTGTTGGGTTATTTTTAACCCAACATTTTTAAGTGAGTACATTCCAACTTACTGAAAAGTATCATGTGTTGTGTAATCGCTCAATCAATGTTTCAACCGTGGGAAGACGTCAATAAAACAGCTTGTGAACAATGTCACGTAGCATTACATTTACCTCAGAAGTCATTCAGTGCTGTTACTAGAGAAATCAACTCTTTCACTAAATATAGGCACTATATTAGCCTTTATATTCATTATATTCTACTTAACCTGTTAGTGATGTCTTGTTTATTTAATGTATGTTTAAATAAATCTGTCATGAAAATGACAGTAACTGTGTAGGCTATAAATGATTTCAACAACGAATTGGAGTAAAAACATAATTTTATAATTAGATTTAGAAGTTATGTGAAGTTTACATGTTTGCTTACAATGTGTTATTTGAGTGTTGATTATTATATCTAAAAATAAATAGCAACTGAATTTAGGCTAATAGTTTGGGCTCTGTTGTTAAAGGTCCCGTTCTTCGTGATCCCATTGTTCAAACTTTAGTTGGTGTGTAATGTTGCTGTTAGAGCATAAATAATACCTGTACAATTATAAAGCTCAAAGTTCAATGCCAAGAGAGATATTTTATTTAACAGAAGTTCCCTTTCAAAGTCTACAGCGAACGGCTGGCTTGGACTACATCCTGGTACTTCCTTCATAAATGACGTCGATAGAACAGTAGAACAGACTAACCTCCGCCCACAAGAATACGTGAAAAAAGGGGGCGTGGTCTTGTTGCTGTCCCACGTGGAGAAGAGGAAGTGTCGCGTGGAGAAAAGGAATTGTTGCATTTGACTGTGTTTGTCGCCATGTCGTCAAGACGCTGTTATTTTCCTCCCGGAGTCAAATCACCTTTGTTTGGCTTTCCCAGAGACGCTGTAGAGATCATTAAGCGCATACATCTCCCGTTAAGAGGCGTGACCTTTCCGTGCAAGTTACGTGCGCTAAGCTGCTGTCGAATCACAACACAGGAACCGTGCCACGTTCGCTAAGCTGCGGTCAAATCACAACACGGGAACCGCTGGCACAATCAGAACTCGTTATGTATTTCTGAAGGAGGGACTTCATAGAACAAGGAACTCATCAGCCGTTTTTAGGACAGTGAAAACAGCGGTGTACAGATAAGTAAATTGTGTGAAAAATACTGTTTTTTTACACGCGAAACATGAACACATGTTATATTGCACACTGTTAACACAATCAAAGCTTCAAAAACACGAAGAACGGGACCTTTAACCTTTAATATTAAATTGTTTTATTAAATTAATAAATAACTTTAATTGTATAATTATATATACATTTGTTTCTATAAATCTGATTTCAAAACTAATAATATTAAATATATATCATATTAAAGTAATTTTCTGCAAAGTAATAATAATAATGATAATAATAATAATAATAGGCTACACAACGTCATTGACCTATATATTTCTCCATAAGATGTAGGCTATTATTAATCTTTCACCAGCTACTTTTGGTATTATTAGCCTATATTGTTCAGTATTACCTGTCTGAGAGTGCTTCCTAAAATGTCAAACATCTGGATCAAATTAATGACAAAATATCTTACGACGTTAACGGGCAGAAAACGTCTCCAGAGGAAATATTCCCGTAGCGGCCGCTTTGATCCTTGACATTCCATTATGACATCACCATCATTCTGTCAAAGGACGCGCGCACAAAACAACCCCCGCTGTCACACGCGCTCAAGGAGCATTTGTCTTCAGCGAAAAACGCAAAACTGTATCAAGTTGGCAGGGAGGCAGACTCGTCGCTTCTACCGACACCGTTATTTGTGCTCAATTGAACGCTTTTAATCATGGATGCGTCCCTCTTTCAGTTCTTCATAGAGGAATTCGTCGACTCCAACTGTACTCTTATGGGTGCTTTTCCGCACACTTTATACGAGAATTCGTCTTTCGCATCGATGAGTGTCGATGGTGGGAATTACATTGGTTGTTAGCGCATGTGTTTTATTCAGACATTATAATGCACATTAATAAGCATCGGTTATATTTTCCTCTAAGGCATCTATTGTAACGCCACCACGGATGAAATCGGAACTTGCTGGCCAAGAAGCAACTCTGGACGGATAATTGAGCGACCGTGTCCGGAGTTCATTAACGGCGTCAAATACAACACCACTAGTAAGACCCGTTCACTTTCTATTCATTTACATGGAGCAGGAGAAGTGCGTGTCTTTATATGCTGTGGCTCAGTCCTTTAGTCTGAGTTCAAATACATCAAAAAGGTGCTCAGCAAATTGAGTCAGTGAGTTTATGACAGATAAAATAAAATCAAAAATAGGTCCCACTTTTAGTTTAGGTCCCAATTCTCACTATTAACTACGACTTTTGCCGCTATAAACTCCACTCTAAAAAAAAAAAGGTTCTATATGGCACCAAAAAAGGTTCTTGGCTCGTAATCATAGGGGAACCTTTTTTAGTGCTATATAGCACCAATTTTGGTGCTTCAGTGGTTCTTCAGCGGTTCTTCAGAGGTGCTATATAGCACCTTAGTCAAAGAACCGGTGAAGAACCTCTGAAGAACCGCTGAAGAACCACTGAAGCACCAAAATTGGTGCTATATAGCACTAAAAAAGGTTCCCCATTACGAGCCAAGAACCATTTTTGGTGCCATATAGAACCTTTTTTTTTTAGAGTGTTAGGCTACTGCTTAAGCTAGTTGTTAAGTTTAGGAATTGGTCGGATAAAGGGATGTAGAATATGGCCAAGCATTAATATGTGCTTTATAAGTACTAAAAACTAATACACGAATTACTAGTAATATGCATGCTAACAAGCAACTAGTTAAGAGTGAGAATTGGATCCTAAACTAAAGAGTTTACGAAAATTGATAGGAAACAAGTTCAAAGCTTAGAAGATTTCATGACAAGTAAAGCTTTTGACTTATTTTTTTTTTCTCTCAATCTTTATTCACATATATGACATAATATTAATATTTTAGGCCAGTAGTTCTCAGCCCTGTTCCTGGGAACCCCACCGCTTTTGCACATTTGTATGTCTTCTTTAATGTCTTGTCTGGTTAATTTACCAGATCTGATTCAGATCATCAGCTTGTTAGGACAGAGCTCAGTGTGTCAGATAGAGAGACATACAAACCAAGAGCAGTGGGACGCCAGGAGCTGAAACCATTGATTCAGACAATTGTTCGGTCACCATTTGTGCTTCTGTGGACAATGTTATCTGCCCTGCCACATGTTCTTTGCTTTAATGTGTGAAATGAAGCAATGCTGTGAAGTTCTTGTAACACACACACATACACATACACATGCACACACACATTGCCTCCATTCTGACACTCAATCTCAGTGATGCAAGGATAAGTTTTATTTTTATTTTATCTGAAGAAATTGCCTTAAAATAACATGACGTGAGTTAAAGTTGTATGCTTTTTTATTGTGAAATTCTGAGAACTTTTTCATAAATATGCCAAATGTATGCATTTGTTATCATTCATTATATAATTTGAAAAGAGATCATTTAAAAATTAAGTCAAATCACCTTCATTTACATAGTGCTTTTTAAAATACAGATTGTTTCAAAGCAGCTTTACAGTGATACATTAATGGACATTAATGGAAGAGAGATTGTTTTGGCTATAGCGTCTCTAGAAAAAAGTTATTGTCCAGCTAAAGTACGTTTTTGACTGATTCATTTCCGTTGTAAAAAATCATTAGTTATTTACTTTGGAGCCAATTACACAACAACATTTTCAACTTAAACAGAAAACTATTAATGTTTTTGATCGTTTATTTGCGTGGCAACAGTGTTTGTTGGCTATAGAGCGCAAACTTTGAAACAGGTACCGTTATCATCTTCGTGTAAATTAAAAGACACAAATATATGAGAACCGTGATGGCATGCACTTAAGCATTACCTGTTTAGTCTATAGGCAAGAGCATTTGAATATGTATGTGCGCAGGTGCTTAGTTTTTCTTTACAAAATAACTGCCAAAGTACTTGTCTGGCTTGCAAAATACAGCGTTTTTAGCCATTTATGATCATTTCAACAACATTTTCATCTGTACAGAGGGAAAGGAAAGTGAAGGAGGCATTCACAAAGGGGAGTCTAGTTGATGCTAGCCTATGAGTGCGATATTGCTCATATATATACATATTGGTTAATCATGACCAAAAATGCCATTTTGACAGCTATTTTTAAACAAATAGTGCAGTTGTTTTTAAGTGAATAAACATTTACAAATTTAAACCAGTTTACCCTGAAATATCCAAATTATACCAGTCATTTTGAGATGCCAGAGATTTGGAGGATTAGAGATTTGGAAATCTATTACATTAACTCAGAATATCACTGTATATATACACTCACCTAAAGGATTATTAGGAACACCATACTAATACTGTGTTTGACCCCCTTTCGCCTTCAGAACTGCCTTAATTCTACGTGGCATGGATTCAACAAGGTGCTGAAAGCATTCTTTAGAAATGTTGGCCCATATTGATTGGATAGCATCTTGCAGTTGATGGAGATTTGTGGGATGCACATCCAGGGCACGAAGCTCCCGTTCCACCACATCCCAAAGATGCTCTATTGGGTTGAGATCTGGTGACTGTGGGGGCCATTTTAGTACAGTGAACTCATTGACAGGGTGCATTATCCTGCTGGAAGTAGGCATCAGAGGATGGGTACATGGTGGTCATAAAGGGATGGACATGGTCAGAAACAATGCTCAGGTAGGCCGTTGCATTTAAACAATGCCCAATTGGCACTAAGGGGCCTAAAGTTTTCCAAGAAAACATCCCCCACACCATTACACCACCACCACCAGCCTGCACAGTGGTAACAAGGCATGATGGATCCATGTTCTCATTCTGTTTACGCCAAATTCTGACTCTACCATCTGAATGTCTCAACAGAAATCGAGACTCATCAGACCAGACAACATTTTTCTAGTCTTCAACTGTCCAATTTTGGTGAGCTTGTGCAAATTGTAGCCTCTTTTTCCTATTTGTAGCAGAGATAAGTGGTACCGGGTGGGGTCTTCTGCTGTTGTAGCCCATCCGCCTCAAGGTTGTGTGTGTTGTGGCTTCACAAATGCTTTGCTGCATACCTCGGTTGTAACGAGTGGTTATTCCAGTCAAAGTTGCTCTTCAATCAGCTTGAATCAGTCTGCCCATTCTCCTCTGACCTCTAGCATCAACAAGGCATTTTCGCCCACAGGACTGCCGCATACTGGATGTTTTCCCCTTTTCACACCATTCTTTGTAAACCCTAGAAGTGGTTGTGCGTGAAAATCCCAGTAACTGAGCAGATTGTGAAATACTCAGACCGGCCCGTCTGGCACCAACAACCATGCCATGCTCAAAATTGCTTAAATCACCTTTCTTTCCCATTCTGACATTCAGTTTGGAGTTCAGGAGATTGTCTTGACCACAACCACACCCCTAAATGCACTGAAGCAACTTGCCATGTGATTGGTTGATTAGATAATTGCATTAATGAGAAATTGAACAGGTGTTCCTAATAATCCTTTAGGCGAGTGTATGTATGTATATTATTTTTACCAGAGGTCATTTGGCTCAGTAGTTTGCTCCGCTATGCAAGTTTTGTAAAGGACAAACTCATTATTTTGTATAAGTAGACCCGCAGGGAATCTGTCCCCACAGAACTCCATAAAGCTCTGAATACATATTGTCATTCATAAAACTCTACATATCCTCTGCTTTTTATAAGCTAATTTATTAAATGTTTTGGCTATTTTATTTTTACTTTCATCTACCAATAAGATTGTAGTAGCCTACTCTCAGCTCTGTTGAATACATTTTACCAAGTTTAAATAATTGTTTTTATAAATTATAAATTGATAGTCTGCAAATTCCACCTGGGCCTATAAAGGCCATTTACACCAATAATGATAACTATAAAGATAACCATAACAATAACTAGGCCTATATAAGTATCCACACAAGTGGATGTACTGCGCTGCAGTTTTGTCATCTACCACTTTAAATGCTCGGGCTCTTTAAAGCAGGATGGATTCTTTTAATGTTTTTATCATTCATGAGCTGAAAAAACATGTAATTTATTTATAAAGCACAACAAAAGTTGACCACTGCACTGTACAGAGAAAATAATAAAAGACAGTAATAATAAAAGACGAAATACATCACTAAATATGAGTTAAAAGAAACGTTATAATGAATGAAATGCAAGGGTAAAAAGATAAGACTGTAACTTCGATTTAAATTAATTTACAGACGATGCAGACCTCACAGATAAAGGAAGACTATTCCATATCCCAGGACCAAAAGCACAGTCACCGCAACTTCAGTCTTGATCTTGGAAATATGAGAATAACTGTCTGAGGATCGCAAGCATCTTACTGACTTATTCACGTTTAAAAGATCCGACAAAATAGGAAGGTGCCAGACCATTTAAAGACTTAAAAACAAACAACATTTGAATTCAACTCTATAACGCACTGGCAACCAATTAAGAGACATGAAAATCGGAGTAATGTGTTCTTGTTTAACCCCAGTTAGAAACCTGGCTGTGGCATTTTGGACCATCTGAAGCCGTGACATGGAGGATTGGGGGGATTCCAATAATCCACTTGTGAAAGTGATTCCAATTATATAGTTTCTCTGTGCCATATATATATAGCAGGGAAATATAGCAGACCTGGGCATTGTACGACCCGCGGGCCACATCCAGCCCTCTGGCTGTCCTTGACCGGCCCGCGTGAGGTAATTCAGGGTTCGACAATAAGGTATGGCCCTGGCCAGCGTGAACGACGCTCGGGACGTAGCTGCAAGATCCAACAAAGATCACAAAACTGTTTTGCGTCTGTGAGCAACACACGATAGTGAAAGACCGCAATCTCATTTATAACGCAGTCAAATGCTTCATTCTTGAATGAATCAGCTGTTTGAATGGTTGAATCTCACTGACTCACTCATTAACAGTGATATGCTGCCACCTACTGGCGGTTTTAATTTCACTTTTAAAGTATCTTTTCATTTTAAATAACTTCAAATATCAATATTAAACATTTTATGTTTAAAACATCAAAACACAAAGCCAATAGAAAAATCCTCAGTGTTGAGCCCTGTAATTGGTAAAATAAAAGTCAAACGCAAATAGGTGTAATTAGGTGCATGCAATACCACTGCACTGCTTTTATTTATACCCAAATGGGTTCACGATCATGTAGGACAGCTTCCAAGAAAGCTTTGCCGTTAGCCCGTTAGTTTTTAACAAAGCATGAACTTCTAAGTATTTATTTACTGAATTCAATCGTTCCGGCCCTCTACAAACGCCCCAGTTTCTCATGTGGCCCCTTGGGAAACCCTTGCCCACCCCTGGTCTAGAGGTTGTAAACAGTGGTTAAAGTGGGATTTGGCAGGTGGGGGAACCCTCAAATTTTGTGTAGGTGCAACAGGGAAAAATGACTCACCGTGGGACAACATATTGAGTATCGTGGTATAGCAATACTTTTTGGGACAAGAGTGTCACTGTGGAACCAAGTGTCACAAAACTTATTTACTTTATATATTAATGTTTTTTTTTTGGTCCATCTACATCTACACTGATATGATGATGATACTATGTTAAAATAATATGCAACACAACCTTGTTTTTCACAATGTAAATTCAAACATAAAAATGGGAAATATAAAAATGATTAAATCCTGAATTAAGAACACGTAAGGCCCTGGGGCTATAACAAACCCTTGTTTAGCCAAACCCACCAAATCTTGGTGCCACAACGTTTTCTACCACAGAAATAATTTGTATTTTTTTTTAAATAAAAATAAAATCGTCAAAGTACAGAGATACAATGAGTATATACTGTCTGAATATTCAATTTTAATATTAAGTAGGCCTATATATAAATATTCCAGGCTGCAACACATTAACAGCATAAACGCATTAACTCCAGATACGATGTCAGGGATGAGAGAGAGGACCCAAAAAGCGAAAGCAGGTAATCTGTTTCTATTAAAGTCTTTTAATAGAAAATAAGCAAACGGCAGCTGAAGCCGACAAATAGAAAGTCTTTCTTGAAAACAACAACTTGAGAGGCTGTAGTCCTGGGTAGGCAGACCGGTCCGTAGATGAGAACAGCGGTGTCAGGCAGACGGCCGTAGAAGAACTCAAAGTTCCGATGACAGCTTTCAGCGGTAGGCGAGCTGGGCAGAGCACAGATCTAGCACAAGCATGTGAGCCGATCCCGTAGATATGAAGGTGGTGAAAACCAGACAGGGTAAGACAGGGGTAGGTGATAACAGGCTCTGACAAAAAAGGGGAACAGGTGTGGAAAGAATGAGCGTGATGGCAACAGGTAATGAGGGGCAGGTGAATCTGAGTGTATGCGTCTGTGTGCCCGGAGGAAGGGCGTGAGTCTAAGAATGACCAGCAGAGAGAGAGAGAGAGAGAGAGAGAGAGAGAGAGAGAGAGAGCCAGGATCATGACATACGAGGTCAAAGCAAACAAGTTTCCAGAAACAGAAACAACTTTTGAGTATACAACTGGCTTAAGGAGTTTTACAACCAGTGAGGTCCCAAATTTGAGCTATTTTGGGGGTTTGGTCCCCCAATAATTTTTTTTATTTTTCTGATTTAACTTTGTGCATTTTAAGATGTTTGAAGGCTAAAAATAATAATAAATAGCTTTCAAAACAAACCATGTTAGTGGTTTGTCATCTTGTCATACCTACTCTCTCCTCATTTCATCACTCTCTCATTTCCATCTTTCCTCTTTATTTTTCTCTCAGTCTCCTTCTCTTGCCCGGTCTCTTCCCCTCCTAAAGCTGAGCTCTGGCTGATAGTCTATTAATTTTCGTCTGTGTCAGAGAAGAAAGGGTTAACTGAAGTTAATTCACTGAAGGCTATGAACGCTATAAAGTTTAATAAATTAATTCACAATATGTACACACTCAAATTCGTTATTTTATGCCTGAAATTATTTTACAACATTTATTATAGATACACCTCGGAAAAATACAGAGGTCCGGATCCTCGGTGACCTCATAGCTGACTATGGCCACCTCAACACTTCACTTTACATGGTCGGAGCGGAGCTCTTCAATCTGGTTCAGCTAGTTTCGCCACAGAGCCTTTACTGTACACTTGATGTTGCGCTTGTATTCAAATGGATAAAGCGACTGCCTGACGCTCGTTATCACTTCAATAGAGCGGCGAAAGCGCCAAACAAGTTTGTTAGCGCTGTGCGTGAGACGATCCAGCTGCTCTCGCTCTGCAACTGTTGGATATATTTATTAATTTATCTGAGGTGCAGATAAACTTTAAACCCACTTTAACCCCTGGTTGTAAACATACATACTTTGATAGGAGTGAACAGTCATTCCTATTGTTATCGGGTTATTCATCATCTCAGTACAGGCATGCATCACAGCTGACTGAGTTTATCCTGGATGACTTGAGCCGGCTAGGTCAATGAGAAAAACTGCGTTTCGCGGGGGCACTGCGGTGCGATCGAAAAGGGCACTTTCACGATTAAAGGGGCATGGGGCTCAAGCCATTATAATGCTTGGATTAGCCAGGACATTTTTAATATAACTCTGATTGTATTCGTCTGAAAGAAGAATGTCATATACATCAAGGGTGGCCTGAGGGTAAGTAAATGATGGGGTAATTTAAATTTTTTGGTGAAATATCTCTTTAATATTGCTTTACAGTATGCAAGTCCGGGTTAACATAAGGGCTAGGTGGGGCTGAAGCCCCAAGGCCCGAGCACAGAGGGGGCCCGTGATTGGCAGAGGAAATGATTGACAGCCGATCGGGAGTACCGGAACTTTTCCTGGTGGGCCACTCGCCAAACCCCACCACGCCCCGCATATTAAGTGCTGGAGTGCAGTGAGTGCATGGGAAACAAACACCAAAAGCCAGGTAATGAAACGGCGCTACCTGATTAAACCATGCATGCATCCAGCATCCAGTCGCAGTGCAAGAGCAGCTGGATCGTCTCATGCACAGCGCTGACAAACTTGTTTAGCTTGTTTTTCACTGCTCTATCGAAGTGATAACAAGGGCCAGGCAGTTGCTTTATCTATTTGAATTTGATACAAGCGCAATGTCATGTGTACAGTAAAGGCCCTGTGGTGAAACTAGCTAAACCAAACTGAATAGTTCAGACTATGTAAACTGAAGTGTTGAGGTAAACTATAGGCTGCCTACACAACTGTAATCATGCCTGTAGTCACCTATAAAGTCACCCAGGTCTGGACCTCTGTATTTTTCAGAGGTGTGTATTAGTGATGCAAGGGTCGTCTCATAACCCACGGGTCCCGCGGGTCGGGGCGGGTAAAGAAATTGTCACTGTATTTGCGGGGCGAGTCATTAAAAAAATACATCCATATTTGTTACATGCAATTCCCTATAGCCATATTAAATATTTGGGAATATCTATTTTCATATGTTATTAGGTTCTTTGATAAGGTTACAATACGAAGGCCGTAGCAACGTAACTTGCGTGATGTCTCCAAACATTTGCCGTCACGTAACACATCACGTTAGCGGCGCGACAAGCAGCTCCCGTCGCAAGCCACAACAAAAACGGTGAAGATGGAAGACGAGGTGCGGGAGAAATTGAAGTTGGGAATTTACATAATTAAAATAAAAAAAGGTCAGGCTGCTAAATCTAATGTTTGGGACCGGTTCTCAGAAATAGTTGCAGCAGGAGACAACAGCAGTATCGGCTACATGAAGTGCAACTCGTGTGAAAACATATACGGACCCACTTTATATTAGGTGGCCTTAACTACTATGTACTAACATTTTAATTAATCATTTGATACAATGCACTTATTGTGTACATACATGTTTTTACATCGTACTTACATTTTTAAATAAACCTGCATGTAATTACATTTGTAATTAATGTCTGTAGTTACATTTGTAATTACATAGTTGACACTTCCCTTACACCTAACCCTACCCTTAAACTTACCCATACCACCACACCTGTCCCTGACTCTACCTGTATCCCACCTCAATATCAGCAATGGTGTTTTGCAATAAATTTACAGTAAGTAAATTTATTGCAAAAAAAGTACATTGTACTTATTTTTTGATGTAAGTACATAGTAGTTAAGGCCACCTAATATAAAGTGGGGCCAAATATACAAACATGAGAGCCACAAAACGGGCACTTCCAGCATGGCAAGACATATTTGTGGGGGGTCTAAGAAAAAGGACGACAGTGGTACGTCTCAAATGATTACCGCATTCCTCAAAAGTAAAGTACCAGCACATGTCAAGTCCGAGGTCACAGACGCTTGTGTTGAATTGTGCTGTCGAGATCTGCGGCCCTTCGACATAGTATCTGGAGATGGATTTCGTACCGTAGCCCAGAATCTAATTAACATTGGTTCACGTTATGGACGTGTGGATGCTAGCAGTGTACTCACTCACAGGCAAACTGTTTGCGACAGAGCCAAAGTGACCGCGCAAGAAAAAAAAGAAATCCTCTCAAAGAAGAAAAATAAAGCTCTGGATTGCGGTGGCATAGCGATAACATCTGACATGTGGACTGATGAGTTCAACAAATGAGCATACACAGCGTTTACTGGTCACTTCATCAATGATGACTGGAAATTGGAGAGCCGTGTCATAAGTACAGCTGAATTTTACTCTACTCTCAAAAAGACAGCGCACAACATCCACGAGCAAATGATTAAGGAGCTTCATGACTTTGGTATTGAACCTGCTCGCATATCAAAAGTAATGTTTGTAAGTGACCAGGGCGCAAACATAAAAGCTGCCCTTCGCAGCTACAAGTGGATGCCGTGCACAGCCCATGTCATTAACATTGTTCTCAAACACACATTCGATGTAAAGGAGAACACGCCAACATACATGCGCGACGTGAGTGATATAATTTCAAAGTGCAAAAACCTTGGGACATACCTGAAAAAATAAGCCACTGTGGTACAGCTCCCACACACCGTGACACAGGAATGTGAAACCCGATGGAAAAGTAAAGTTGAAATGATGCACTCAGTCAGTAAACAGTGCCATGAAATCCAACAGGCCTTGCAGGAGAAAGATCAGCTCCACAGAATGGATGGCATTCAGCTGGATGTGTTAAACACAATTACTGAGTTGGGTTGGGTTGTAAAAATGGATGCAGTGGTGCGGGGTGGGCTAAATCATTTCATAAAAGCGGGACCCGCGGGTTGGAAAAAAAGTGCATCACTAGTGTGTATAATAAATATTGTGAAATAATTGATTAATATAAAATCAACACTACTTTAGTGCTGCAAGAATATCTTCTTATCTGAGCTGCCTGCAGTCTGTCACCACTTGTCAATGTCAAAATATTTGAGATGACCAATCAAATTAAAGTTAGGCGGGCTTTATCCTCCCTTCAGATCCATTTGAATAAATCTTGCATACAACATGACACAGAAAATTATTTTTTCCACTATTTTCTGGAATTTCTGGAAACAGCCCAAACTGTCTGCAGGGTGCTAGAGCACACAGGACCTGAGTTAGACACTTTCAAAACTGAATTTATAAAAAACAAAATGTAAAAGTGTTTTTTTGGGGGGGTTATTACAGCTTAGACAACATATACTTACATGTTTATCACTTTTAGCAGTGTTTTATGTAACTTTAAAGGGTTTCCTGTAAAATGACACCAACATTTTGAACTTAGACCACTGTATGTGTGTATGGGAAGCTTTTCAATTTAGGTAGGCCAAATCAAGGTAGAAATCCCAAAAATGGTCCCAGAGCTTAAGAGGTTAATAACATATATAATATTTCTGTGGTAGAAAACGCTGTGGCACCAAGATCGGCTACTATGAAGGCCCTTGTGTTTATTATAGCCCCAGGGCCCTACATGTTCTTAATCCGGGCCTGACTGTATTTATCCAGGTGAAGTTGAATATACTTATAGTAGTTATTAAGTCTTTATGTGTTGACATTAAATATTATGAAACATGTAGTTTTGTTTAATGTGTAACTATTTGATTTAGTGATAAGCCTAATTAATATTTGTAATGTGTATCACCGGTTAAATGATGCATATCAATTAGAATGTTAAAATTCCAATCATATTGCCTACCCCTAAGCAGTTTAATTGAGGAATTAATTGAAAGTCATGGTGTAAAACATAGACACAACACATTTTACATAGTAGCTACATAATTGAGTTAGTCCCCTAGGGTGCAAGAAACAAGCAACTGTGAAAAAGAACAAAAAATTCTGATTGCTTTTGGATAAAAGAGAAAAATACCTTTGGAGAAACCAGGCAAAACAAGGAGGCCAGTTCTCCTCTGACGAAAATCCAAATATAATGTCTATACTTGTACATTGATTGAAGTCTTTGAGCTCCATCCAGGATTGAACTTTAGAGTGCTCAACTGAGACATTCACATTGTTGAAAATAAATAAGCACATTCCTAGCATTAGGATCCTTTGGAAAGTAATGTTATTTTTAGTCTATCCTGTATCGCTCTTCTCTCCTCGTCATCTCACAAACACGCCAGTGGGAGGGGCCAAACTTGTGACGATCCAGAAGTCCAGAAAAACACAAACAAGGGGCTGATCTGGAAAGTTTGTAGGGCACGCCAAGTCTAAATAGTGTCCCATATGGTGCTCAAGGGAAAATTGCTCCTGCTCCAGGAGTCTTAAAGATGACATAAAGATGATTAGGAGTATCTACAAAAACACTCTTTAATCAAAATTCAACTAGGAAACACGCAATAGAATCACAAGGAATAAAGATACACAACCACTTAAACATCAACGAGACTATACACAGGGTAAACAAAGGGAGCTAAATGAAATGCAGGACTAATCAGCAACTATGGAAACAAAGTGGCACACACTATGAAAATAGGGGTGATATCTTTAAATACTTGTAAAAAAAAACTGATAAATACTTTGCTTGTTACATATACATGCAACATTTCAGCCTTAAGTAAATTATAAATGTTAGCTGGATTGAGATGCACCCTAGGTCAACTTAATAGGAATGACAGGGAATAGGAACAGAACAGAACCAAACCAAAACCCAATTAAACTAAAACAGAACTTTACAGAAAATAACTGTTACAAAATGTCTACACATTTTTTCTAACCATTTCTTTTGTTTGCCATGAGACACAATTTTGAGCATTTTATCATTATGCTGTGAATCAAACAATGAATATAAACCATGAATATACACCAAAAACAACATAAAATGATCATACAAATAATCAATATTATTCTACTCTGTAATCCAAATCTTCATATCCATGTGACACAAATTCAAGACCTTATTCAACAATCTTCATCTCCATCCTCAGTAGTGTCCAAACACTGCACTCATTACAAATTAAAAATGTGCCACCACAGGAAGCTTTTTGACAACTTTTTACGGTAGTGATATCAAACCATTATCGCCTACCTTCAGCATCTATCCAAAACATCCAAACAAATGAAAGTTTTTGTCCCTGTAAAAGTTATAGGTTAAGACATTCTACTACTTTTATCTAACTTTGCAACTACATGTCAACTAACTCTAAAGTATTAGTATTAAAGTATTAAAGTATTAGAAGACTGTTTGGTAAGTTGTCTTATCGTAATAAAGTGTTACCAACTTACATATTAATACTTATGTGTAAACAATGAGGCAACATCACCTCCACGAATGTGCATGACAACGGACGTGTCTGACATTTTTTCCATCGCTTAATGTGCTTTAAACCATAAAATGGTTTATGCGCTGAAATTGCGACTGATTTAAATCCAAAGAATCCACAGTGAAATGTACAGAATACAAATAAATAATGCTCAACTGAGACATTCATACTGTTGAAAATAAATAAGCACATTCCTAGCATTAGGATCATTTGGAAGGTAATGTTATTTGTAGTCCAGTGATCCTGTATCGCTCTTTTCTCCTCGTCATCTCACTAACACGCCAGGGGGTGGGGCCAAAGTTGCAATGATGAAGGAGGCGTTGATCTTTTTTTGCAGAGGCGGTTTTTCACCATCTATTATAGGAACATTCCACAATGAGTCGTTCACTGGGCTTGGTTACATAAAAGCTGGAAGGAAGTTTTCAGGTCTGAAACTTACAGGGTATTCTTATAGTATGATTACCTCTTACAGTCAAAAGCTCAAGGAAAATAATCCTTGTCTGTGAAACCGGGGGTCAGTCTGTCAAATGATTAACTCTGCATTAGACAAGTTGCATTTTCAATGGGACTTCCACTTGAATCTCAGCTCTACACCACCAGAATGCAGTAATCTTTAAACCAGATCCAGCATGCTCAGATGTGATAGAAGCTTGCACCACTAGCCCACTAGTAAAAATTTATTTATAACTGGTTTTACTGTAAGTGATTTTGTGTATACTCTCATCTTTGGGTTGAGTTGAATATTTTTTTAAACGCAGATCAGACACATTTTGAGGTAGCTCAAGCTCTCGGGCTTTGACAGAATTAATTCAGTCCCATGACAGAGCCGTGGTGAGAAGCAAATGTAAAAATAGATTGAGCTGATAAAGATGGCTATTTTTATACTGCGTCTCCAATCTCCTGGTTAGATTTTTCCCTCCATTAAGGTTCATTTCCAGTCCAACAATCTGCCAACCTTCAAGTATCTTATCAATTATTAGTCTTTGAAACCGTTCTGCTAATGTGCCACATAAACCACTTTTAAATATGCATAAATATCTTTGCATTATGGGCTGAAAAATCATTTTTAAAGATAACACAAACACATTTTTTTTCAAACATTTAATTTCAAATGGTAAACAATAGATATATTGTTCAAAATAAATTACAATAGTAAAATAAGGCCAAAAAGTATTTCACATGCCATTTGGTGTGATGTCTATATCATGCCATTTGGTGTGATTTCTATATCAATGATATTAATACATTTAAAAGTATGCCTTAATTTTCATTTTTGGGTGAACTATTACTTCATTTTCTATATTCTCTATCCCATGTTCCAAACCTGTACATTGCCATTTTTATTCTGTGGAGCATAAAAGCAAAGTTTTTAACAATCTATATACATCTCTTCTTTTCCATGCAATGTTGATACCTCCCAGAGAACAAAATGTCATCATTAACATAAATAATGCTAACGATTAATTATAAAATGAAGATCATAATAACCCACTAGTTATGATTCAAGTATTACCAATGTAAGTAGTACAGTGATAAAAGACATACAGTGAGGAAAATAAGTATTTGAACACCCTGCTATTTTGCAAGTTCTCCCACTTGGAAATAATGGAGGGGTCTGAAATTGTCATCGTAGGTGCATGTCCACTGTGAGAGACATAATCAAAAAAAAAAAATCCAGAAATCACAATATATGATTTTTTACCTATTTATTTGTATGATACAGCTGCAAATAAGTATTTGAACACCTGTCTATCAGCTAGAATTCTGACCCTCAAAGACCTGTTAGTCTGCCTTTAAATGTCCACCTCCACTCCATTTATTATCCTAAATTAGATGCACCTGTTTGAGGTCGTTAGCTGCATAAAGACACCTGTCCACCCCATACAATCAGTAAGAATCCAACTACTAACATGGCCAAGACCAAAGAGCTGCCCAAAGACACTAGAGACACAATTGTACTCCTCCACAAGGCTGGAAAGGGCTACGGGGAAATTGCCAAGCAGCTTGGTGAAAAAAGGTCCACTGTTGGAGCAATCATTAGAAAATGGAAGAAGCTAAACATGACTGTCAAGTCCCTCGGACTGGGGCTCCATGCAAGATCTCACCTCGTGGGGTCTCAATGATCCTAAGAAAGGTGAGAAATCAGCCCAGAACTACACGGGAGGAGCTGGTCAATGACCTGAAAAGAGCTGGGACCACCGTTTCCAAGGTTACTGTTGGTAATACACTAAGACGTCATGGTTTGAAATCATGCATGGCATGGAAGGTTCCCCTGCTTAAACCAGCCCATGTCAAGGCCCGTCTTAAGTTTGACAATGACCATATGGATGATCCAGAGAAGTCATGGGAGAAAGCCATGTGGTCAGATGAGACCAAAATATAACTTTTTGGTCATAATTCCACTAAACGTGTTTGGAGGAAGAAGAATGATGAGTACCATCCCAAGAACACCATCCCTACTGTGAAGCATGGGGGTGTTTTTCTGCACATGGGATAGGGCGACTGCTCTGTATTAAGGAGATGATGACCGGGGCCATGTATTGCGAGATTTTGGGGAACAACCTCCTTGCCTCAGTTAGAGCATTGAAGATGTGTCGAGGCTGGGTCTTCCAACATGACAATGACCCGAAGCACACAGCCAGGATAACCAAGGAGTGGCTCTGTAAGAAGCATATCAAGGTTCTGGCGTGGCCTAGCCAGACCTAAACCCAATAGAGAATCTTTGGAGGGAGCTCAAACTCCGTGTTTCTCAGCGACAGGCCAGAAACCTGACTGATCTAGAGAAGATCTGTGTGGAGGAATGGGCCAAAATCCCTCCTGCAGTGTGTGCAAACCTGGTGAAAACTACAGGAAACGTTTGACCTCTGTAATTGCAAACAAATGCTACTGTACCAAATATTAACATTGATTTTCTCAGGTGTTCAAATACTTATTTGCAGCTGTATCATACAAATAAATAGTTACAAAATTATACATTGTGATTTCTGGATTTTTTTTTGTTAGATTATGTCTCTCACAGTGAACATGCACCTACGATGACAATTTCAGACCCCTCCATGATTTCTAAGTGGGAGAACTTGCAAAATAGCAGGGTGTTCAAATACTTATTTTCCTCACTGTACATAGATCCATATTTCTGTAATGTAGATTAAATAAATCCCTTTATATTACTTTGGTCATTATAGAAATTATTCGGCTGCGTCTGTGTTCTTTAATTTGCACGTCTGCAATGGAATTGTTTAGTAAATCTGGCCCTAAGGGTGAAGTGCATAGAGATGCAGTAGCATTATGCAACATGGCATCTTACACACAGAAGCCATCAGCACATCTAGATTTCAGTGGCATGTGCCAGTGGCATGGCCATTGGCCTAGTTTTGGTGTCCAGACCTGGCAACCCTTACGGAGACTTATAACCCACTCAACCCGAGCCTGCACATGCCGCTCTCTGCCAGAACATAATGTAGATGGTGCACACCGTTCCACACCACTCTACACCACTTCCAAATGGCTACAGTCCAGCTGACCTGTCAATGGGCAGAAGACTGAGAAGTGTCCTACCAATGCTGCCGTCACTTCTCACAACAAAACACCAAAATGCTGACAAACCATTTGAATCCAGTCTATGTGCTCGCAAAAAACATGCATCCAACAAGAGACACAAAAGCTAGATCTTAAAGTCTGGAGAAACTGTTTGGATTAAGCACCAAACCATCTCTGGTAAAGTGATCCAACAGCAGCCCCCAAAGGCGTTTGCTTTGAAGACCACACACGGAATGTATTCGACAGACAGATGGGCATTGGAGCAACAACCCTGAAAAAAAAATATCCATCCCCTGTTGACGGAGAGAGGTCAGAGCCTTGAATCTAAGCATGCGCTCATAGAGAGGACAGGTGACCGTTTGCACTGAGCCCTTCCTCCGCTGAGTCCTCATGATGGCTAGGGATGGCTGATGCGAAACAGACGTTTCGGGGCTTTGCCGAGATCCCGAAGCGCAGATGTTTCGAAACACTGCTCCGAACTGTGATTCGAAACACCCATGTCACGTGACAATGGCTAAATGAAGCTTCGAAGTGTTTCATCAGGTGGCGCCTGCCGAAACTGCGTTGATTAAAGGGGGCGGTAACAAACCACACAGTCACACACATCTGTATGAACCTAATTCACCACAGTTTAAAAGTGAAGTAAATCCATCTTCACCTGGTGGGTTTTTGTGAGAGGAGAGAGATTTTGTGATAGCAGTGATTTTGTGATATAAGTGAGATTTATAGTGCGCTTTGGTTAGTTAGGCTATATTTAGACTAGATTTAGTCCCATTCTTCGTGATCCCACTGTTCAAACTTTAGTTAGTGTGTAATGTTGCTGTTAGAGCATAAAAAATACCTGTAAAATTATAAAGCTCAAAGTTCAATGCCAAGCGAGATATTTTATTTAACAGAAGTTCCCTTTCAAAGCCTACAGCGAACGGCTGGCTTGGACTACATCCTGGTACTTCCTACATAAATGACATCGGTACAATGACTGCTGTCCAATCACAACACGGGAACCGCTGGCACAATCAGAACTCGTTACGTATTTCTGAAGGAGGGACTTCATAGAATAAAGGAAGTCATCAGCCGTTTCAGGACAGTGAATACAGCGGTATACAGATAAGTAAATTGTGTTAAAAATACTGGTTTTTTTTACACGCGAAACATGAACACATGTTATATTGCACACTGTAAACACAATCAAAGCTTCAAAAAGACATGAAGAACGGGACCTTTAAATGAGATATATTGACTGATAGGTATAGACAGTGACAGATAGGATAGATATAGTGACACATTCATACAGGCTAAGTTAGATAGTGACAGATAGCACAGCATAAGTTAGAGATATAGAATTATATAGAGTCATAGGTGATATATAGATAGATATATTAATAGAATAGATAAAAATGGAGGCTTCACATAAGAGATGCCGAACATTTTTTTATTGCTGAACAAATAATCATTTACAAACAGCATGGCAATAACAGAACATTTTTGTATTACAAAATACAGAGCAGGTGCTTGAAAGTACAGTAGAAAAATATATCAGGCAAATCATAATAAAAGACACAAAAAACATTAAAGGGGCTAGGGTTTTGTTTGAAGATCAGAAGAATGGAAAAAAGACTGATTGCATTTTCATAACTTTGAGGGCTTTTGTATAAGAGTTAAACTCATTATGAAATTAATACAAATCGTGGTTTCACCTTTAAGAACTTGCATTTGTGTATATAAAATTTTCCCTGCATGAGGATGTTGTTAATCAGGAAGTTATCTTTGTTATTGTCCATTACAAGAGATGCCGTACATCTGTGGTGTGGGACCATTTCCATTTGGAAACACCAAATAAAGTGAGATGTGTGTATTGTGATAGGCAGCTAGCCTTGATGCACCATTTGAGGAGCACTCATCCTGGCATTTTGGAGGGTGCAGAGGACAACAAGTGTCCCATGTGAGAGGATTTTTTCAAAGGCTGGAGAAATTATATGTAAAAAAAGAAGACAGCTAACTCCTTATTATATATTAACAGCAGAGCAAATAATATTTTTGAATAAAAATGTTATGTAACAAATGTGACACATTGTGGCTTTATTTTATTTTATTAATGTTAAATTTTCATGACCACAAAAAAAAAAAAACTATAGTTATTCACAATGAGGAGGCTACAGGTTACACAACCAAGATCATGTAGTTGTCAGATAGATGTTAAAAACATTAAAAACATTTTTTTTTTACATGGCTCATTGTCATGGTATTTCAGATCAACACATGCAAGTGACCACTAGATGTCGGCGTAGAGACGGGTGTCGGATTTATTCGAAGCTTCGAAACAATTTGGCACATTTGCTTCAACTGCTTCTGTGCCTCACAAAGCCTCGGTCTGCCCATAACTAATGATGGCTGGATTGTTATGTCAGGATGGTTTAGGGAGAAAAGGAGCGAGGACTCAATTGCAGGAGGACTTAGGATTTATTGATGACAAAAAAATTAAATAAAACAAACAAAATACCCACGAGGGGGAAAACAGAGCATACCACAATCAGGAACAAGAAGCATTGACAAAAACAACGTCAGGGAACAGAAGACAACGATCCAGCACTGGACTGCAAACACAAGGGGAATACATAGGGAACAAACAAGGCAGATGATGAGGGAAAGCAGGTGGAACAAATTAACCAATAATCAGATAACAAGAGGGGTGGGGTCAAGACAATAGACAGGAGAGCACATGACACAAGGAACATGTGACTGGCCATGTGCTCACACCAAATATGACAAACACAAGAGGCTTGTTCTACTTGATGCAGCGATGCGCAGACCGATCGGCGGCTGACTTGAAGCAGTTCTAAATTTTGTCCGACTTGAGACAGCACCGACGCCACGTGACAGTGACGTATGGCATCAAAGTACAGCAAGAGCGATTCAAGAGCAGTCGGCTAATACAGACGGTGCAGTTTCTCTAGAGCAGCTGCACGAGGCTGCACAGACTCTGATGACGACACAGCTGTTCCACGATTGGCCAGATTCACCGCATGACAGCGTTTATGTGTGTTTTGTGTTTATTCTAAAACCTTCAGCTCCACTAATGCTCACAAATCTGTTTTTTTTAATAACAGTAAAACCTTTCATGTTGTCGCAATGTTATATTGTTTATGTTTATCAAAATAAAACTGATTAAAAATGTAGACCCCATTTCATTGATAGTGTAGACTTATATGTTGAACGTCTCGGTTACGTATGTAACCCTCGTTCCCTGAGGAGGGAACGGAGACGTACGTTAGTGACTAACGAATGGGGGTTTCGCTTAGAAGCCAATTACCTTCGAGAATTCAACAGCGCCCAATGGCAGTGCCAATGCCATGGGCATGCGGAATTTGCATGCGTAACTCCGCCCCACCTCGTGGGTATATAAGGAAGTATGCTGGCAACATCACATTATGTTACTGCTGCAGGAGCCAAGACTGAACTCCGCGTTCCAGGCAGCACAGCTGACGTGGCAGAGGAAACGTACGTCTCCGTTCCCTCCTCAGGGAACGAGGGTTACATACGTAACCGAGACGTTCCCTTTCGTTCAGTCACTACGACGTACGTTAGTGACTAACAAATGGGGGTTCCAATACAACAACGCCACTCAGCTGTCATCCAGTGCCCTGCGTAAGTGTGAGTACTCTGTCGTAAGACTAGTACGGACAAAGGACTCCCACTTATCACAGGATTACCAAGGTACACTGGGAAGCATATCCCAGTGAGGGAATGCCAAGATGCCTACCCGTAGGGAGGACTTAGAAAAACACATATGACCCGCTAAGGGCTGCATATGGAAGATCTCTAGGGTACCAGCCGAAGGTGGATTTTTAACCCTAGGGGCGGCAGGGACTTGCCAAGGGAAAGACACCTGCTCGCTAGGAGGCTTACGGTGGAAATACTCGTGTGGGGGTCGCCGGAGGGGAACCATGTACACGGAGCACCAGGCCGGACATGAGGGTCTGGGCTCGAAAGGGCAGACTGAACTGATGTCGGCGTAAGCAGTGCTGGAGGAGCTCAGGGCTCTCGGGGAGCTCACCTGAGGGAAAATATCACACGTATCCAGTCCGTGGAGTGGAATGGCGAGCAAGCGAAGACACCTGAGCCTGGCCCATTACCGGCCACCCGTAGGGGCAAGTACATTGTCGGACACTGGCTCTACTCGGAGATTGTAGAATCTGGCGAATGTGTTAGGTGTCGCCCAGCCTGCAGCTCTGCAGATGTCTGTTAGCGAGGCGCCATGCGCTAAAGCCCAAGAGGAGGCCACACTCCGGGTGGAGTGTGCCCTGACCCCAAGGGGACATGGTCGACCTTGCTGCTGGTAAGCCAAAACAATGGTGTACACTATCCAGTGAGACAACCTCTGCTTTGAGAGAGCACTTCCCTTCCGCTCTCCACCATAACAGACAAAGAGCTGGTCTGAGGTCCTGAAACACTGCGTGCTGTCTACATAGGCGCGGAGAGCGCGTACTGGATAGAGCAATGCCAAGGCTGGGTCTGCCTCCTCCAAAGGCAGCGCTTGCAGGTTCACCACCTGGTCTCGGAACGGAGTGGTGGGAACCTTGGGCACATATCCAGGCCGGGGTCTCAGGATCACGTGAGAGTTAGCCGGCCCGAACTCCAGGCACGCTTCGTCAACCGAAAATGCCTGCAGGTCCCCTACCCTCTTAAGAGAGGCCAATGCGATCAGCAGAGCCGTCTTCATAGAAAATAATTTAATCTCAACCGGCCGCAAAGGCTCAAAGGGAGGCCTCTGCAGAGCACTTAAGACTACTGAGAGGTCCCAAGAGGGAACGAGAGGAGAGCGAGGAGGATTCAGTCTCCTCGCCCCCCTCAGGAACCTGATGATCAGGTCGTGCTGACTTACCTTTTTGACTCCCAGGAGATCGTGGTGGGCAGATATTGCGGCCACATACACTTTAAGGGTGGAAGGAGACAGCCTTCGTTCCACCCCCTCCTGGAGAAACAATAGCACGGACCCGATCGGGCATTTCCAGGGGTCTTCTTGGCGGGAAGAGCACCATGTGACGAAGAGGTTCCACTTCAACGCATAGAGACGTCGCGTAGACTCAGCTCTAGCGGAAGTGATGGTAGCGACCACCGCAGGTGGAAGACTACTCAAACCTGCCGCGTCCCGTCCAGAAGCCACACGTGGAGCTTCCAGAACGCCGGACGCGGGTGCCAAAGGGTGCCCCGTTTCTGAGTTAAGAGGTCTGGTCTCAGAGGAATAGGCCAGGGAGGGGCTGTCGCAAGGAGTAGAAGTTCTGAGAACCAGGTCTGGCCGTGCCAATACGGGGCAACCAACATGACCTGCTCCTTGTCCTCCCTGATCTTGCACAGTAC
Source organism: Romanogobio albipinnatus (assembly GCA_023566225.1). Lineage (NCBI taxonomy): Eukaryota > Metazoa > Chordata > Actinopteri > Cypriniformes > Gobionidae > Romanogobio > Romanogobio albipinnatus. Next base: position 38,175,631 of record CM042244.1, on the reverse strand, counting down.
CCGTGCAAGGAGGCTCACTGGGGGAAACGCATACTTGCGTAGCCCGGACGGCCAGCTGTGCGCCAGTGCATCTGTGCCGAGGGTGCCCTCGGTCAGGGAATAAAACAGGGAGCAATGGGAAGAGTCCTGGGAGGCAAACAGATCTACCTGTGCGTCGCCGAACCGTTCCCATATCAGCTGGATCGTCTGGGGATGGAGTCTCCACTCTCCAGGAAGAGGCTGAATCCGTGAGAGCTCGTCGGCTGCACGGTTCAGGTCTCCCGGGATGTGGACAGCACGAAGGGACCTCAGGCGCTTCTGACTCCATAAAACGAGATGGCGGACGAGTTGAGACATACCGCGGGAGCGTAGACCGCCCTGGTGGTTGATGTACGCTACTACGGCCGTGTTGTCTGTCCTGACTAGTACATGCTGACCCTTCAGCAACGCTCGGAAGCGGTGCAGGGCGAACCGTACTGCCAGTAACTCGAGGCAATTGACATGCAGAAGGCGCTGGGGTCCTGTCCAGGAGCCCGTGGCTGCTTGTCCATTGCACATGGCACCCCAGCCCGTGGATGAGGCATCTGTTGATACAACAACATGCCTGGAAACTCGTTCTAAGGACACTCCGGTCCGTAGAAAACTGAGGTTCGACCACGGGGTGAGCGTCTGTAAGCAGGCCCGAGTCACTTGTATCCGGAGCGTGCCAGACCGCCACGCCCATCTCGGGACTCGATCGCGTAGCCAGTGCTGAAGCGGTCTCATATGTAGCAATCTGAAGCCTCTGAAACAGTTTCAGTGGAACCGCACTCTTGCCCTCGAGTTGACGAAGGCAAGTCAGCAGAGACTGCGCGCGCTCGCTCGAAAGCTGCGCGCACATGGCGACCGAGTCGATATCCATACCGAGAAAAGAGATCCTCTGCGCGGGGCAAAGTTTGCTCTTCTCCCAGTTGACCCGAAGGCCCAGACGGGCTAGGTGATGGAGCACCTGATCTCTGTGTCCGCAAACCTGCTCCCGAGAGTGGCCCAGTATGAGCCAGTCGTCGAGGTAATTCAGGATGCGGACCCCGTGCTGCCGAAGGGGCGCAAGGGCTGCCTCGGCAATCTTCTTAAAGACGCGAGGGGACAGAGATAGCCTGAATGGGAGGACCGCGTCCTGATATGCCCGCCCCTCGAAAGCAAACCGTAGGAACGGTCTGTGTCGAGGTAGAATGGAGACATGGAAGAAGGCGTCCTTCAGGTCGATCGCTGCAAACCAATCGTCCGGACGAACGCATTCGAAAAGGCGTTTCGCTGTCAACATCTTGAACGGAAACCTGTGTAGGTAACGGTTCAAGATGCGCAGGTCCAGGATTGGCCGTAACCCACCGGTCTTTTCGGGTACAATGAAGTACGGGCTGTAGAACCCGTAGTTCATCTCGGCTGGAGGGACAGGTTCGATTGCACCCTTCGCCAGTAGGGTGGCAATCTCCGCTCGCATGATGGGAACCCTGAACTGAATCGCGTAGCCGCGCCTGACGGTCCTCGCGACCCAGCGGGACAGTCCTGGAAGCTGAAGCCAGACTCCCAGGAACTGCACCAGCGGGGTCATTCGGACCACAGACGTACCCGGTGTGGGGCAGCGAGGCAGCGTTACCGGCCCGGACAAGGGAGGCTGAGGGGCGTCCCTGTGTGGGGGCACGGTTAACTGCTGCGTCCTGACAGAGGAGACCAGGGAAGGACGCACGTTCCACTGGGGTCTGCTCTGCCAGGAGGCTGGCGACAGAGAGGGGTCATCACCGAACTCTGGGGGCTCAGGGATGGGAGTGTTAATTCTTTCTTTGACCAAATTAGGGTGCTGCTGACCCGGGGGCCAGCAGCTGAACAAAGGATTCTCTCCCGGCCCTCCACCGGGGGAAGGAGTGGTCCTGCTACCATCTCCTGGAAAGAATACTCCATCCCTGAGCCATCCGTCTCAGGAACGCCGCTTGGCCTGGCGTTTAGCGGGGCGCGGGGCGGGCTGAGCGGATTGTGATGCCTTCCTAGGGCGACCTCGGCCACCCGGCCCGGGTGAAGGCTGCTGCTTGGGCCGGGCGGGAGGGGCGGGAGCCTTAGGAGGGCGTCCTCGCGTGGAGCAGACTGAGGCGACTGTGCCGGCGGCTGGGTGAAGGCAGCAGCTGGCCGCCGGGGCAGTACGTGTTTGATAGCCTCAGTCTGCTTCTGGGAGATTGAAAACTGTTGGGCGAAGTCTTCAACCGCCCCGCCGAAGAGGCCGGCCTGGGATATGGGGGCATCGAGGAACCGGGTTCGCTCGGTGTCCCGCATATCAGCCAGGTTCAGCCACAGGTGTCGCTCCTGGACCACATTTGCGGACATCACTTGACCCAGGGAGCGTGCGGTCACCTTCGTCACCTTCGTCGCCCGAGCGAGGTCGGTGGCGGCACGCAGCTCATTTAAGAGTTCCGGATCAACTCTACCCTTGTGCATGTCCTTGAGGATCCTGGCCTGGTAGACCTGAAGGATCGCCATGGCATGCAAAGAGGCGGCAGCCTGCCCCGCAGCTCTATGCGATTTCGCCACCAAGGTTGATGTGAATCGACAGGCTTTGGAGGGGTGCTTAGGATGGCCGCGCCAAGTTGAAGCGCTCTGTGGACACAGTTGCATCGCAACAGAACGTTCAACTGGGGGGACCCCAGTGTACCCGTTGGCCGCAGCCCCATCAAGGGTAGAGAAGGCGGAGGAAGTCGCCGGACGGGCGCGGGAAGACAACGGGGACTTCCAGGACCGCGTGAGTTCCTCATGCAGCTCGGGAAAGAAAGGAATTGGGGGCGGGGACTGACGGTTGTCAGCGCGCGCTCCCAAAAACCAATCATCGAGCCGCGAGCACTCGGGACAGGGTGGAGGGTTCCACTCTATCCCCAGACTCGCGGCTGCCCGAGACAGCATGGCTGTCAGCTCTGGGTCCGACTCGGGCAATGCTGGAACGCCCGAGGGCGGCAGCACAGCCGAGTCATCATCTTCAGAGGACTCTAGCCCACCTTGTGATGCGGTGACCGACATCGCATCCTCATCCGGAGCGCCAAACGAGATGCGCGGGGGGGCCGGAGCAGGCCCCGCGATCTGCGTCTGAGCACTCACGGGTTGCGGTTGGCAAGACGGGGGTGTGGCCCGAGGCATGAGCGTCGGGGCTTTGTTCCACACCGTAACCGTCAGGTCACCCTGACCACCAGCCGAAGTACTGGGCCTCTGGGACTCAGTAGATCGGGGTGTGGTAGAGGGGACTCTCACTTCATTACGAAGGTCATGGAGTCTTGACCGCAACACCGCATTGGTCATGTTCCCACAGTGGGAACATGACTCATCTACAAACGCTGCTTGAGCATGCTGTAAGCCCAAACATACCAAGCAGTGTTTGTGCCCCTCGAAAGAGGAAAGCAACCGGCCACACCCAGAAGTACACGGACGAGACATCCTGAAAAGGACGCGTCACGTGTAACGCCGCATTCACACGGGGCTTCGGCGTCAACGCTTCTCGTTTACTTTGAATGGGTGACGTCATGCGTTGCCGAACTGAATTGTGGGTTCCGTCGCGGCGCTTCACTCGCGTTGCAAGCGGCAAAAGTTGAAGATTTCTCAACTTTTCAAGCGCCAACGCAGGCGTCATCCAATCAGATCACCCTATGCAAATATCCTAGAGCAGACGCTAGCCAATCGCGTTCGTTTAAAACACCGGTGAATGAAGAGTGAATGAAGAGTGAAGAACGATCTAAAATGGAGGAAAAGCTAATAATTGCGGTGGGTAATCACCCGGTCCTTTACTACCAATCATTATTTACATACCGGGACACAAACTGGAGAGACCAGGCCTGGAAGGAGGTGGCAGAGACGGTTGGAGAATCTGGAATGTATCATGCTTGTATTCCGTCCGTGCTCTGTTTATCATTGAATGACAGGCAGCATATCATATCATATCATATCATGTGTGGTTCAAATAGGCGCTATCCCCCAGCCAAATGAGGAATCAAATATTAAAGTGATCAGTTTTCATACACAAAATAGTCTCACAGACTAGCTGTCAAAAAAGGCGCTTTTTTGTGTTGCGTTGTGGTCCAAGCGGCAAGTATGTGATTAGCTGTTGTCACTGACGGTCGCGTCAGCACCAAGCTTCAGCCACGCCCTCCGTCAAGCGTTGACGCCGAAGCCCCGTGTGAATGCGGCGTAAGCTCTTTTAGGAGAGGAAGCGTTCGCAGAGAACGCCGAAGCGCCCAGGGACCACACACCAGCTGTCTAGCGGACCACTGCGCAGATCAGCAGGCAGGCAGTATGATGATCACTGGAACGCGCCGTAACACCAACGCCTCTGGAAAGCTGGTCGTCTCGAAGGCTTGACAAAGACTCAGATCAGGCTTGAAGGAGTGAAGAGATACTCTTGGCTCCAAAGCAGAAACATAATGCGATGTTGCCAGCGTACTTCCTTATATACTCACGAGGTGGGGCGGAGTTACGCATGCAAATTCCGCATGCCCATGGCATTGGCACTGCCATTGGGCGCTGTTGAATTCTCGAAGGTAATTGGGTTCTAAGCGAAACCCCCATTCGTTAGTCACTAACGTACGTCGTAGTGACTGAACAAAAGGGAACTTTATTTTTGTACAAACACACGCTGGCTGTATTAAGCAGTACATAAACTATTACATGACAATAATGTCTCTGAAACATCTGTGTATTGCCAAATATTGCATTTATTTCACTTCAGCTGTGATAAAGTATGTAAACACAGCGCAAGTGTCACTGCGGGAAGCAGAAAGTGTCCGATTTCACCTCTCCGTTTGCAGCTCTTCCCCGCCTGCACGCGGCTACTCTCGCCGATCGGTTGCATCCAGCCGCAGCCGATGTCAAACACACCTAAGCACATGGCCAGCAATGACAAATGCCAGCCATGTGCTCACACAAAGACAAGACAGACATGTGACAGTACCCAAGTTTAATAGATCGATGTTGCACAGTGTGATTTGTAATGATCTTACAGGATTGCTACAATCGTGCAGTGTATCCCAGGCTTCACACAAGGTTGGGGAGTTTGTCTGTCCCACCAAGACGAATGAACCTTTAGTTCATGGCTGGTGATCAAAGAGGCTGAATAATCCTCTCACTGTGCTAGGATTGTTCAGTTACTCCACCCTGACCTCTTTAGAAAAAAAGGAGACAAATAATGTTAATGTAAAAAAAGAGAAGAAAAGAGGGAAAACAAAAGAACTGTAATGTTAATAGAGCAGTAATTGTCTCCTGTGTTAGAGAAGCATTTCATGTAGACACGTAAAAGTTGGTAAAATGGTTACAAAATATGTTCATTGTTCTGGGGAAGGGGAGATGTGTTGATGTCTAATTGGTGAGATCGCTACTTAATTAGTCACTCCTCTAAGAAGAGAGTTTGTAACTGCACAAGTCTGCAATATTCAGTTACATATATAATGAACTGTATGATCAGTGACTCAGCTCATTCACAAACACATTCTGTAAATAAATGGTGGGTAAATGGTAGGTTCTTGAATACAACAGTAAAGTTTTGAGGTATTTTGAAAACAAGATTTTCAAAATGAATTTAATGAATTTAAACTCAGCTCAGTGGATAAATGAAAGAAACTGATGTTGGGCTGGTAAAAATAAAGTGAGGATTATTTACATTGTGCAAAGGGGGAAAACAGTGAGAAGATGAGAAGGCATTTATTGTGAAGACTTCTAAAGAGTCAGAGAGAACAGTCACTGCAGGGGAGAGAGCTTTTGATTCTCCCAACATATGTGCCAACACAGATGTGGAAAAAAAGGGTCTCATTTAAATGATCATAAAGTTGTATCTAAGTTACATAAAGGCTCATGTAAATGAATTTAAAAGTATATCTCCATTTATTTTTTTTAAGGCTATTTAAAATGAACCTTTATCATTTATCACTTCTGCTCAGTTTTGGCCTGTCATGTTTGACAGAACCCGGAGGAATCATTCTTCAACAGTGGTGGCAAAGATTCCCATATTGACAAATAAAACAACTTCCCTAAATTCACTCTTAAGATCCTAGTCACTACAGCAATGGCCTGTTCTCACTGAATAAATAATACAAATGCAGACTGTTTCAGAAATCTCAGCTTTTTTTCCAAGAGCTGCCTTTAACTAGACCAGGGGTGCACAACTCAGTTCCTGGAGGGCCACAGATCTGCAGAGTTTATCACAACGGCCACACATCGAACACTTGCCCTGGGAGTACTATGGACGCAAACTTCTTGCCTCCTCACACTCCACAGCAGCTCACCCGCAGTCAGGTAAGTGTGATACGTCACAGGGGCACGCACACGTAGCCTCCTCAACCGATGCATATCGATACCGTTGCGGGCTCTCTGAAAAAGGTAGTTATGTCACACATGTCTGTCCTGTGTCCGGTGATTCTAGTGAAGATCCTCGACTGCATTGGCACATCAACTGCCTTGAGTTGCTGGCTGTATAGCTGGCCCTGCGATGGTTTAGGCCATTGATCCAGGACAAGCATGCGTTAGTCTGGATGGACCACAAGGCAATGGTGGCGTACATAAATTGTCAGGAAGGCATCCGCTCATGTCGCATGTCACAAATCACCTGCCATCTCCTCCTTTGGAGTCAGCAGCAACTGAAGTCACTGAATGGCACTCACATTCTGGGCAACCTCAATTTCATGATAGGTGATGCGTCGCAGAGAGTGGAGACTCCATCCCCAGGTGGTCCAGCTGCTTTGGAGTCGATTTGGAGAAGCACAGGTCGATCTATTCGCTTCTCAGTAGTCCTCTCACTGCCCTCTGTAATATTCTCTATGCAACGTTCCGATTGGAATGAATGCCCTGGCACACAGCTGGCTCCAGGTTTTGCGCAAATATGTGTTTCCCCCAGCAAGACAGACACTGTACAAGGTCAGGGAAGACAGAGAGGAAGTCACGCCTTACTGGCCCACCCAGACTTGGTTCTTGGAGCTCATGTTTCTTGCGACTGTTGTCCCTGGTAAATTTCACTGAGGAAGGACTTTCTTTCTCAGATGCAGGGCACGATTTGACACCTGCGCCCCGACTCTGGAACTTCTGGCCCATGGACGGGATATGGAATACCCGAATGGACTATCACCAGCAGTGGCTTTTAGTATAGTGACCCCCTAATGTGACCCCTAATGTCACTCACCAGTTCTTATTTGCCTTTTCTGAAAAGGCAAATCATAGCTGTTTGGGGCTTCCAAGTGTGACCCCTAGTGTCAGTACATCGACACAACGTCTCCTTATCTTCCATTAGGGAATGGAGGTTACAATAGTAACCAAGACAACATGCAGTCATGTTAGACAGCTGGTCTAGCGGTCTTTTGGCTTTCTCCATGTGGTCCTGTTTGGTATCGCACCTTGACATAGTTATTTATTTATAAAAAAAGTTAAAAAAAATTTAACTTTTATTTTTTTCCCCCCAACAGCTTTTGCTATTGCACTATATACATATATTATAAATAATCATTTTATTATAAGTATTAAATTGTAACCTTTCAATCATGTCCATCAATTGAGGATACTTCTCTTCTCCACCAAGCAAGTGACACAGATTTTACGAATTCATACGAATTTACGATCCATATTGTTACAGTTTTCAATTATTACTTGGGTTTATTCATAAACATGCCCAGACACAAAAGCCTTAAATCTATCACATGACTTTTTATATCACCTTTTCCTTTTAACATTGAAGGGCTCACATACTATCCATTTTGGCCTTCATAAACTTAAGTGCTTTTACTTAAACAAATGGAAGAGATGCACTGTGACTCTAAACTCATTTGTCTATTTCGACCCAGACTGATGCTGTCACACCCAAAAACCTCATCAGCTGCAGGGAGAAACTGTTACTCGTTTATACCAAAATACATATATAATGATGGATGTAAAGACATCATAGAGGGTTGTGAAGATTTTTCACTGTGATAACTGTGGTTCTATTGAGAACTCTAACTGCTGTGTTTTGGACCAGCTGGAGTTTATGTAATAAAACTGCAGGGCAAACACCCAGCAGAGCATTACAATAATCTAGTCATTTGACACTGAGAACATGTAATTTGGAGATATTTTTAAGATGAAAAAATGTTTATACAAATATTCAAATTATTATCGAATAATACACCTGGGTTCCTAACATATGACAAAGAGTTGACAGAACATGCACCAAGAGTGAGACAGTATTCTAGGTTATTACGTGTGGAGGTTTTCCACGTTTCTTATTGATATTTCCAAAGGGTAGTGTGGCATTGTAATCACCAAACATTATTTGGACTGGGGACATGGTACACACACACACACACACACACACACACACACACACACACACACACACACACACACACACACACACACACACACACACACACACACACACACACACACACACACACACACACACACACACACACACACACACACACACACACACACACACACACACACACTCTCTCACTCTCACTCTCTCTCTCTCTCTCTCTCTCTCTCTCTCTCTCTCTCTCTCTCTCTTTAGTATGGTTATCAGTTGTACAGAGAAATGAATGAAATACCTGTTGTATTTTTGTAGTATTGTCAGCTTGAAAAACTCAGACGGGGAAACAGTGGCAGGAATTATTTATGTATAAGTATATGAATGTACCATTGTTAATGCAGAATGGGTGTTTCAGGGACAATGTGGTTAAGTTCTACCTGTTATATTTAATTTTCAATGGATTGTAAATTATACCTTTTATTGCATAAGAGAATAGATATTTATTTTGAATGCTGTGACCAAATGTTTCTTCTTGGCTAAATATTTTTTGAAAATGTGTTAAATATTTTTAATACATTTTTAATTCACAGTTCTGACAACAGTTGCAGCAATTAATTTGTGTGCATGCACGTGTGTCTGGGCTTTCCTGTAGAGCATTCTGTAATTCCGTATATGCTTCAGTGCAGTGGTCATCACAATGCACCTTATATGTAACAGTTGGATTTAGAATAGGTCATAATTGGCAGCGTGTGTCTAATAGACCTACTGTTTAACCAATATTATCTTGAAGTCCCAGTTTCTCCCAGTTTTTACATATTTTAACATATGTAAAGTGCAGCTTTTCGGTGAGCAGTACAAGTCTCCTGTCAAACATATGCCAACACACACAGCTATTCTTATTGATCTTCAGCCAAGCAGAGAATGAGTACAAGCTTTCTGCGGCTGTCAGGGATGAACTTTTCTTACAGGTTATGAAGCAGGGGTTCTGCGAAGATAATACAAACATCTCCCACTCTCCCCCCATTCTGCACACCAAGACCCAACAACAGACAACACACTTTGAATTATAAAATGTTTCTCAGTCACACTGATGAACAATACAGGGATGTAGTGGCCGTTTACACAACACAGTTTTCAACAAAAAACGGATAACTTTTTTTGTGCTTTTTTGCCGTTCTTTAATGGCGCTTTTCCACTGCATGTTACGGCTCGCTTTGGCGCTTTTCCACTGCATGGTATGGCTCGCTTAAGCAGTACCACCTCGGTTGGGGTATCAAGCATGCCGTACCGATACGTAAATGTGACGTGTAAACACTACAGATCACTGATTGGTCAGAGAGAATCGTCACTACTAGCGTCATTGGATTTGCGATACCAAATCCGCTAGCAGTAACAGCCATGGCAGTATCATCCACATGCCGAGAATCGAGAACACCATTTGTTCGATAGGCCCCATTGCTCCTCTTTCACACGTTTGTTTTTGTGTTGCGTTTACGATGATGTCGCGTCAGTAGAGGCGGCGCAACTACAACGTAATCCCACCCACTTGAAGGCAACAGTGGCAAGGAAACCAAAACCCCATCAGGTGACCTAATGGAGAAAAATAAACCTTGGGAGAAACCAGGCTCAGTCGGGATGCCAGTTCTCCTCTGGCCAATTAACAAACAGCGTATGATTATTATTCTGACAACTTTACAGGTCAGAAGTCTTAATAGATCGGAATATTCAAAATATCGGAGTTATCACGCCGGAGACTTATTGAGGATGCCGTATTGATGAAACAATTATTAAAGTGCAATATTCGATAGATCGGAGGCAACACGCCGGAGACGGGTTTTATTGAGGATGACATATCGATTTAACAATTATTAAATAGGAATATTCAAATAATTGGCGTCATCAAGCCAGAGACATTGTTTATTGAGGAAAACATATCGATTTAACAATTATTAAATAGGAATATTCGAACAATCGGAGTCATCACGCCGGAGACGGGTTAACTGAGGATGCCGTGTCAATGAGGCAATTCCAGGGGGCGTCTAATTGACACGGTCTCTGCAGACACTTCAGAGTCATGCATTGGTCTTGTCTGGGCGCAGGTCCACCATTTGATCTGGATACGGCCCGGATCCGGCTGACTGCAGTAGACCTCTGGATAAAACAGAGAGACTAACATTAGCGTAGATGCCATTCTTCTGATGATGTAACGAGTACATCAGGTGTTATGAGCAGTGTTCCCAGTTCCGGCTGACCTAGTTAATACAGCCTAACAATCATTTAATTGATAAAGTGTATGTGTATGCCATAGTAAAGAGATGTGTTTTAGTCTAGATTTAAACTGACAGAGCGTGTCTGCTTCCCGAACAGTGCTAGGAAGACTGTTCCAGAGTTTAGTTGCTAAATAGGAAAAGGATCGACCACCTGCCGTTGATTTCGATATTCTCGGTATTATTAACTGGCCAGAATTTTGAGAGCGCAGTAGACGTGATGGAGTATAATGTGTTAAGAGTTCGCTCAAGTACTGGGGAGCTAAACCATTTAGTGCTTTGTAAATAATAAGCAAGATTTTAAAATGTATGCAATGTTTAATAGGGAGCCAGTGCAGTGTTGACAGAACTGGGCTAATATGGTCACACTTGCTGGTTCTAGTAAGAACTCGAGCTGCTGCGTTTTGGACCAGCTGGAGTTTGTTTATTAAGCGAGCAGGGCAACCACCCAGTAGAGCATTACAATAATCTAGCCTTGAGGTCATGAATGCATGAACTAACTGTTCAGCATGTTGCATTGAGAGCATGTGCCGTAATTTATATATATTTTTAAGATGGTAGAATGCAATTTTACAGATGCTAGAAACGTGGCTTTCAAACGAAAGATTGGTATCAAAGAGCACACCCAGGTTCCTCACTGACGACGAGGACTTAACAGAGCAGCGATCAAGTGTTAGACAGTATTCTAGGTTACTACTTGTGGAGCTTTTTTGTCCAATAATTAAAAAAAAAATTCTGAATTGAGTTGCAGGAAATTACTGGTCATCCAATTTTTTATATCAGCTATGCATTCCGTTAATCTTGTGAATTGGTAAGTTTCGTCAGGGCGTGAAGAAATATAGAGCTGAGTATCGTAAGCATAACAATGAAAACTAACGCCATGCTTCCTAATAATATGTCCCAGTGGTAGCATGTACAGGGTGAAGAGCAAACGGTCCTAGCACTGAGCCCTGCGGTACTCCATACTGAACTTGTGATCGGTGTGACATCTCTTCATTTATTGCTACAAACTGATAATGGTCAGATAAGTATGATTTAAACCATGCCAATGCAATTCCACTAATGCCTACATAATTTTCGAGTCTATTCAAAAGAATGTTGTGGTCGATGGTTTCGAATGCAGCGCTTAGATCGAGTAACACTAATAGAGAGATACAGGCATTATCGGGCGATAAGAGTAAATCATTTGTAACTCTGATGAGAGCAGTCTCAGTACTATGATACAGTCTAAATCCTGACTGGAAATCCTCACAGATACCATTTCTTTCTAAAAAGGAACATAATTGTGAAGACACTGCCTTTTCAAGTATTTTTGACAGAAAGGGTAGATTTGAGATTGGCCTGTAATTGACTAATTCTGTAGGATCAAGTTGCGTTTTTTTAATAAGTAGTTTAATAATAGCCAACTAAAAAGTTTTCGGTACATATCCTAATGACAAAGATGAATTGATGATATTAAGAAAAGGATCTATGACCTTTTAATAGCCTAGTCGGTACAGGGTCGAGCATACATGTTGTTGATTTTGATGATTTAACGAGTTTAGCCAATTCTTCGTCTCCTATTGCAATGAATGAGTGTAATTTTTCCTCAGTGACACTACAATGCTCTGTCTGATGTGATACTCTAGTAGACGGCTGCATGGTTACAATTTTCTTCCTAATATTATTGATCTTACATGTAAAGAAGTTCATAAAGTCATTACTGCTGTGCTGTTTGCAAACATCAGAAGTTGAAGCTTTATTTTTGGTTAATTTAGCCACTGTATCGAATAAATAGGTTCCCTTTCGTTCAGTCACTACGACGTACGTTAGTGACTAACGAATGGGGGTTTCGCTTAGAAGCCTATCATCTTCGAGAATTCAACAGCGCCCAATGGCAGTGCCAATGCCATGGGCATGCGGAATTTGCATGCGTAACTCCGCCCCACCCTGTGGGTATATAAGGAAGTACGCTGGCAACATCGCATTATGTTTCTGCTTTGGAGCCAAGAGCATCTCTTCACTCCTACAAGCCTGAATTCTGAAGTCCTCTCTTCAGTCTTCGAGACGAGCGGTTCTCCAGAGTGTTGGTGTGACGGCGCATTCCAGCGATCTCGCATTGCCTGCCTGCTGATCTGTGCAGTGATCTGCAACAGCTGTGTGTGTTATTACTGGGCGCTTCGGCACTCTGCAGAGCTTTCCTCTCACAAAAAGAGCTTGCGCGTGGCACGTCTTTTTCAAGACGGTTCGCCCGTGCACTTCCGGGTGCGATCGATCTCCGTTGCTGTCTATGGGCACATTCACTGCTCGACGTGTTTGGGCTTCAGCACGTTCGGGCAGTGATTGTGGATGTGTCATGTTCCCACTGCGGGAACGTGACCATCACGATGTCGCGGTCGAGACTCAGTGATCTCCGCAAGGAGAGAGAGTCCCCTCTGCCACACCCCAATCTACCGTCTCTGAGAGAGGTGGTACTTTGGCTGGTGGCCAGGGTGACCTGAGGGCGGTGCGTGGTTTAAGAACCCCGACGATCATTCCTCGGGCCACGCCCCCCTCTCGCACATCGCTTCCCGCGAGTGCTGAACTGAAACAGCGGCCCGTCTCTGACGCCTCGTTCGTTTCGTTCACGCTCCAGATAGCGGCGAGATGTCGATCGCCGCATCCCAAGGTGGGCTAGATCCTTTGGGGATGACGATTAGGTTGTGCTCCGCCTCCGGGTGTGTCAGCACTGCCTGATCTGACCTAGAGTTGATAGCCATGTTATCTCGGGCAGCCGCGAGCCTTGCGCTGGTGTGGAACTCCGCCCAGTCGCGAGTGCTCGTGGTTGCGCGATCGGTTTTTGTGGGCGGCACCCGACAGCTGTTGGGCCCCGCCCCCAATGCCTTTCGCTCCCGAGGTGCATGAGGAGATCACGCGGTCCTGGAAGTCCCCGTGCTTCCCGTGACCGTTTGGTGGCCTCCTCCGCCTTCTCTGCCCTTGATGGGGCCGCGGCCTAGGGTACACTGGGGCCCCCTCCCCACTGTTAAACAACTCTGTTGCGCACTCCGGTGTCCACAGAGGGCTTTGACGTGGTGTGGCTGTCCTAAGCACCCTCCCTAAGCCTGTGGGCTCGTCTACTTCGGTGGCGTGGTCCTGCAGTGCTATGGGGTAGGCCGCCGCCCCTTTGCACATGCACAAGGGTGGAGCTGACCCAGGGCTCTTTGTTGAGCTGCGTGCCGCCACTGATCCCGCCCTCTGGGTGGTGAAGGTGGCCACACGCTCCCTCGGTCGGGCGATGTCCACAGCTGTGGTCCGGGAGAATTTCCTGGCCTTACCTGGTGATATGGGGGGGTTGACTGAGCCCGCCTCCTCAACTCGCCCATATCCCAGGCTGGCCTCTTCGGCGGCGCGGCCGAGAACTGCGCCCAACAGTTCTTGGCCGCCCCAGAGCAGACTGAGGCTGTAACACGTACTGCCCCGGCGGCTGGCTGCTGCACCAGCCGCCGGCCCAGTCGCCTCAGTCCGCTCGCCGCCGAGGGCGCCCTCCCTCCTCCCGTCCGGCCCCAGCAGCAGCCTTCTCCGGGCCGCGCCGTGGAGGTGGTTGCAGGATGTCGCCCAGTCCGCTCCTCAGCCTGGCTGAAACGCCAGGCTGGAGGTGGACAACTCAGAGATGGGTTCCAGTTCTTTCCAGGGGATGGTTGCAGGGCCTCTCCTTCCCCCGGTGGAGGGCCGGGGGAAAATCCTTCCGCTGCTGGCCCCCGGGCTAGCAGCGCTTGGAAAGAACTCATGTTCCTGTCTCTGAGGACCCAGAGACCGGTGATGGCAGTGTGTGCCGCCTCCGGGCCGCGCCACTCTCGTCCCTCTCTCTCGCCAGCCTCCTCTCAGAGCAGACCCCAGTGGAACGTGCGTCCTTCCCTGGTCTCCTCTGTCAGGACGCAGCAGTTAACCGTGCCCCCGCACCGGGACGCCCAACAGCCTCCCATGTCCGGGCCGGTAACGCTGCCTCGCTGCCCCACCCTGGGTACGTCTGTGGTCCGAATGACCCCGCTGGTGCAGTTCCTGGGAGCCTGGGACCAATCAGTCAGCTTCCGGGACTGTTCCGCTGGGTCACAAAGACCATCAGGCGCGGCTACGCGATTCAGTTCGCGCAGGTTCCTCCCCGCTCTGGGGAGGCCGCCCGCTATGATGGGGCCTATCCCCTGTCATGCGTGCGGAGGTTGTCACCCTACTGGCGAAGGGTGCGATCGAGCCTGTCCCTCCAGCCGAAGTGAAGTCCGGCTTCTCAGCCCTTGCTTCATTGTACCCTAGGAAACCGGTGGGTTATGGCCAATCCTGGATCTGCCCGTCTTGAACCGATCCTTCTAAAGCTTCCGTTCAGGATGTCGGTAGCGAACGCCTCTTTGGACACGTTCGTCCGGTAGATTGGTTGCAGCGATCGACCTGAAGGACGCTTACTTCATGTCTCCTTCCTCGACGCGGACCGTTCCTACGGTTTGCTTCGAGTGGTGGACATTCAGTACGCAGTCCCCCCATTCGGGCAGCTCTGTCCCCTCGTGACTCTACGTAGTCTTCGAGGCAGCCCTTGCGCCACTCGGCAGCATGGGGTTCGCATCCTGAACTACTTCGATGACTGGCTCATACTGGGTCACTCTCGAAGCAGGTCTGCGGACACAGAGTCCAAGTGCTCCAGCACTTAGCCCGTCTGGGCCTTCGGGTCGACTGGGAGAAGAGCGACTCTGCCCCGTGCAGAGGATCTCCTTTCTCAGTGTGGTTTCCAACTCGGTCGCAGGTGCGTGCTGCTTACCAGCGAGCGCGCATACAGTCTCTGCTGACTGGCCTTTGTCAAATCGAGGGCGAGAATGCGGTCCCACTGAAGCTATTTCAGAGGCTCCTGGGGCATATGGCATCTGCAGCCGCGGTGACGCCGCTCGGATTGCTACATATGAGACCGCTTCAGCACTGGCTACGCGATCGAGTCCCGAGATGGGCATGGCGGTCTGGCACGCTCCGGGTACAAGTGACTCGGGCCTGCTTACAGACTCTCACCCCGTGGTCGAACCTCAAGTTTCTACGGACCGGTGTGTCCTTAGAACGAGTTTCCAGGCATCTTGTTGTATCAACAGATGCATCTTCCACGGGCTGGGGTGCCATGTGCAATGGACAAGCAGCCGCGGGCTCCTGGACAGGACCCCAGCGCCTTCTGCATGTCAATTGCCTCGAGTTACTGGCAGTACGGCTCGCCCTGCACCGCTTCCGAGCGTTGCTGAAGGGTCAACATGTGCTAGTCAGGACAGACAACACGGCCGTAGTAGCGTACATCAACCACCAGGGCGGTCTACGCTCCCGCCGTATGTCTCAACTCGCCCGCCATCTCGTTTTATGGAGTCGGAAGCATCTGAGGTCCCTTCATGCTGTCCACATCCCGGGAGTCCTGAACCGTGCAGCCGACGAGCTCACGGCTTCAGCCACTTCCTGGAGAATGGAGACTCCATCCCCAGACGGTCTAGCTGATATGGGAACGGTTCGGCGACGCACAGGTAGACCTGTTGCCTCCCAGGACTCTTCTCATTGCTCCCTGTATTATTCCCTGACCTATGGTCAGCACGGATGCACTGGCGCACAGCTGGCCGTCGGGGCTACGCAAGTATGCGTTCCCCCAGTGAGCCTTCTCGCACAGGTACTGTGCAAGATCAGGGAGGACAAGGAGCAGGTCATGTTGGTCGCCCCGTTGGCACGGCCAGGCCTGGTTCTCAGAACTGCTACTCCTTGCGACAGCCCCTCCCTGGCCTATTCCTCTGAGTCAAGACCTTCTCACTCAGAGACGGGGCACCCTTTGGCACCCGCGTCCAGTGTTCTGGAAGCTCCACGTGTGGCTTCTGGACGGGACGCGGCAGGTCTGAGTAGCCTTCCACCTGCGGTGGTCGCTACCATCACTTCCGCTAGAGCAGAGTCTACACGACACCTCTATGCGTTGAAGTGGAACCTCTTCGTCACATGGTGCTCTTCCCGCCAGGAAGACCCCTGGAAATGCCCGATTGGGTCCGTGCTATCGTTTCTCCAGGAGGGGGTGGAAAGAAGGCTGTCTCCTTCCACCCTTAAAGTGTATGTGGCCACAATATCTGCCTACCACGATCTCCTGGGAGACAAAAAGGTAAGTCAGCACGACCTGATCATCAGGTTCCTGAGGGGGGCGAGGAGACTGAATCATCCTCGCTCTCCTCTCGTTCCCTCTTGGGACCTCTCAGTAGTCTTAAGTGCTCTGTAGAGGCCTCCCTTGAGCCTTTGCGGTCGGTTGAGATTAAGTTCTTGTCTATAAAGACGGCTCTGCTGACCGCATTGGCCTCTCTTAAGAGGGTCGGGGACCTGCAAGCATTTTCGGTTGGCGAAGCGTGCCTTGAGTTCGGGCCGGCTAACTCTCACGTGATCCTGAGACCCCGGCCCGGATATGTGCCCAAGGTTCCCACCACTCCGTTCCAAGAAGCCAGGTGGTGAACCTGCAAGCGCTGCCTTGGAGGAGGCAGACCCAGCCTTGGCATTGCTCTGTCCAGTACGCGCTCCGCGCTTATGTAGACAGTACGCGATGTTTCAGGACCTCAGACCAGCTCTTTGTCTGTTATGGTGGAGAGCGGAAGGGAAGTGCTCTCTCAAAGCAGAGGTTGTCTCACTGGATAGTGGACACCATTGTTTTGGCTTACCAGCAGCAAGGTCGACCATGTCCCCTTGGGGTCAGGGCACACTCCACCTGGAGTGTGGCCTCCTCTTGGGCTTAGCGCATGGCGCCTCGCTAACAGACATCTGCAGAGCTGCAGGCTGGGCGACACCAAACACATTCGCCAGATTTTACAATCTCCGAGTGGAGCCAGTGTCCGACTATGTACTCGCCCCTGCGGGTGGCCGGTATGGGCCAGGCTCAGGTGTCTTCGCTTGCTCGCCATTCCACTCCACGGACTGGATACGTGCGATATTTTCCCTCAGGTGAGCTCCCCGAGAGCCCTGAGCTCCTCCAGCACTGCTTACGCCGACATCAGTTCAGTCTGCCCTTTCGAGTCCAGACCCTCATGTCCGGCCAGGTGCTCCGTGTGCATGGTTCCCCTCCGGCGACCCCCACACGAGTATTTCCACCGTAAGCCTCCTCAGTGAGCAGGTGTCTTTCCCTTGGCAAGTCCCTGCCACCCCTAGGGTTAAAAATCCACCCTCTGGCTGGTACCCTAGAGATCTTCCATATGCAGCCCTTAGCGGGTCATATGTGTATTCTTAAGTCCTCCCTACGGGTAGGCATCTTGGCATTCCCTCACTGGGATATGCTTCCCAGTGTACCTTGGTAATCCTGTGATAAGTGGGAGTCCTTCGTCCGTACTAGTCTTACGACAGGGTACTCACACTTACGCAGGGCACTGGATGACAGCTGAGTGGCGTTGTTGTATTGGAACCCCCATTCGTTAGTCACTAACGTACGTCGTAGTGACTGAACGAAAGGGAACGTCTCGGTTACGTATGTAACCCTCGTTCCCTGAGGAGGGAACGGAGACGTACGTTTCCTTTGCCACGTCAGCTGTGTTGCTGGTATGCGGAGTTCAGTCTTGGCTCCTGCAGCAGTAACATAATGCGATGTTGCCAGCGTACTTCCTTATATACCCACAGGGTGGGGCGGAGTTACGCATGCAAATTCCGCATGCCCATGGCATTGGCACTGCCATTGGGCGCTGTTGAATTCTCGAAGATGATAGGCTTCTAAGCGAAACCCCCATTCGTTAGTCACTAACGTACGTCTCCGTTCCCTCCTCAGGGAACGAGGGTTACATACGTAACCGAGACGGTTGTGTTTGTTTTCTTCCAAGAGAGTCGAGAAATAAGCAGATCTAGCAGTTTTTACGGCCTTTCTGTATGCAATCATGCGCTCTTTCCGCGAATTACGAAGGACCTCTTGTTTTGTTTTCTTCCAGCTGCGCTCCATTTTTCTGGCTGCTGTTTTAAGGGCCCGAGTGTGCTCATTGTACCATGATGTTGGACTATTTTCTTTAATCTTCGTTAAGCACAGGGGAGCAACTGTGTCTAAAGTACTGGAAAAGAGAGTGTCAATAGTTTCTGTTGCAACATCGAGTTCTTCTAAGCTATCTGGGATGCTGAGGAGATGATACTGATGAGGAAGATTATTTAAAAAGCAATCTTTAGTGGCGGCAGTGATTGTCCTGCCATTTTTGAAACGAGGGGGTTGCTTTGCAGCCTTAGCTAAATTAAGTATACATGATACTAGGTAATGATCTGAGATGTCATCACTCTGCTGCAGAATTTCAACGGTATCAACATTTATTCCATGTGACAATATTAGGTCTAAAGTATGATTATTGCGATGAGTGGGTACTGACACGTGTTGCCTAACTTCAATAGAGTTTAGAATGTCTTTAAATGCTAATCCCAATGCGTCTTTTTCGTTGTCTACATGGATATTAAAATCACCAACAATTAGTAATTTATCTACGGCCAGAACTTACTCTGATAGAAAATCAGCAAATTCTTTGATAAAGTCTGTATTGTGCCCTGGTGGCCTGTATACAGTAGCTAACACAAATGTTAAACGGGTTTTATCATGTACACTACATAACATTACATAAAGCACCAAAACTTTGAATGAATTATATTTGAAACTAGAGTTCTGAGTAAAACTGAAGATATTATTATAAATAACAGCAACTCATTTAAAGTAATGTAGTCGTCAGGTTTTAGTCATCAGGGGTGTCGCAATATACCAGTATTGACGATAACCGTGATATTCAAAGCACGAAATATCGACATTGTGTTAATTTAGGGTGTGGCAATGTACCGGTATTGGCAATAACCACAATATTTAAAATGAACAGGACCGGTATGATAACATGATGCGTAAATACTCCGGTGTCCCAAGTCCGACTGTAGCCGTGTTTTTTTCTCCCTCTCTATTACACACTGTTTGCAGCCATAAAAATAGTTCAGCTTTGTAATGTCAAATTTGTTATATTTCGTTTTGTTTCTTTATTAAGTTAATTTAGAAAAAATGTTTGGGGCAATTTTTGTTTGTTAAATTAAAGTTTTAGTTTTTTAAATTGAGGACCCAGCGGCCGGCAGTGAGTTAACCGCATGTTTGATCAATTTATCCTCTCAAATCAACACTTGACTTGTCTTGCCTATAATAAAATCCATATATATAAAACACTTCAAGCATATCACAATGTAAGTTTAAATGTTTACTATCACCACCGCAGTAAAAACGCATTTTTGACAAGCTGAGGCAGGCTCGCACGCAACGGCGCCTGCAAACGAAACGGGCTACACAATCTAAACTATGAAAATAAAAACATGCAGATTGTCTTACCTTATACCTCTCTGCAAAATGAATATAAATCCAATCTTCAATTTCCACCAGTCTACCAGTCAGAGCCAGTCGACGGTCGCGGTCTCATAGTTTCTTTTAATTAATGAATAATGTCTATTCTTGTATTTGTATTTGCAATCTAGTCATGGCCAATAACAGTAACAGAGTATTACCCTGTGTTTATCATTATCCAATTATGTTTGTTGGGTAAAAAATAAAACTAAATAAACAAAGTAAAAATTAATTTGGTAACACTTTACAATAAGGTTCCTTAATTAACATTAGTTACATTAGTTAACATTAACTAATAATGAACTGCACTTATTAATCTTTGTTAATGTTAATTTCAACATTTACAAATGCATTATTAAAATCTTGCTAAAATGCACTGTGAACTAACATGAACAAACCATGAACAGCTATATATTAACTAACATTAACAAAGAAGATTAACTAATGCTGAACAGAGGTGTTGTTCATGGTGTTGTTAGTTCATTAACTAATGCATTAACTAATGTTAACTAATACAACCTTATTGTAAAGTTTTAACAATTAATTTGATAACTTTCTCCCCCAAGGTTTCTATAGATATCGTAATATATCGATATCGTGAATTTTTTTGGCCACAATAACCGTGGTGTGAAAAATCTAATATCGTGACAGCCCTAATCTGTAATGATATCATTAACAATAAGCGCTTTTGGGGAAAGGGATCGAATATTCAGCAACCCAAGCTTTATCAATTGTTCATCTGTATTATATCTGTTGTTTATTTGTTGGACATCAATTACATTTTTACTGTTGAATGGTTTTGATGTTTTTTTGTATTTACTAATTCGGAGAACAGACACAGACTCTATGTGATAATATCTAGGTGAAAGTGTCTCTATGTACTGGGATTTATCTGACTCCGGTGACATGAGACAGCTAGCAGCCGGTCGGTTTAGCCAGTTTGTCTGCTTCCTGACCTGGGCCCTAGTGAGTCAAGGTTTAGCTCTAAGACTATGTGCCAAATTACTAGAGAGAAGAGTGGAACCACCCCAGGAGGAATGGATGCCATCCTTCTTCAACAGGTCAGGTCTGCCCCAAAAGCTTTTCCAATTGACTATGAACCCTATGTTATTTTGCGGACACCACTTAGACAACCAGCCATTGAGTGATGATAATCTGCTAACTATCTCATCACTCCTTTTAACAGGGAGCAGACCAGAACAAAAAACTGCATTTGACATCGTACTAGTGAGTTCACACACCTCCTTAATGTTAATTTTGGTGATCTCTGACTGGCGAAGTCGAACATCATTAGTGCCGACGTGAATAATAAACTTAGAGAATTTCCGATTAGCTTTAGCCAGCACTTTTAAATTTGCTTTGATGTCAGGCGCTCTGGCTCCCGGTAAACATGTGACTATGGTGGCTCTATTTTCACGTTCCGTGTAATAGAATCGCCAATCACTAGGGCACTTTCAACAGGATACTCAGTGGGTGCTTCTGAGTATTACCTGTTTGATGTTCTAATCGGAATGGAAAAGCAGTTTTTAGATCCGCGACTATGCTGTCTCACCATCCCCCAGTTTCCCTGCTGTGGGGGCCCTGCAGCCGGAACCGAAGAATGTACAGAGTTCACTAAGCTATTCACATCCAAATCAGTGTCTAAAGCTGTTACATCCTCACTACTCTCAGATAAAGTATGTATGCGTGTTTCTATTTCTGAAATCTTCTCCATCCGCCTAACTATCTCCTTACATTTATCACATGTGAAGCCCTGTTCACCAACTGAGAAGCCTTTACTAAACATGCAGCATGCAGTGCAAGTGACAATGACATGAGATGACATGGCTTACCGTGTTTGTTGATTAATCCAATTTACCACAGTTGTTTGCTGGACACTATTTACTAATCCAACTCACCACGGTTGTTTAATGAACTCAGAAAACAGAAGACCCGGGTGCATAGATGACAAGCTAACAGCCTAGCGAAATGCTAACGTGTGATGGTGATTTAGATTAAAAGCTAGTGATGTCAAATTTAACGTGATAGGCAATATTTAAACAATGTATAGTGATGAGTAAGTTATATTTAGCAGTAGAACAAAGAAAATATATCAAAATAGAGATTCAAAAGCAAGACTGTACAGAGCTACAAACACTAAGTTAGCTGAGCAGGAGGCAGACAGAAGACAGGAGCAATCGATCAGGCAGGAGCAATCTACAGATTAGCAGATCAGGTCTACAGATCAGCAGATCAGGTCACATAAGCTCACATAAGTGTGTGTTCAGAAGGAAGCTTATGCAGGGACTATCCTTAGCTCACGAGTTGGTGGGCGGGGCTACAGAAGTATATTTATCTGTAGAGTCTAGGTCCTTTTATGTAAGAGATCCGCATATTTTGAGAGCTCTCGTTTTCTGGGCCTGGTGTCATAAAAGCTTTTCTTTGACTAACAAGGAAGTTTTCAGCTCTGAAACTTAGAGGATATTCTTATATTACCATGACCTTTTTATCAAAAGCTCAAGGGAAAGTTGATTTCTCAGTTCATAACCCCTTTAAATAACAATTGGCATTTGAGTCATAATTGGTCAAAAAGCCCTTAAGGGGTTGGTCAACCAGCAGAGTTAAAATAAAAAAAGGTGACCTGAAGAAATCGGGGGGCTATTAATCAAATCAAAATCAAATCAAATCAAATCACTTTATTGTCACACAGCCATGTACACAAGTGCAACAGCAGGTGAAATTCTTGGTGCAGTTCCGAGCAACATAGTAGTCACGACATGACATGTACAACATTTAAAGCAGCATCAGATTACACATCTGATGCGCCCACAATTACTCACAGCACAGTAAACTCTACAATAAACAATAAATAATTTACACAATGTGAGTGTAGTTCTCACAGCTTTAACCAATATACACATACTTACAATATACATATACTTTAAACAATATACACTAAACATACATTAAACAGTATACATTAAGCTATAGTAATAATAATATACAATGTACAGTATACATTATTATTCACAGTAGAGATCCAATGTACAATAGGTGCTATATGATAAATAATAAATGATAAATAAATGTGTATATAATGTGTGTGTATCTACAGTGGGTTGTGCTGAGTGATATTCTGTCCAGTGTGTGTTATGATCCTGATGGATCAGGAGTTAAGTAGTCTGATTGCTTGTGGGAAGAAGCTGTTCTGGAGTCGGCTGGTGCGTGTTCTAATGCTGCGGTACCGTCTGCCTGATGGCAGCAGTGAGAGCAGCCCATGGTTCGGGTGGCTAGAGTCTCTGATGATCCTCTGAGCTCTCTTCACACACCGCCTGGCGTAAATGTCCTGGAGGGAGGGAAGCTCACCTCCGATGATGCAGCTGGCCGTGCGCACTACCCTTTGCAGGGCTTTGCGGCTGCGGGCGGTACTGTTGCCGTACGAGGTGGTGATGCAGCCAGTCAGCAGGCTCTCTATAGTGCTGGTGTAGAAGCGTATGAGGATGTGGCGGCTCATTCCAAACCTCCTCAGCCGTCGCAGAAAGAAAAGGCGCTGATGAGCCTTCTTCACAACGGCCTCGGAGTGGACGGACCATGAGAGTTCCTCTGTGATGTGGACACCAAGGAACTTGAAGCTGCTGACTCTCTCCACCGGTGCTCCATTGATGGTGATGGGGTGGTGTTCTCTCTCATTCCTCCTGAAGTCGACCACCTTGGTCTTGCTGACGTTGAGGGAGAGGTTGTGCTCCTGACACCACCGTGTCAGAGTGTGCACCTCCTCTCTGTAGGCAGTTTCATCATTGTCAGTGATGAGACCTACCACTGTCGTATCGTCAGCAAACTTGATGATGGTGTTGGAGCTGTGGGTTGCCACACAGTCATGTGTGTACAGGGAGTACAGGAGGGGGCTGAGAACACAGCCCTGAGGGGCTCCAGTGTTGAGAGTCAGTGGTGAGGAGATGTTACTGCCCATTCTGACCACCTGGCGTCTGTTTGACAGGAAGTCCAGGATCCAGCTGCATAACAAGCTGTTTAAGCCTAGAGCCCGGAGTTTAATGTCAAGTATGGAGGGCACAATGGTGTTGAATGCTGAGCTGTAGTCTACAAACAGCATTCTCACATATGTGTTCCTCTTTTCCAGGTGGGAGAGCGCAGTGTGAATTGTTGATGAAATGGCATCATCAGTGGAGCGGTTTGTGCGGTATGCAAACTGCAGTGGGTCCAGTGAGGGAGGGAGAACAGAGCAGATGTGGTTTCTGACTAGTCTCTCAAAGCATTTGCTGATGATGGGGGTCAGAGCAACAGGACGCCAGTCGTTTAAGCAGAGTGTTTTTGATTGCTTCGGTACAGGAACAATGGTGGACGTTTTGAAGCATGTGGGGACCACAGACAGGGAGAGGGACAGGTTAAAGATGTCCGTAAAAACTCCAGCCAGTTGGTGCGCGCACGCTCTGATCACGCGGCCCGGAATGCCGTCTGGACCCGCTGCTTTACGGACGTTCACCCGCTGGAAGGATCGGGTTACATCCGCTAAAGATACGGAGAGTGCACTAACCTCAGTATCTTCAGCATCTTCAGCCGCGAGCTCTCTCTCGGCGAGGGCGGTGTTAGTTCCCTCAAAGCGAGCATAGAAGGTGTTGAGCTCGTCCGGGAGAGAGGCAGCGGTGTTCACGGTGGAGTTTGTGTTCCCTTTGTAGTCCGTGATGGTGTTAATTCCCCGCCACATGCTTCTAGAGTCGGTGGTGTTGAACTGTCCTTCAATCATGTCCCTGTACTGCCGTTTTGCTGCTCTGATGGTTTTCCGGAGGGCATAACTTGCTTGTTTATGCTCCTCCGCATTACCGGAGTTAAAGGTGAAGGTCCGCGCAAAATCTACCATCATGGAGAAACAAGCCATCTAGTCTAGCCTCACTTTTGCCACAAAGCCGTCTACAGCCATAGTCTTTGCCCCCCTCAGACTTCAAACTACGCTTTATATATTCATCGGCTAACAGATCATCTTTGTTGGTTTCCCAAGACATCACTCGAGACTCAACTAGACCTCTAATAATTGAGCGAACTTGGGAAACTCCTTTCATCCTTTAACACCATACAAGGGACTCCCCATTCAAAGACACAACCCAAGAAAAGCTAGCCTGGTCTTACCAGACTATCGTACATTTCATTTGTACATAGAGTCTGGCCACTCTCCATTGACAAGCGTTTACTTCCTTGAAGGCGGGAAGTTTAAAACTATTGGATCTGCCAAGAGTCACTCTGGATCTTCCTAACCAATCGCTAATGTTTGGTCGTGACGTAGGTCACGCACCGTTTGCCTTTGATGATTCTCACATTAACTGTGCACACCACCTCAGTGTCAGTGATAATACCTTGTGCATTCAGATTGTTATTATTCACGGTGGAGATGAGAGTTTTGTGATCGGAACGCACTGCTCTTGTGGTGCACATCTTGTGCAATCATTTGTATATGCTGTAAATAAAATGTCATATGCTTGGTATGATAAGATTAAATGCTGCCGTAAATAACAGCCCAATTCAAATGTTTACATGCTTTTCTTCTTTTATTTTTTGTGCGGTGATTAAATATTTTGCTCTTGTAAACACTTGCCAGCATGTAAAGAAATTCAAGTCTAGAAATGCATCCAAATTACAGCACACGCAACCGCACAGTGCTCTGCAGGGGTCTAAAAAGGATATAAACAGTGAATTTTGAAGTGATATATTCTTTAAAACTCAGAGATGTGGATTCGGAGAGCAATTACAATACCACACGACCTTGGTGTTTGTCAAAAGCAGTCGGTAATTCAGCCTGGGTTCTCCCACCAACTCCTTCACTACTAACGGAGCGAGCTGAAAAAGACTTTTCCCAGACCACAACATCATGGCCACCAACAAAACTCAGCAGTGATTGTTCTTGCTCCGTGTAACGGAGTTCGTTTGTTCAGGGAAGAAGGAGGCGGGAACCGGCAAACGTTTAACAACTTTTAATCAAATAATCAACACAAAATTAAAGTAAAAGTGGTAGCCCCTCACGGATGACTGCCGCGCACATACATACAAAACGTAAACAAAACACAACTTAAAATCCAGGCCTGGTCTTCTCTCGCCCTTCACCGGTGTCGCTCGTCCTTATGCCTCCGTGCTCCCTCATGAGAGGACTCGAGACCGGTATGTCTCATTCTCAATCACGCACACCGATCTCGTTCGCTCCTCCCATGTCCGCTCGCTCGTCCACCTCGCCACACTCCGGCTTTAACTTCTGGACATTCGTCAGTGGTGCCACACACTCGCATCTTTCACCGCCGCCATTACTGAACTACAACTCAAACTAGCACACAACATCAACGTCATCACTCTCAGCCACTCCCTCTGTTCGCTGATTGGACCGGTAAAAAATTGTTCGGGAGAAAACCTAAGCATATACAGCAGTACCAGACGGAGTACTGAAGGAAAATGAAAATTGAGCGGAAGTACGTAGGAGGACGGAGACCTCCAGATTCTAGCTTAACTTCCAGATTCTAGTCCTTTCTTCATACCTCGCTTAATACATCTGAGATGATTTGACAGATCCCAGATCTTCTAATCGTGATAACTAATCTCTGGCTAATTTGGTTCTTCAAACGAATTTACGGATTGGATTAAAATATCTGGTTTAAATTGTCTGAGGTTACTACGCGTGCCCTGAAGAGGGAGGTATTGATACTCAAAACTACGATCAGCAATGCAGCGATTGGCTGGTGGCAAGACAGCAGTGTAATGACATCATATAATTAAAAAGACACCTGTCAAAATGTTTTAACAACAATTAAAAAATAAATACACCCCCCCCCCCCCCCCACACACACACACACACACACCCACACATTTCTGGAAACAACCAAAAACAACATAAAAGTTATAATAGAAAAATGAAATGTGCACTGTTTTTTATTTATTTATTTATTTTATACATGATTCCCAATTATTTATATTCACAATTTTATAGTATTTGTACAATCTTTACATTTTTATATCAATGTTGTAATTAGCAATTCATACATTTTTTTTATTAAATTTTAAGCAGATTTGTAATGTGACAGCATTAAAGCTGATGTCCATAACATAGACTTAAAATTATATAATGAGAATGTAAGTGTTTATATTGGGACTATTTCAGACTGGACTGATAGGAACCGCTGCGGAGGAGCACAGTCCCTGCGTGACTCGCTATAGACATAAACAGAGAGAAGTAGCTCCAGCTGCAATTTTCTTCCACAAGATGCATGCTGTTCTGTTTATTAACCGCTAGAGCGCAAAAAGTTACGAATTGCAGCTTTAATTAAAGTTTCTTAAGGGTTAAGATCAAGTTATCTGCTTCTCCTGCGCTGCATCAAGCCACTCCCATAATATCCGTCATCACTCAAATTAAAGCACCTCCAAATTATTACCAAATTAATAACTCAAATTAAGTCTGTGAGATGGTGGTCCAGTGGGTTAAACCATGGAACTGATACGCAGAAGGTTGCTGGTTCAATCCCAGCGGTCACCACCAGTGTGTCCTTGAGCAAGGCACTTTACTCCATGTTGCTCCAGGGGGATTGTCCCTGTAATAAGGGCACTATAAGTCGCTTTGGATAAAAGCGTCTACCAAATGCATAAATGTAAATGTAAGTCTTAGATTAACTGTACAGCATGTGTGTAAGACTAAATAAAATTATAAAGTAATTATTCCATCTCAAATAAATCTCTCAATCAAGTGGCTGTCTGTAATAGCAACGTTTTAATATTATTTTCAAATACATTTTTATATTATTATTATTTCAAATTATTATTTCCCCATGTTCAGTAATGAACTCTTGTAATAAAGTAGCAGTGGCTGGGACAGATTTTAAGTATCACCTCAAGATGCAATCTAGTCCTGTTTACATGAAATAAGCTGCTCCCGAACTGGTTTGCGCTTACGGACCTGTTACTATGACAGCAAGTCCAGGATGAGCTTCGAAGAACCAAACAATCCAAGACCATGCCAAATCATCAACAATCAAATCCAGCTGAGTTAGCAACGTTCGGAGAATGGACCCCTGCTGCATTAAGAAAGTTTCATAGCCTCTATGAAAACTCAATGCAAATTTTAAATTCATGGTTTATGGAAATTGGTTCAAGAGGGAGCTGCAGAGCAAGCCAAAGACTCTGATGTGTGTGCATACTTTCAAGAGATTTTGAGCATGTTAAGGGCCCCAAAAGCCCTCAAAACCTTGAACAAAAACAATAATAATCCTTAGGAAAACAACAGGGCCCTGTGCACTTTCAATATTTGGGCACAAAAAAGCTAAAACAGGAAGTAACTTATTCATTGAAAATGGATAGAAAAGCTGACTTATTCTCTATTAAAATGTAATAATGAGATGCAGTAAATCAACAGGATGTTGAAAAATCTAATTAAGTTCACAAGTGCAGCTTGGAAAATAGATTAGAATTTTTCATGAAATAACAAAAAAAGAAGTCAAATAACCACAGCGAAGCAAGAAAATGTAGGCATGGGTTTCCAGAGATATGCAAATGAACTCCTTGGAAGTAAATCCTTCTGTGCCTTTACTCTAAAAAACTTAAATGGAAGCAACATATCAAATAGTTAAACTCTAAACTGGAAGGGTTACCTAAGACAGACACAACTGCTCTTGAAGTAGAACTGTAATGAGTCGATGCCATTGAGCTGTTATACATCGTGTGTGTATTCAGCAATTTCTTGAGTGAGGACATTTTCTTCAAAGAAGTTCTTGACTTCCAATTGACTTTAACATGAATTTGAACTTATGACTGCTGAGCAATGACATTTTTAACCTCTTTTGGCTTTAAGAACGACACTGACTTTTGAATTCCTTTCATTCTCTGCAGGAATTGCTTACAGAGAGTGCTTGGACAATGGTACATGGGCACTGAAAAGTAACTACTCCAACTGTGAGCCCATTTTAGAGGAAAAGGTGGGTAAATGTATTATAAGCCTGAAATGAACTCTACTGAACTCTACTGTTTTGGCTTTAGTGATGCCCCCAGGATTGTTTATAACATTTCATTAAAGGGGTGGTAAACCACGATTTCACTTTTCTAACTTTAGCTAGTGTGTAATGTTGCTGTTTGAGCGTAAACAACATCTGCAAAGTTACAACGTTCAAAGTGTAAAGCAAAGGGAGATATTTGCTTTTAAAGAAATCAATGTCTAAGGACTACAGCAAACGGCCATGTAGGGACTACTACACATTCCTCCAGGGTTGCTGACATCACCAGCCCCAATATTTACATAAACCCCTCCTCCGAGAATATGAAATAAGGGGGGGGCGAGGCCATTTTGTATCGCAGCGGGGAATAGTTGTTGTGGTAGGCTAGTTAGTAGGCTGGAGTGTTGTTGCCAATGCCGACAAAACGCTGTTATTTTCATCTGGATTGCTGCTCCACTTTGTTCAGCCTTCCTAGGGACGGGGGTGCGTTGCAGTGGATTTAACATACAACATGTTATATGCATGCATGTATGAGACAGAGGGGAACACGGTCGCATTTGCAGCAGATCTATGTTGCCCATCATAAATCAAAGCACGAGACAGACAGGGGTCGGAGGAGAAGAACGGAAAATGTGACATAATGTACAATATTCGTCTGTATTTGCAATACACGAGCCGCGGTTCATCTGCGCGAGACAAACACTGCCAGTGTGAGAGGAGGAAAGCCTCCACAATCTTCACGAGTTCAATGCAGGATTCTTACAACGGCTTGTCCTGAAAGATGGATTTAAAAACAGAAGCTGTTTACGGGCCACAACCTGTAAGTATGATTTATTTTTCGTTGATGTGTTTTCCTGTAATAGTTTGTATTGTTAATTGTACGTTGTAGCAAGGAAGTAAACATGACAATGCTGTTTGGCTCTGCAAACCAGTTTGTTAAATGCTCATTCATACTTAACGTTATCCGACAAACACCTAACGTTACAAACTTTTTAAAATCTCAACAGCGAACTTGGCATTAGTGTAAATTATTCTTTGATTAGAGCTTTTATGTATTGTTTATCTACAGGCATGCTAAACATGGTTCTGTGTTTGATTTGGATACTATAGTAAAGCCAATGTTTAGTGTTCATTCTTGCGACAGATATTTGGCTATAATCGTTCTAAAAATACAAAAGTAACGGTGTAATTTAGTAGCGATCACTATAGATCCACAGTCTTTACTCTTGAGGACTGAACAGGTTCTGCTCGATCATCTTCACTAAAATTGTCTGGGTCTGATTCGGGCTCAAATTGGTATGGTTGTATTGACGCCATTGTACTACCCAAAGCACAGGTATGGGGTAAGGGGCGTGACGTTTCCGACAAACGTGCACTAGGCGGTTAGCCAATCACAACACACTGGGCCAGCTAACCAATCTGAGCCCATTGCGTATTTTTGAGGGACTGGCTTCATACAACCCGGAAACCATCAGACCGTTTTTACAAGGAGGGACAGAGCAGTGTAAAATAAAGGTAAAATATATGAAAAATAATGCAATTTTTTAAAAACGAAGCATGAACACATGTTACAGTGTACCCCACAAACACAATCAAGCCTTCGAAAGAATGTGTTTTACCACCCCTTTAAAGAAAAAAATAGCTGCAAGCAGCAATGATCGATCATCACTTGTTTCCCCTGGGAGGAGTAAGTTCACAGCATGCATTGTCGAGCACTATGGGATTGTCAGAGGGGGACTGAGGGAGGGGGATGTCTTCCCTGTAAAACACAGCATTGAGATCGCCTGCAATGACAACAAGCTCAGTCCGATGATGCTGTGATATACCGCCCCAGACGCCTCCAAGTCGATCCTGCACCAGAGTATAGGCCTCGGCAAAACATTCCTAGTGTAACTTGGGCAGTTGCTTATGCCATCCTGTACCTATCCTGTGCAGGTGTTGTTACTGTGAGGAAAATCACCTGTCCTTTCTCTCTCCCTGTAGCACGGTCTTAGGTGTCTCACAGTACGGACATTGCAATTTGTTGCCCTGGCTACAATTGCAGTCCATATGCCTCCATTCAGTTTGTTTAACGCTTGTTCAAGACCCTTGGCTTCTTTCTTTTGGTGTTTTTCAGAGTTAGTAGAAACGTCTCTTTAGTGTCTTAGGTTTTTATAACTGTAAACTTAATTGCCTACCATCTGTAAGCTGTTAGTGTCTTAATGATTGTTCCACAGATGCATGTTTATTTTGATTTTGCAAAGTTATCTTTAATATACGGTAGCGTTAAAAGGGATTTTTTTGTTGTTGAGTTCACTAAATATATGTTTGCCTGACAGTGGGCAGATCAGAGAATATCTGTCAGCAAACGAGATATGCCTTTTGGTCTGCTGCAGACCTTTCCGAACAGGACCCGAACCAAGGGGCTGAACAATAGGGAAACCTTTTTCAAAATGGGAGAATCTAAGTCAATATGAGGTGCCTATGGAAGCTTGTATCCACCACAGAATTAAAAAAATTAAAAAGGTAATTGCGACTTTTATTTCACAATTCTGACTTTTTCTTGAAATTCTGATTTTATATCATGCAATTCTGACTTTATATCTCACAATTCTGACTTTATATCTCACAATTCTGACTTTATAACTCGCAATTCTGACGTTATGTCATGAAATTCTGATTTTATATCTCACAACTGGGCATTTATATCTCGCAATTCTGAGATAAAAAAAGTCTGAATTGGGAGATGTAAACTCACAATTGTGAGATAAAAAGTCGCAATTATCTTTTAAAATGTTTTATTCTGTGGCGGGAACAAGCTTCCATGCATATTTGACATACGAAACTAGTAAGCATTTACATGGTTTTGGATGCTGTGTAAGTGTAACCGATATACTTGTATAATTGATGTATAGAACTACTACCTGTTCACTCTATATCACTTACTCATGCATCCATCAATTTCTCACTTCACTTCACATGACTTCAAATTATGCAAAAGGACAATTAGAATAATTTAGAATGGTTTCTGCAATTTTGCAACCTCTTTCAAGGACTCATGAGTTTCAAGTCTTTTGGAAGCTTCCAGAAAATACCAAGAAAGGACAAAATGGTCATTGAGTAATAACTATTGATTTCTGCTAAAATTGCAATCATTTATTAGCCTGGATGCCAGACGAACTTAGCCCCGCCCACAACATTTTTTGCGCGGGCAGTTCGGTCTGGACTTGATCCATAGAGAAGTAATTATGCCCGAACAGAAACTGTTCGGACCAATGAAATTGTCAGGGCGGGCTTTAGACGATGATGGACAGATGATAAACAGTAACGTAATCATCCACGTCATCAAAGGCGCTTGGGTTGAATTTGTTCTAATCCTAAACGGAGAACTTGTTCGTATATGCATTCACCTTTAATATTTCTCTCAGAAACGATGATCGTGTTGGTAAGTACTCTGTACTTAAATTCTTAAATTCTTTTTTACAACACTGGCAAAGATCGTTTACACTCATCTTCTTCTTCTAACGTGACTTATTCCGGCGCGCACAGACAGGGTTGCCAAGTTTTTACAGCAAAACTCGCCCAATTGCTACTCAAAACTAGCCAAAAACAAGCCCAATAGCTTTCCGGGTGGCGAAGTTCTCCAGGAAAAATGGCATTTGGGGGGTAAAATATGTGTAATTTTGGCTGGACTGCCTGCTAAATTTCGCATTCCTGGGTCTGTATATCACACAATTGGGGTCGCTTCAACCCGCGGACTTGGCAACACAGTGCAGTTGAGTTCTGTTGACGTTTGACAACTAACGTTATGCGTCGCGCCGTTGCTCTGATTGGTTGTAGGTCTATCCAATTGAGGCCTTTCCTGGTTCGGTTTAAACACGCCCCATAATCACAGCCCAATGGAGCAGTATCAGACTCAAATTTTGACTAGAATTGAGTATGACGACGTCAGGCTAATCATTTATCATATTATATCATATCATATGCTAGGAAGAGACTGAGTTACTTAATCATGGCAGAGTTAATAATGGATTTGTTTTCCACAGAGGAAGTACCACATGCATTACAAGATAGCCCTCATCATAAACTACTTTGGTCACTGTATATCTGTTGGAGCTCTCGTTATTGCCTTCATTCTCTTTTTGTGCTTGAGGTAAGTGTGTCAGTGATTTTCCAGTACTTGTAAGTAAAGTCTTGTGCTAAGGCCTTGTTCAAAGTTAAGAAACGTAAAACAAAAAAAGTAGATATGTTTTGATATGTTTTCAAATTAAGGCTTAGAAGTAGGGATAACAAAGATTGCATATAAACTTAAGGGTTATTTCGGCCATTATTATTATTTTTTTTTTTTTTTTTTGTGGGACACTCAAAGATCATTTTTGAAGAAGGCAATGGTAATTTTTTTTTTAATTAAAAAAAAAAAAAATTATTTATTGTCCATTAAATGCTAAAGAATAGGAATTTTTACTTTTATTCTATATTCAGAATGACATAAAAGCATATAAAAGTATGCTTCTTTTTAAGTCTTCTGATGTCATATGATAGCTTTGTATGAAAAAGAGACAAAAGTCATTACACAGTGTCATGGATTGTCTGACTTTCCTTGTGCTCTTGTTGTGTAGTATGTTAGTTTGTATTTTGCCTTATTCAGGGATGTCCTTACCATATTGCATAGAATCAAAAGTTTAACTGTAGTATTAGCTAAGATCATGGTAGTCACAAGTAAAACCATGTTCCTCGTTACCAGGAGTATATGGTTTCCTAATTAATGATAATAATAATAACAATAACAATAATAATAATACATGTAATTTATCCTAAACATATGTAGAAACTACATATAAGTGACTTGTTTGGTGTGTTTGGGTTATGTTCATGTTTATGCTTCCTGTTTGTCATGTGATCATGTCATGAGATTCCATTGTGCCCTCATGTGATCCTGTCATGTGATTCCATTGTGCCGTCATGTAATCATGGCATGTGCTTCCCTAGTCTCTTGTGTCATGTTGTTATTGGTTAATTTAGTCATGTTGGTTCTTAGTTCTTGATTGTTCACAGGTGTGTCTTGTTTAGTCATTAATCTTTGTGTATTTAAGCCCTCATGTTTGCCATGTGTCCTGATCATCCTAGAAAGAAAGTCATCCTAGCACCACACCAAAGTCTCCTCACATCACATCACACCAGAATCTACCCCTGCCTTACCCCTGCTTTGGGTTAGAGTCTCAGCACTCGCTAATCTGTCGGTCCCTTGTCCGGTGGTCCCAGCACTCCAGATCTGGTGGCCCCTAGTTCGGTGGTCCCAGTGCTCCAGATTTGGCAGTCCCTAGTCCGGTGGTCCCAGTGCTCCAGATCCGATAGCCCCTAGTCCGGTGGTACCAGCGTTCCAGATCTGGCGGTCCCTAGTCCTGTGGTCCCAGCGCTCCAGATCCGGCGGTCCAAAGTCTAGTGGTCCCAGCACTCCCAAGTCCAGCGGCCCCTAGACCAGTGGTCTCAGCACTTCCTAGCCCGGTGGTCCCAAGCCCAGTGGTTCTGGAGATCATTCCACTGTCCATGGTGCTCCCATTAATGTCCATTGCTCTCTTGTGTGTTTGCTCACAATTCTCCTGAGGTGGCAGCATCTGCTACAAATCTCTCTGAGATGTCTACTTGCTCTGTTATAACCACAGAGGCCTCCATGAACTTTCTGTGCTCCATGTCATGGCCACAGTCATACACACTTGAAAGGACTGATGTAGCAGAGACTTAATGGCAGCAGAAGACTAAGGCAAGATTTCAATTGGGAGGAGGCACTGCAAAAGCAGTACTACTAGAGTGCTGGAGTATGCGCTGGATTTGCCATAGGACTGACTGAAAAAGAGAGAGGCACAAGGAAATGATCTATGGCCAGGGAGGGAACCTCCAAGACTGCAAGACTAGAGTGTTTGTGTGAGCTGAGTATTAGTTTTAAGTATTATCCTTAAATAGTGAGTAGCATGAATGCAGGTGTGTAAGATTAAAAGTCTGGGGAGATTGAACGTCATGGCAGGAGGTGGAGAGCCTGAGAGCGTGATAATTAATTATGGAAAGATGAATTCCAAACTGTGTTATGAGTCATTATGAATGCATTTGCAATACCTTTGCAATGCATTCAATTAAATGTGTGTAATTCCTGCACCACTGAGAATCACTAAACAGAATAACAAAAATATCCCCTAAAAAAATGCCATTGGTTGAGCCAATGCTACTGGTAAAGATTCTCAAACAAACAGCAATATTTTGATAGCACCACAGAAATTCGATATGATTGTTGTCACTGATTGTGCCTCTAGCTCCTCTTTGCTCTTTGTTTCATATTCATGCTTATGTATTTCCATAATCAGCTTATGCAATGCTAAAACTGTGTCACAGTGCAATTGCTGAAAATATTGTTTTATTTATCTTTTTTTGAATTCAAGGAGCATCCGATGCCTTCGCAACATAATCCACTGGAACTTAATTACAACTTTCATTCTGAGGAATGTAATGTGGTTTTTGCTTCAACTGATTGACCAAGACATTTATGAGATGAATGAGGTATGAAACACTTTTAAACTTACTTATTAGCCTATTAATATGTAAACAGATCAGCAAGTTTCTAATATTTACATTTATGATGTTGGCAGATGATTCCTCACCGATATTGTTTTCAAGTTGCAATATAGCACCTTGCAAAACACAAATATTTGAGAAAGCTGGGGTATGATGATGTTTTAAGACCTAGAATAAGATTAATGTTAGCATCAAGTCTACAAAAGGTTTGCAGTTGTAAAAACACCCAAAGAGTTCACCTCAATTAACACCCTTTCTTCTTTCTCTCTGTAGCCCTGGTGCCGTCTCATAACAACAATCTATAATTACTTTGTGGTGACCAATTTTTTCTGGATGTTTGTGGAGGGCTGCTATCTTCACACAGCTATTGTGATGACATATTCCACAGACAAGCTTCGTAAATGGGTCTTCCTCTTCATTGGATGGTGTGAGTTGATTTCTCTACAGAAGTGTACTCATTTTGAAAGGCCTAATCATGTGCAATTTCCATTAGCTGCGAGGAAGGAAGCTGAAATGGAGTCTGCTATTCGAAAAAGTTTAATTCACATTTCTGTGTCATGTGACTATTAGTGTGAATGTTGCTAAACCTGTAAAAAAAACAAGCTCAAGTCATTTTCACTCCAATCAGAAAAATAAATGGTACAGATGTTGCAGAAAACAGATTCGAGCATCCAAACTTAAAGGTGAGATTTACACAGACGTGCTGCACTCTTTATCGCCTTTCACTGGATTGCGCTCGTACTCTGTCTGTAGCTCTCATTGACACATTTGAGCAGCCCACAATTGAGTTATCCTCAGGATGGTCCCTGAGATCACACGAGCAGATGACAGCTCTCTATCCCTAGTCAAAACGCTCAAGCCATTGATAATGCTGCCAAATCACCGCGTGGTCCCTACTGTAGCCTACTGTTGAAATAAGCCGCTTTCATTGCGTGGAAACATCACTGATATTTTTAAGATAAAATATGGAAGGTTTACAGAAATGGGTCATACCATTAACATTACCTGATCCGTTTAAGTAAAACCCAGCTTATTCAAGGGCATGCAATTATGGGCGGAGTAAACACATAATTTAAGTGTCTAAAATGCATACGCACAGTTCCGATGAATGATAAATTAAATTTAACTTAATTTCGTTAAACTGTATGAAAATAACTTTGACATTAACAACACTGAAATAAGAGCATGCGGTTTAACTATCAATCAGATGCGCATTAAAGTTGAATTTGTGACTATAGCAACAGTAGACACCGAAATGTTTTCTTTCAGAATCATCATAAGGAAAATGTTCCGCATAAAAAGAAAAAAGAGGGCTTTTCTTACCATTCCGTGAAGCTGGCACACTTTAATAAGGATGTGTAGCCATTAACACTATCCTTCACAATAGTTAGCATGAACTAACATTAACAATAGACAAAAGTTCTCACCCTGACTAAGACACATTGGGGGAAGCACTTAAACAATCCTATCGAAATCGAAACATTCTGAATTTGCAAAAATTGTTCTTGAATCGAAAACCTATGAATCGTGAATCTAATCGATTCGCTGTCTACCCAAAGATTCACAGCCCAATGTGCATGTAAAAATATAGCATCCCCCAGGTTTGATGCCATTTTTTGGCACATAGAATCAAAATTGTAACACAAATTGTAGCAAGTTGACGCACTACTTGAGGCCTCTGACTGAGGAAGTCCACTCTGCAACTGGCTATTGGACTTCCTCAGTCAGAGGCCTCAAGTAGTGCGTGTTGGCAACAACACCTCAAACAGCACCACACTGAGCACTGGGGCCCCTCAAGGCTGTGTGCTCAGTCCGCTGCTCTTCACGCTGCTGACACACGACTGCACAACAACTCATAACACTAATCACATTATCAAGTTTGCGGACGACACAACTCTGGTGGGTCTCATCACCAAGGGAGACGAGACCCACTACAGGAACGAGGTAGACCTTCTGACCACATGGTGCAGAAACAACAACCTCCTGCTGAACGTCAGCAAAACCAAAGAGATCATTGTTGACTTCCGGAGAGGTCACACCGAACACCTGCCACTGTCCATCGACGGTGCCGATGTGGAGAGAGTGAGCAGCACCAAATTCCTGGGGGTGCACATCAGTGAAGACCTCTCCTGGACCATCAACACTGTATCTCTGGTGAAGAAGGTTCAGCAGCGTCTCTACTTCCTGAGCAGACTCAGACGGACAAGTGCTCCACCACCCATCATGAGCACTTTCTACAGAGGCACCATTGAAAGCATCCTTTCCAGCTGCATCACTGTGTGGGGCGGGAGCTGCACTGAATACAACAGGAAAGCTCTTCAGCGCATAGTTAACACAGCCGGAAAGATCATTGGTGCCCCACTCCCCTCCCTGAAAGACATATACTCCACCCGCCTCATCCGCAAAGCGACCACAATTGTGAGTGACACAAATCAATCTGTTCAGTCTCCTGCCATCTGGGAAGAGGTACAGGAGCCTCCACTCTTGCACCACCAGACTCAGCAACAGCTTCACCCACCAGGCTGTTAGGATGCTGAACTCTCTTCCCTCAGTCACCAGGCCGTCAAGAAGATGACCGAGTTACTGACCCCCCCCCCCCCCCCCCCCCCCCCGATGACTGTCCTTGCACTATCAGGCCATTTGCACATTTTTGGACAGTTCCTGCACTATAATGTCACTCGCACACCTTTTATGCTGCTATGACTGAACTATCTTTGCACTACAATGCCATTTACATACTTCAGATGCTGCTTGACGAACTGTCTTTTGCACTACCATGACATTTGCACACTTCTGATGTTTACTATGACCAAACTGTCTTTACACTACATGCCATTTGCAGGCTTAATTTTTTGTTTAAATGTCTGTATATATTGATATTGCACTCTAGTTTTAGTTTTTTAACTCTAGTCTAGTTTAAATTATATATCTTTTCTTGTCTTCATCGTGGGATGGAGGGAAACGTAATTTCGATTGCTTTGTATGTCTGGAACATTTGAAGAATCGACAATAAAGCTGACTCTGACTCTGAAGTTGACCAGCCCGGCCAAAAAAAAAGTCACTGTTTGGATTTAAATAGACAAATTCTTGAGAGTCTATGACTGGATCATTATTGCAGTGATTATTATGTTTCTAGCATGTTATATGTTTGGCAACAGTTCTTCTAACCATAACTGATGGATTGTGTAGCTTTTCATTTCTTAAACAACCGTGTAGGAAGACACATCATGGCCATATTCCAGGAGGACAATGTCAAGATTCATCAGGCTCAAACTGTGAAAGAATGGTTGGGAGGGAGCATGAATAATTATTTTCACACATTAATTGGCAACTCTGAGTCCAGACCTTCAATTCATTGAAAGTCTTTGGGATGTGCTGGAGGAGACTGTACAGAGTGCTGGACTCTTGCATTGTCAATACAATTTTGATAAAAAAATAGATGCACCTCTTGATGGAAATAAATGTTGTTAATGATGATATTTCCACAATTTGAGCCTGATGAATCTTGACACTGTCATCCTGGAATATGGCCATGATGCATTATTGTCTATTTAAAGCCAAACAGCGACTTTTTTTTTTTTTGTTATGCAGTGTAGGTTATTATTTCAGTGGTTTGCCTGGTTGAACGGCCTAGAAGCAATTTGTGAAAGTAGCTTATGTAATAAATCAAAATGGTGGACAGCTCATAGGGCGAACCCTGTCAGGAAGGAATATGAGATGATTTCCATGAAAATCAAATGTTTCAAGCATATATTTTCACTTTTTGGCCACTAGAAGGTACCGGCGTTTGCAAAACTTGTTATGTTTTGTAAGGATGTACCAATACTTTTATAAAATATCTCTTTATAAAATATTATTTGGCTAAATTCTAATTGGCAGACACCCAAAATGAGTGACTTAGGAAACAGGTTACTGATTGACAATTTGTAGGATAAGAGGTGAAAACATTTGAAGTTTTGTTAAAATTTTAAAATGGCAGAAATGTTTTTGGTGAAAACATATTTTGGATTTGACTCATTTTTTGAGGAGGTGGGGTAGTTCACTATAGGCCCCTGTGGTGCGGCCATATGCTTTTGTCCTTAATTTTTTTCTTTTACTTTATACTTTAAGTAGTTTTGAAACCAGTACTTTTACACTTTTACTTGAGTAAAAAGCTTAAGTTGATACTTCAACTTCTACAGAAGTCTTTTTAAATCCACTTTTTAATGAATGTGAATACTTTTGACACCTCTGCTAATTAGATCCTGAGCAACGCGGTAAAGCTGCTGATAACACTGAATGGACTCTGTATATAGATATGCTGTGATAGGCATCGTATTCCTATAGGTAGGAGCTTGATTAATTCTTCGTGGCGTAGATTCAACAAGGTGCTGGAAACATTCCTCAGAGATTCTGGTCCATATTACTATGATATCATCATGCAGTTTTGATTTGTCGACTGCACATCCATGATGCGAATCTTCCGTTCCAGCACATCCCAAAGCTGCTCTGTTGGATTGAGATCTGGGGACTGTGGAGGCCATTTGAGTTTAGTGAACTCATCGCTATGTTCAAGAAACCGGTTTGAGATTATATGAGCTTTGTGACATGGCACGTTATCCTGCTGGAACAAAAATGGGTACAATGTGCTCATAAAGACATGGACATGGTCAGCAACAATACTCAGATCATCTTGACCTTGTCTACATGGCTAAATTGCTGCCATGTGATTTGCTGATTAGATATTTGCTTTAACAGGCAGTTGAACAGGTGTACCTATAAAGTGGCCAGTGAGTGTATATCGTATATCAGGGGTGTCCAATCCTGCTCCTGGAGGGCCACTGTCCTGCAGAGTTTAGCTCCAAAACATTTTATTAGGCATACTAGAAACTTCCAGACAGGTGTGTTGAGGCAAGTTGGAGCTAAACTCTGCAGGACAGTGGCCCTCCAGGACTGACTTTGGACACCCCTGGTGTATATGATTCCACTTTTTATTAGT
The DNA here is from genome assembly GCA_023566225.1 of Romanogobio albipinnatus. NCBI lineage: Eukaryota > Metazoa > Chordata > Actinopteri > Cypriniformes > Gobionidae > Romanogobio > Romanogobio albipinnatus. Next base: position 38,135,316 of record CM042244.1, on the reverse strand, counting down.
TTTTTTTATATATATATATATCTGCATGTAATTACAGATGTAGTTCATTTCTATGATTGCATCAATACTTAAACTGTTGACATTCTCTTATCCTTTAACCCATGCTTAATCTGACCTATACTACCCAACCTAGCCTGTTTTGCAATTCAGTATGAACACAATAAGTACAATAAGTGCATTGTACTTATTTTTATAGTAGTCATGATAGTTAAAGGGATAGTTCACCCAAAAATGAAAATGATCTCATAATTTACTCACTCTCAAGCCATCCTAGGTGTAAATGATATTCTTATTTTAGACGAATACAAAAAAGTGTATCCATCCATCCATCCATCCATCCATCCATCCATCCATCCATCATAAAAGTAATCCACACTCTGTGGGGTTAATAAGGGCCTTCTGAAGCAAATCAATGGGTTTTTGTAAGAAAAATATCTGTATTTAACACATTATAAAGGGAAATATCTAGCTTCCGGCGGACCATCCAAATTAAAGGATATGAAAATGCCAACGTTATTGTACGCCTGCTAGACGGCTGTCGCCAATCTGTCGAAATCTGATTGGCTGATTAAATCTGATGTCAAATCAAATCAAATCACTTTATTTGTCACTCTACCATATGCACAAGTGCAACAGCAGGTGAAATTCTTAGGTGCAGTTCCGAGCAACATAGCAGTCATGACATGACATGTACAACATTTAAGCAACATCAGATTGCATCATCTGATGCGCACACAATTACTCACAGCACAGTATACACTACAATAAACAATAAATAATTTACACAATGTGAGTGTAGTTCTCACAGCTTTAAACAATATACACATACTTACAATATACATATACTTAAAACAATATACACTAAACATACATTAAACAATAACAGTATGCATTAAGCTATAGTAATAATATACAATGTACAGTATACAATATGTTCACAAATTGAAGTCCAAAGTGCAATAGATGCTGTATGATAAATAAATGTGTATATAATGTGTGTGTATCTACAGTGGGTTGTGCTGAGTGATATTCTGTCCAGTGTGTTGTAGTGGACAGCACATTCCAGGGCCCAGTTTATGGCCGGGCTCCTCTCTGTCCATAACAGTGGACAAAGGTTTGCTACATGTTGATTGGATCTTGGTAGACTGACACAAACAAACTGTCCAACGCCATCAGATAAAGATGCTTGGACAACAGCCAGACACCTCTTAGAAGTCAAAAAGACCACCTCTTGTACCAAGCCTAGGAAGGACAAGACATCTCATTGGTGCACATGCAGTTTCTGCCCTTCACCCAAATCCCTAGTGTCCTGGTCTATGACTGCCATAAAAATTCCACAGGACCTTAGCAGTAGTGGGTGAAAGAAAGACCACATCCAAATCCATTCATAACTATGTTTGGAAAACTTAAGACTGATGTAAAGTACACACATCCATTTCATACTTATTCAGAGAAATAAGTATTCTCAGTGACAGCTATTTGTAATGCAACATCTTACACAAGAGTCAGCTGTTAATGAACAAATCAATGAATGAACAGTTCAATCTTTTCCCATCATGTTTGGTTTCTATTTGTTTAGAATATTGCCAAGGGTATTCTGATGGTGGTTTGGAAAGTGAGAAATGCATTGGTAAACTTTAAAGACACTTTAAAGACTTCTAACTGTGTCCAGTATGCAAATGAGTTTCACAGGAGAAAGGAGGGTGAGTCTCACGGTGGACCCCCTCTGATGCCAGCAGCCAATCGCAACACTGGAATGGAGAAGTGCCAAATTGCAATCTCCTCCTATTCGGAAAAAGGATAAAGGTACCCTTTCAACAGACACACCTTGTTCTGAGTCTCCCTTCAAGAGAGACATAACAGATACACCGTAATGTTCTGAGTTTCTCCTTGAGAGAGACAAACAGTTCACCAAGTTCTGAGTCTGTCCCGCGAGGATAAGACTGTGACAGAGCAACCAAGTTCTGAGCCTCTGGTTCATCCAGAGAGACAACAAAAGATCCAAGGATCTGAATCTACAGCTTGTGAGGCAGCAACAGATATGACCACATTCTGAGCCTCCAGCCTGTGAGGAAAGAGACATTAACAACCAATACGTTCAGAGTTTTAGTCCAGCGAGACTACAGCATGTCCCGAGTCTCCATGCCAGAGAGACCAAAGCGGATTGACCAAGTCCTGAGTGTCTGACCCACAGAGTCAGAAGACACACAGAGACATTTGCAACAAGGTTAAGCTCAGGAGAGCAAACCTTCACTTCGAGGTTCCTTCGTCTGCGTGTTCCAGATTAAGGACCTTCTGCACCTACTTCAGGGCCTCATCTGCGTGTTCCAGATTTTAGGACCCTTTGGTGCTCCAGGAGATCAGCATCCCACAGATCTTCGTGTTCAAGACTGTTGAAACGGATTCCAGCTCCTTTCCCACTGCATTGTCACCCAGCACAACCAGTGGAAGAAGTCACCTCCATCGGACTGCTTACTCAACCAAGTGGAACGTAAATATCACTTAACCAAACCTCTTTCCAGAAACCTTGGCATTGTTGTATATATCAGTATATGATTTTCTAATTTACATTAGAGGTAATTTAACTGATGCTAGTTAATAACAAATAATCTTTCGCTATTTGTTTGATGCATAATAAGGTTCTTCACCTTTGTTTCAGAGAAACAACAGTTTATCTTTCCATAAGATAACGCAACCCTTCCATAGCCACACTCAACTTAATCACATGTATTTTATATATCTTATGCACTTTATTCTTTTATCATTCATTGTATTCATTTAGTAGTGGTGTTAGTTATTCTTGTTTATCTTTTGTTAATAAAATCTATTTTATTACAATTGTGTCTTACTTGTGCTGATAATACAGAAAAGGCTCTACAAGTTAGAAATCTCACCAATCTTTCAGATAAATCAGCTGACCAACTCTCCCCACTTTACATTCAATCTAAAATGATTGAACCACCTCCCGTTTGGAGCGTTCTCATAGAGCCAAGGTAAAAACCTTGATTAGTGTCCCAAACTAAGAGAGGGGGAAGGTGGTCATCTGATGTACTCATAACCACACCTTAAGTGACGTGTGATCCAAAAATCACAACGTATGCGGTGACGTGAGTACCAATCACTACCTTACTTAACGTCCTTGGATGGACGAAGGTAAAATCACTACATAATTGGCGTCCCTTGTTTGGGCCCAAAAGTGAAATTATTACATAATGTTATGAACTGATGGATCAAGAGTTAAGTAGTCTGATTGCTTGTGGGAAGAAGCTGTTCTGGAGTCGGCTGGTGCGTGTTCTAATGCTGCGGTACCGTCTGCCTGATGGCAGCAGTGAGAGCAGCCCATGGTTCGGGTGGCTAGAGTCTCTGATGATCCTCTGAGCTCTCTTCACACACCGCCTGGCGTAAATGTCCTGGAGGGAGGGAAGCTCACCTCCGATGATGCAGCTGGCCGTGCGCACTACCCTTTGCAGGGCTTTGCGGCTGCGGGCGGTACTGTTGCCGTACCAGGTGGTGATGCAGCCAGTCAGCAGGCTCCCTATGGTGCTGCTGTAGAAGCGTGTGAGGATGTGGCGGTTCATTCCAAACCTCCTCAGCCGTCGCAGGAAGAAAAGGCGCTGATGAGCCTTCTTCACAACGGCCTCGGTGTGGACGGACCATGAGAGTTCCTCTGTGATGTGGACACCGAGGAACTTGAAGCTGCTGACTCTCTCCACCGGTGCTCCATCGATGGTGATGGGGCGGTGTTCTCTCTCATTCCTCCTGAAGTCGACCACCAGCTCCTTGGTCTTGCTGACGTTGAGGAAGAGGTTGTGCTCCTGACACCACCATGTCAGAGTGTGCACCTCCTCTCTGTAGGCCGTTTCATCATTGTCGGTGATAAGACCTACCACCGTCGTATCGTCAGCAAACTTGATGATGGTGTTGGAGCTGTGGATTGCCACACAGTCATGTGTGTACAAGGAGTACAGGAGTGGGCTGAGAACACAGCCCTGAGGTATTATCTGATACACAGTTTCATTGCCATTTATTTTAAGCTAGAGGCCCTGCACTATTGATTCTGAAGGCCTCAAGGCAGATTTCTTTGACCCTGGCAACACATGATGACATAACATAAACAAACACTACTGGAAGCAACACAACCAAGAGGAAAGCTATTAAATTAAGAGAAAAGACTATTGGGAATAATTTAACACACATTCATGGAAAAAATTTATTAAAATTTAAGTCAGTGATTCTGATTAGTTTAGGCCAGAAGAGAAGGCCTTTCTGGCCCTAACTGCCCACCACTGCGTTTTAGTAATTACTATTAACTAACAAGAAACGGATTAATTAATTATTATTATAGCACTCAGTTGAATGTGGTAGTTCTATAGTTCTATAGAACTGCTATATACCGATTTATAATTAACACGAATAATGCATAATGTATAATTAATTCTAAAGTGAAGGTAGTGGTAACCTACTTGTAATGACTCAATTGTTACTACATCCTTTTAAAGGAATTACTAATTATTTGGATCAGTATTCTAAAGTGAAAAACATTATAATGCTGTAGTTATTAATGAAATCATTGTAAGCTTTTGAGGTTTTTGTAAGGTTTTGGAATGTAACACCCTAGTAATTACTAGTGGGTTATCGTGATCTTTAGAATACTGATCAAAATAACTAGTAATTCCTATAGAAGTATGTAGTAACACTTGAGTCACTACTATCCAAACCCTTACAAAAACGTCAAACGTTTACAAAGATTTCATTACTAGAGTGCTATTGTGCTATTCACTTAAGAATACTGATCCAAATAATTAGTAGTTCCTTCTGAAGGATTTAGGAACACTTGAGTCATTAATAGTGGGTTACCATTTTCTTTACTTTAGAATTAATTATCAGAGGTGGAAAGAGTAACAAAATATTCTACTCAAGTAAAAGTACTATTACTTAAATTAAATTTGACTTAAGTAGAAGTAAAAGTACTTGTCTAAAAATGTACTCAAGTAAAAGTAAAAAGTAGTTCATTTAAAATGTACTGAGTTACTTTTTTTTAACAGCGGGGTGGGGGACTCTCCCGTGTAGGGTTGTAATAGAATGAGATTTTCACGATATGAAAACATCAGTTTCACAGCATCACGGTATTAATGATTTAATAAATAAACTGTATTATTAAATTATGGTTATTATTATCACCAGTTAAAATGGCATTAAATTAATGAAAACTGATTTTTTTTTTTTTTTTTTGGTTGAACAAATGCTTTATTATAACAAACTTGAAACCATTTTTTTATTTTATTTCAATAAAACAGGTCTAATGAACTAAATAAATTATTATGACAACTTATGATAACAACTTTAAGAATAATAGAGTCCTAATAAATTTTTCTTTTTATGATTTAATACAAATACATTACCAAAACGGTGGTAATCAAATACTTATCCTTTCATTTTTTGGGCAAAGCGCTGCTGTTTTACCAAATTAAACCATGTATTTAAAAATATATTCTTAAATTATGTTTAAATTATGTAATATTATTATTGTTGTTATTATTATTTTGACAAGTAGGCCTACAATAGTAATATATACACAATTTCATCTAGTTAAACCGTTTATTTTAACGGGTTTTAGTGAGGACCTATTTCAGGGAAGATCTGTTTCAGAGTGTATTTGATAATGGCTTTTAATCAAATAAAATGATGAAAATTTTCATTAGGGGGTCTCAGATCAGCTATGGAAATGTTCATACTGTATGTTCATGCCCAAATATGTTTTTTGAGACGTTAAACACCACAAGCATCGCGTAGGCTACTTGAGTATGTAGGCTAGTAGACAAAACGTGGAGATGGTGGTCTAGTGGGTTAAACCATTGAACTGATATGCAGGGGGTTGCTGGTTCAATCCCAGCAGTCGCCACCAGTGTGTCCTTGAGCAAGGCACTTTACTCCACGTTGCTCCAGGGGGATTGTCCCTTCAATACGGGTACTGTAAGTCGCTTTGGATAAAATGCATAAATGTAAATGTAAAACGGCGCTGCTCATTCACACAGAGACAGAACAAGCAGATCATGTGTTTTGAGCTTTAATATACACAGACCATGTCGCGATTTGATTTATTGTACAGCTCTACTGTCGATGTATTCATTCATCCATCAGTTTGCGTGTTTTATGTGACATCTGCGTTATACTATAGGTAATTTCGGGATTCCCTCTGCATCACAGAAAACATTCGGCCTTAAGTTATAAACGTACCTTTATCTGCACAGAGGGATGGTGTTCCCGAACATGTTCTATGTGTTTCCTCCTTTGCATCAAAATTGTTTTGCTAATTTGATATCCTCCAGGACAATACCCAGCTATTTTTTGTCTATATCCAAAGTATTTCCATACTATTCAGGGGTTCACAACGGCGTTTCGCTTTCAGCTGGGTCTGACGTCTGTCTTGTCCGTCCATCTCCATCTTTTTGTGATTTTTGCATGTTCGTTCTCCCGCTCTTCAATTCAATGCAGTCGTTTCTGGATCGCGATTTTCATCCCTTTGCATTATTTATTTTTTACTCAGTAACGGATGTGGTTTAAAATGTAGCGAAGTACAATACTTCAAACAAAACATACTTAAGTAAAAGTAAAATTACAGAAGTAGCCTACGCAGAAAAACTACTCAATTACAGTAACGCGAGTAAATGTAATTTGTTACTTTCCACCTCTGTTAATTATACATTATGCATTATTTGCATTTATTATAAACCTGCATATAGTAGTTCCTTGTAGTACTCTGTGAGGTATGAACAAAAAAATAAGGAACTTATCAAAGAGGCCCTTTCAAAGGTCAAACCCAACATTTTCACATTTTAGGCTGGGGATATCACATAGTGCCCTGAGCCTTGGAAAGTAGATCTGCTCTAATTGGAATCTCTCAAGGACGCTCCTCCAGGAGACAGAACCAAATGTGGGGCTGATATGCAGAATGCCCACTGTCTTCTCATACTCTCGCAAGAACAGCTGGAAGCAGACTTATTGGCAGAAAGGTGGGACACGTAGCCTACAGTGAAACCAAAATTTATTCAGACACCTTCAACATTTTCTCACATTATCACAGTTTCTTCACTATAGTTTAGAAAATGGTAATAAAATATGCCAAGAACTCAGAGTTAAACTGTGTCAGAACAAATTAATCTTGATTATGTCAGATAACTTTGATAGAAAGGTATAATGGATCACAATCAACCAATCAGCTATCAGCTGTTAAATTTAAGTACACAATTAGATTGTAGCAATTAAGGTCAACCAATAACCAAGCAATGCTCAATTTTGTTCAGTCTGTGGTGTAAAAGGTCGCATTAGCAATTAAAGAAAAAACATTTACGCAAAACATGGTCAGGTCAAAGTGTCTGAATAATTTTGGTCCCAAATTTTCATCAATTTTACTGGTAATCAACTGTATGAAGAATGTTTGGGTATAATATTTCACAGTTTACTTTATTTTGCTATCCTCACTTACATAAATTAACTTTAGTGTCCTGCACCCACTAGTTAAAAAAATATATCTGGTGTCTGAATAATTTTTGCTCGGAGAATGTATTCATAGTGATAAAGGAGACAGAGAGAACCAAAAGGGGCAGTTGGTTGTTTCACTCGAGGCGAACATATATACCTCTGCTCTGCCAAAGCTTAAATCAGAGCAGAGATTGGAGATAGGCATCACTGGACAGAGCACAGGGTAGAAGACATACAGATGATCTGCTCTTACCCTGAACTTGTAAACATATATCTCATACGGAAAGGCATGGATAATGGTTTCAAAACGAATAACGAATAATTCTGCAGAATAATGGAAAAATATATATATATTTGCCTGACACAAAATGTAAAATCTTGTCTGTGAAAAAAGCCAGATATAGGCCAAACTTTTTCTTTTATAATATGTATGTAATGGCATTTTCTCTGAGGACAAACAAGGTAACACTTTACAATCTGGGTGCACTAATATGCATTAATTCATGTTTAACTGATGCACAGAGTTAATGTATGACTCATGAATAACTAAACCCTTTATTAATGATTACTGCATCAACAACTAATGAAGAGTCTATATTATTAATAGATTAAGTAATATATGAATTGCTATTAATTAAACGTGTCAGTGTAATGTAAATTAATGTTAATTACCACATGAATATACACTAGTGTTAGTCAATACTATATGTTATTAGATAATAAATACATTTTGACACATTTAACTAACAATTTATTGATTAATGCATATTAGTGCACCCATATTGTAAAGTGTTACCACAAAAAATAACAACAATGAACTGTACACAAATAACACAACCTATTATGGGGTGTGAGTTTGAATAATGTCTAAATCACTAATTTTCACTGTTCAGCAGCAACAAGTGGGTTCCAGAGGGAGGCAGCCTCTTTTTTGCCATCTGGAGCCCATCACAGTATAACTTCTATAGCATGGCTTGAATGTGAGGGAGGAACATGCCAGACAGAAAGTCATGAGAGGAAGCAATGCTTCCATTGTGCTATGATTATCTCATTACCTGGTCAATGTCATAATACCCGCCTATCATATTCACAAACAGTACGCAAATCTGCATGAATCAGTCAAACAGATTAGTGGAGGTAGAGGGACTAATTACAAAGCAAACAACTAACCCACTCAGACGTCATGTTTGGCCACATCCAAATTAAATACAGTACATTTGAAATTACATTTTGTAGCACTCATCTCTGTTAAATTCAAGCTGCAACTCCCCTGTGATCATCATGACACCTGCTGTGTATTTTTTGACTAATGGCCATAATAGGAAGGGAGTCAAGGGATTAATATTCCCTGTTCAGTTTTACAGAATGACAGTTTGTAACAAATGAAAGATATAATTTTTTTTTTACTCTATTACTGTACTTAATGGCTATATAGTAATATGCAAATCATTTGTAGATACAAATGTTTATTAGCAATGAGACTTAGGCTGGCCACACACTAGAAGATTTTAAGCCTGATTTGCAATCCCCAACGATCTAGGGGCTGTGAGACGATTAGAGACTTTTCACAACCAACTTTTTGTCCAAAATATCCTCAATTGTGTGGTGCCATTATGATTATTTTACTGCTCCCGATTGCATCGGAGCCTGCACAATCCCAAATTGTAAATATCAAACATGTTTGACTCTTGATCGGGCTGCCTCTGGTGTGATACCCGCGATAGCCAATGAGAAACAAGCTTCACCAACCAGATGGTGCGTGCTTCTATAGCTGAAACTTGGCAGCTGCAAACATGCAACAAAAGTGGAGTAGGCCTACTGAGAAGATCAGCCATATTGTTCCCTTTCAAGAATACTATTGTATTGCGTAGCAAACGCTAGGTGAATTTCCTTTCCTCGAGAATATGAAGCAAAATTTGTATCCTAAAAATTACAATGTAAAACACAATGCAGCTGCACGGCGCATCAGCATCAGCAGGATGCAGCTGCATGCTGATTGGCTGTGCTGCGGCGGGAGGACCAATTAGGTCGCTCTAATTTTCTTGCCCTGCAGGCTCGGCTCGCCAGCTTTGACTTGGATCCCTCTGCCTCTCGAGCCACGGAAGAAGAAACTGCCACGACCAGAGGCCCCCGGAGCGTTCTGGCGAGCACACGCTGGGAAATTCCCCACGTGCCTCGCCGTCACCCGTCATGTTCGCCCAGGAACAACACAGCTTCCCTCGCTTGGTGGCTGGGTCTGAAGAAGAGGGTGACAGCCTTTCTCCCGCTGCATCTGGGAGCGAGTGGTCGGTCTCTGTCTCGGAGCCTGCTGCTTCGATGCAGACCACTACAAGTGGCAAGTCGAACATCGACGCCGAGCTGATGCGCCTGCTCACTAAGACCATGGACGACCTCAGAATTGACTGGTCTCAGCCCCAGGAACACATGTGAAGCAGGCTGGATGAGTGGTTCCTTCAAAGCCGCCACCATTCCACACCGCAAAAACCCGCTCCCTTCTTTCCAGAAGTCCACGATGAACTGACCAAATTGTGGAATGCGGCATTTTCTTCTCGTGCCAAATCCTCTTTTTCTCGTGCCCAGCCCGCCAGAACAGCGCCACCAGCTTCCCAGCCTTGCACGGCTCCAAGCCCAGCCAGTGCTCTCGCTCCACGAGCCGCAGCAGACTCCCGGAGCGTCGGGGACCTCGGCCCAGCAATGTGTTGAAACCTGAGCCGCCGAAGCTGTCCTAGCCTTAGGGACAAAGAGAAGGTGGATAATTCCCGCCTCGGCCGATTTGCTCCTCTCAAATGTTTTCAGAGGATGTTAGGTCTTATGGCCTTGGCGTCACCAGTTCTCAGACTGGGTCTGTTACACATGCGCCCCCTGCAACGTTGGATGAATTGCGCGTTCCAGCTCATGCATGGCTTTCGGGCCGATTACGAATCAAGGTCGACCACAGCTGTACTCAAGCTCTGGCTTCTTGGAAAATTCCCGCCTGGTATCAGACAAGCATGAGTATGGGCACTGTTACGAAATGGAAAGTTATCTTGACAGATGCATCCAACCTAGGTTGGGGTGCCCTTCATGAGGGCAGGCCAGTCTCCGGCCTCTGGTCAGACTCGGAGAAAAGCCTTCACATAAACTATCTAGAGATGAAAGCGGTCACGCTATTGCTGAGAGCTTTCCTCCCGTACATAAAACACCACCACGTCCTGGTCCGAACGGACAACATGTCGGTGGTAGCCTATATAAATCGCCAAGGCTGCCTGAGATGGCGAAACAGCTCCTTATATGGGCAGAGCACAATTTGAGCTCGCTGAGAGTGACTCATGTGCCAGGCATTCTGAATCAGGGTCCGGACATGTAGTCCAGAGGCAACATTTCCCCAGCAGAATGGTCTCTTCACCCGCAAACGATTCAGACAATTTGGAGCATTTTCGGCGAGGCAAAGATAGATCTTTTGACCTCAGAAGACAATGCTCACTGCCCAATATATTTCTTTAAACACAGGGACGCACTGGCCCATGACTGGCCAAGTCACCCTTTTTATGCTTTTCCCCCAATCTCAATGTTACCTCAGGTCATTGAGAGGATCAGGGAAAACAAATGCGCAGATGTCAGACACAGCCCCATGGCTAATACCGCTGAGGAGAGACCTCCTCATGCAGGCGAAAGGGAAAATCTGGCATCCCCATCCCGACTTGTGGGCCCTTCATGTCTGGTCCATCAATGGGTTCAGGAGAACCTCTCTGACAAAGTGCTAAACACTATTTCTGAAGCTAGAGCCCCCGCAACCACACGGCTCTATGCACTCAAATGGTCAGTATTTTCTGACTGGTGTAAAGGACGAGATCTTGACCCACATGTGTGTGAAGTGTCAAAAAGTGCTCTCCTTCTTAAAAGAGCTTCTGATCCACGCTCAAAGTCTATGTGGCTGCCATAGCAGCATATCACATTCAAGTGACTGGACGATCACTGGGGAAAAGCGACCTGATTGTGCGCTTTCTCAGAGGGGCTAGAAGGCTTAATCTACCTCGCCCCCCTTCAGTCCCTATATGGGACCTGTCCACAGTCCTGGATGCTATGAAAGGCTCCTAATTCGAGCCTCTCCAATCAGTGAGCTTGAAGCTGCTTTCACTCGAGACCGCTTTCCTACTGGCACTAGCATCAGTTAAGCGGGTGGGCGACTTGCATGCACTTTCTGTGAATGCTTCGTGTCTGGAATTTGGGCCTAACGACTCCAGAGTCATCCTCAAACCTAGACATGGATATGTACCCAAAATGCTCCCCACTTTGTTAACCCCTCATGACCCGAATTTTCCGGTCTGGTTTATATACCCTACATAATGTTCTTGCGCTTCACTCGTATAAGACTCGACTCCATTCACTATACCACATATATTGAGGCCCGACTCCATCCGGTCAAATATATAATATTACATATATTAATGGCCCGACTTGGTCTGGCCTAAAAATGAGGGGGTTTCCCCTTGTATACCGTATCTACGGGCCCACTAAGGTTGGCTTCCTGGAACTACTTTAGCCGTGCGTTTCCCTAAAAATAATTGCACACCTTAGGAAGTTCGTCAGCCAGTGAGATTCAAGCGTCCAACAGCCCCGTAGTATAAGCATATGTAAATTATAAAGTGTCTGCAATCTAAACTTAATCTAAGGTATTGTGGTTGCATATCTTTCCACTTGCATAAACAAAATAACAAAAAAATCCCATGGCACAACACTGGTTCATGGCATTTAGTGACTATATATGTAATATATCCGTGAAGTGTGATTTGCAATCTTCTCTCTTTCAGGTATACCATGTCCGATAATTATAGTGTGGGCCATTGGAAAACTTTACAATGAAAACGAACAGTAAGTGAATGACTGGGTAATTGTAGAGTAGAGTATGGAAAAGATGTCAATGAATGAGCCTGTGATTTGAATACTTGAAAATTTGTGAAATTTCCTCCAAATATGTAGAACATTTCTAAAACTAAATGAGTATAGTTAAAAATATATGTAAAAAACAAAAATGTAATAAATAAATGTTTTTATGTTAGCTACTGTAAAAACCTGTTCATAACGTCTTCGCCATTGTTGTCACCAACGAAGCTGTAAAAACTCCCTGTTCTGAGTGGTTGTTAGTGCAGATGACTCAGAGACTTCAGTGTAAGAATATGCACTGTTTTATCATCCGCCAAGTGAAAATAAGTCTGATCAAGTCATAGGAACCTTACAAAAATGTATACTTCATTTTCATTTCCATGATCAAGTTCATTTTACATAAAGTTTGAGTACAGTATATTTAATGTAGTAAGCATACTAATATCAATGTACTGGTAGTATACTTGTGTTATTTGTATGTATTATTTGAATACTTCTTAGGACTAAATTGGCCTAAATTACCTAAATTTTACAGCAGATTTAGTTCCCAAACAACTGACAGCCATGGCCTAAATATGATTTTCATTTACAATATAAACCCCAAATTTGGTATTAGTAAGTAACTTACTACTCACGCTCAGAGGATCTCCCGTTCTTGGATCATTTTTGAGTCAGACTTGAGAATTCTTAAGAATTCAAATTGTTAAATGGAGACTCTGATCGGATCATTTGAATCAGTGAGGTGTTGACTCAAGAACGAATGCAATCAAATCAAATGAATGAAACATTGAAAAACACTGAACAGTAGTACATTTTGAGTACACAATTAGGTTATATCTAATTATGTCAGTAATACAAGTGAACTGTATATATACAGTGAGGAAAATAAGTATTTGAAAACCCTGCTATTTTGCAAGTTCTCCCACTTGGAAATCATGGAGGGGTCTGAAATTGTCATCGTAGGTGCATGTCCACTGTGAGAGACATAATCTAAAAAGATTGAAGAAGTTGTTGGAGCAATCATTAGAAAATGGAAGAAGCTAAACATGACTGTCAGTCTCCCTTGGACTGGGGCTCCATGCAAGATCTCACCTCGTGGGGTCTCAATGATCCTAAGAAAGGTGAGAAATCAGCTCAGAACTACACGGGAGGAGCTGGTCAATGACCTGAAAAGAGCTGGGACCACCGTTTCCAAGGTTACTGTTGGTAATACACTAAGACGTCATGGTTTGAAATCATGCATGGCACGGAAGGTTCCCCTGCTTAAACCAGCACATGTCAAGGCCCGTCTTAAGTTTGCCAATGACCATTTGGATGATCCAGAGGAGTCATGGGAGAAAGTCATGTGGTCAGATGAGACCAAAATAGAACTTTTTGGTCATAATTCCACTAAACGTGTTTGGAGGAAGAAGAATGATGAGTACCATCCCAAGAACACCATCCCTACTGTGAAGCATGGGGGTAGCATCATGCTTTGGGGGTGTTTTTCTGCACATGGGACAGGGCGACTGCACTGTATTAATGAGAGGATGACCGGGGCCATGTATTGCAAGATTTTGGGGAACAACCTCCTTCCCTCAGTTAGAGCATTGAAGATGGGTCGAGGCTGGGTCTTCCAACATGACAATGACCTAAAGCACACAGCCAGGATAACCAAGGAGTGGCTCTGTAAGAAGCATATCAAGTTTCTGGTGTGGCCTAGCCAGTCTCCAGACCTAAACCCAATAGAGAATCTTTGGAGGGAGCGCAACTCCGTGTTTCTCAGTGACAGGCCAGAAACCTGACTGATCTAGAGAAGATCTGTGTGGAGGAGTGGGCCAAAATCCCTCTGCAGTGTGTGCAAACCTGGTGAAAAAGTACTACAGGAAACGTTTGACCTCTGTAATTGCAAACAAAGGCTACTGTACCAAATATTAACATTGATTTTCTCAGGTGTTCAAATACTTATTTGCAGCTGTATCATATAAATAAATAGTTAAAAAATCATACAATCATATGATTTCTGGATTTTTTTTTAGATTATGTCTCTCACAGTGGACATACACCTACGATGACAATTTCAGACCCCTCCATGATTTCTAAGTGGGAGAACTTACAAAATAGCAGGGTGTTCAAATACTTATTTTCCTCACTGTATATATATATATATATATATATATATATATATATATATATATATATATATATATGTGTGTGTATGTGTGTGTGTGTGTGTGTGTGTGTGTGTGTGTGTGTGTGTGTGTGTGTGTGTGTGTGTGTGTGTGTGTGTGTGTGTGTGTGTGTGTGTGTGTGTGTGTGTGTGTGTGTGTGTGTGTGTGTGTGTGTGTGTGTGTGTGCTGTGAGTATACACTCAAAAAGCTCTGTGTTTCAGATGCTGGTTTGGGAAGGAACCTGGGAAGTACATAGACTACATTTATCAGGGGCCTGTGATTCTAGTTCTTCTAGTAAGTATTATTGCTTCCCTCAGATTTGTAGCTGTCAGTGCCTCCAACAAGTGCAGCATTTAAAGCCAAGTGGGCAAAACTCTTAAAGCATTACAAAGACTGTGATGGAGAAAATGTAATACCCCTATGTGTTTTTGAAGAGCTGTTCAATAATTATTAACATCAGGAAATAGTAGGCCAGTCCCTGCCAGAATATCAGCGTTTTATATAATAGCAATGTCTGCTAATTTCAGATAGAGTGCTTAAGCTTTGAGAGAATTATTGAACTGATGTGAATCTCTTTCCTCCTCTTCTTCATATAAAATCATTATATGAAATGTATTAAATGTAAGCCATTCTGCAGGGGAGTGCATACGTCTCAGTGAGCGTTTGCATGTTCTGTGCAGAAAGATCAAGCTGTTCCAGACATATATGTGCAAATATGAATATGCCTAAATCCTAGGAGCAAAGAGATTTAGAGTTCACCACACTCAATATGCCATTAATTTTGATTGCTGGGTCATTTGAGTTCATTCAAATACTGTATGTCAAACACTGCTGAAAACGTCTCGGGTTACGACTGTAACCCTTGTTCCCCGAAAAGGGAATGAGACACTGCATAGTTGAGTGACGACACTCTGGGAACGCCCCCAGCGTAGCGCGTCTGAAGCATGAATGAAATCTCTCCAATCCTGATTGGTGCTGCGTCATGACGTAGTAGATGACGGCATAACTGGAAGAAACAAAGGGACGCTGATACATACACACAATAGCTTATTTGCGATGAAGCGAGTGCTCTGCTTGTGGTAGGTGTGGCGACAAGATGCAGTGTCTCGTTCCCTTCTCGGGGAACAGGGGTTATAGTCGTAACCGAGACGTTCCCCTTCGAGGGAACGAGACACTGCGTCGTCGAGTGACGACATTCTGGGAACTAACTACCCACTATGCCACACCGCAATCACGCTCGTCTTAGTGTGAAGCTGGGAGACCAGGCACACTTAGGACGCGAGCACTCTGGCACCAGGCGTCACCGGGAGTTGCAGACTGTAAAATCTTATGAAGGTGTGCAGGATGGCCCACCCGGCCACCTCGCTGTAGTAGTTTTTGGTTCGTGTGGGTGTGGGAAGGAAAAAGACGGGGTCGGCGTAACTGGGACTGTACACTTTATTCAGTCTCACGATCCTCAAAACACTCACGCACAAGGTGTCCAAACTCAAGACTTTCAAAATAACAAACAGTGATGCTCTAAGGCTCAATAACTCTCTCTCAAACTCTGGTCACTCTGTGTAGACGTTGACAGTCCCAGTCCCGATCTCTCTCTCTCATCTCTCTCTCTGCTGCAGCTTATAAGCAGTCTCTCCAGCCAATTACTGCAATCAGAGACAGGTGTTACTCATTTGCACTTGACCTACTTACCAACCGCTCGGCCCTGCTCTCTCTCTCCCGCTACAGACCTCACAAAACCACGCCCCCTCGCCACATACCCCCACCGCCCGACTCAGGCCGGGGAGCCATCCGGCCTGCAGCCCCCCCCCCCCCCCCCCCTGGAGAGGAAGTCAGCCTCAGCCATCTGAGCACCCGGCCTGTGGACCACCTTGAACTTAAATGGCTGTAAAGCTAGATACCAACGGGTGATCCGCGCGTTGGTATCCTTCATGCGGTGGAGCCACTGCAAGGGGGCGTGGTCCGAACAGAGGGTGAACTCCCGCCCCAGGAGGTAATAGCGAAGGGTGAGAACGGCCCACCTGATGGCCAAACACTCCTTCTCAATGGTGCTGTACATCATCTCTCTCTTAGAGAGCTTGCGACTGATGTACAGCACCGGCCGCTCCTCACCCTCCACCTCCTGGAACAGGACCGCGCCCAACCCTCTGTCCGAGGCGTCAGTCTGTAGAAGAAAAGGGAGAGAAAAGTTAGGAGCCTGCAAGAGCGGTCCACCACACAGAGCAGCCTTTATCTGAGTAAAAGCCTGCTGGCACCGCTCCGTCCACTGAACCGTATCTGGTACCTCTTTTTTAGTTAGATCAGTCAGCGGGCTAGCGAGGTCCGAATAATTAGGTACAAACCTCCGGTAATATCCCGCTAGCCCCAGGAACTGTCTAACCTCCTTTTTGGTCTTGGGTCTCGGACAGGCCGCAACAGCTGCGGTCTTGTCAATTTGGGGATGCACATGACCATGACCCAAGTGGAAGCCCAGATACTTTACTTCTACCTGTCCAATTGCACACTTCTTCGGGTTGGCGGTAAGCCCCGCCCTTCTCAGCGACTTCAGGACAGCTCGCAAGTGCTGCATATGACGCATTGACGCACTGTAGATGATGATATCATCCAGATAGGCAGCGGCATATGCAGCATGCGGCCGGAGAATTCTGTCCATCAGACGCTGGAAGGTTGTGGGAGCCCCGAACAGGCCGAAAGGAATGGTGATGAATTGGTGTAATCCAAACGGCGTGGTGAAACCTTTCTTTTCTTTGGTCATTGGAGACAAGGGGATCTGCCAATAACCCTTAGTCAAGTCCAGCGCCGAATAAAAACGAGCAGTCCCTAGCCGATCAAGCAATTCGTCAATCCTTGGCATTGGATAAGCATCAAATTTCGACACCGCGTTCACCTTACGATAATCCACACAGAAACGGACCGAGCCGTCAGGTTTAGGCACTAAAACAATCGGGCTCGCCCAGTCACTGTTGGATTCTTCTATCACACCCATGTCAAGCATAGCCTCTAATTCTTCCTGAACCACTTTTTTCTTATGTTCAGGCAAGCGGTACGGCCGGCTGCGAACCACAACTCCCGGCTCAGTCTCAACGTGGTGCTGGATGAGATCGGTGCGACCAGGTAGGGGCGAGAACACGTCAGCGAACTCCGCTTGTAAATGTTTTATGTCAGTGAGCTGTGAGGGCGAGAGGTGGTCTCCCCCCGGGGCCAGAGCGAGAGATTGAGGTTTTTGAACCGCCTCCGGCCCAAGATCCTCCTCCCGACTCACCACCGTCGCGAGCATCACTGACTCCGCCTCAGACCATTTCTTTAGCAGGTTGAGGTGGTAAATTTGACGTGCCCCGTCCCTATCTGATCGAATCACCTCATAGTTGAGATCGCTAACTCGCCGTGTGACCTCCTTGCCACTTTGCAAGTAATTTCGAGCTTGACGTAGGGAGTAATACAAGTACCTTATCTCCCGGAGTGAATTGACGAAGCCTAGCGCCTCTGTTGTATAGCTGTCTCTGTTTGTCCTGAGCCTGTAACAAATTCTCCATTGACAGCCGCCCCAAAGTGTGGAGTTTTGTTCTCAGGTCCAGGACATACTGAATTTCATTTTTACTCGCTGAAGGTCCCTCCTCCCAAGCCTCCCTAGGGACATCCAGCACCCCCCGGCTGGCGCCCATAGAGAAGCTTGAAGGGGGAAAACCCCGTGGAGGCTTGCGGGACCTCGCGAACAGCAAACATCAGGGGTTCTAGCCATTTATCCCAATTTTTGCCATCCTCGTGAACGAACTTACGAATCATGGATTTCAACGTGCGATTAAACCGTTCCACCAAGCCATCTGTTTGTGGGTGATAGACGCTTGTGCGAACCGATTTAACGCCCAACAACTCGTAAAGTTTGCGAATCGTTCGTGACATGAACGCAGTGCCTTGATCGGTAAGAATCTCTTTCGGGATTCCCACTCGGGAGATTAATGAAAACAGTGCGCTCGCAACACTTTTCGCCGAAATAGTGCGGAGCGGGACTGCTTCCGGGTATCGCGTTGCTTAGTCTACCATAACTAATGCAAAGCGATGCCCGCATGCTGACCGCTCTAATGGCCCGATGAGGTCCATACCAATTCTCTCGAAGGGGACCTGCACTAGCGGGAGTGGGCACAATGGTGCTTTTGGGGTGGCCGGTGGATTCACCAACAGACATTCACGACAAGACGCACACCATCTGCGTACATTCTCGTGAATGCCCGGCCAGAAGAAACGGGCCATTAGACAGTTGAGTGTAGCCGTTTGTCCTAAATGCCCGGCCATAGGATTAGAATGAGCCGCCTGGAAAAGCATTTCCCGGCGGCTTTTAGGTACTAACATCTGGGTTGTATCCTGCTTTGACTGGGTGTCTTGGGTCACCCGATACAACCTATCCTTTAAAATACAAAAATAGGGATAAGAGAGCGGCTGGTCAGGCTGGAGGAGGTGGCCGTCGATGGAACGGACCTGATTAAACGCGTTTTTCAGCGACTCATCCCGGGACTGTTCCAGGGGAAAGTCATCGCGGTCTGTGAGAACGGGCATCTCCAGACCGCTCTGTTCCCCCGGACCGGCCCCCGGAGGTCCCGAATCCACCTCTCCCGACTGAGCAACCGTCTCTTTCCCCTTTACACGTTTTCCCCAAGAAGCATCCGCACACAAATGCCCCAACAATTTATTAAATGCTGGCCAATTGGTCCCTAAAATTAGCGGATGCCGGAGGTGCGGGTTAACTGCTACCTCCACACTATGCTTTTGTCCCCGAAATTGAATATCCACGGGAAACACCGGATAGTTCACCACTTCCCTGTGCACACACCTCACCATAACCATGCGACGGCTATCCAACACCTTAGACTGAATCAGGCTTTGATGGATGGAGGTCTGGTTACAACCCGAATCCACCAAAGCCTGATAAGTACCCCCCTCGATATTCACAGGTATCTGGTACAGGCCAGCTTGATCGGGGGCGGCTTGTGGCGCGTCGGGGACCCAGATCAGTGTCCCCACCTCCATCACTGGACACCGATTGATAAAATAGCCGGGGTCCCCACAGCGCCAGCAAGCCGGCCCAGGCTTCCCCGCCGCCCTAGTGGCTGGAAGTGGGTCGTGGAATTGGCATGGAGAGAGTGCTGGAGAAGATGAGGAGGGGAACAGGTCGGTTGTCGCTCCCCCTCCCCGGGGCGCCGGTCTGGGAGCCGCCGTGGCCTCGGGCGGAACCCCGACCTCCCCCTCGGCGCCGGTCTGGGTATCGTCCTGCGCCGCGACCTGGGAAGGGGGACAGGTTTGGGGAGAGAGGGGGAAGAAACAACAGGGGGGAGAGAGAGAGAGAGAGAGAGAGAGAGAGAGAGAGAGAGAGAAGCGGATGGAAGGGGTTCGCCGACCCCGGAGCACGCCACCATTTGGTCCTCCGCCAGCTGGATGGCCTGGTCTAGCGACGTCGGGCGGTGGCACTGGACCCACTGGGCAGTTGTCTTCGGTAGCCGGGTGATGAACTGTTCCAGTACCACGCGATCGATCATTCCCTCGACGTCACACCCATCGGCCATCAGCCATTTGCGGCAGGAGTCCCGGAGCTGTTGGGCGAAGACGAAGGGCCGGCCGGACTCTTCGAGGCCCAGGGTCCGGAACCTCTGACGGTGTTGTTCTGGGGTCCGGCTGACCCGCTGAAGGATGGCCCGCTTCAGGTCCTGATAGACCAGATAGGTTCTGGACTGGCAGTTGGCCAGTCCGCGGTGGGCCACCCCCAGACCTCGGACGACTTCTCAAATAAGTCCAGGAACGCCTCGGGGTCGTCCTGGGGACCCATCTTGGCGAGGCTCAGAGAAGCCGCCGAGTCCAATGGTGCGTGGGGGGGGGCCGTAGCCTCCAGGTCTATCCAGCTCCGTAACAGCTGGCGGTCTTCATACTGGCCCTGGAGGAGCACCTCGAACCTCTTGTCCTGCTCCTCCCTCATGGCCAGTAGCTGCTGGTGTTGCTCTTGGTGAAGACCAGCCAGCAAGTTGATAATCTGCGCAAATGGCGTTCCTGGCGGGGATTGCATGGCGGCAGCGTTTTTTAGTTGGGACTCTGGAGCGAGCCGCAGGCCTCATCCTCCGAGCCCCACGGAGGAACCGTACAACCAGATGGTGCTTCCCCAAAGGCCCATAACCTACAGGCAAGTGGAAAGCCCCAATGGCAGCCACATACACAATAAGGGTGGATGGGGTAAGCCCGACAGAGAAACGATCTTGGAGTTACTCCAGCACTGAAGCCACTGGGAAGTTAACTGGATCCACCTCACGCTCGCTACACCAAGTGGTGTAGAACATATTCCACTTGAGGCTGTACAGTCCCTCAGAGGGACCTGCCACGGAGGGCCGTCTAGCAGTGCTACAATGTCCGAGAACCATACTTGGGTCACCAGCGGGGTGCCACTAGAAGTAGGATCCCCTCCCGCGGACCCACTCCAGACCTCCCGGGAGCAGAGCGATCGGGGGAAATGTGTACAGACGCAGCCTCGGCCACGTCTGCATTATGCCTGTGAGAGAACCACAGTGGACAGTGGGACGTCTCCCGAGACGCAAATAGATCCACTTCCACTTCATTTCCAGGCAGTTGATGTGCCAGGAGAAATGCCGGGTTTCCCACAGACCTCTCGCAAAACGGCCGTCCTTGACCGCACCCCAACCAGTGAGGGAGGCATCTGTTGAAGCGGTTTTCCAGCAACATGATGCTCCCAGCACCGGCCCCTGGGACAGGAACCCAGGTTTCCTCCATAGGACGAGGGAACGAAGGCATCTGCACGTTACCCTGATCATATGGAACGGATTTCCCCTCGGAGGAAAACCCCTTGGCTCTCAGCCACCACTTTAGGGGTCTCATGTGTAGCAGGCCAAAAGGTATAGCGTTGGACGCTGCTGCCATGAGCCCCAGCAGTCTCTGAAACTGCTTCACAGTGAGGCTGCGGCCTAGCTTTGCTCTGGGGACCATCGCCAGTTTGGACTCTACGCGCGTGGGAGACATTTGTGCCCGCATCATCGTGGAGTCCCATACGACTCCCAGAAACTTAGTCCTCTGGGAGGGCGTCAACACGCTCTACTTTGTGTTGAGTTTCAGTCCCAAGCACCTGATGTGGGCCAGAACGACATCTCGATGCCGAAACGCCATCTCGCGCGACTTGGCCAGAATAAGCCAGTTGTCTATATAATTGAGTATACGGATGCCCTGGAGTCTCAGTGGAGCCAGTGCTGCATCCATACACTTGGTGAAGGTGCGAGAGGGCTAGGCCGAAGGGAAGAACCAGATATTGGTACGCTTCACCCCCAAAAGCGAACCTCAGGAACTTCCTGTGACATGGAAGGATGGATATATGGAAGTATGCATCCTTCAGATCTATCATGACGAACCAGTCCTCTAACTAGATCTGACTCACGATGGCTGGGATTGTGAGCATCTTGAACCTGAATCTCCTCAGAAAACGATTAAAGTGCCTGAGATCTATTATTGGACGTAACCCCCCATCCTTCTTGGGAACGTCTCCTTGGTGATGCAGAGAGACAGGTCAGTGGCTTTCCTAAGCTTTGTGATGTCATCCGGAGAAGGATCCTCACCCTCGTCGAGCTCCTTGAGGAGGTCGGCCTGGTAGGCCTGCAGTACTGCCATGGTGTGCAGACAGCTACCAGCCTGCCCGGCCGCCATATAGGCTCTGCCCACCAGCGATGATGTGTCACGGCATGGCTTGGTGGGCAGCACAGGGGCCTTAAGGGACAAGGCGGCCTCGGGAGAAAGATAGCTTGCGAAAGCTTCCTCCACCCGAGGCATAGTCCCATAACCTTGCTCAGCCGCCCCCAGCACATAACCATAATCAAGCACTGGGGGGTTGGAGAGTCTGGCTGAGTAAGGTTTAACCCAAGACTTGCAAGTCTGGGAATAACGGAAGGCCCCGGCGTGGAGGTTGAGACCGGCGCTTGAAGAACCGTTCATCCAGCTTACTGGGCGGCTGGATTTCAGGCTCTTCTTGTGGCCAGTCAATTCTTAATTTGGCCACAGCACAGGTCAAAACCTCCACTAGCTCCTCTTGAGCGGGTGAGTGAAGCGATGGCTCAAGCTCCACATCACCCGCCTCGATGCTCAAAGCGTCTGACTCCTCGGAGCCAGACAGCTGGAGCATCGGGTCCTCCGCCCCGGGGGAGAACGTCTGAATCCTCAGACGAGGACGGGGAAGATTCTGCAGCAGTCCCGCGTCCCATTGAGAGATCCATTTGTGAGCCTTATGTTGATCCATGGGGCTCGCGGGCTTGGCCGGCCTCATCAAATACGGCCAGCCGCGAGCGCAAAACCCTGAGCGGCAGCCTTTCTCACTCACTACAGGCGGCTCCCTCGAGAGCTGCCCTAGCGTGCTGCACGCCCAGGCATTGAACACACAGCTGATGTGTGTCCGAGCCCGCAAGGAATCGTGGACAAGGGTGCACACACCTTTTAAATTGCTGCTCGCTAGCCAT
This sequence comes from Romanogobio albipinnatus, assembly GCA_023566225.1. Lineage (NCBI taxonomy): Eukaryota > Metazoa > Chordata > Actinopteri > Cypriniformes > Gobionidae > Romanogobio > Romanogobio albipinnatus. The sequence goes on along the minus strand of CM042244.1, from coordinate 38,112,335 downwards.
CTCTTTATACTGTATATATACTATATGTGCTTTCTGACTGATATATGGGACAAACAACACCAAATAGACAGACAATATTGACACAGAGCGCTTCGCTGAAGAGCAAAAAGCTATTTTGTGTGTGTGTATCAGCGTCCCTTTGTATCTTCCGTTTATGCCGTCATCTACTACGTCATGACGCAGCACCAATCAGGATTGGATAGGTTTCATTCATGCTTCAGACGCACTACGCTGGGGTGTCGTCACTCGACGACGCAGTGTGAGTTCCCTCGAAGGGGAACTTAATTTAACAACACAATGACGTTTGCAACATTACTGACCTATATTCCCTTCTCTTCCTCTCCACTATAGATCAATTTTGTGTTCCTTTTCAACATTGTGCGCATTTTGATGACAAAGCTGAGGGCCTCGACCACATCTGAAACAATACAATACAGGTAAAGCACTTTAAGTAACTGCTGCTCACTATAACCGTTTGTTTTGCCAAAATGATGTTCATCTGGTGGTGGTGTTCATCCAAAAAAATAAAGGTTCTGTGCTTCTGTCCTTTTTTATTTACTCTTTTGTAGTTACAAAACAGCAGTAATGTAATTGAATTACATTTAAACACTCAGTCTCTTCCTCACATACATTTTATGACTTCATAAGACTTGAAATAGAACACATAAGTTTAGGCCACTTACAGTATATGCTGTTTTTTTAGACTGACATACAATATAGTATCCGGTCAGTCATAAACACTATAGAAAACAGTTAAAAATAGCATACATTTTCTGAGTTTTGGAACAATCATTGGGTGAGTAAATGATAGACTTTTTTTGGGATGAATTATTCCTTTAACAAGTCTTCAGAAACTGAAAAGTTGTTTCTTCTAATAAATTAAGTGTGATTGTCATTTAAATAATTAAATTATGCTGTAGTAAAGCAAATCTACTTGACAAACACTGGGTTTGTTCCTTAGAGTATGAGTATTAGTAAAAGTATTACTCAAAAAAGTGAAATACATTATTTTCAGTTGCCTTTACATAATCTTTACTCTGCCATGGTAATAACTGTCATTTATTCAAAGGATTAGCTGGTCTTTCATGCATTAAAAATGGCACATAAACGTGTTTCCTTGTAGAATTTGCAACGTCTGCCCAAATGCATTGTTGCATGCATAGTAACATTTTCGATTAGCTTGTTTGCAAATCTCATATTCAGACAATAATAATATTATTTATATTGCATTGTTAGTGCAGTTGTGTTTAAATACTACAAACTAGAACTGTACTTTAAAAGAACAGTAATCAGTTGAATTGTAATTTGAATAACCCTTTTGAGAGTCTGGGAAGAAACTTGCATGCCTTTAAAAATGATCTAGAAACCTTTATAGACACTCAGCCCGCCATCTCATCTCTTCACAGTCAAACAATAAATAAATAAATAAAATGAGACAATCTTTAAACTTGTACCAGTCTTGTCATGTCATTTGAGGTTGCTTGGGTTTGAAGTGTCTTTTCTTTTTTTATATAAGCCTACCTTTTCTTTCTTTTTTTTGACACTCAGAAAAACACTGACAAGCATGACTTCCTAATGTGTGAATGTATATCAGGGCAATGCTTACTTCAGTCAGAGCAGGGAAAATGAGTCCTTTCATCTGGGGTTTGTTGATAATGCATTTGCAAACTTTGTTGTGGCGTTTCACTTGATTTCCTAAACATTAATGGAGTGAGTCTGAGTCTTTAGGACAAGCTTATATATGATTAATCTTCTTTTCTCAAGTTTTTTTGTTTAATTTCACAAAATTTCTTCACCAGAGCAAATACTGATTAACAATGTTGATTGAGTGGATGATAGCACATATTGGGCCTGACACAGTTATCATTTTCATGTCCAGCGCCATTTACTTTAAATAGCAAATGCACTCGCCCCCTTCTGTTCGCCCAATGACGAATGAAATTGGCGAATTATTTAACCAATCGTGGTGATACACACATGTATTTAAACTGACTTGTCAGGTTGAGGGTGTCTATATTCCACCATGTAAGTAGCGAATCCGCCATGGCGTGAGCGCAACTGGCTTTTAAAGGGAATGGGAGATGAGACTCTGATTGGTTTATTGCACATTATGCCCAAAACACACCCATGACTCATTAAGAGACAAGGGACAACTCTTTGGGACCATGTGCCGGGTGCGCAGACCGTTTTTTCCATCATTAAACTAACAAAAGTGGATTTGGACGTGGCCTAAGTGCACCTGCGCCATGCGCTTCAGAACATGCACTCAGATTGTTAAAATATGGCCCCTAGTGTGTGTGTGTGTGTGTGTGTGTGTGTGTGTGTGTGTGTGTGTGTGTGTGTGTGTGTGTGTGTGTGTGTGTGTGTGCTTTTTTGTGTGTGGTTGCTGTGCTTTCAGAAGGCAAGGCAAATGTATTATAGCACATTTCATACACAATGATGATTAAAAGTGCTTAAATTCATAAGTGCCTGGTCAGTAAGTTTCGGGGCGCCTCTATCTTGGAAGAACTCGAGAGTCAGGTTCATGATTTTACCCTAGAACTACTTCCTGTAGGGCTGGGTTCTAACAAAGTCCCTTTAAGAAAAGTCCTTTCACTCGGCGGCCATCGTTGAAACGCTTCTCGGGCATGCAAGTGCAGCTCCTATCTCTTTGAATCGGGAAACATCAAGTTCTCCAAAACTGTTTGCCAAGCTTACGATTAAATTTGAAATCACCAATGAAATCTTACAACAACTGTCTCATAAATTTTGTTTCTAAACGCTCAAATCATGACAAAAAAACTACAAAGCTAATGCACAGGCGCAGTCCTAAATGTGCATCTCAGAGTACTGCCTGTTTCTATAGTAACCGGAGCTTCTAACGGCAGCTCCAGTGACGCGATGACTTTACTAATCGACGATTGTATCTTTCATTTAGAAGGCGGGGCTTATTCGCCATATTGGGGCGTTGCACTTTCTCCCATTCATAAGTAATCGTCTTCCTATATATAAAGTCTTTGGTTCTACAATGTGCAGAAGATTACTTGATATCATCTGCTATGTTCCTGCTATTAATGTCAACCCAGCACACATGGCCCTTAATAGTCCTTGCTGAAAATAACATCACAATAACAGTGATTCATTAAGAGGCGTCAGTTCATTATAATGGCAAGGTCAGATGATGACATACAGTCACCTTAATTTTATTCAGAGGCCCAAACTGAGTGTCACCGCTGGATTGGCAAATAAAGAGGAGATGAACGGATCATTTCATAGGACTCTACAGATACCCGTACTAGCATGCTAGAGATGGCAGAGGTTTTCTGCTTTTCCCTGGCTTACAATATTTTCCTGCACTCTGAAAATCACACTTCCAGATCTTTTCCTATTTTCTCTACTGCTGGCATACATCATCCATCACAGGTGTATCTTGTTGTCATCTTTGATAAGAGGCCAAAAAATGTTATTTGCAATCTAGCCTATTCAAGGGTAACAAGGGTAAATGGTGGTTAGCTTATTTGGAGCATGACGTCTCCGGAACTTGTTATTATATCAGAAATAAGCTAAATTCAGCTGCTGGTCTGCGGTTCACACCTGACCGCACAGAGAGTCGGTTCGATATTTGATGTTGACTACATGTACTTAACTGTCAGATGTCGATCAGGTTGAAATTTGCAACCATGTTAAATATTGGACATCTGAATGTAGTTTAAATATAGTTATTTATTGTAAACAATGATTTGTGTGAATTTGTTCTCATTGAATTAACTAATATTGTCTCAGGATTTCTCAGTGCAAGATGTAATGAGACTCCAAAGCTGAAGTTAGGGAAAGTGCCTTATGTCAAATCAGGTTAATGTGCCATAAATCTAATGAAAACTTCTCTCCTTTTTCTGTGACTGCAGGAAAGCTGTGAAAGCCACTCTAGTGCTTCTGCCTTTACTCGGCATCACATACATGCTGTTCTTTGTGAATCCAGGGGAGGATGACATATCTCAAATTGTATTTATCTATTTCAACTCATTTCTTCAGTCCTTTCAGGTGAGTGTGCCATTATGTCTGTACAGAGATCATACTCTTAGTCTACCCATCACATTCCTTGAACTGCAGGAACATTTGCAGGTGAAAAGGACACTGAAATAGATCATGTAGGAAAATGAGGGAATATAGTGGAAGAACCTGGGTCATTAACTCAGGATGAGCCTGAAACCATTCTCGAACCAGCTCTCATGGTGGAAAAGACATCGTCCCACACAGGGCTGCTCAAGTTAGTTTAGAAAGGCTATCAGATTTCCAATGTTGTATGATCCAAGAGCTGGTCTAAGGACTGCCACTCCACCTCACATATAGCTACACACATTGAAATGGATGGTTGCCCATTAGGTTAGGTTAGGTTACGTCCAGAGCAGCTGGTTTTTGCCAGACTGAAACATGCCTTGTCAACAAAAATAAACTTTTAAAATAAACAGTGCACCCAGCTCCATCACCCTCTAAAATGATAGTTTGGTTTGTTCGGTCCCACTAAGGGAAGTGTCAACAGTGTAATTATAAATTTTATTACAGAAATGAATTACAGATGTAATTACATGCAGGTATTTTTTAAATGTAAGTACACAATAAGTGCATTGTATTAAATTATTAATTTAAATGTTAGTACATAGTAGTTAAGGCCACCTAATATAAAGTGGGTCCCAGGTAAATGTGTTTCATAGAAACCTGGTGCTTCTTCTAAAGGCGAGTTGTAATGCTGATTGATGCCACATTGGACAAGGCGTCATTGCTCTCCTTGATAACCTGCTTTGATCTCGGACAACTGTATATCATTCTTTGCCCTGAGCATTTACACCACAGTCAACTCCTGCTGGTCAGTCTGTGTCCGGCAACAGGTTGTCTCCTATCAATTCTAGGAGTAAAACTGAGCATGCTGTTAATATTTTATGACTGTGAATCACATAAAACTGTTTGACAGTTACATTTTGATCACGATTCTATACAGTAATATATGGAAGCTTGTTTCCACCACAGAATAAATTTTTTTTAAAAGGTAATTGCGACTTATTTGTGTGATGTAAAGTGTAATGTTTTATCCACTGGAGAGAAGTTGATGTGAACCCAAGTGCAGTTTTATTTACAAATGTGAACAGATACAAAACAAAAACAGACTTGACTTGAAGCATGAACAGACTTGAACCAGGAACCGACTTGACTTAAACCATGACAAACACTCACCAATAGCGGGTTACAGGGAACAATACTCGACAAGCACACATGGCAAACATGAGGGTTTAAATACACAAAGACTAATGACTAAACAAGACACACCTGTGAACAATTAAGACCACGAACCAATGACAGAACTGAATTGAGAACACATGACTAAATCAACCAATGAGAACAGGATTGTTCAACTTCACCCAGCGATGTGCAGACCGATCGATGGCTGACTTGAATCAGTGCATGCCGGTTAGAAATTTTGTCCGACTTGAGACACCGCCGATGCCACGTGACAGTGACGTATGTCAACAAAGTGCCGCGAGAGCGATTCGAGAGCAGCCGGCTAATACAGCCGGTGCAGTTTCTCTAGAGCGGCTGCACAAGGCTGCACAGACTCTGATGACGACACAGCTGTTCCTCGATTGGCTGGATTCACTACATGACAGCGATCACGTGTTTCGTGTTTATTCTAAAACCTTCAGCTCCACTAATGCACACAAATCTGTTTTTTATAACAGTAAAACCTCCTTTCATGTATTCACAATGTTATATTGTCATGTTTATCAAAATAAAACTTATTAAAAATGTAGACCCCACTTCATTGATAGTGTAGGCTTATATGTTGAACTTTATTATTGTACAAACACACGCTGTATCAAACAGTACATAAAGTATTACATGACAATAATGTCTCTGAAACATCTGTGTATTGGCAAATATTGTATTTATTTCACTTCAGTTGTGATAAAGTATGCAAACACAGCGCGAGCGTCACTGCGGGAAGCAGAAAGTGTCCGGCTTCACGTCTCCGTTTGCGGCTCCTTCCTGCACGCGGCTACTCTCGCTGATCAGTTGCATCCAGCCGATGTCGAACACACCTAGTATAACACATGAGGACAAGGGAATCACATGACAATGATCACATGACAAACAGGAAGCATGAACATGAACAAAACCCAAACACACCGTGACATGAAGTCAGAATTGTGGGTTATGAAGTCAGAATTGTGTTATTAAGTCAGAATTGTAAGTTAGAAAAAAAAGAATTGCGAGATATAATCAGAATTGCAAGATATAAAGTCAGAATTGTATTATAAAGTCAGAATTGCAAGATATAAAGTCAGAATTGTGAGATGTAAAGTCAGAATTGTGAGATATAAAGTCAGAATTGTAAGTTTTTCGCAATTGTTACTTTTTTTCTCAGTATTGTGTGATATAAAGTCTAGAATTGTGAGATGTAAAGTCAGAATTGTAAGTTTTTTGCAATTGTTACTTTTTTTCTCAGTATTGTGTGATATAAAGTCTAGAATTGTGAGTTATAAAGTCAGAAATGTGTGATATAAAGTCAGAATTGCGGGTTATAAAGTCAGAATTGTGAGTTATAAAGTCAGAATTGCGATAGATAAAGTCAGAATTTCAAGATGTAAAGTCAGAATTGTGTTATGAAGTCAGAATTGCAAGATATAGAGTCAGAATTGTGAGATGTAAAGTCAGAATTGCGAAATGTAAAGTCAGAATTGTGAGTTATAAAGTCAGAAATGTGTGATATAAAGTCAGAATTGCGGGTTATAAAGTCAGAATTGTGAGTTATAAAGTCAGAATTGCGATAGATAAAGTCAGAATTTCAAGATTTAAAGTCAGAATTGTGTTATGAAGTCAGAATTGCAAGATATAAAGTCAGAATTGTGAGATATAAAGTCAGAATTGTGAGATATAAAGTCAGAATTGTACGTTTTTCGCAATTGTTACTTTTTTCTCAGTATTGTGTGATATAAAGTCAGAATTGTGAGATGTAAAGTCAGAATTGCGGGTTATAAAGTCAGAATTGTTAGTTATAAAGTCAGAATTGCGAGATATAAAGTCAGAATTGCGAGATGTAAAGTCAGAATTGCGAGATGTAAAGTCATAATTGTGAGATATAAAGTCATAATTGTGAGATATAAAGACATAATTGTGAGATGTAAAGTTAGATTTGTGAGATATAAAGTAAGAATTAAATAATAATAATAATAATAATAATAATAATACATTTTATTTAAAGGCACCTCTCTGGGCACTCGAGGACACCGTACAACACATACAAATAAAAACAGTAAGAGATAAATAAAAAAAGACAATGTAAATAGTTAAGTGGGATATGCAATTCTGAATAGGTAAGTTTTTAGTCTGGATTTGAAGAGTGTGAGAGAGTCCAGGTTCCTGAGGTCCGGTGGGAGTGAGTTCCAGAGTTGAGGGGCAGAGCGGCTGAAAGCCCTGCTCCCCATAGTGACGAGGCGGGCAGGAGGGACAGAGAGGTGGACAGATGAAGCAGATCTGAGGGAGCGGGAAGGGGTGGCGATATGGAGGAGTTGGGACAGATAAGGAGGGGAAAGATTGTGGATGGCCTTGAACGTAAACAGTAGGATTTTGAAATCTATGCGGAATTTTACCGGGAGCCAGTGAAGTTGCTGCAGAACAGGGGTGATGTGATGAATGGAGGGGGTTCTGGTGATGATTCGGGCAGCAGAGTTCTGAACCAGTTGTAGTTTATGAAGGTATTTGTTAGGTAAACCAAAGAGAAGAGAATTACAATAGTCGATGCGGGAGGTGACAAGGCTGTGTACAAGAATGGCAGTGGAGTGTGGAGAAAGGGAAGGACGGAGGCGATTAATATTGCGTAAGGGGAAATAGGCAGACCGGGTGATGTTATTAATATGAGATTGAAAAGATAATGTGCTGTCGAGGATGACACCCAGACTCTTAACCTGGGGGGAAGGGGAGACAGAGGAGTGGTCGATGGTGAGGGAAAAACTGTCAGCTTTTGAAAGGGTTGATTTAGTGCCAATAAGAAGAATTTCTGTTTTATTACTGTTTAGTTTGAGGAAGTTAGAAGAGAACCAGAATTTGAGCTCGGTGAGGCAGTCGGTAAGAGAGGAAGGTGGGAGGGTGGAGTTTGGTTTGCTGGAAAGGTAGAGCTGGGTGTCATCTGCGTAGCAATGGAAGTGAATGTTGTATTTGCGGAAGATATTGCCAAGGGGAAGGAGGTAGATGATGAAGAGAAGAGGCCCCAGGACAGAGCCCTGGGGCACACCAGTGGTAAGGGAAGACGGGTGGGAACTGCAGGATTGGATTTGGATGAACTGTGAGCGGCCAGAGAGGTAGGATTTAAACCAGTCAAGGGGTGTATGTGAAATACCAATTGAAATTAATCTGTTGAGAAGGATAGTGTGAGAGATGGTGTCAAAAGCCGCACTCAGATCAAGGAGGATGAGGATGGTGAGTAAACCCGAGTCGGCTGCCAGGAGGAGGTCGTTTGTGATTTTAATTAGTGCAGATTCAGTGCTATGGAGGGGACGAAAACCAGACTGGAATTGTTCGTACAAGTTATTAAGGGATAGATGTGAATGAATTTGGGAAGCAACAGTTTTTTCAAGGATTTTGGAGAGGAAAGGTAGATTGGAGATGGGACGAAGATTATTAAAGTCATTAGGGTCAGCACCAGGTTTTTTCAATATTGGAGCGATGGCAGCAGTTTTGAAGAGTGTGGGAACAGTTCCAGAGGAAAGTGAAGAATGGATGATGGCAGAGATGAGGGGGAGGAGAGGAAGGAGACAGGCTTTCACCAGAACTGTGGGGATGGGGTCTAACTGACAAGTGGAGGGCTTGGACTTTAGAATGAGGTTTGAAATTTCGGAGTCAGAGGGGAGCTGAAAGACGGAGAATGAGTGAGACGACAGACAGGGTTCAGGGGGGGGGGGGGGGGGGGATGCTAAGGGAGGAGCTTGAGCCTAGGTGCAAGTGAATCTGTTGAATTTTCTGATTGAAAAAGCACATCAGGGAATTACAAAAGGCAGTTGAATACAGATGAGGGGGGAGGGAGGCCGGCGGTTTGAGAATATTGTTGAGAAGAGAAAACAGTGATTTAGAATTACCTTCATTTGAACAGATTATGGCAGAATAGTAGTTGAGTTTGGTTTGAGAAATGCATTCCTTATAATGTAAAATGTGATTTTTGTGCATGGCTTCGTGAACAACAAGACCAGTTTTCTTGTACAGACGCTCAAGCTGTCGACCTTTAGCCTTCATCAGCCGTAGTTCTGAAGTGAACCAATGGGCAGTGGTGGAGAAGGAGACCGACCTGGTTTTCATCGGAGCGAGGGAATTAAGAATGGTGTTGAGGCCATGTGGAAAACCAAGTCATCAGGGGTGGATGAATTGTGAGTGTTCAAAAGACACCTAATACCAGAGGATAGTGCGTCAGGATTCATTTTCTTAATGTTGCGGAATGATATAACACGTGATGGCTTTGTTGATGACAGAGTGAGTTTGACATTGAATGACAAAAGCAAATGATCAGTTATGGGAAGTTCATCTGCAGTACAATTGGAAGGAGTGAGACCAGAACAGCAAACTAAATCCAAAATGTGACCCATTGAATGAGTGGGAAAGTCAATATGTGTGAATTGCGGGTTATAAAGTCATAATTGTGAGTTATAAAGTCAGAATTGCGATATATAAAGTCCGAATTGCAAGATATAGAGTCAGAATTGTGAGATGTAAAGTCAAAATTGCGAAATGTAAAGTCAGAATTGTACGTTTTTCGCAATTGTTACTTTTTTTCTCAGTATTGTGTGATATAAAGTCAGACTTGTGAGATGTAAAGTCAGAAATGTGTGATGTAAAGTCAGAAATGTGTGATATAAAGTCAGAATTGTGAGATGTAAAGTCAGTATTGTGTGATATAAAGTCAGAATTGTGAGATGTAAAGTCAGAATTGTAAGTTTTTCGCAATTGTTACTTTTTTTCTCAGTATTGTGTGATATAAAGTCTAGAATTGTGAGTTATAAAGTCAGAAATGTGTGATATAAAGTCAAAATTGTGGGTTATAAAGTCAGAATTGTGAGTTATAAAGTCAGAATTGCAATATATAAAGTCAGAATTTCAAGATGTAAAGTCAGAATTGTGTTATGAAGTCAGAATTGCAAGATATAGAGTCAGAATTGTGAGATGTAAAGTCAGAATTGCGAAATGTAAAGTCAGAATTGTGAGTTATAAAGTCAGAATTGCGATAGATAAAGTCAGAATTTTAAGATTTAAAGTCAGAATTGTGTTATGAAGTCAGAATTGCAAGATATAAAGTCAGAATTGTGAGATGTAAAGTCAGAATTGCGAGATGTAAAGTCAGAATTGTGAGATATAAAGTCAGAATTGTGAGATATAAAGTCAGAATTGTACGTTTTTCGCAATTGTTACTTTTTTCTCAGTATTGTGTGATATAAAGTCAGAATTGTGAGATGTAAAGTCAGAATTGCGAGATAAAAAGTCAGAATTGCGGGTTATAAAGCCAGAATTGTCAGTTATAAAGTCAGAATTGTGTTATAAAGTCAGAATTGCGAGACATAAAGTCAGAATTGCGAGATGTAAAGTCAGAATTGCGAGATGTAAAGTCATAATTGTGAGATATAAAGTCATAATTGTGAGATATAAAGTCATAATTGTGAGATGTAAAGTTAGATTTGTGAGATATAAAGTAAGAATTGCAAGATGTAAAGTCAGAATTGCGAGATGTAAAGTCAGTAATGTGTGATATAAAGTCAGAATTGCAGGTTATAAGTCAGAATTGTGAGTTATAAAGTCAGAATTGCGATATATAAAGTCAGAATTTCAAGATTTAAAGTCAGAATTGTATTATAAAGTCAGAATTGCAAGATATAAAGTCAGAATTGTGAGATGTAAAGTCAGAATTGCGAGATGTAAAGTCAGAATTGTATTATTAAGTCAGAATTGCAAGATATAAAGTCAGAATTATGAGATGTAAAGTCAGAATTGTGAGATGTAAAGTCAGAATTGTGAGATATAAAGTCAGAATTGTACGTTTTTCGCAATTGTTACTTTTTTTCTCAGTATTGTGTGATATAAAGTCTAGAATTGTGAGTTATAAAGTCAGAAATGTGAGATATAAAGTCAGAATTGCGATATATAAAGTCAGAATTGCAAGATATAAAGTCAGAATTGCGAGATGTAAAGTCAGAATTGTGAGATATAAAGTCAGAATTGTAAGTTTTTCGCAATTGTTACTTTTTTTCTCAGTATTGTGTGATATAAAGCCAGAATTGCGGGTTATAAGTCAGAATTGTGAGTTATAAAGTCAGAATTGCGATATATATAGTCAGAATTTCAAGATGTAAAGTCAGAATTGTATTATAAAGTCAGAATTGCAAGATATAAAGTCAGAATTGTGAGATGTAAAGTCAGAATTTCAAGATGTAAAGTCAGAATTGTGTTATGAAGTCAGAATTGCAAGATATAAAGTCAGAATTGTGAGATGTAAAGTCAGAATTGTGAGATATAAAGTCAGAATTGTGAGATATAAAATCAGAATTGTGAGATGTAAAGTCAGAATTGCGATATATAAAGTCAGAATTGCAAGATATAGAGTCAGAATTGTGAGATGTAAAGTCAGAATTGCGAAATGTAAAGTCAGAATTGTGAGATATAAAGTCAGAATTGCGCTATGAAGTCAGAATTTCAAGATGTAAAGTCAGAATTGTGTTATGAAGTCAGAATTGTGAGATGTAAAGTCAGAATTGCGGGTTATAAAGTCAGAATTGTTAGTTATAAAGTCATAATTGCGGGTTATAATGTCAGAATTGCGAGATATAAAGTCATAATTGTGAGACGTAAAGTAAAGTCAGAATTGTGAGATATAAAGTAAGAATTGCGAGATATAAAGTCAGAATTGTGAGACGTAAAGTCAGAATTGTGAGATATAAAGTAAGAATTGCGGGTTATAAAGTCAGAATTGCGAGATATAAAGTCAGAATTGTGAGATGTAAAGTCAGAATTGCGAGATATAAAGTCATAATTGTGAGACGTAAAGTCAGAATTGTGAGATATAAAGTAAGAATTGCGGGTTATAAAGTCAGAATTGCGAGATATAAAGTCAGAATTGTGAGATATAAAGTCAGAATTGTGAGATATAAAGTCAGAATTGTGAGATGTAAAGTCAGAATTGTGAGATATAAAGTCAGAATTGTGAGATATAAAGTCAGAATTGTGAGATGTAAAGTCAGAATTGTAAGTTTTTCAAAATTGTTACTTTTTTTCTCAGTATTGTGTGATATAAAGTCAGAATTGTGAGATGTAAAGTCAGAAATGTGTGATATAAAGTCAGAATTGCGGGTTATAAAGTTAGAATTGTGAGTTATAAAGTCATAATTGCGAGATATAAAGTCATAATTGTGAGATGTAAAGTCAGAATTGTGAGACGTAAAGTCAGTTGTGAGTTATAAAGTCAGAATTGCAAGATATAAAGTCATAATTGCGGGTTATAAAGTCATAATTGTGAGATGTAAAGTCATAATTGTGAGATGTAAAGTCATAATTGTGAGATATAAAGTCATAATTGTGAGATGTAAAGTTAGATTTGTGAGATATAAAGTAAGAATTACGAGATATAAAGTCAGAATTGTGAGATATATAGTGTGAGAATTGTGAGATATAAAGTCAGAATTGTGAGATATAAAGTTAGAATTGTTGGATATAAAGTAAGAATTGCGAGATATAAACACAATTGTGAGATAAAAAGTCGCAAATATAATTTCAAATGTTTTATTCTGTGGCGGAAACAAGCTTCCATAGTAATGCTATTTACTATACTGTATTGTAAAAGTATAGTGAATTTTTACGGAATTGTTTCTTGGTGAAATGTTCTGATGATGGAGCTTGACCTTTGCATGTTAGGTTGAACTTATCTGGCAGCCTCTGCCATGGTAAGGCTTCTGTTAACCACATGGTCAATAATGATGATGATGAAATGACAGTCCACTGCCTTCCGCCTACACTCCTCTGATGATGATAAAGCCCACAGTCATCTCATTGACTGGGTTCATGTCTACCTTTCTGATCCCTTTGTTTGTTTCATCTCCCTTGAAGTCTATTCTGCTTCCTTTTTGCACATTATATTTTATGGTATCTGACAGTACGTTGTAACTGGGATTTAGCATAATTGGCCTTTTATTTGAAAGCACTTAAAGCAATTACTCTAGTTTATACCTTTCTAACACAAAATAATAAGACTAGCTGAAAATCTGTAGATGTACCAAACAATTAACCCTCATCCTTCCCCCACACTTTGTAACAAATCCTTCCCTTGTGAGTCAAAATGACCTGAAGCCCTACAATTATAGGCTTATTTCTTGTTTTCAATTTTTAAATGCATTTTTTGGGAGATTTTTTTTACATTTTATTTAAATTACCTATAAATGACTAAATTTTTATCAATAAATAATACAAAAATAATACTTTAAGCACATTCTTCACATTCTTTCAACTTAAATTCAAAATAACTCACAATTTCACTCATAACCCTTTTAATTCTGCTCATATCTCACATTGGGTGTCTTTGCCGACCTCTTGTGGAAAAATAATAATATAACATGATATTTTATGACTCTTGCCATATATATTCTATATTTCTGTTCCACTGGGTCCTAAAGTAATTTATCTTCAGTATGCATTCAGATACACATGTAGATATGATAAAAATGTTTTTTTTTTTTTTTTAAGTTTTATAAAGCATTTGTAAAGTTTTAGCATTTTTAGTCTGAATTTTGAGCATTTTTATTTTTTTCAATGTGTACTTGAAGCATTCCTCGCATTCATTCATTCCTAAGGGGGTCAAATTGATCCGTGAGGGAAGGATTTGTTACTTTTTAAAATTTCAACCACAAAACTCCTCGAATCCAGTCATTTTGTGTGTGTGTGTGTGTGTGTGTGTGTGTGTGTGTGTGTGTGTGTGTGTGTGTGTGTGTATTCGTGGTTCAAGTGCGACAAAAGTCCTAGGGTCTTGGACCGCTCCGATGAACTCTCAATTAAAAAAAAATATATAAATAAAAATGAGTTTCAGATCAAAATAACCCCAGGGAAGGATGTTAATGATCAGTTGGAGTAAATGACAAATGTATTAAACTTAATGAAAAAAGATGCAACTTAAAAGTTTGATAGTAATAGCATTATGAAATACAGGAAAGGCCCCGATATACTCACAGTGAAGTTCTTTTTCTTTCTTTGCTTTGGGTTAAAAAGAAGTTTGAAATATATGAGCAGAGATTTACTGTTAACGAACATCCGACACCATCCATCCTGCTGAGAGCGACGTTCAGATGAATGTGTAAATTTGTGCTGCACGCTTTCCTCTCAGTAACAAAAAATAAAATAAATGACAGCGCTGAGAGACAGCAGATAAGAAAGCATCTGATCACAACGATATGGATGTGTTTGCACCAGCTCTACAATTTGGCACTATCCAGTCAAGTCACGTTACAATTGTTTATATACGACTTTATACCAGCGTTTCTCGACTGGTGAGTGGGTCATGGAGAGTTCAGTCAAAGAAACAATTTTGTATTTTGAAAGATGTAAATAAAAGCTGTTGACACTTCTGTCAGACGCAAGAGTGTCTGAGAAAAACATTCAGTATCCGTCCTGATTCAGTATCTGCGGTCAGATGAGACTATATGTCAGTGTCATTATTCCACATTATTTTCGTAACTTGAAATAAAAAGTCTCTCACCTCAGAAATAGAATGTTCCTGTCCTGTCAAACATTATGCTGTGCTCAGAGCACACACTCTTTAACTGCATGCAAATGTGGCGGCACACGCTGTATATCACTTCACTTCATATGTAAAGTACGAGCATGCAACGTCGTATATATGTTGTCAACTAGCAAGTCATGAAATAACCAAAAAGTACCAATAAATTACATAACTGGTACTTCCTGTGTTAACTAGGAAGGCTGTGCATGCATTACATGCATGAAAGTTTATTCAATTCATCAGGATCAATGTCCATACGTTTCATTTCTGTTCATGTTAGTATTGTGTATTTACCATGGTAAATGTTGTAACCACTTTATTTTCACATCCCACCCTGAAAAAAAATGGGACAATCCTAAAAAAATTGGTTCACGGCTTAATGACCATGAAAAATGTGGTTCCCAGGCCAAACCAGTTGAGAACCAGTGCTTTGTACAATAGATTGATTAAAAGCAAGCAGCCTTACATTTTCAACTTACAACTTAAATTTCTACTATAAAGTGGCTCTCCAGTGTGTTGATGTATTCACTCACGGATGTCTGACCTTGATGGACTGAACAGATGAAATGAAGCAGAAAGATTTCTGCATCAAAGAAGAGCCACAGAGCACACACACCTATTACATAATCGTCATGGGCCAGTGATGCTTCGAAGGAGTATACCAGACAGAGTGAAGGAACTTTTCCGGAAGGTTTGATTTGGCAAGCTGTTTTGAAGTATCGAAACAAACACCAAACAAACTTAATTTTGGTCTGATGTTGTTCAAAATTACGTCACGCAAGTTCGTTCTTCGATTATATTGGGGACTTTACTGTAAATGAAAAGTTTTGTTTTCCTTTGATATGAGCTAAACAACTCTGGCGGCACATGGGCATGAACAGGACACCATCTCTTATACCAGGGAGGAGTTTATGGCATTGCACTGGTACATGCTCTGAAATATCCGATAAACTTCCTTTTTTACCAGAAGAGCAATAGTGGATATTTGTTTCCAAGTAAAACAGAGGCAGAATTTAGCATAAAGCTAAATGGGGAGGTGTATGAAAGCGATTGAGGAGGAGAGGCATCACCCAGCCCTGCCTTCAATGATCCTGTTCAGTGTCTATTCATTATGGAATAAAATGGACGGAATAAATCATGGCCTGTTAGGAATATGCATGCATCATGGCTGTGATAGAGACGTGGCTTCAACCCGATGTCCCCTATGTTTATGTTGAGGCGGATGGCTTTACATTGGTATATGCTGATCATAAAACAGTCCGTTTCAATAAGGAGGTTCTACCAACTCTGAGTTAAAACTTGAACTCTGACTTGAAGGACCCACTTTATATTAGGTGGCCTTAACTACTATGTACTAACATTTTAATTAATCATTTAATACAATGCACTTATTGTGTACATACATGTTTTTACACTGTACTTACATTCAAAAAAATACCTGCATGTAATTACATCTGAAATTAATTCCTGTAGTTAACTTACATTTGTAATTACACAGTTGACACTTCCCTTACACCTAACCCTATCCTTAAACTTACCCATACCACCACACCTGTCCCTAACCCTACCCGTATCCCACCTCAATATCAGCAAAAGTGTTTTGCAATTCAATTTGAACACAGTAAGTACATTGTACTTATTTTTTGATGTAAGTACATAGTACTTAAGGCCACCTAATATAAAGTGGGGCCGACTTGAATTACCCTGAGATGGGAAACTCTGAGTTTTCAGTTTCAGAAAAGCTTAATTGAGTTGACCGAAAGAAACTCTGGGTTTACCGAAGAAAACCTGCTCCCGAACAGGGGTGCATTTCTCAAAAGCGTCGTTAGCCAACTATGGTCGCAAGTTCCATCGTTAGCAGCATAGTTCAACGAGTCTGCGTTTCCCGAAACCATAGTTCCAATGAATGTTCGCAAACAGCATCGCAAAGTTGCGTGGTTGGAACGACAGCTCTCGACCTGTGGTTAGAAGCATAGTTTCTTGTTTGCATAACATCTGGGCTTAATAAATCCTTATCTTGAGCAAAATAGGCAAGCTGACATTCAGTACAATCTATATCTTTTATTTAGAATACATACAAATGTCATTTTAGTTTGTCAAGAGATTTAAAGCACTGTTTTTAAAGAGTGCGCATGTGCGTGCATGCTCTAGTACATAAGGACGAGCCAATGATTGAATCTGGAAATAAAGCAAAATTAGTCCTCAGATGCCATGTTCATAGCAAAAAATCTACCATTAATTCAAACTTAAATGGATTCATTTAAAGAAGTTATTACTCCACTACCTGAGTGACATTGTCAACCAATTTGCGACAATACGGTTTCGGGAAACAGTCATCGGTAGCTTTATTTTTTCAATGATGCATTGTACTATGGTAGTTAAGCAGTGAGTTACGTCATTGTACGGGAAACGCACCCCAGGTTAGGTTCACAGAGTAAGTTACCATGGTAACTGACTCTCAGTAGAAGTTACCTCTTTCAGAAATGGGCTTGACTTATCCTGCTTTCTAGGGCTTGACATACCTCCCATTCAGACACAGAAAACCCCAGAGTTTCCCTCATTTCAGGGTTAACGTGCTCAGAGTTTTCACCTCCTTTCTGAAATGGGCCCCTGGACAGGTCAGGAAAATCCTGTGGAGGTGTGGTCTGTGTTTACGTTAGCAATCGATGATGTGTTTGTTTTACTGTGAGGGAGACTATATGTGACAGAGATGTGGAACTGCTGTGCATTAGTTTGCAACCCTTCTATTTGCCACGTGAGTTTGACAATGTTGTCATAATTATGTGTTGTCCAGAGCTGAGATACTCCAATGCTCCTCTGTTTGTTTTAGGTGATATGAATCACTGTCATCTCTGAAGATTTCTTCCTGGGGTTCAACGTTATGTGAAAATTAATACAAGGAACATTGGACAAATGTTATGGGAACATTTCCAATGCATACACTGCTAAAGTTAAATCACCACTAGCAAACTCTGACCACAATGCAGTGCACATCGCTGAAGTCAAGTACGCCTGTGAAAAGGATGGTGAGACTTTTGTCTTCAGGAAAAGTGGAGATATCGAAAGGCTGTGTGGATACTGTGATGCCAATTAAATAGGTTAAACATTTTCCAAACAACAAGCCTAACATTGCCAAAGAGGTTAAAGTGTATAAACCAGAAATGCTTGGCTTTTAATCAAAAGGACCCTGCACTTATAAAACTGGCTCATAAAACGTTTCGTAAAAACTGGTAAGCATTATAGAGATTTAATTGATAGTGATTTATTTGATAGTGATAGTATCTGAGTAACAATTTTAAAGAAGATCTTTAATAATTAAAAAGTATCTTTCCCCCATGGCCTTAAGCTTACATGAAGGCTGATGAAGTAAAAGAGTGTTGGCAGAATGGAGAGAACATGGAGTGTATGGACTAATGAGATCACAAATTTACACGGGTGCTGTCCCAAGTAATGCTTTATATGTTAAAATTTGAATTTTAAAATTAATTCTAGCATTAATGGGAAGCCAGTGCAACTGTAAAAGCACCGGGGTAATGTGTTCCAGAGGAGAGGTACAAGTTTACACACGAGCAGCAGAATTTTGAATACACTGTAGCCTGCCTAAAGATTTAGCTGGAAGGCCAGAGAACAAGGCATTACAGTAATCCAGCTTAGACATAATGAAGGCATGTATAAGCCTTTCTTCATCAGCAAAAGAGAGAAATGGTCGAAGTCGTGCAATGTTCCAGTGTGCATCAGCTCAGTTTTTGAGTCATTCTATTTCAAGAAGTTATTCTGCATCTAGTTTCAGCCTCAGACGTCACGCCAACAGAGCGTTGGCTGAACATCTGACGCATATGGCACACTTTTCTGGAAACACTTCAGGAGTTTCAAAGTCGTCATCTGATTCTACTACAGGATGTCCGTGAGATGTGTGTGTTGCGTTCTTTAATGGTCTGCCTGGAAACAAATGCTGTGACGCCAAGCTACCTTGTGAACGCCCTCCTCTTTACAACTGTGACAATGAGCGCTTACCTGGATCAATTAAATGATTGATTTTCAAAAGTGTGTGAAGTTTGCAGATCCATTGTTGCAGTAAAAGTGCACAATGTTCTTGAATAAAAAATGTATAGACGCATTTATTGCAGGGACATAATATAGTGTATTTTAAAAACGCTATACAAGAACAGTAAAAAGCACCAAGATGGTCAAATCTAGTGCGTGTTCACAAACAACTGAGAAACAGTGTATATGGTCAAATAAACACTTTTGGTGTAAATTGCCGCTTATTCACATACACACAGTAGTAGCTGAATTTACTTCTCAAGAAGTAGCCTTTGTTTCAATACGTGAACATCGACTTCATCCATCGCTGTTTGTTCTCTTTGTTCTTAAGTATCTTGATACTGCCTGTTTTAAAGTCTGAGAAAGCTTTTCAGATGATTCGGTGAGAGAGCGGTCCAAAATGCAAACCAATTTGGCCAATTCACTGAAAAGAAAGAAACAACACAAAAGAATGATTTATTCACGAATGAATGGCATCGCTGGTCCGATCAACAGAAGTACGGAGCAAACATAATAACTGCTGGAACATTTGCAGGGAATCCATTTCTCTGGTCAGACGGAGCACTTATGGTACACAGTGCATAAAGCCGCACAGATGCAGACGCCACTGTTTACATTGGCCTGAAGAAGAATGCTGTTTGATTGGAAATCAAACAAATCACCAACAGATTCTCTCTGGTTCAGCGATGTGAGTAAATGAAATATTCAGTATCCACTAAACACTTTCATTCAGTAAGGAACCCAATGCTTTTTTTGTTTAGAAAAAGACACAGCATTTCTGCCAAACTAAAAAATAAGACCTGTGATATCACAATCAAACAGGGGTGCGTTTCCCGAAACTATAGCCTACTATGGTCGCAAGTTCCATCGTTAGCAGCATAGTTCAACGAGTCAGTGTTTCCCGAAACCATAGTTCCAACGAATGTTCGCAAACAGCATCGCAAAGTTGCGTGGTTGGAACGACAGCTCTTGACCTGTGGTTAGAAGCATAGTTTCTTGTTTGCAGGACATGTGGACTTAATAAATCCTTATCTTGAGCAAAATAAGCAAGCTGACACTCAGTACAACCGATATCTTTTATTTAGAATACATACAGAGATGTATAAAGTACCAGAGACCCAGACTTGAGTAAAAGTACAAGTGCTCTATCAAAAAAGTGACTTGAGTAGAAGTTGAAGTGCTCTTTAAGCACCACACTTAAGTAGAAGTACTAAAGTATTCAAAATTTTTTTGTACTTAAGTATTGCAAGTAGTTTATTTTAAAATGTACTACTCAAGTACTGAAAGTAAAAGTACAAGTATTGTGTTATGTAGTTATTAAAGAAAGTAGTCAAAAGTTTGAACATCATATTGTTTTTTATTATTTCAAATGATTAACCTAAAGGACAATCACAATGTTGTTAGGTAATTTTTCTACACATTGTCATATCAAGTTATGTCAGTGTCAATCTATACTACCATTAACCTATAAAACATTACTACACTATCAAAACGGGCGTGTGATTAAGCAGCACCAAAGGAGACATGCTCTACGATTTATTTTTGGCAACAGTAGGCTATGTCATAAAATAAGAGAAAGTTGACATTAGTGATGATGGGTCAAAAACGCCATTCAACGCGCTGCGTGACAGCCTTTATGATGGCCAGCTTAACATTAAGTGAACACCACAGCATGTCGCTAGTTAGCAAAAGGGCTTACTGAACTCAAGCTGGTGTGATTTGTGATGATATTTGTAACTTACCTTGATATGCTCATTCAAATTCGACGGTGAATTTTTGAAGGCCATTATTTCACAACCTTCCGGGCGGCAGAGTAAGCACTTCATTCTATATGAATTATCTTTCACTCCGACATATAAGAACATGGACTCGAAGTAGGGCCAGGGATGGTCTCCTTCCTCACTCTCACGGCCACGATCACTTGAAGTTGAAGGGGTGGAAAGTGGTGTTTTTGGTTCGTCCATCTTAAGCTGATCAAAAGGCAGAACGGGAGCACGCGCAGTCTTCTTAATCGCTTGATTCGCTCAATGATGTGCCAGCTTCATCAAACCTGCCATCTACCGTTCTGGCAGTGGTAATGTGGGTTTGGAATGGAATGATTCGTAACATTTTTATAATTGTAACGAGTAACGATGCAGCACATAAAAAAAATATCGGCGTAAAAGTATTAAACTCATCGAAAATATGTACTGAAGTAAAAGTGGAAGTAGGAGAAAAAAAAAATACTCTAGTAAAGTACAGATACCGCCTTTTAGTACTTAAGTACAGTAGTTAAGTAGTTCTACTTCTTTACTATACATCTCTGAATACATACAAATGTCATTTACATCTTTTAGTTTGTCAAGCGATTTAAAGCATGCCGCATGTGCGTGCTCTAGTAAGGACGAGACAATGATTGAATCTGGAAATAAAGTTAAATAACTGAGAAAAATTAGAATTACTCCACAGATGACGTTCATAATTTATAGCAAAAAATCTAGCATTAATTCAACCTTAAACAGATCCATTAAAAGAAGTAATTACTCCACCACCTGCGTGACATCATCAACCAACGTGGTTGAATGACAAATTTCGGGAAACAGTCGTAACTAGTTGATATCTTCAACGATGCATCGTACAATGGAAGTTAAGCAATGAGTTACGTCGTTGTATGGGAAACGCACCCCAGAATGGGTGAACAATAGTGCTAATTATTTCCTCACTCTCTATACTTTCAGCGTTTTTTTCTGTATGCATAATTTATTTATATTATTTTACATAATAATATTATTTATTGGGTGGGGTAATTAAAATTAAAAGAGGAATATTGTTTACCAACACATTTTGGTTGATGTAGGCACTCCTCATGCACTGGCTGTGCCACTGTGGGTATGTCTCACTACAGTGGCTCTACAATAATTTTACCAAGCGACGATAATAGTTTTTGTGCGGGAAAAAAAAATCTAAATAACGACTTTATTCTACAAGTTCTTGTCTTCCTTGTTGGCCTCTGCCGTGAACTCACGAAGCACCATGACGCATGCGTGAGAATATGACGCAGATCCGGCGTTCGGACAAGTGACCCAGAAGCGAGGAGATTTGTTTACAACGAGCAGAGGAAGACACGCCGTATCTAAGCTGTTGAATTCTACATTGATTGTGCTTTAGGTCTCGGCGTAGTGCTCAAAATGGGACTAAAGTGTGAATTTCATGGATTCCCGAACGCCGGTTCTGCATCATATTCTCGCGCATGCGTCGTGGTGCTTCGTGAGTTCACGGCAGAGGCCAACAAGGAAGACAAGAACTTGTAGAATAAAGTTGTTATTTTGATTTTTTTTTTCGCACAAAAACTATTATCGTCGCTTGGTAAAATTATTGTAGAGCCACTGTAGTGAGATGGACTTTGTAACAACGTTTTTAGTGCCTTTTATGGGTCTTGTGAGTGTAAATGTACTGAATGTCAATGGAGGCCTATCTCAACCATCAGCTTTCAACAAAAATATCTTCACTCTTTCCATTTAGAAAAACATTTTATTCAAGCTTCATGCATCCTTTTTATCAACACTTGAATGTGCATACATTTCATAAAAACCAACTTTTTGTTTTCTGTTTTCTTTATAAATCAATCATTTCAAACAATGTAAGTTTATATAAGATAGTATGTAAAACTATGTGGGAAAAAAAGTATTTAATAGGCTAATCAATCAAAAGATTAAACACAACTACAAGCCAAGTACTTAAGTGAAATGTTAAGTATATTTCTGAGAAGAAATAGACTGAAAGTATTTTATTTTTAGTTTAAAAGTATACTAATTACCTGACAGTTTGAGTCATAAATAAACACAATGAGGCTGTGAAAGCAGACTAGTGAGTTTAGCTGAATGTTCCTGTTTGTGTGATGATGTTTAATATCCCAGACCTCTGTAATCCCATTTAGCAATTGTTAACAACCGCCTATTTCAAGATGAGTAAAAGCTTTAACAAAATCATAAGAGGGCATTATAAATGTAATTTATGTCATAGAATAAAACACGAGCTTGTGTTGACCACAGACCTTATTTTAGACATTTCCCAAGACACCCATTGACTTTGGGACAAGATCACAAAGCAGCTTTCAATTAGAGTCCTAATTCTGCCAGCAACTGTTCTGTGTGAACCACCGATTTACAACCTGTCACTAATTAACCAAGTTTCTAAATCTAATGATATCATACAGATTTATGTAACATTTATCATTGTGGCCAGCACTCTCTGCTGTGTTTCCATTTTCTGTCAACAGTTAGAGTGGGCGAGAGTTTTCCAGCAGTTGAAATACAGGAAAAGTGTAGGCACACAGAGCATCTCAACATCAGCTGCTCTTGCTGGATTAATGGCTATGTGGGAGTCGAGGCCCTTGTTAGTACATACACAATTCCTTCACTGTGTATGGTAAATGATGCAGCAAGTCTTTATTTTTATTTATTTTAAAATAGACAGTTAAAGAAGGAAATAGAAAAAAATGACAGTCCACAAGTTGAGGCAAATATGTGGTGCACAGTGTCATACACACAAATACAAAACTCTATCAGGAAACACACACGGCACTAAAATAATGTAAACATTAATATTTAAACAATATAAGATGTAATGTATAAAACTGCTCGGGTTACGTCTGTAACCCTTGTTCCCTGAGAAGGGAACGAGCACTGCGTCGGAACGACACTTCGGGGATACTCCCTAAGCACTAGCGAATCTGAAGTCCGTATAGCCACTAAACCAATCTGATTGGCGTGCGTGATGACGTCATCGTGACGGCGTACCCGGAAGTATAAAGCGGGAGCCGGCGCACTGAAACGGCAGCTATTGCTCTGAAGCATGCGCTCCAGGCGTGCCGAGGTGGGGTGACGAGACGCAGTGCTCATTCCCTTCTCAGGGAACAAGGGTTACAGACGTAACCCGAGCAGTTCCCTTTCGAGGGAACTCCCACTGCGTCGGAACGACACTTCGGGGAACGAGTACCCACTAGCCCACACCGAGGGTAGCGCCTGCCCTAGTGTGAAACCGGAGACCGGGCACAACTAGGACTTGAGTACCCTAGCGCCAGCACCGTAGGGAGATACTTCTCCACTCCTCTTCCTTCCGTGCCCCAGCCAATGAAGGGAGGCGTCTGTTGAAACGGTTTCCCGGCAACAAGACGCTCCCAACACTGGCCCTTGGGACCTTACCGAGGGTAGTGCCTGCCCTAGTGTGAAGCCGGAGACCGGGCACAACTAGGACTAGGGAAAACCCAAGCGCCTTCGGCGCCCCAGCCAATGAGGGAGACGTCTGTTGAAACGGTTTCCCGGCAACAGGACGCTCCCAAAACTGACCCATGGGACCTTACCGAGGGTAGTGCCTGCCCTAGTGTGAAGCCGGAGACCGGGCACAACTAGGACTGGGGAACCCAAGCGCCATCTGCGCCCCAGCCAATGAGGGAGACGTCTGTTGAAATGGTTTCCCGGCAACAGGACGCTCCCAACACTGACTCCATATAACTAGGGAACGAAGGCATCTGCGCGTTACCCTGATCATACGAAAAAGATTCCCTCTGGGGGAAACCCCTTAGCTTCCAACCACCACTGTCAAGGTCTCACGTGCAGCAGGTCAAAAGGTCTTCCTTGGACGCTGCTGAACTGAGCCCCAGCACTCAAAGTGCTTCACAGTGAAGGTCCCTTATTCCGCCGTCACGTGAGGCGGGGGATGTAATGCCTGAAGAACCAAGGAACTGACCAATCCTAAGTTCCCTGGTTCCTCCGACTCCAATGGTCCGAAGGGGGCCTCAGCCAGCCTTCGAAAACCACTGCCAGATCCCAGGCTGGGAACTCTGGAACGAGCCACAGGCCGCATCTTCCCAGCCCCACAGGGTAACTGTACAACAGATGGTGTCTACCCAAGCCCATCACCCAAAGGAGTGTGGAAAGCCTATGGCAGCCACGGACACCCTGAGTGTGGACGGGGTTGGACCCGCAGAGAAACGATCTTGGAGGAACTCCAGCACTGAAGCCACCGGCCAGTTAACTGGGTCCACCTCACGCTCCCTGCACCAAGTGGCTCACCACTTGGGGCTGTACAGTCTCCTGAAAGATGGAGCCCTAGAACTGAGTAAGGTCTCTATCACCTCTGCCGACAGGCCAATATCTAGGTACCTGACCCCCTCAAGGGCCAGACCCAAAGGTTCCAAACCTCCGGCCGGGGGTGAAATATAGTGCCCCCTGCCTGAGATAGGAGATCCCTCCTCAGAGGAATCTGCCATGGAGGACCTGCCAGCAAAGCTGTGATATCCGAGAACCAAACTCGCGTCGGCCAACGGGGTGCTACTAAAAGTAGGCTGACCCCCCTGTTGGCGGACTCTGTCCAGGACTCCCGGGAGCAGAGCAATCGGGGGAAAAGCGTACAGACGCAGCCTCGGCCACGTCTGAACCATGGCATCCAACCCCAGTGGGGCTGGATGCGTGATGGAACACCACAGTGAACAGTGGGACGTCCCTCGAGACGCCACCACCCCTGGGTGGAGTCGCTACTCCCCGGGCCTCAGCCCCTGCCTCGACAGGATGTCTGCTCTTCTACAGTACGCAGGACCCATGTAGAAATATTCGGAAGGCATTCCATGCGCCGAGATAATCTACTGAGGGAACCAGCCTCTCAAGGCTGGCCTCGGGTGTTACACGAGCCTCCTCCCCAACCCCCTGAAGCGGATGACCGGCAGGAGTGGTTGGGAACGATTCTCTATGTGCGGACGCGTTAGCCGCCCAGCCGCAGGTCCCTCCGGAGGCGGCTGGAGCAGCATGCGTTCGCGGGAAATCGATGGGGCCCGAAGCGTCATAGACGGCGGGATTACCTCGATTTCCCCGGAGCGCCGCAGAGGAAGCAACATCGGTTGCCACTCTACGGGGGGAACCGCTCTCGGAAGTCCAGCCAAAGCTAGGACTTTCCCCCAAAGCGGCCGTCCATGACCGCGCCCCAGCCAGTGAGGAAGGCGTCTGTTGAAGCGGATTTCCGGCAACAGGACGCTCCAACACTGGCCCCTGGGACAGAAACCAAGGTTTCTTCCATATAACTAGGGAACGAAGGCATCTGCGCGTTACCCTGATCATACGGAAAGGATTCCCTCTGGGGGAAACCTCTTGGTTTCCAGCCACCACTGTTGATGTCTCATGTACAGCCGGCCAAAGGTTATCCCGTTGGACGCTGCTGCCCTGAGCCCCAGCACTTCCTGAAAGTGCTCTACAGTGATGCTGTGGCCTAGCCTAATTTCTGAGACCATCGCCAGTATGGTCTCGACTCGCGCGGGAGACAATTGTGCCCGCACCGTCGTCGAGTCCCATACGATCCCTAGAACCGTAGTCCTCCGGGACGGCGTCAACACACCTGTTGTGTTGAGTCTCAGCCCCAAGCACTTCATATGGGCCAGAGCGACACCTCAATGCCGAACTGCCATCCCGTACGACTGGGCCAATATGAGCCAGTCGTCGAGATAATTCAGCACACGGATGCCCTGGAGTCTCAATAGAGCCAGAGCTGCATCCATGCACCTTGTGAATGTGCGTGGGTGAAGAGCTAGACCGAAGGGAAGCACTCGATATTGGTACGCCTCGCCCCCGAAAGCGAACCTCAAGAACCTCCTGTGACATGGAAGGATGAAGATATGGAAGTATGCGTCCCTCAGATCTATCCTGACGAACCAGTCCTCGAACTGGATCTAACTCACGATGATGGAGACCATGAGCATTTTGAAACCGAGCCTCCTCAGAGACCGATTCAAATACCTCAGGTCTACCGGACGCCACTCTCCTTCCCTTCCGAGAACTATAAAGTACCGGCTGTAGAACCCGGACTCCCTCTCTGGCGGAGGAACGCACCCTAAGGCTTCCTTCGCCAGCAAGGATTTTACCAGTTCCCTTACCCGACCCTGCTCTTTGTCTACAGTACGCAGGACCCATGTAGAAATATTCGGAAGGCATTTTCATGCGCCGAGATAATCTACTGAGGGAACCAGCCTCTTAAGGCTGGCCTCGGGTGTTACACGAGCGTCGTCCCCAACCCCCTGAAGTGGATGACCGGCAGGAAGTGGTTGGGAACGATTCTCTACGTGCGGACGCGTTAGCTGCCCAGCCGCAAGACCTTCCGGAGGCGGCTGGAGCAGCATGCGTTCGCGGGAAATCGATGGGGCCCGAAGCGTCATAGACGGCGGGATTACCTTGATTTCCCCGGAGCGCCGCAGAGGAAGCAACCTCGGTTGCTCCCCCGCGGGGGGGGGGGGGGGGGCGCTCTTGGAAGTCCAGCCGAAGCTAGGACTTCTTCCCAGCAGCCTCCCTCCCTGGAGTACGTTCCTCAGATCGCCTCCAGGAGTGAAAGGCCGCTGCTGGGACTGCTGGTGAGAACGCCGCCTCTGTTGCCAGGCTCCTGGAGGAGGGGCTCTAGAGGTGACGCTCTCCTTCTGCACCTGCCGGTGCAAGGAGCTGGTAGATGGCTGAGGCTGCCCCCTAGGGGCCGCTTTCCCAGGCTCTGAGTGGCGAGGGAGGCACTGACGGAAGGCCGCTGACTGCATCTTCGCCTCCTGGTACCCGGCGACAACGGTCTCAACCGCGTCACCAAAAATAGACCAGAAGGCGAAATCGGGGAGACTAGGAGGAAGGACTTATCCTTCTCCCTCATCCCCGATAGATTCAGCCAGAGATGCCTCTCCACCATCACCACGGAGGCCATGGCCCGGCCGATAGCACGGGCCATCTCCCTGGTGATGCGGAGAGACAAATCTGCAGCCCTCCGTACCTCCAGCACATCCTCCGAAGAGGGCGTCGCCCTCATCGAGCTCTTTAGAGCTTCCTCCACGACCTACACACCTCGATGTGTAGGTCCAGGAAGAAAGGTAAACCTCGGCGAGGTGTTTGGACCCGGCGAGAAAGAAACCGGTCGTCCAGCCTACTAGGTGGCTGAATTTCCGGCACTTCCTGTGGCCAATTGGTCTTCAATTTGGCCACCACACGAGTCAAAAACCTCAATTAGCTCCTCTTGGGCGAGTGGATGAAGCGATGAAACACTTCCTGCTTCTCCACCTGCCCTGATGCACCACTCATCCGGCTCCTCGGAACCGGAGAGAATAAGCATCAGATCCTCAACCCCGGGGGAAGAAGCCGCAGCGCGGGCTTCCACACGGGGAGGAGGATCTTTAGAACTGTCAGACAAGGATTGGGAAAGTGCCGCAGCAGTCCCAGATCCCGCTGATAAGTCCTTATGTGAAACCCATGGTCTGTGACACCGAGACGCCTCAGCGATCGCGGGTCCAGCTCTTTAAGCATCAGATCCTCAACCCCGGGGGAAGAAGCCGCAGCGCGGGCTTCCACACGGGGAGGAAGATCTTTTAGAACTGTCAGACAAGGATTGGGAAAGTGCCGCAGCAGTCCCAGATCCCGCTGATAAGTCCCTATGTGAAACCCATGGTCTGTGACACCGAGACGCCTCAGCGATCGCGGGTCCAGTTTTTAAGCATCAGATCCTCAACCCCGGGGGAAGAAGCCGCAGCGCGGGCTTCCACACGGGGAGGAAGATCTTTAGAACTGTCAGACAAGGATTGGGAAAGTGCCGCAGCAGTCCCAGATCCCGCTGACAAGTCCTTCTGTGAACCCCATGGTCTGTGCACCGAGACGCCTCAGCGATCGCGGGTCCAGAACCCTGGGGCTCACAAAGCTGGCCGGTCTCATCGAACACGGCCAGCCGAGAGTGGAGCAGTCTGAGTGTGAGCAGCTTTCACTGACAGGCAGTTCCCTCGAGAACTGCCCGAGCATGCTCAACACCCAGACACTGCACACAAAGCAGGTGTGCATCTGAGCCCGAATAAAGCAGGGACACAGATGCACACACTGCTTAAACTCTCTCACATTCTTTTCCATTCTTTCTTTTCATTCACACACTTTTGCAACTGTGACAAACAACAGTAAATAGACAGACAATTTCAACAGAGAGCGCTATGCTGAAGAGCAATAACTGCCGTTTCAGTGCGCCGGCTCCCGCTTTATACTTCCGGGTACGCCGTCACGATGACGTCATCACGCACGCCAATCAGATTGGTTTAGTGGCTATACGGACTTCAGATTCGCTAGTGCTTAGGGAGTATCCCCGAAGTGTCGTTCCGACGCAGTGGGAGTTCCCTCGAAAGGGAACCATTACATATGCAACTGATAACAAACATGAGAAACATTTGTTTGCATTATTTCCTGTTCGCTTGTATTTCTGCTCGGCAAGCTGCAATCCAATTAAAGCGATCAAAAGTGCTGTTTTTGTTTTATTTTTTAATCATTGCAAACTTTTTACATGAAGCAATATATGTTATCTTGTTTGTGTTGTAAGTTCAAAGTAACACATATGCATGTGTATATGTGTTTTTATTCTAATAACATAAAATACTACTGTAGTTACAGTAAAGACAAATAAAGCAAATAAACCGAGACCAAGACAAGACCAGCACTCCTCAAATTCATCTGAAAGATCCATATTTACTGTCTGAGAAGTGTCTTATATTTAATCAATAAATACAATTAGAACAATAAGACACTAAATAGAGCTGTTGCCAATCAAATCAAATCACTAACAACAAAATGTTGTTTCTCTGCATCGCAGAGTATTGTTATTTCAGAGAATAATAAAAAAAAATTCCATGACAGCGCTAAAACAACATCCTTATTCTGACTTTGCTCTATCTAATGGTTTAATAATGTAACTGTCACTGAAGTCCATTTCACGATCACTAATGGACCCTTACTCAATACCAAATACGGCATATTATTTATATAAAATAATATTTATTTAAATATTTATTTAAATGAACAACAATAGCATTATTATAAAAGACAATAGGAAATAAACATAAGATAATAATTCATTCAAACATACATAAACAGCGCTCTAGTACAGGATTCAAGTTAAATAGCCTAATTATCGATTTGCTCTGGAACAAGTTATAGATTAATAAGACCAAAGATTGAACGTTTGATATACCCCAAATTAATTATATCTCATGTTTAACCACTATCATAAGAGCATAAGAGCCAGCAGCTCTTTTGAGATTTGAGGGTTAGTTCACCCAAAACTGAAAATTCTGTCATTAATTACTCATCCTCATGTCGTTCCAAACCCATAAGTCCTTCATTCATCTTCTAAGCACAAATTAAGATATTTTTGATTAAATCAAAGTGGTAGTTCTGTGGACAGTGACAAAAATATCTCAGATTTCATTAAAATATCTTAATTTGTGTTCCGAAGATGAACAAAAGTCTTACGGGTCTGGAATGACATGAGGGTGATTAAAGGATGCCAGAATTTTCATTTTTGGGGGAACTATCCTTTAATGTCTCAGAACTTGGTTGTATTGTTGCCTCACAAGCTGAAGATACATAACTTTTTGTGTCTCATAATGTCTCTCGTCACTGGATGGAGACTCGAAGCATAGAGCTTTAATCTCATTGGACAGATACTCAGAAGCAGGGAGGCTGTTGAAATGGTACTTTTATCCCTTTCCGATGAGCAATATATTGTTTCTCCATTCCAGTGCTGTGATTGGCTTTTGACATTAGAGGTGGCACACACAGCGTGGCCCACCCTTTCCCCCCCCTGTGGAACTCATTTAGCATAATCTGAAGCACACTGTTAGAAGTGACTTTAAAGCATTACCTATGCATTACTCGCTTCTCAAAACACCTTTGGCAATGTTCTGAATACATGATGGAAGAATACTGAACTATCATGCATGCATTCATTTATATGTTAACAGCTAAATTTGTGTCAACTGTTGTCTTACAAATAGCTGTCACTTGTAATACAACAGTTTTACAGGTTTTCCACTGGAATTTTATGCCAGCTTTAGCCTGAACGTCAGAATGAATCCATTTGGTGACGCAAAGGGCAATGATACCTCATTAGCCATATTATTTGTTCACCATTTTGAGTTTTATCAAAGCTGGCTCTAGGGAGTGCAGAATTATTAGGCAAGTTGTATTTTTTGAGGATTAATTTTACAACATTAATAATTAAACAACAACCATGTTGTCAATGAACACAAAAAACTCTTGTCAATGAACACAAAAATATCAAAGCTGAATATTTTTGGAAGTGGTTTTTAGTTTGAGCTATTTTAGGGGGATATCTGTGTGTGCAGGTGACTATTACTGTGCATAATTATTAGGCAACTTAACAAAAAACTAATTTATACCCATTTCAATTATTTATTTTTACCAGTGAAACCAATATAACATCTCAACATTCACAAATATACATTTCTGACATGCAAAAACCAAACAAAAACAAATCAGTGACCAATATAGCCACCTTTCTTTGCAAGGACACTCAAAAGCCTGCCATCCATGGATTATGTCAGTGTTTTGATCTGTTCACCATCAACATTGCGTGCAGCAGCAACCACAGCCTCCCAGACACTGTTCAGAGAGGTGTACTGTTTTCCCTCCTTGTAAATCACACATTTGATGATGGACCACAGGTTCTCAATGGGGTTCAGATCAGGTGAACAAGGAGGCCATATCATTAGATTTTCTTCTTTTATACCCTTTCTTGCCAGCCACGCTGTGGAGTACTTGGACGCGTGTGATGGAGCATTGTCCTGCATGAAAATCATGTTTTTCTTGAAGGATGCAGACTTCTTCCTGTACCACTGCTTGAAGAAGGTGTCTTCCAGAAACTGGCAGTAGGACTGGGAGTTGAGCTTGACTCCATCCTCAACCCGAAAAGGCCCCACAAGCTCATCTTTGATGATACCAGCCCAAACCAGTACTCCACCTCCACCTTGCTGGCGTCTGAGTCGGACTGGAGCTCTCTGCCCTTTACCAATCCAGCCACGGGCCCATCCATCTGGCCCATCAAGACTCACTCTCATTTCATCAGTCCATAAAACCTTAGAAAAATCAGTCTTGAGATATTTCTTGGCCTAGTCTTGACGTTTCAGCTTGTGTGTCTTGTGGTGGTCGACTTTCTGCCTTTCTTACCTTGGCCATGTCTCTGAGTATTGCACACCTTGTGCTTGTGGGCACTCCAGTGATGTTGCAGCTCTGAAATATGGCCAAACTGGTGGCAAGTGGTATCTTGGCAGCTGCACGCTTGACTTTTCTCAGTTCACGGGCAGTTATTTTGCGCCTTGGTTTTTCCACATGCTTCTTGCGACCCTGTTGACTATTTTGAATGAAACGCTTGATTGTTCGATGATCACGCTTCAGAAGCTTGGCTATTTTAAGACTGCTGCATCCCTCTGCAATATATCTCACTATTTTTGACTTTTCTGAGCCTGTCAAGTCCTTCTTTTGACTCATTTTGCCAAAGGAAAGGAAGTTGCCTAATAATTATGCACACCTGATATAGGGTGTTGATGTCATTAGACCACACCCCTTCTCATTACAGAGATGCACATCACCTAATATGCTTAATTGGTAGTAGGCTTTCCAGCCTATACAGCTTGGAGTAAGACAACATGCATAACGAGGATGATGTGGTCAAAATACTCATTTGCCTAATAATTCTGCACTCCCTGTACATTACGCTATAATAATAATAATATACAATGTACAGTATACAATATTATTCACAATAGAAATCCAATGTACAATAGATGCTATATGATAAATAAATGTGTATATAATGTGTGTGTATCTACAGTGGGTTGTGCTGAGTGATATTCTGTCCAGTGTGTGTTATGATCCTGATGGATCAGGAGTTAAGGAGTCTAATTGCTTGTGGGAAGAAGCTGTTCTGGAGTCGGCTGGTGCGTGTTCTGATGCTGCGGTACCGCCTGCCTGATGGCAGCATTGAGAGCAGCCCATGGCTCGGATGGCTAGAGTCTCTGATGATCCTCTGAGCTCTCTTCACACAACGCCTGGCATAACCAAAGTGCTAATATCTTTGTCACTACATTGAGTAATACAATAAAAAAGTTTACAAAAACATGGATAAGTAAACCAAAAAAACATTCCCTCCCATGGTTTAATGGTGATATTTGGCACATTATGAAAAAACGTGACACTGCACGTAAAAAGTTTCTGAAAACTAGAAACGACACAGATCATTTAATTTATACCACACTTAGAAATCAAGTAATAAGCAATCTGCGTAAAGCCAAAACTGACTATTTTACTAAAAAGATAGAAGAGGCTAAGGGTAGTAGTTCTAAACTGTGGCAAGAAATAAACAACTTAACCAACCCTGCAAAGAAAAAGCACATTATGATAGATTCCATCAAAGTGGATGGCACTCTTGTTAATAACAATGAGTCCATGGCAAATGTTTTTAATAATTTTTTTATAGATTCTGTGCATGAACTAGCAAACAAATTTAAAAACGAGGTGACATGTGTTGAAGATTTTAACTTAGCTAACACAGGCCTTTTTAAACTCCAAGAGGTCTCTTCTGATAAAGTCAAAAAGACAATTACAAATATGAGCAACTCCGCGGCAAAAGATATCCATAACTTAAGTATGATCTTTATTAAAAAACATCAGGACAGTCTGCTACAACCAATTACATATTTAATTAATCTCTCAATTCGGTCAAGTACATTTCCACAATGTTGGAAGCCCGCTGTAATAACACCAATCCACAAGTCAGGGGAAAAGGACATACCCAACAATTACAGGCCCATTGCAATTTTACCTGTTGTGTCTAAAATCCTGGAGAAGGTAATTGCAGAACAACTCATTGAACATCTTGAGTCAAAACAGCTGCTGCATCCTCAACAGTTTGGTTTCAGGTGCAAATACAGCACCGAAACAGCTAATTGTTACTTGCTAGAGAAGATCAAAGGGCCTCTAGACAAAGGGCAAGTAGTTGGTGCTGTATTTCTAGACCTCAAAAATGCCTTTGATACTGTGGATCACAGTGTGCTAATTAACAAACTCCAGCTCTTTAAAATGTCACCTAGTTCTCTAGCATGGTTACAGTCATATTTGGAGGGAAGGCAACAGTGCGTTAAGGTTAATGGGGTGATGTCAGATCTTTGCCCTAACAACATGGGAGTTCCTCAAGGATCAGTACTGGGGCCATTGTTGTTCACAATGTACATCAATGACTTCCCAGATAGCTGCCAAGGTGCCAACTGCCAGCTGTATGCAGATGATACAGTCATCCATCTATCTGCTAAAACTCCAGCTCTGGCAGCGCAGCAGTTGACACTTGCCCTATTAGACATCTCTAAATGGCTTGAGTCGTCTCACCTAACCTTAAACGTGAAGAAAACCGTTGCTGTTTGTTTCTCAATTAAAACACGACCTTCTGACAGTACTTTTAAAGTAAGCATAAACAATGAAATTATTCAAGAAGTAAAAGAGACCAAATATCTTGGAATTATTCTTGACAACAATCTTAAATTTCAAAGTCAAGTTAAAAATGTTTGTAAAAAGGTCAAATCCAACTTGAATTGTTTACGTTTTATCAGGGGGCATCTGTCTCATCAGGCTGCCCTGTTATACATGCATGCAATGATTTTCTCACATCTGTCTTACTGCGTCACATCCTGGTCACAAACCTCCCCGTCTACACTCAAGCCGGCTATTTCAGTGTACAAGCAGGCAGTCAAGGTATTTGCCAGAAAACCTATGAGATCACATCACTGTGACATCATTCTTAGACATAATCTTTTTACTTTTGAAAACTTTATACATTTTAGTACTCTGAAATTGGTTTTTAAATGTTTGAACAGTCATGTGTCGCCGCTGTTTTCAGCTCTTATTATTAGGCGTCAGGGCTCACTTAGACCCTCCACCAGAGCCTCAGTCAGTGGGGACTGTGTTCTTCCAAGATTTACAAAATCTTTTGGTCAGTCCAGTTTCTCTTTTAATGGATCGAGACTATGGAACGCTCTGCCCACTGACTTAAAACTGCAGACAGACATGATCAGCTTTAACAGAGGTCTCAAACAATGGCTGAAGTCAAGTCAAAGCTGCACACATGGTAATGCTGTATGAAATGTATATTGATGATGTGTATTGTTTATCTTCTTAAATATTGTATTGTGTACTGTTCTGCATTGTGTTTTGTACACTGTATTGTGTTGTGTTTTGTGAAATGTGTAGCCTCCTATGGACAAGTGTTGTAAATTAGCAGTTTTGCTATAACACTAAAAACAATGTATCTGGTTTGCCCAATGCTGTTGTTATGTCCATATCAAATAAACAAATAAATAAATAAATAAATAAATAAATAAATAAATAAATAAATAAATAAATAAATAAATAAATAAATAAATAAATAAATAAATAAATAAATGTCCTGGAGGGAGGGAAGCTCACCTCCGATGATGCAGCTGGCCGTGCGCACTACACTTTGCAGGGCTTTGCGGCTGTGGGCGGTACTGTTGCCGTACCAGGTGGTGATGCAGCCAGTCAGCAGGCTCCCTATGGTGCTGGTGTAGAAGCGTGTGAGCATGTGGCGGTTCATTCCAAACCTCCTCAGTCGTCGTAGGAAGAAAAGGCGCTGATGAGCCTTCTTCACAACGGCCTCGGTGTGGACGGACCATGAGAGTTCCTCTGTGATGTGGACACCGAGGAACTTGAAGCTGCTGACTCTCTCCACCGGTGCTCCATTGATGGTGATGGGGCGGTATTCTCTCTCATTCCTCCTGAAGTCGACCACCAGCTCCTTGGTCTTGCTGACGTTGAGGGAGAGGTTGTGCTCCTGACACCATCGTGTCAGAGTATGCACCTCCTCTCTGTAGGCCGTTTCATCATTGTCAGTGATGAGACCTACCACCGTCGTATCGACAGCAAACTTGATGATGGCATTGGAGCTGTGGGTTGCCACACAGTCATGTGTGTACAAGGAGTACAGGAGTGGGCTGAGAACACAGCCCTGGGTGGCTCCAATGTTGAGAGTCAGTGACGAGGAGATGTTACTGCCCATTCTGACCACCTGAGAATTCCAGGGTGGGACAGAGTATGGGTAAGAAGGCCCGGGGGCCTTCTCGGTGCCCAGACTGCTGTCCCGTGGCGGGGGGAGGGGAGGGGAGGAAAGGAGTGAGGAGGCCCGGAGGCCCGGAGGCGTTGCACACTGCCAACCTGGCCCTCTTGGGGCCCAGAGAGGGTAGAAACTGCTCTTTTATTGAGAAGGTGGGTACCGCTGGACTCCGGAGAGCCAGCGGCAGAGATGTTAAACCAGTTGAAGCCCCCCGGTCCTCCTCCGGGGGTGAGGAAGGGATGCGGACATCATCTCCCCGAGAGCAGCTCCCCTCCTCCCTGGGCTGCCCGTCTCAGGGCCGCTTACCCTTGCGCTTGCCACCAGGTTTAGCGGCTCCCTGAGCGGGTTGGGCGCCACCCTTACGTCCGGCACCCTGCTTCCCCGATGAAGACTGCTGCTTGGGTTTCACAGGGGCGGAGGCGGACGCAGGGGGACGCCCTCGGCGACAAGCAGGCGGAGGTGCTACCTGCGACGACTGGGTGGAGGCAGCAGCAGGTCGTCGAGGTAGGATGTTCCTTATGGCCTCCGTCTGCTTCTGGGCCACCGAGAACTGCTGGGCAAAGCTCTCGATGGCGTCGCCGAAGAGGCCGGCCTGATAGACAATCACGCATGTCTGCCAGGTTCAGCCACAGGTGGCGTTCCTGGACCACTAAGGTGGACATCGCCCGACCCAGGGAGCGTGCAGTGACTTTTGTCGCCCGGAGAGCGAGGTCCGTCGCCGCACGCAGTTCCTGCATAACACCCTGGTCGGAACTACCCTCGTGCAATTCCTTGAGCACTTTGGCCTGGTGGACCTGCAGGAGCGCCATGGCATGCAGAGATGCAGGCAGTTCCCCGCAGGCAGTGTAAGCCTTGCCCGTTAGACCGGACGAGAACTTACATGCCCGGGAGGGGAGACGCGGAGCACCCTGCCAGTCCGCAGCGGTCTTGGGACACAGTTACATCGCCACAGACCGCTCGACTGGGGGGATTTCCACGTAACCCTTAGCCACACCACCGTCGAGGGTAGTGAGGACGGAGGAGTCAGTCGATCGGTTTCAATGGGTTGTAAGGCACTGTCCACGACTTCGTGATCTCCAAATGCACTTCCGGGAAGAAGGGCACTGGGGCGGGGCGCTGAGAACCAGCACGGGCCGTCCCGAGATACCAATCGTCCAACCGCGAGGGTTCGGGACATGGTGGAGGGTTCCACTCGAGCCCGACACTCGCGGCGGCCCGGGAAAGCATAGCCGTAAGCTCTGGGTCAGACTCGGGCAACGCTGTCACACCCGAAGGGGGCAGCGCAGCCGAGTCTTCATCCTCAGAGCCCATAAGCTCGTCTCCTGATGCTGCAAGCGATAGCATGTCCTCAGCCGGAGCCCCAAAAGTAATGCCTGGGACCCCCTGGGAGGGGCCAGCGTGCTCTCTTGGAAGCTCCACCGGCGCAGCGGGTGGGGGAGGGGCCCGAGGAGCCGTTTGACCCGTCGGGGAAGCCCTCACCGTCACCCTTAGATCACCACCAAAGTCATCAGCCAAAGTAGCAGCCCTATGCTTTGCAGCAGGAGGGCCGCTAGATCGGGGGATGCGCAATGGCGCCCCACCTCTTTCGAGGTATTGGAGCCTGGATCGTAACACTGCGATGGTCATGTTCCCGCAGTGGGAACATGAGTCATTCACGAACGCTGCCTCAGCGTGCTGAACGCCCAAACACGTGAGACAACGAACGTGACCGTTAACTGGAGACAGAAATCGCCCGCATCCAGAAACACCCGGTTTGAATGACATCTTGAAAAAGACGCAGGGTCAAACCGTGTTGCTCTTTTAGAAAGGAAAACTGCTCTTTTATGTGCTGAAGCACTCAGGGAGATGACCGTGGCACCACACAGTACAATAGTGCAAGCCTGTGTGTGCACTGAAAACGGAAACGGCCAGCGAACCAACTCTTTGATGTCCGTCTGAAGCAGTCACTCGCTGAACGCACCGTCACACCCGCACTGGTAGAAGCAGTCCTCTCAAGACATTCTTCGTAGAAACAGGAAGCAATAGACATTCGCTGTTCGGCTCAGAAGTAGAAAGCAATGATCATGCATTCCACTTCCTTATTTATACCCGCGCTGTGGGGCGGAGCGTGGAATGCGTGAATCGCATGCCAATCTTCATTGGCTCGTTTCTAAACACTCGAAGTAGATTGGTCTCTGAGACTCTGAAATCAGATCCCAATTCGTTGGTCAGTTCCGACGTATGTCGAACGTGACCGACTGAAAGGGAACCACTGTCAAATACACTCTGAAACAGGTCTTCACTAAAACCATTCAAAATAAACATTTGGTCTAACTACAAGAAATTATAACAGAAATATATTACTAAGCCTACAATAGAATGTACTTGTCAAAATAATAATAACAGGCTAATAATAATAACAATAATAATAATACATAATTGAAACATTATTTAAGAATATATTTTTTAATCCATGGTTTAATTTAATAAATCTGTTTCGCATCATAAAATAAAAGGATAAAAGTTTGTTACATTTTATTTGATTACCACTGTTTGTTGATAATATATTTGCATTAAATAATTAAAAAAAAAAATCATAGGACTATTATTCTTAAACATTTTAATAAATGAATGATAAAATAAGTTGTTAATCTAATTCATACTCATTTATTGAATTAAGTTGATTAGACATGTTTTATTTAAATTTGAATAAACAAAACAAAATGGTTTCAAGTTTGTTATAATAAAGCATTTGTTCAACCAAAAGAACCTGTTTTCATTCAATGGCCATTTTAACTCATGATAACCATGATTTAATAATTGTTTATTTATTAAATAATGGTTTAATACTGTGATGCTGTGAAACTGAGATGGTTATCATATCGTCTCATTCTATCACAACTCTACACAGGAGAGTCCTCATCCCCGCTTTTAAAAAAGTAACTTTTACTTTTTAAATCGACTACTTTTTACTTTTACTTGAGTAGATTTTTAGGCTGGTAATTTTACTTGTACTTAATTAAAATTTTATTGAAGTAATAGTACTTTTACTTGAGTAGAATATTTTGTTACTCTTTCCACCTCTGATAACAGGGTACAATGATTTCAGTTGTTTGCCCAATGCATCAGATCAAGAAGAATTTATTTCTTTGCATTTGTAAAAGTAGACATGATTTTATAAATATTTATAGATTACTTTTATACTTTGGAGCTACTAACCCCACTCCTACCTTAAAACTACCCACTTGACATTTTACAATGAAAGCTGACGTAATGGCACAATCAGTCATGAGACATAAGAGAGCCAATGCAATTTCACTATCAAAGCTGACTTAACACTTCTTCGGGCAGCAATTTTTGAATGTGTGCATGATCTTCGGCGGATGAAGACGCTGATCGTTTTTGGGGATTTCCTTCACATAAATCAATTGTTTGGCTTCAGAACACTTGGAATATTTGTACTTTTTAAATAAATTGTGCCTGCAGTTGTATCTGCCTTTTATATCCTGTGTTTTAAATCATATAATACACAAATGGGTAGGATGGAGTTGGGTTACGTGTTCACGTGTTTAAATAGTGTAAATAAAAAAATAAAATAAATGTAAACAAAAATTATGCTGTTAATTAAATTGAGAATCAAACTCCAACATGTCATAATGGCAAATTCATAACCCAATATATAATTTCATCATGACGATAACATTCCCATGCCCAACGCGTCTGTGTATGACGCCAAAGGTTTCTCATTGAAATCAATGGAGTACCCTGCACGTCGAAAAATGATGCTGAAGTCGTTGCTACTTCTAATTTTAGCAGTTCGGTTTTAATTTGAGTTAATGTTTAATGTCAGTTCAATTTATGTGTTAATGTCTTTTGAATAATGTAGCCTAAATTCACGTTTCTTCTCAGTGTAGATTCCTCGAGACATTTGAAGTTCAGTGCTCACCATCTCTAAAACCTGTTTATGTCAAATTGTTCTCTGTGGCAACATTCAAAATTGCTGGAGGTCTGGTGCATTGGGAAAGCTTGCTGGTCAAAAGGTTTCTGGTTTGAGTCTTGCTACATGAGCCATTGCTTTTATGCATTGATTATGATATCCCCAGGGTGCTTGGTACCTTAATTGCAGTTCTATTTATTCTTGTGTCTGTCATGTACACCTGAAAGAACAGTAGATATGTCAATATTGTGAAAAGGTATTGTGTGAGAGAGTTGGGGACCATTATTGGTCTTATATCCCCTTTTAAGTGGGATCTCCTGATCTCTCTCTGTTTGAAGTGGTCTGGAGTCTATTTCGTCTTCTCATGAAACTTTTAAGTGCTTCAGTGTGAAAAACTGTTTTGTTTCCCCCGAGAGCATTATTTCCCATGCAACCTTTGATGCAGTCAGTCCTCAGAAGTGGAGCTGACACCTGAGTAACAACATGTGCCAATTATTTTTGAATGGATCTTTGTTTCAGGGAGATCTTTTTTTTTTACTGCGAGCAACCTTTGGTACAAGACCCGTCAAACCACTATAATCTGGCAATTTACATACTGAACTAGGCCAAAAATATTACATTTTGATGAGCAACAGACTTTTATTTCTTGTGCCCATCACGATGGCATATTACATTTTAAATTTCACATTTTTAATGCATTTTTGCATTTTGTTAATTGAAGTGACAGTTTAACTGATGTTGTTTGTGTTTTGTTTTTCTCTAACAGGGATTCTTTGTGTCGGTATTTTACTGCTTTCTTAATGGAGAGGTGAGTCAATTATGAGTGTAATTTCATGGATGGACAGAACTGAAAGATGACTATAAATATACAGGCCCTTTCCACAGCCATATCACCCCGTCACCCTATCTGCTTTTCGACACCAAGCCTATTATTATGTGGGAGGCTATTTACACTCACCCGCTTACACACAAACACCAAGAGAAACAGAGTAATTTATTAGCACACTGCAAACTGCTTTCATTTAATGGGGCCATGTTGATTACCTATAGGATGCCTCTTCAGTATCACTTGACACATCTGTCATTTTTCTGTAGTTATTATTTCTCTCTTCTATGTCAAAACAGAATAACTGATGTTATTTGTGTGTGTGTATTTGTGTGTCTGTGTGTACTGTAGATGCATTGTGGAGTTAAAAAATATAAAATATTTTACATTAATTAGAATTATTCACTTTTGTTGGTAGATGATAGCATTATCAAATTAGACAGAATATTTAGTAATTGAGCATGCAAGGGGTGGGGAATACTGAGGCCTTGCCACACTAATACATTTTTGCTTGAAAAGTGGATACATTTGGTGGTATTGGGAGGTATTTGAAAACGACAATGCCTTTTTTGGTTGACGTTTTTTCATTTAGAAAATAGCAGTGCGCTGCAGGTTTTTTTTTATGTTGCTAGGAAACCCCCAAATCAGCTGTCCTGTCAGTCTAATCAAGGTAACGGTAGCCACAACCGAAGACCCACCTCTCCATTCATTCGATTGGACAATAGAAAAAAACGCGATGACGTCGGGCGCTTTTCCACTCCGAGTTGATTTTTTTTCCAACTTCATGAGCGCTCCTTCTAAAACGCGAGGCGCAGCTGGCGGTTAAAACGTGAGCGCCCGGGGCGCATAAGCAGCACGCATAACTCTCTCTGCCAACATAAATCTATTCAAAAGAGGCGCCTCTTGCTGCAAAACGCGATCAGGGCTTAAGGAAAATTTAGGATTTTCCGACGTTTCAATTTGGATGAGAAGCTTTTGGAAAACGCTTGTGTTGATGGAGAGCGTTTTGAAATGGATTAATGTAGACATAGCCTGAGTGATTATTGTGGCAAAGCAGGGCGGGGCAGAGAGCCGTGGGGGAGGAGCAAGTAAAGGAAATGGGGGGCTTGCTGCCGGGCGCCCGAAGCCAGAGGACCTGTCGCTTTCCACCAGGGGAGCATCCAGTACCATTGCATGGCACTGCGAGTGAGGGTGTTGTGTTTGGGGAACCAGACCAAGATTTTTCCAACCCTTTTTCCTCTCTCTCATTTGGCTTTGTCCCGCCTCATCCTTACGTATCCTTTCTTTCACCTCGTCTGTCTTATTCTCTCTTACTCCCCGGTTCGGCAAACAGTAAACCACAGCACCATACTATGAGGTAACAGCTGGTTTATCAGCCTATGAAGCTGAGAATATTTTAAACCTTCCAAAAACACAGATAAAGACACTGAAATAACGTGTCCAGAGTGGTCCTTAGCTGTCTCGCCCAAAGCATAAATTGTCATCAAAAGCACATTCTCAGCGGCACCTGCAGTCACATACTGTATACCTTAAATGGAGCTGTTGAAACGCTCTTGAAGATATCCAGCACTGAAACACCAGGGAGGTGAACTGGTTCCAACCTTCGAGCTCTACCACAATGCAAAAAGTAGCCAATTAAAGGCATAAAGGCACCTTGTAGAGGGAGCTCTAGCATTTAAGATGGTCTCATTATCTCAGAGGTTGCATGACTGCGTACCGAAAAGAAGGCCATGGTTGGTCAAAACCAAGGAACCATCTAGACCTATGCAAGGTGTTAACAGCTGCCTGAGAGTTCACAGACTGAAGAAAACTTGCTGCATATTTGGTGGTGGTGTGAGATATGAGGGGTACA
This sequence comes from Romanogobio albipinnatus, assembly GCA_023566225.1. Taxonomy (NCBI): domain Eukaryota; kingdom Metazoa; phylum Chordata; class Actinopteri; order Cypriniformes; family Gobionidae; genus Romanogobio; species Romanogobio albipinnatus. Next base: position 38,069,986 of record CM042244.1, on the reverse strand, counting down.
GAATTGTTTCATGACTTCCTGAACAGAGCACTGAAACAATTGAATGGAAGGACCGATGCACAATCTGGTCCAAAATAAGGAGCCCGACATCTCTTACAGGGGCACCGGACGCTGTGAGTCGTGAGTGCACAATATAAGGCATGATTTCTGTGCTCTGAAGATTCATTCTATTTTTGTTCAAGATGAAAAGTGTCGGTACAGACTCTGGAGAACAGTGAGGAGAAAGGTTAATACGCTTCAGCAATTCAAAACCAAAAATCTAACGGGGAACCTGACCTCCATTTATGGACAATAAAATGAGGATTGACCCTTGGAAGACTGAGGTTGAGAAGCCTTAGCTATCAACCTCAAGTCAATTACCCAACGTTAATGTTATTTTGTAGACACCATCATTCTTTAAAAAATTAATAATTACAGTATACACTAAATATTTGTATTTCACTATTATCGTTCTGATAGTGAATTCTTGCTTAAGCACAGTGTCATTACTGTGTCATTACATTTCTCCAGCTATGCCTAGAAACTTCCCTGTGTGTCCCTAAATAACTGTGCCCCTAAAACGTGTCTCTAAATGTCTCTAAGCAGAAAATAACTATATAAAATCAAAATAAATAATAGCCATCCATTGATAAATACAGTGAGGTTCACTGTAATCAGAAGATGTAAAAAATAGACTGCTTGTTTCTATTATACATTATTTTCTACAGTCCATGTCTGCTTTGATGACAACAGCACTGAACTGACATGGACACAACTCTGTGAAAAATCACATTATTCAGCATGGTTTCAGAATATTCCTAGTGTTTATTATTATTTTTGGTTGTTGATATGGTCAGTGTCATACATTTTTTTAATAGAGTTATTGGATTAAAAAAATCATATGTCTTCATTTCTCGCCATAACGTTTAATGTTTTTCAAAATCATAAAATGTTATTGACATGTTTAAATGCATGACTGTTTCACCAATCATTCTTACATATTCGAGTCTTTAACAAATTTGTTTGCCCATATAATCTTAAGATATTTAGGTTAAGCTTATTTGGCTTGCTGTCTACTGATGAGGGGCTCGATGAAGCAGTTTCAACTCGAGCTCTGATAGCTACTTCACCAGATCCGCCATCAAGTGACAGTGGCACTAATTGTCACGGTTCATGAATACATCGTCTCACCTTATCTGTGTGTGTGGTTGTGTTGGAGGCATGGTTTCTGATTGCTGTTCACATTGATCACGGACACCTGCTGCACTCATCACCAGGGGGATATTTATATGAGGTTCTCACCCAGCTCTGTTGTCAGATTGTTGCAGTTTGTCTGGGGTTCCTGTCTGTGTGGTGTTCCAGTCTTCCCTTGTGTTCCTGATCTGCTCTTCATTCCGGATTCCTGGATCCCGCCGATTCGGGTAGCCCATTGCATCCCTGCGTCACGGCCCTATGTGGTGTTTCCCATCTGCCTGCCTGTCCTGCTTTGTTCCTGAGTACCTGCCGGAGCTTTATCAGCGAACTGTTTTTGTCTCCATTGAACTTGAGTATCTCTCTATTGGATTCTCTGTCTCTTTTCCAGTCGACACACGTAACAGAATAATCTGACCAAGATGGATCCAGCGAGAGTGGCAGAGCTGCAGGAATATCTGACTGCTAGTAATCAACTAATGGACCAGCAAGAGTGACAGGTCTCCGCCACTGCTCAGGCAGTACAGGCACTTGTGACGCAGGTGGCCAAGCTTTCTACCCAGATTCAACAGCTGAGATCGCCCACTGCCCCCGCCACACCGTCTGTTCCCCTCAACCCGATCAATGTCACCAGTCAGCACGAGCCTAGGATACCCATGCCTGAAAGATACTCAGTTGAGCCAGAGCTGTGTTGGTCTTTTCTGACAAGATGTTCTTTATTTTCTCACTCCAACCAGTAATATTTTCCACCGAGAGTTCCAGAGTGGCGTTGGTTTTAAACCTCCTGTCAGGACGTTGGGGAGCGGCGGTGTGGGAGAATAAGGATCCATGCTGTTCCTCGTTCCAGGCACTCCAGGAGGAGATGAGACGGGTGTTTGACCACGCAGTGACAGGCCGCGAGGCGACTTGGAAACTATCCGACCTCCACCAAGGCAAACATTCTACATTTACATTTACATTTACATTTACATTTTACATTTATGCATTTAGCAGACACTTTTATCCAAAGCGACTTACAACTTGGGAGAACATGAAGCGATAGGTCATGAAGAGTCGAGAAGCGCAATAAGAGCCTGAGATCCTGAGACCGTGTACATTGCTCAGTGTAGCACAGGCTAGGGGAGGGAAGAAGAAAAAGAAAGAAGAAAGAGGATTTTTTTTAAAAAAAATTATGAGGTTAAGTGCTCACGGAAGAGCTGAGTTTTAAGGTGACTTTTGAATGATGTCAATGATTCTGCGTTTCGGATGGTGTTGGGAAGATCGTTCTACCAGCTGGGAACGTTGAATGAAAATGTTCTGGAAAGGGATTTTTTTTCCCCCTCTGTGACGGTACCACAAGCCGTCGTTCCTTTGCTGAGCGAAGGCTTCTGGTTGGGGTGTGGATTTGTAGAATGGGGTCAAAGTAAGTCGGAGCTGAGCGTGTGGTGGCTCTCTGTCTCGGACTACATGATTCAATTCCGCACCCTGGCCGCAGAGTGTCGCTGGAAAGAGGAGGCGCAGTGGGACAGATTCCTGCATGGGCTGGCTGACCGTGTCCAACGTGAAATTTATACATTGGATCTTCCTAAGAGCCTGAATGGATTGATGGAGTTATCTCTACGGGTCGATTCGAGATTGGAACAGCGCGACCACGCCAGAAGGCAACCTGAAACCCTGGAGTTCTTCGCGGAGGATACGGTCAGTCCACTCAACAATCCCGAGCCCATGCAGGTGGGTAGAGCTCGGCTCTCCCGGCGAGAGATTTTTATTCTCGCATTAACCCGCCTGCCCCGGTTCCTCCCCCGCCGCTTCTCGTAGATGGGGAGCCTACATATTCGGTCAATCGTATTCTGGACTCGAGATGGAGGGGACGCGGATTCCAGTACTTGGTGGACTGGGAGGGTTACGGTCCGGAGGAGAGAAGTTGGGTTCCTGCTAGGGACATACTGGACCACTCCCAACAGGTAGGTCCTCCTGGGGGCAGGGGTACTGTCACGGTTCATGAATACATCGTCTCACCTTATCTGTGTGTGTGGTTGTGTTGGAGGCGTGGTTTCTGATTGCTGTTCACATTGATCACGGACACCTGCTGCACTCATCACCGGGGCTATTTATATGAGGTTCTCACCCAGCTCTGTTGTCAGATTATTGCAGTTCATCTGGGGTTCCTGTCTGTGTGGTGTTCTGGTCTTCCCTTGTGTTCCTGATCTGCTCTTCGTTCCGGAATCCTGGATCCCGCCGATTTGGGTAGCCCATTGCATCCCTGCATCACGGCCCTGTGTGGTGTTTCCCATCTGCCTGCCTGTCCTGCTTTGTTCCTGAGTACCTGCCGGAGCTTTATCAGCGAACTGTTTTTGTCTCCATTGAACTTGAGTATAATAAACGTACTGCTTATCTCGCAATTGGATTCTGTATCTTTTCCAGTCGACACCCATAACACTAATATTTGATTGTGTTCAGTACTTGCTCTGCAGTAAATCGCTGAGCCATTTCAGGTTTTGCTTATTATTGTTTCGTTTTCAGTCTGCTGTAACTATGAGTGAAACGTCACTTCATCATTGTGTATCAGACATTGCCACCTTGTGGAATAAAGGTAAATTGCACTTATTCCATCATTAATGATTCAATTATTGTTGTGCAGAAAAACAATATATGTACACTCTTACACACCTCTGTTAGCGACCCTATACAATTTATACAATAAATGAATGGAAAAACAGGCATTCTTTTATAAAAAAAAAAAATCTTATATTGTTTATAACGAATTAATCGAGGAATGCTAAGAATGTTGATGTCTAACTTAAAAAATGAATAAGGAGGGTAGTGAATGACATCCTGGTCCACTAAAGACCCGAGGTATGCATTTAAGGGTTAAATAAAAACAAAAAAAATCTTCAGAACTAATTAACTAAACGTTTGTTACTGTATTAAGACTTTAAAATTACATTAGACTTGTTATTTTTCTCTTCATATCTGATTTGGTATGTGGGTTATGACCCCAGACAAGATGTACGCTATTCTTACACTCATCTGTCATCATATCATATCAGTGCCATTTGTGACTAAGCTGTGCCATTCTCTGTTTGCCCATCATTTGTTTCTGTTTGCCCAAAAAATTTTTAGATGAAGGCATCAACATCCACTCTCATGACTGGCCGACTAAATGAATCAATTTCATAATGAAACAATCATCCAGCTCTTTTTATTGTTATTTTTCTATGCTCCTTTTCTTTTTATAACAATAACATGCAAGTATTTTTAGAAAAACTTTCATAGGTTCACTTAACACTACGTCAGGAGCAGACAAAAGTGGAGATGTATTAAATAATGCATGAGAAGCAACACTCCTAGTAGAGTGAGCTTGAAAGCCAAGATGCTAAGTTAACCCAAGAGCCTCATAAGCAAGATAAATCACATCCTTAGCAAGGTGCAGCTGAAGGCTCGGAAGTCCATGGAGCAGGCAGAGTGATGACTGACCAAGACAGAGCCAGATGAATTAAGGAGCCCAGTGAAGCTGTAAGGACGACAGTCCCAGGTGGAGCCAAGGGAGAGAGAGCCAAGGTGGAGCAAACTGATTGATGGGCCGAGGTGCAGTGGCAGGCTCAGGGATCTGATGTGAAGCCAGGGGATCCATTTTCAAAGGCAGAGCTGGAGACCAGAAGACTCAAGGTGCATCCGCACAGCAGAGTGGAGTAAACTAAGATGGAGCCAAGGAACTGAAGGGATCCAGCGGAGACACAGAAGACTTGGAGCTGGGCGAGACCAGCGGCGACGGAAGATGTAGGGGTGTAAAAACCTCTTCCTCAAACCATTGCATTGGGACCTGGCACAGCTCACCCTCAGCGGCAGGAGTATGGGCAGGGCTCCATTTAATGCCATCATACTCCACAAGGATGCCCTCCTTGACAGATGTTGTTTCCAGCTCATGCACCTGGTCAGACTCTGTGTTGGGATCAGGCTCCAGGGTGATGCTAGGCTCATGCATCGACTACTTTTAGTATGGGTTCGAGCTCTGTGTCTCAGGCTCGTGGGGCTGGGGGTGTCATCCTCCATGGGGCAGATTTCACCAGCACCAACTCAATGTATTCTGCAAAGCTCCCTTGAGAACCTTCCATGGGCATGCATGCTTTGGACCGCTCGTTGAGGCAGGTGTAATAAAAGATGTGGAGTGATCATTGAGGGTAGTGAGAGCGGCAAGCCAGATCTATGAAATCTCTCATGTGGTCTTCGAGGGAACACTCCTCCTTTTCCAGGAGGAGAAGGCAGACTGCAGGAATGACCACCCTTTCTTTGAAATCTGTGTTAGTGATTTGGTGTTCAGTCACCTGTGGCAGTAGCTACAATTGCACGACAGGAGAATATAACAAACAGTTTTTAATAAATCTAAAAGGGAACACACAGGAGATCACATAGAGTAATATACAGTGAGGAAAATAAGTATTTGAACACCCTGCTATTTTGCAAGTTCTCCCACTTGGAAATCATGGAGGGGTCTGAAATTGTCATCGTAGGTGCATGTTCACTGTGAGAGACATAATCTAAAAAAAAACCCCAGAAATCACAATGTATGATTTTTTAACTATTTATTTGTATGATACAGCTGCAAATAAGTATTTGAACACCTGAGAAAATCAATGTTAATATTTGGTACTGTAGCCTTTGTTTGCAATTACAGAGGTCAAACGTTTCCTGTAGTTTTTCACCAGGTTTGCACACACTGCAGGAGGGATTTTGGCCCACTCCTCCACACAGATCTTCTCTAGATCAGTCAGGTTTCTGGCCTGTCACTGAGAAACACGGAGTTTGAGCTCCCTCCAAAGATTCTCTATTGGGTTTAGGTCTGGACACTGGCTAGGCCACGCCAGAATCTTGATATGCTTCTTACAGAGCCACTCCTTGGTTATCCTGGCTGTGTGCTTCGGGTCATTGTCATGTTGGAAGACCCAGCCTCGACCCATCTTCAATGCTCTAACTGAGGGAAGGAGGTTGTTCCCCAAAACCTCGCAATACATGGCCCCGGTCATCCTCTCTGTAATACAGTGCAGTCGCCCTGTCCCATGTGCAGAAAAACACCCCCAAAGCATGATGCTACCACCCCCATGCTTCACAGTAGGGATGGTGTTCTTGGGATGGTGCTCATCATTCTTCTTCCTACAAACACATTTAGTGGAATTATGACCAAAAAGTTCTATTTTGGTCTCATCTGACCACATGAGACTTTCTCCCATGACTCCTCTGGATCATCCAAATGGTCATTGGCAAACTTAAGACGGGCCTTGACATGTGCTGGTTTAAGCAGGGGAAACTTCCCTGCCATGCATGATTTCAAACCATGACGTCTTAGTGTATTACCAACAGTAACCTTGGAAACGGTGGTCCCAGCCCTTTTCAGGTCATTGACCAGCTCCTCCCGTGTAGTTCTGGGCTGATTTCTCACCTTTCTCAAGCTGCGTTCACACCGGACGCGATTCGCGCGATTCGCGCGAGTGATTTACATGTTAAGTCAATGCAGAGACGCGAAATGGCATTCTGCGGCGCGATTCGCGCGATTGAGGCGGCGCGAATGACGCGAATTGAGCGTTTTGAACGCGTGATTCGCGCGAATCGCGCGTTTCGCGCAAATCGCTCAAGTTGAAAAATCTGAACTTTGGCGGATATTTCGCGCCGCGTTAACCAATCACGAGCTTGCTCTAGTAGTGACGCATTTACAAGCGAAGGCAGAAATCCCAACAACAATGGAGGACAAGATAATCGTGGCCGTATGTGGAGACCCGGAGATGTACAATACATCATCCTATCACTACAGGAACAGGAATAAAAGGAATAAAAAGGATTGGAAGAAAGTGAGTTATTGTGAGTTATTGTGAGCCATTGTGAGCCTAGTGAGCCATTTCACAACGAGACAGGAGCAGAAAAAAAAGAGCCAGAGCCAGCGGCAAATGTGAGAAGGACTAGCCGAGGGAAGGCGGGTCTCGCCGGGTACACGAGCGCTGAGCGCCGCCGATCCCCTGGATCTCACAACTCCGAAAACGCCAGATAAAATGCTCAAATAGGCACTCTTTTTATAAATTAACCACAGATTTGAGCTTTAAACAACTATATTATCGCCTGAAAAAGTCTTTAAACTACGTTTTGTCGCACATTAATAGTAGTATTTTTTACAAAAAAGCTCATATAGGCTCATATAGAGCAGAAGCCCCGCCCATGACGCGAATTCGCGTCTGGTGTGTAGTTGTCACACGCGTTTTTCACGCGCGAATTACACGCGCGAATGAAGCGAGTGAACTCAAAATGTTCAAGCGTCCACCTTCGCGCGAATCACGTCCGGTGTGAACGCCACATCACACGCGTTTTTCACGCGCGGTTCGCGCGAATTACACGCGCCAATGAAGCGAGTGAACTCAAAATGTTCAAGCGTCCACCTTCGCGCGAAAATGGTTCTTGGCTTGTAATCATAGGGGAACCTTTTTTAGTGCTATATAGCATCAATTTTGGTTCTTCAGTAGTTCTTCAGCGGTTCTTCAGAGGTTATTTACCGTTTCTTTGACTAAGGTGCTATATAGCATCTTTGAAGAACCGCTGAAGAACCACTGAAGCACCAAAATTGGTGCTATATAGCACTAAAAAAGGTTCCCCTATGATTACGAGCCAAGAACCCTTTTTGGTGCCATATAGAACCTTCTATATACCGCTAACTATGGTGCTATCTAGCACCGCTACCATATACAGAACATGTTAAGATATGGTGCTATATAGCACCAAAAGTGGTTCCTCTATGATTACGACGAAGAACTATTTTTGGTGCCATATAGAACCTTTTTTTTTTAGAGTGTATATATATATATATATATATATATATTTTTTTAGACAAAAGTGGTTTTTGACAGTATGTTTTGTCCGATCATGAACACCATTCTTGTTCAGTGTTTTTCTGATAGTGGACACATGAACAAGTGATTCAAAAGATTCTCCACCACAATCAGTACAATCAAATACCATAAACTAATGCATGTTTCCTCTTCATAGGTACGTTCTGCAGCCAGAAAACGTTGGCATCGATGGCAAGATAATCACGCACTGCGAGTGAGAGTGGCGAGGGCCATGTCAATCCCGACCTCCCCCACCCGCATCAGCTTTCATAGCATCAAGCAGACAACGGCTGTCTGACCTTTACAAAATTGCTTTTCCTCTTTAGTAATTCAGCCACACAGATGGACTGCAAGTGGCATGAGAAACCAAGTGATTGTTTGCCTTTCTGGTGGTCATGGGTGTATCATCCAATAACCAGTGAATTTAATTTATATGTCTGTATAGTTTTGACAATCTGCCCTGAATGAAAAGTTTTTTTTAACAGTATTGATGAATTGTATCTTTTCACTAGTAGTTTGCAAACATCCAGAACACTGTAGCATATTTTTGATGAACACTGTAGCATATTTTTCATCTATCTATCTATCTATCTATCTATCTATCTATCTATCTATCTATCTATCTATCTATCTATCTATCTATCTATCTATCTATCTATCTATCTATCTATCTATCTATCTATCTATCTATCTATCTATCTATCTATCTATCTATCTATCTATCTATCTATCTATCTATCTATCTATCTATCTATCATCTAAATTTTAATGGGTGGTGAGGGACCAGCACTTAGATCAGGCAAATCTATTTATTGCAACAACAACAAAAAGGTCTCAGTGTTTTAAAATAAAACAATCTTAGTCCAAATTTCAGCCCACACTCGTGCATCTGAATCACACCTGGCACCAATCTCCAGATCTCCACAAAAGCAGCACATATGATAGGAAATATGATAGGTACTGCAAAATAGGAAAACAATTGCCAGTACTCACAGGCCAATACTCAGTTATATAAATATTATTTCTATTAGCTTTTTTTCACCAAACTATATCATGTACATTTAGAAAACTTTGAATATATGGGAACATTCTGTAATACTTTTGCACATTTTCCTAGAGCATGAAGGTAGTAACTTTACTCAAGCAGGACATTATTTATTGTCCCAAAAAAAAGTACTTCACTTCAAAAATAAAATTGGCAAGCCATTGTTCTGTGGCCCCAAGGTTGGCTGTCTTCAAGTGAGCCACCAGATTACTAACCATAACCTCAATAAACCTTGATCCAAACAGGTGATTTTTATTTATCTTTTTTTCTTTCTTTCTTTTTTTTTTTTTTTTGTTATGGCCAACAACGCTAATACAAAGGAACTGTGTTTCATGGTTTCACTCCGCAGGGTGGGGACAGAAATCACATGCTCTCATCCTTCCTGAACTTGGAAAAGGACACCTAATCCCTCTGGCCTGATATCTGTATGCGATTTAACAGGCAATGAAAAATCATCATATGCTTGAGTAATATTTCGGATTTTCAAAAGCATCATTTGAAATGCAATAGTTCACTCAAATCAGTGTCCACCAAATTTCATTTCCTAGCAAAAGAGCATTCAATGGTTGGGCTATTTTGTCAAAGTGGAAATAAAAAGCCTATAATAGCCTGCAAGGACCAAAAAAACCCTTGCCTCTTAGATTGTAGTCAGGGTAGGCCATCTTGAACATCTTCAGTGTGTATCCTGTGTTGTACTACCTCAGTACAACCAACATCATCCTCATTCTCAGCAAAGACTATCCCATTAAAAGCGCATCAAGATCTTTGGTTGGCTAATATCCATAGTCAGTCTGGGGTTCTCACATCCATAAATACCAGGACCATTTTGTAACACTGCCCAGTTTCTGATACAGTGACAAGAATACATTTGTAAATCAGAATTCTATATAAAATATTATATGATCTGAATGAACTCACAATTATAGACAAACAATCGGACATACTGCAACTAATACAATTGTTATTGAATACATAATCATTCAGTAAATCCTCTTATAGCAGCAAAACTTTTACCAAATATCTGTAGCTGCTTAAAAGACTTTAGACCATTTTATAGTTCCATTTTATCAGCATTTATGGGTTGTCTTGTTAGCACATCCTTCTCTAGGTTATGCCAGAGCATTGGATTCAGGTCAAGATTCAGGACAACATGCATTTTCTATTCTTCTATTTCAGCCATTATTTAGTTTATTTAATTATGTGCTTTGGTTAACCCTTTAGGCGCCAGCGGGTTTTTCCTAAAACATTCGATTTTGACATATTTATTTCAAAAGGCTATATCTTAAAAATGATAAAAGATAGAGACTTTCAGTAAATTAGAGAAATATTAAGGATGACCCAAAGTTTATGTAGGGATTACATTTTGCCATCTAATTTGCATATTATGACGTCATATGGTGGTGGTCATCTTGGATTATAGAATTTTCATGAAAAGTCACATGTTTAAATGATAAAATGCAGCACTTCTTTCCCCCCAATATGTCCCTCACCTTCTGTATGCTATATTGCACAATACTGAATGCTCAGGTAAATAGTAAACAAACTGTGTAAATCATTACTAATAAATGGTAGAAACAAACCGAATGCATGTAGCGGTTGGCCTTTTGCTGTAGATTTTCCATTTACTACATACAGTAGGCACTCTGATTCCATGTATTGGGCACATGTATATTAATCATATGACACACAAACACAAGTAGACGATGCATACTAGCCCCTCTGCCCCGTGTCACACCGCGTCTGCTCCTGCTACGAGCAGCGCGGCCAGATCTGCCTCACGCGCGCGCCGAGTGTGCACAGCACGCGCCTTGTTCCCCACAACACTAACACGCCTGCTAACTTCACGATGAACACTCCGACCCTGGGAAACATTGTTCACACCACTGACATTGGGCAAAGGACCATCTACATTGGGTAAAGGATTCACCGTTCGTGCTTGGTGTAGGGCTATAGTTTCACTTTCAGAATCATCGTCATTTTCTGAAGGCAGATAGGTTCGCGAATAGAAGACCCAACACTTCATTGCGGGTAAGCTTTATTGATGCCATTAGAAAATAATAATAATCTAATGCAAATACTCGCTGACGTTGACAATATTGCTCTGATAAAATGGCTCACTCACACACTAGCTCCGCTTTTGTTCGCACTGATTCAATGCACTCTTGCTCGAAGATTTTGTATAGAAGCATAACGTTTTTTTGTGTCGGGGATGAAGTATGACATGCCTGCCATCTAGTGGAGGGGAGGTCCAACGAAATTTGACACCCTATTTGGCAAAATCTGCCGTTTTATTCAGTGGCGCCTAGAGGGTTAACTACAGTGTATTGTTGCATCGCCCATTCTCTCTAAAGCTTGATGTCATAAACTGTTCTCCCTAAATTCTCCTGTAAAAGTTGTGATACTCTTGAATATTTTTTTTTTCCTTCAATGATTAAAAGGTTTCCAGGCCTTGATGTAGTTGAATAGCTCTAATCTATGATGCTCCCTCCAGCAAGCTTCACAATTGGGAAGAGGTTTTGGTGTTGGTCTGCATATGTATTGCATTATTGCCAAAAAGTTTTGTTTCAATTATCCAATGAACATTTTACAGAAGCATTGTGGAACATGCAGGTGACCTTGAAAACAGGAAATATTTCTTACCTCTTTCAGGATTGGCCATTGCGTTCTCAGAGTGATCTTTGCAGGATGCCAGCTCTTAGGAAGAGTAGCAACAGTCCTGAATCATTTTTCTATACATTGAGGAAAATAAGTATTTGGACACCCTGCTATTTTACAAGTTCTCCCACTTAGAAATCATGGAGCGGTCTAAAATAGTCATCGTAGGTGCATGTCCACTGTGAGAGACATAATCTAAAAAAAAAAAAATCCAGAAATCACAATGTATGATTTTTTAACTATTTATTTGTATGAAACAGCTGCAAATAAGTATTTGAACACCTGAGAAAATCAATTTTAATAATTGGTACAGTAGCCTTTGTTTGCAATTACAGAGGTCAAACGTTTCCTGTAGTTTTTCCACCAGATTTGCACACACTGCAGGGGGGATTTTGGCCCACTCCTCCACACAGATCTTCTCTAGATCAGTCAGGTTTCTGGCCTGTCGCTGAGAAACACGGAGTTTGAGCTCCCTCCAAAGATTCTCTATTAGGTTTAGGTCTGGAGACTGGCTAGGCCACGCCAAAACCTTGATATGCTTCTTAAAGAGCCACTCCTTGGTTATCCTGGCTGTGTGCTTCAGGTCATTGTCATGTTGGAAGACCCAGCCTCGACCCATCTTCAATGCTCTAACTGAAGGAAGGAGGTTATTCCCCAAAATCTCGCAATACATGGACCCGGTCATCCCCTCCTTAATACAGTGCAGTCGCCCTGTCCCATGTGCAGAAAAACACCCCCAAAGCATGATGCTACCACCCCCATGCTTCACAGTAGGGATGGTGTTCTTGGGATGGTACTCATCATTCTTCTTCCTCCAAACACGTTTAGTGGAATTATGACCAAAAAGTTCTATTTTGGTCTCATCTGACCACATGACTTACTCCCATGACTCCTCTGGATCATCCAAATGGTCATTGGCAAACTTAAGACGGGCCTTGACATGTGCTGGTTTAAGCAGGGGAACCTTCCATGCCATGCATGATTTCAAACCATGACGTCTTAGTGTATTACCAACAGTAACCTTGGAAACGGTGGTCCCAGCTCTTTTCAGGTCATTGACCAGCTCCTCCAGTGTAGTTCTCTAGTGTCTTTGGACAGCTCTTTGGTCTTGGCCATGTTAGTAGTTGGATTCTTACTGATTGTATGGGGTGGACAGGTGTCTTTATGCAGCTAACGACCTCAAACAGGTGCATCTAATTTAGGATAATAAATGGAGTGGACAGGTGTCTTTATGCAGCTAAGGACCTCAAACAGGTGCATCTAATATAGGATAATAAATGGAGTGGAGGTGGACATTTTAAAGGCAGACTAACAGGTCTTTGAGGGTCAGAATTCTAGCTGATAGATAGGTGTTCAAATACTTATTTGCAGCTGTATAATACAAATAAATAGTTTAAATATCATATATTGTGATTTCTGGATTATTTTTTTTTTAGATTATGTCTCTCACAATGGACATGCATATATGATGACAATTTCAGACCCCTCCATGTTTTCCAAGTGGGAGAACTTGCTAAATAGCAGGGTGTTCAAATACTTATTTTCCTCACTGTATATGTAGACAGGGTATCTTAACACCCAGGTCTTTAGCAATGATTTATGCATTTCTGTAATGTGTTGTAAGGTCCTGTGAAAGCTTTTGGGATGGAGACATGGTTCACACTAACTAATCGTTCTTGAGTAGAACGGATCTGTCAATGGCTGCCTGTATTTAAAGGACAACCCACACTTCCAATCGCATCTCATTCAGTGACTGAATTCTGAAGTAACATAGAGGTTCAATTACTTTCTCTAACCTGCCTTATCAATGCCTTATCAACGTCTTCAATGCAATTTTGAAAGTCAGATTAGGTTTGTCTATAATTGTGATTTAGTGACCAGTGATCAGACCACAGTTGTCAATGATTGAATGAAGAAAATAAACAAAATAAAATAAAGATGTATGGTCGCTTTCCTGAAGTATGTGTCATTTCTGCACCACTAATGATAATAATAACAGTTACACATGTTTTTTAAAAACTCCCCCAATCCCCATGTGGCCAAGAAAGTTATCCAAGGAATTTTGATACATTTTAAGATTGCAAAGGTACACCGATCAGGCATAATATGATCACCTAATATTTTGTTGGTCCCCCTTTTGCTGCCAAAACAGCCCTGACCCATCGAGGCATGGACTACACTAGACCCCTGAAGGTGTGCTGTGGTATCTGGCACCAAGATGTTAGCAACAGATCCTTTAAGTCATGTAAGTTGCGAGGTGGGGCCTTCATGGATCGGACTTGTTTGTTCTACCAGAAAAACTTGGGAGGCAAGATGAAGTAACAAACCAGCAAGTATTATAATAAAAGTTTTTTTGGCTTAGGCCCCGTCTGTAGCTCATGTCTAGAGGGTAACAGACTCTGCATTTCCTGCCTGAAGATGAAGGCAGGGGCGCAGCCGACCCCCAAAGATTGGTGGAGGAAATTAGTTCCACCAGGACGGAGCCCACCCCCTAAGAACTGTAAAAGAATTGTGGGTGGGTGACCAGTCAGGTATCCTGCTACTCCTAAAACCTAAAGAAAAATAAAATTTATTATGAAATGAGCATGATAAACATGAAAATTGTGGAAGGCCTCGTGTGACAGAGTTTGATCATGAAAGAGGGCCGATTCCACCACAGGAAACAAGGGAGCTTTAAAAGAGTGGATATTAAACCAAGTGAGAGGTTTAATAGCTACACAGAGACAAGGCCGCGACAGCTACATGGAGGCAAAGTCCTTGATCGGCCATATGAAGACAAAGGCCTCGATCGGCCACATAGAGACGATGGCCTCGATCGGCCACATAGAGACGAAGGCCTCGATCGGCCACATGAAGACGAAGGCCTCGATCGGCCACATGGAGACAAAGGCCTCGATCAGCCACATGGAGACGAAGGCCTTGATCGGCCACATGGAGATGAAGGCCTTGATTGGCCACAGAGACAAAGGCCTTTATTGGCCACATGGAGACAAAGACTACAATTGGGCACAAGGAGATAAAATCTTGATCGGCCACACATAGACAAAGGCCTTGATCGGCCACATGGAGACGAAGGCCTTGATTGGCCACAGAGACAAAGGCCTTTATTGGCCACATGGAGACAAAGACTACAATTGGGCACAAGGAGATAAAATCTTGATCGGCCACACATAGACAAAGGCCTTGATCGGCCACATGGAGACGGAAGCCTTGATCGGCCACATAGAGTCGAAGGCCCCGATTGGCCACACAGACAACGGCCATGATAGGCCACATGGAGACGCAGGCCACGATAGGCCACACAGACAACAGCCATGTGAAGACAGTTCTTTGAATCTGCAGTTAGGAGGATTCTAAACCATTGGACATGACTCCTGCTCACAGCTTGATAGAACTCTGCCGATAGACTCATCAGCATCTGAACCTGTCAAGAGAACCCCCAAAAGAGAATAAACCAGAACAGCATGACAGATAAGTAAAAGAAGTAATCAAAATACATAGAACACATATGATTGAGAAACCTCAGACAATGCCCTTTCAGAAGAATAAGAATGTTTTATATGATGATGCTTTACTAGCTAATAAAACCATAGCTAGCTACTGAACCCTGCAAAGCTACCAAACCTATGAAAAAAGATTTAGAGTCATGCGAGAGTCATCTTTTTATGCCCTTATCCAGGTTCATACTGTGCGATTTTGGCCACGGTTTGGCAGTCTGAGACAAATGTTGCAATCCTAAAAAAAATCCCTTTGACCCTAGGCTAAAATCAGATGTCTTTGATAGCTAGTTTGACATGCTCACCAACAGCCGAATAAGGACCGTTGTGACACAATTTTAACCTGGAATAAATTCACTAAATGTGAATGGATTGATGTAAAACTCCGGACAAGTTCTCTTGTGTGTCTGATTGTCGTACAGTCTGACATTAATGCAGCTGAGATCCCACAGTGTGACATGAGGATCATAGCATAGCATGTGCAAACTATGTGTCAAATAACCAATGCTATATTCACTCCCCTGCATATTGTGTTTTCACGCCCCTGCATATTGTGTTAGTCTCTAAAGACTGTCAAATGTTGGAATTTACGATGGGTTTTGCAGAGTTGAGCATAGCCAATCACAGACAAGTCTGTTGAGCGCTTAAATGCAATGCCCAATTGGAGAAGTTTACGAAACACAGAATACACACAATCAAGATCGAGTGGTTCAGCGCTTGTTCACTGGCTAAATTCTGCCTGCTAGTGAATACATTCAATCAACGAAGAGTAGGACATGCAATAGATTCATGGTGCAGTGTAGTCAGATTAGACTAGATTAGTTTCGCTAGAGTGTAGGAGTTTAACTGAACTGAAGCATTTGACAGTTTCATGCATTTATAAAGGGAGCGCACTCTGCTCACTTACTGTATTCATAAAAGATTTGAATTATTATGTTCCCATGCTGCGATTTTAGTTGCTATACAGTATGCAATATTTATGTAAAATGGGTCGGATTGAGTACGGAATTAAATTAGTGCTGTAGTGATTGAGGCGATTCAGACACTTAATTGTTACATTTAACAAATATGTTTGAAATACTTTGGGTTGAATAACAGACCTTCCCCCCAACACAACAAAGAAGGATCCTCCGTTACCAGGGAAACCAGCTGATAAGGTTTTTTTATGGCCCCCAAAAAGAATGTGGCCACATGGAAAGTTCCCAACTAAAGACACAAAGCCTGTAAAACACACATTGTGGCCACAAGTTATAGACACATCGTCTATAAATGAACATGCACCCCAGGACATTGTATGTACACATATAACTCTCTTGTAATGTGTTCCCTATCATTGCATTCCCTATGTATCCATGTCCCGTGAACGACTTACTATTCCATGTAACCTCATATATGTCATGTCTCCTATCAAATTAATGCACGCTTCATAACTTACACTTCCACGTATGTCATGTCCTTGTACGAAGCAATATGTGTTTGTTGCATTAATTAGAGTATACCTGAGCACAGACTCATCGATTTCAGGCTTTGGAACAAAGAGCAATAAAATTCTCCCGAGGAATTTCCCGCTTGGAAATCCCAACAATCTCATTGGTCAAGCCTGCCTCCAGAGGGTGGGACTATTTTCGACCTTAAAAAGAGAGCTCGCAGAGATCCTCCTTCTCTTCTTCTCCTGCTAACACGGACACCACAAGCTGTGTTTGGGGTGGCTCTCACCCAGCAGGGTGCCCACATGGCAGACCTCCACAAACACCGAGCCAAAGGCCTCACAAGGCCCTGGAGCAGAAGGCCCAAACTCTGCATGCCATGTGCAACTTCCTCTATGGATTTGAAGCAACCACGCGGCTCAGTAAAATTAGCAAGGACTCAGACGAGACAAAACTTCCCTTCCATCACGCCAGCGCGGCTCGCGGGGCTTCGGCCCGAGCCGCTCGGCCTGGCCAAGCTGATCGCCCCTTTGAAGATGACGCAACACCGGCGCGCTCCATCCGAGCGCGCACATCACTGCGCAAATCTTCTTAGCGCGAACGAGATGCCTTTTCCTTCCAAGACAACCGCTCCTACACGCCGTTAAATCTCCCGCGGACCGACCCCGTAAGGGGGGAGAGGAGAACGGAGGGAGAGCTTCAGCGCATGAACACTCTGAGAAACGCAACGCACGCATCTTGCTTACACAACACAAAGAAACCATGCAAGTATCAAGTCTATCGAAATTTAGATGCGTTTAAGATTGTACCCCTATTATGGTGATAATTGTTCGTTGCTGGCTCTCGCGGTTTTGATTGGGAAATGTCTGACCGAACCATGCCCTTCTTCACTCTCCTTCCCTCTCCTCTTCCTCACTCTTCCTCCTCTCTCTCCTCATCCTCCCTCTTTACCCTCTTTTATTCTGTATATACATGTATCCTTTATGTAGTCGTATGTAATCGTAGTAGCTATCACTATTAAAACCATTGTATCCACGTTTTAATTGTCATTGTTGCTGCTCACAAAACATGAGTCCCTTTAATGTCAGATCTAAGCTACGAGCTCTTATAAGTATCATTGAATGCTTTAATTAATACCATAACTCGGAAAGTTTGTCCTTTGTGGCCAGAGGGATAAACTTCCCGAAAATGGGTTGAAGACCAAGTTGATAAGTATTGTACTGCTCGTTCGTTAAACCGAACGGAGTAGAGGAATTCTGAATCAATTCCTTAGAGGCTATTCTGTGATTATTTAATATAGATATATATCCAGAGTTGATTGCAATAAATTGTTGTTAACCATATAGATATATATGTATTGCATAAATACCTGTTAGGTATTCCCTTTTTGGGTGATTTTGGAGATTTGTGATTCAATTATAACCCGTTATGATTAATCATAAATCCCTAAATATTAATACCCATTATTCCCTATGAGCTAAATTTAATTTAATAATATATGTGACCCTAAGACCTTACAGTGCTGCTGTCAAATAAGTCGAACCTTGTTGTGCATTGCAAACATTTGATATACCCGAAATATGGTGCTGTGAGTAAAAGTGAGAATACACATTTCTGTTTTATTCATAATCGTAGCCAGGGCATCCTAGCACAGAAAGACAAAGTGAGACGTAACACGATATTTTAAATATAGATACAGAGGCATCCAGATATCACAGTAGCTGAATAAAACACAGATAGAGACATATTAATGTCTCGGTTACGTATGTAACCCTCGTTCCCTGAAGGAGGGAACGGAGACGTCGGAACTGACCGACGAATTGGGATCTGTTTTCAGAGACCAATCTACTTCGAGTGTATTGAAACGAGCCAATGAACATTGGCATTGGCATTCACGCATTCCACGCACAGTCCCGCATTGCGGGTATAAATACGGAAGTGGAAGTACTAAAGTGTGCCTGTCTCGGGAGATGGTACGCTACGGAGCCACATCCTTCAACGGAAGGAGAGGTGGAAATACGCATAAGGACTAACAGTGTGGTCAGGGTAGTACAACATATGGAAGTCTCTGGGGTGTATCCAACCTGGTCCCAGGTGGGAAAGAACACGCCCAGAGACGACAGAGCAGGCTGTGTCCAGGGAAAGACACGGGCTAGCCTATTAGGGTAGCAGATACCGTGGAGAATACACATATGGGGTAGCCGTTAGGGTACCGCAACATATGGAACCCAGCCTACACACATGTACCACAAGCATACGGTTGCAGGCCTAGCGTCAGATGGCCACAACGTCTGACACCGAAGGGGTGACAGAGGAACTCACAGGGTTAGCCGTTTCCGGGGAACTCAACTGGAGCGAATAGACGCACGTATCCGGCGGGAGTGATGTTGCAAGCCGACACTAGAACGGGTACTTAGCGCTACTGGCCACTGGGGGCGAGGATGCGGGAAGATACTGGCTCTACACAGAGACTATAGAATCTAGCGAACGTGTTAGGTGTCGCCCATCTCGCAGCTCTACATATGTCTGTCAGCAAGGCGCCTTGCAAGGCAATGCACATCTTGGCACTGGTAAGCCAAGACGATGGCATCCACTGTCCAGTGGGCCAACCTCTGCTTGGAGACAGCCTTTCACTTCTGCTGGCCTCCGTAACAGATGAAGAGCTGCTGTGAGGTTCTGAAGCTCTGAGTCCGGTCAACTTAAGCGCGAAGAGCGCGGACGGGACATAAAGCTAGGGCTGGGTCTGCCTCCTCCGAAGGCAGCGCTTGCAGGTTCACCACCTGGTCCCGAAAGGGAGTGGTAGGAACTTTGGGCACGTATCCAGGCCGGGGTCTCAGGACAATGTGAGAGTTGGCCGGCCCGAATTCTAGGCATGATTCGTCGACCGAAAGTGCATGCAGGTCCCCTACCCTCTTGATTGAGGCCAATGCCGTCAGGAGAACTGTCTTCATGGACAGGATTTTTAGCTCAACAGACTGCAAAGGCTCAAATGGAGGATCCTGGAGTGCTCTAAGCACCAAGGCTAAATCCCAAGAGGGTAATGAGGTTGAACAAGGAGGATTCAGTCTCCTCGCACCTCTGAGGAACCTGACGATTAAGTCGTTCTTACCTAAGGCCCTGTCCACACGAACACGGGTATTTTCAAAACCGCAGCTTTTTCTACGCGGTTTGGCTGTTCGTCCACACGCAAACGCAGTATCCGATTACTGAAACCGGACTTTTTTGAAAACTCCGGCCAGGGTGAAGTTTTTTAGAAACTCCGGTTACAGCGTTGTCGTGTAGACGGTGAAACCGGAGATTTAGGCTTGTTAAGTCAAAATGTGCGCCGTTCTCTCCTTTGTTTGACGTCAGTTTGTGCGCCGTTATCGATTGTGTTTAACGTTACATGAGTCGAGTCTATGCAAGCGCGGACGTAGCTTTTAATAACTCTGCTAATAGCGCTTATCACATGTAGCCTATACAGATACATGCACAGTTATCTCATTGTATTGCAGAACAGAGGTGCCAGAATTCAATAATACAACATAGTAAGGCAAGTGTGTGAAGCTTCAGTCCACTTGAGCCCTGCCCCTGTATATACAGTTACCTGTCACTGAGTCCAAAGTAAACTTGTAGAAGGGTTTCACTGAGCCCATAGCATCCCTCCGTGGATGGGACCCATGTGGAAATCAGGCAGCCAATCATAGCGCGGTTTTGCGTTTTCATGTGGACGGAGATTTTTTTTAAACCGTGCTTGTGTGGACGCGATTGTTTTTTTAAACGGAGAAGGAAAAACTCCGGTTATAAAAATACCCGTGTACGTGTGGACTAGGCCTAAGTGTGGCAAAGAGAGGAATTATGAAAGACCACAATACTATGACTACGCCACCTGGGATCCCCAGCCCAGGAACACAAACTCGATGAACCCAATAAATAGGCTACACAGATTTTTCCCGGAATAGGACGAGACGTTGATGCAAAAATATATATATATTTTATTTTATCAATATTTAATAAATAATTCCAAAGACGATAAAGCAATATTCAATGTTTTAAAAGTTAATGCTGGACAGTGTGAAATTTACATAAATTAACCCTCTAGGCGCCACGGTCGAGTTTACTCGACAAGATGCAGCACTGAATAAAACGGACGATTTTGTCAAATAGGGTGTCAAATTTCGTTTGACCTCCCCTCCACTAGATGTCAGACATGTCATACTTCATCCCCGACTCAAAAAAACATCATGCTTCTATACAAAATCTTCGAGCAAGAGCGCATTGAGTCGACGCGAAGCTAGTGTGCGAGTGAGCCATTTTATCAGAGCAATATTGTCAATGTCAGCGAGTATTTGCATTAGATTATTATTTTCTAATGGCATCGATAAAGCTTACCCGCAATGAAGTGTTGGGTCTTCTATTCGCGGACCCTGATTCTGAAGGGGAATTTCTGCCGTAATCCTGAAAGTGAAAGTATAGCCCTACACCAAGCACAAACGGTGAATCCTTTGCCCAATGTAGATGGTAATTTGCTCAATGTCAGTGGTGGGAACACAGTGGTGTTTCGCGGGGTCGGAGTGTTCATTGCGAAGTTAGCAGGCGTGTTACGCCGGCTTCACACCGCACGCGCAAGCAGTGCGTTGGCAGGGCAGTGGTGCATATGGAGAGCGGGAGCCGCGCGCGGCCGTTTTGCATTCACACTGGCAGCAGTTGTCTCACGCAGCTGAACCGCGGCTTGTGTATTGCAAATACAGTTAGTGGGCAACGTGGAGGCAGGGTGTGGAGTCACAATGACAATGACAGTAGTCCGAACTGTGCACACTCGGGCGTCTGTCTCTCGTCTTGTTTCGTCATCTCATCTCGTCTTTTGAACTAAACAGGTCTTGTCTATTTGTGTTTGTGTGTCATATGAATAATATATATGTGCCCCATACATGGAATCAGAGTGCCTACTGTATGTTGTAAATGGAAAGTCTCTACAGCAAAAGGCCAACCGTTACATGCATTCGGTTTGTTTCTACCATTTATTAGTAACGATTTACACAGTTTGTTTACTATTTACTATTTACCTGAGCATTCAGTATTGTGCAATATACCATACAGAAGGTGAGGGACATTTTGGGGGGAAAGAAGTGCTGCATTTATCATTTAAACATGTGACTTTTCATGAAAATTCTAGAATCCAAGGTGACCACCACCATATGACGTCATAATATGCAAATTAGATGGGACAATGTAATCCCTACATAAAATTTGGGTCATCCTTAATATCTCTCTAATTTACAGAACGTCTCTATCTTTTATCACTTTTAAGATATAGCCTTTTCAAATTAAGATGTCAAAATCGAACGTTTTAGGAAAAAACCTCTGGCGCCTAAAGGGTTAACAATACAACAGAAATCCAAAGTTACTTGTACTTCAAGGGTAGTACACACACACAAAAAGATGATAAACAAAATAGGAATGAGTTTTGACAGTCGAGGGACTTGAGACATCGGCAACACTCAAATAGAAAAAACACAAAAAAGTCACCACACACACCTGTACACATGCAAGTCAAGTCCCGCCTCTCTTGATAATGAACACTCAATTCCTAATGAAAAGAACAAACCATTAAAAAAAAACAAATACACAATTTAAAGAAAGTACTAAATAACAAAATACACAACCCTTAGGGTGTTAACACAAATACAAAATTTAATCAAATGTAATAGAATATAAACCAAAAGATTATACAACAAAGGAAACAAGAAAACAGTTAAAGAAAATACAAACAATCACACTCCCCTTGTAAATACACATACACACACACACACACACACAAACAGGTCTACCTGTGCAACTCCGAAGTGGTCCCATATCAGCTGGGCGCTCCGTGGGTGGAGTTGCCATTCGCCGGAGGTGTCGACTGACGAGAGAGCTCATCTGGTTCAGCGCACCTGGGATGTGGATGGCACGAAGTGACCTCACAAACTTCTGACTCCACAGAAGGAGATGGCGGGTGAGCCGGAGCATGCAACGGGAGCGTAGACCACCCTGTCGGTTAATGTACGCAACGAGCCAGGGCAAGACGTACTGCCAGTAACTCTAGGCAATTGATATGCCAACGCAGTTGGGGCCCCGTCCACAGACCAGAAACTGCATGCCCATTGTACGTGGCCCCCCAGCCCGTGGATGAGGCATCCGTGAAGACCACAGCATGCCTGGACACCTGTTCTAAGGACACTCCGGCCCGGAGAAATGAGGGGTCTATTCACGGGTTGAAGGTTTGGCGACAGTAAGGCTCTGGATGAATTGGGATCCCGCAATTGGGATCCTGCTCTGCCACGCCCATCTCGGGACTCGGTCGTGCAACGTTGAAGCGGTCTCATATGAAGCAATCCGAGCGGCGTTACCGCAGCTGCATGATGCCATATGCCTCATGAGCCTCTGAAAAAATTACAGTGGGACCGCTGTCCTGCTTTTGAACATATTCAAGCAGTTCAACACTGACCGGACACGCTCTATATTGTGACGCGCAGTCCGGCTGACCGAATCCAGCTCCATACCGAGATAAGAGATCAAAGAGAAAAAATAAAAGAGTTTGATCTTCTCTCGGTTGACCCGAAGTCCCAACAGGCTGAGGTGACTGAGCACCATGTCCCTGTGTTCGCACAACTGATCCCGAGACTGAGCCAGTATGAGCCACTATGAGCCAGTTGTCGAGATAGTTGAGTATTTGAACGCTGCGTTCTCTCAGCGGAACAATGGCTTCCTCGACGACTCTCGTGAAGACGCGAGGAGACAGGGACAGCCCGAAGGGAAAGACTTTGTACTGATATGCCTACCCCTCGAACGCAAAGCGTAGGAACGGTCTGTGTCGAGGAAGGATAGAGACATGATAGTACGCATCCTTCAGGTCGATCGCTGCGAACCAATCTCGGGGACGGATGCATTGTAAAAATGCGTTTCCGCGTTAATATTTTGAACAGGAGCTTGTGCAGGGCCCGATTCAAAATGCGCAGGTCCAAGATTGGCCTTAACTGACCCCCTTTCTTGGGTACAATGAAGTAGGGGCTTTAAAACCCCCACCTCATATCGGCAGGAGGAACTGGCTCGATCACGCCCTTCACCAGCAGGACATCGATGTCGCACGACATGGGCATCGCTGTTCCGCACGGATGTGAAGAGGATGCCCTTGTACTTGGGAGGCCGGCGTGCGAATTGAATCGCATAGCCGAGTCTGATGGTACGGGTGAGCCGGCGTGACGGCCTGGGGAGTCCTAGCCAGGCCCCCAGAGACCGAAAAAGCGGGACCAACGTCACCACAGATGTACCCAGGGTGAGGCAGCAAAGTTGAGTACTCAGACCCGACTCGGGAGGCCCAGAGGCGGCCTGGAGTGTTGTCTGAGTACTCCAGGTGGGGCAGAGTGTGGGTGAGAAGGCCCGGGGGCGTCCTCTGTGCCCACACTGCTGCCCCCTGGCGAGGGGTGAGAGGGAAGGAAAGGAGTGGCAAGGCCGGCGACTGGGTGGAGGCAGCAGCGTGTCGCCAGGGCAGGATGTTTTTGATGGCCTCCGTCTGTTTCTGGGCCACCGAGAACTGCTGGGCGAAGTTCTCGATGGCGTCGCCGAAGAGGCCGGCCTGGCAGACAGGGACGTTGAGGAACCGCACTTTGTCGGCCTCACGCATATCCGCCAGGTTCAGCCACAGGTGGCGTTCCTGGACCACAAGTGTGGACATCGCCCGACCCAGGGTGCGTGCGGTGACTTTCAGGTCCGTCGTGGTACGCAGTTCCTGCATAACCCCTGGTGCGGAACTACCCTTGTGCAGTTCCTTGAGTGCCTTAGCCTGGTAGACCTGCAGGAACGCAATGGCATGCAAAGATGACGCAGCTTCCCCGCAGGCTGTTTAGGATCTGCCCGTTAGACCGGACGAGAACCTACACGCCCGGGAGGGGAGACGTGGGTGACCCCGCCAGTCGGTTGCGGTCTTTGGACACAGTTGCATCGCTACCGACCACTCCACTGGGGGGACCTCCACGTAACCCTTAGCTGCGGCACCATCGAGGGTAGTGAGACTAGAGGAGTCAGTCTATCGTGCACGAGCGCTATAGGGCACTGTCCACGACTTTGTGAGCTCCTGATGCACTTTCGGAAAGAAAGGTACTGGGGCGGGACGCTGAGAACCAGCACGGTCCGTCCCGAGATACCAATCGTCCAGCCGCGAGGGTCCAGGACACGCTGGAGGGTTCCACTCGAGCCCGACACTCGCGGCGGCCTGGGAAAGCATAGCCGTGAGCTCTGGATCAGACTCGGACAACACTACCACACCCGAAGGGGGTAACGCACCCGGATCCTCATCTCCAGAGTCCATTAGCTCATCCCCCGATGCAGCTATCGACATATCTTCAGTCGGAGCCCCGAAAGTAACGGCTGGCCCCCCATGGGAAGGACCAGCGCGCTCTTCCGGAAGCTCTACCGGCGCAGCGGAGGGGGGAGGAGCCCGAGGAACCTGGTGACCCGGCGGGAGTGCCCTCATTGTAACCCTCAGGTCTCCACCAAAGGCATCAGCCAAAGTAGCAGCCCTCTGAGGTATTGGAGCCTAGACCTTAAGACTGCGATGGTCATGTTCGCGCAGAGTCATCCACGAAAGCCGCCTCAGCGTGCTGAATGCCCAAACATGTGAGACAGCGATCGCGCTCGTCAACTGGAGATAGATACCGACGGCATCCAGAAACACACGGTTTGAATGACATCTTGAAAAAGACGCAGCGTCAAACCGTGTTGCTCTTTTAGTAGAGGAAAACCGCTCCGATCAGTGCCGAGGCACACAGGGGAAATGGCCGCGGCTCACAGCAGTTCAAAGGTGCAAGCCCGCTGTGAGCACTCAAAGGAAAACGCCCAGCAAGCTGTGATAACAGCTGTTTGTTCTCTTCTTCCACGCGACTACCGCTGCAAGGCACCGTAACACCGACACTGGATACCGGAAGCAGGTAGGAAACCCCTCTGACATGTAATAAAAACACTCTTCGTAGTAGCATACAATAATGCTCGGCTCCGAAGTTGAAAGCGATATGCGGTACTTCCACTTCCGTATTTATACCCGCAACGCGGGGTGGTGCGTGGAATGCGTGAACCGCATGCCAATGTTCATTGGCACGTTGCTATACACTCGAAGTAGATTGGTCTCTGAAAACAGATCCCAATTCATCTGTCAGTTCCGACGTACGTCGAACGTGACCGACTGAAAGGGAATTGGAGTAACACGAAGACAAAGTCAAGTCAAGTCAAGTAAACTTTATTTATATAGCGCTTTTTACAATGCAGATTGTTTCAAAGCAGCTTCACAGTGTTAAACAGGAAAATAATGCAATAGAATTTTATTCGGCCGTACAGCCACACAGTGATGCCATCTAGCTCATACAGTGACAATGTGGGCAGATCAGTAATTTTGTTTATATGGTTTAAATTAGTTTACTTAATTAGATTTATTTGGATATTTAGAAAATGTAGTGTCCCCAAAGCACACAATTACTACTATACAATCACCTAAAGGATTATTAGGAACACCTGTTCAATTTCTCATTAATGCAATTATCTAATCAACCAATCACATGGCAGTTGCTTCAATGCATTTAGGGGTGAGGTCCTGGTCAAGACAATCTCCTGAACTCCAAACTGAATGTCAGAATGGGAAAGAAAGGTGATTTAAGCAATTTTGAGCGTGGCATGGTTGTTGGTGCCAGACGGTCCGGTCTGAATATTTCACAATCTGCTCAGTTACTGGGATTTTCACGCACAACCATTTCTAGGGTTTACAAAGAATGGTGTGAAATGGGAAAAACATCCAGTATTCGGCAGTCCTGTGGGCGAAAATTCCTTGTTGATGCTTGAGGTCAGAGGAGAATGGGTCGATTTAAGCTGATAGAAGAGCAACTTTGACTGAAATAACCACTCGTTACAACCGAGGTATGCAGCAAAGCATTTGTGAAGCCACAACACGCACAACCTTGAGGCGGATGGGCTACAACAGCAGAAGACCCCACCGGGTACCACTCATCTCCACTACAAATAGGAAAACGAGGCTACAATTTGCACAAGCTCACTAAAATTGGACAGTTGAAGACTGGAAAAATGTTGCCTGGTCTGATGAGTCTCGATTTCTGTTGAGACATTCAGATGGTAGAGTCAGAATTTGGTGTAAACAGAATGAGAATATGGATCCATCATGCCTTGTTACCACTGTGCAGGCTGGTGGTGGTGTAATGGTGTGGGGGATGTTTTCTTAGCACACTTTAGGCCCCTTAGTGCCAATTGGGCGTTGTCTAAATGCCACAGCCTACCTGAGCATTGTTTCTGACCATGTCCATCCCTTTATGACCACCATGTACCATCCTCTGATGGCTACTTCCAGCAGGATAATGCACCGTCACAAAGCTCGAATCATTTGAAATTGGTTTCTTGAACATGACAATGAGTTCACTGTACAAAAATGGCCCCCACAGTTACCAGATCTCAACCCAATAGAGCATCTTTGGGATGTGGTGGAACGGGAGCTTCATGCCCTGGATGTGCATCCCACAAATCTCCATCAACTGCAAGATGCTATCCTATCAATATGGGCCAACATTTCTAAAGAATGCTTTCAGCACCTTGTTGAATCAATGCCACATAGAATTAAGGAAGTTCTGAAGGCAAAAGGGGGTCAAACACAGTATTAGTATGGTGTTCCTAATAATCCTTTAGGTGAGTGTATATATGGTTTATTCATTAATTTATTTTTTAATAGATAAAGCATATTTATAATGCAATATGCAACGACAGCTTTTATAGGAGCACAGAATGCTACGGTTCTTCCGCATAAAAAAGGAAGCCATGTCAGATCACAAAAGGAAGTTATTTCAATACTTTGTTTTGATGTTATGGGGCGTTTACAGGTTCACATTCTTTCCTCGTGGACGATTTGTATGTGAATCTCTTTGCACGCGCATGGGTGTGGTCACAATAAAGATAATGAGGCTCCACTGGAGGAACTGGACCTCTCGCTGTTTTCATATGGATTACATAAACAGAGAATATTTTTTTTTAATATAAATTAATTTAAAAGTAGACATTCCAAGCTTTATAAAGAGATATCTGTCATTTCTGGGTTTAAATTTTTTGCGGAGTTAGAGCTCATTTTCAGACGCATTTCAGAATTAACATCACAGGGAGACAGACGGGAGAATGCACATCCTGTTTGTTTTCTTTATTTAACAAAAAGCACAACATTTAGTTTTTATTTTGAGTGTATACAAATAAAAGTAGACAATGTAAGCTCTGTAAAGACATATCGTTCATGTCTGTGAGGCCAAAAATGAAGGAGTAATTGAAGAAAACTACATTGTGGTGTAACGGTCACCACAATGCAATCAGTGAATGAGGTACAGGTGAATTTGAATGTGAATGATAATAGTCTTATGTGGAGTGCCCTCTGATGGCTCTCAAGGGCACTCCACATAAGACTATTATCACTCACAAACTACATTTCCCATAACTCACTGCCCGGACTCATCATCACTTATCACTGATCACATTCACCTGTACCTCATTCACTGATTGCATTCACCTGTGTTTCATCATCCTGTTAGTCTCAGTCTAGTTATACCATGTTCATTCATTCACTCACGGCGAAGTCTTGTTAAAGCGTTACACTGCATTTCTGAGCATTCTCCTGGTTTTCTTGTATTTTGGTTTTGGATATCTTGCCCTGTTCCCTGGATTACTCTCTTGCCTCTGGTCCCTGCCTGTTTTGTTTGTTTGTTTGTTTTGACTGCCTGCCTGTGTATGACTCTTGCCTGTACATTGGATTACGCCTCTGGATTGCCCTCAAATAAAGC
Source organism: Romanogobio albipinnatus (assembly GCA_023566225.1). Lineage (NCBI taxonomy): Eukaryota > Metazoa > Chordata > Actinopteri > Cypriniformes > Gobionidae > Romanogobio > Romanogobio albipinnatus. The sequence continues at coordinate 38,041,510 of CM042244.1, read as the reverse complement.
TGCTATTGGATCCACCTTCGAGTCTCGGAGCAGTTCGTGACAGAAGACTTCGCCACTATGAATCCAGCAGCACAGTTAATGCGTCTCTGTCAGGGAGATCGCCCCATCGAGGACTATGTAGAGGACTTCATTGAGCTGGCACATCTGACTTCAATGGATGAGGTATGTCTCATGATATTTTTCAGAGGAGGACTATCTGAGCCGCTCAGTTCTATCCTGCCTTTGCATGATCCTAATTGCTCTCTAAAAAAGTATATTGACATTGCATTGCAACTGAGCGGCTCTGCTTTTACAGTGGGTATAATGGAGGAGGATAGTGACATACCCACTGCATCTGCTATGCATGTGTCTTCGGTCGACATGGCCACCATTCCAGAGTCTTGTCCTGTCATGGTCACCGCCCCTGAGACTGAGAGCGTTATGCCCGCCGCGCCTGAGACAGCAAGCGACATGCCCGCTGTCTCAGAGCCTTCAGAGCCTTCACCACTGGTCTCGTCCAGTTCAGAGCCCTCTTCATCGCTGGTCCTGTCCAGTTCAGAGCCCTCTTCGCCGCTGGTCCTGTCCAGTTCAGAGCCCTCACCGCCGCTGGTCCCGTCAAGCTCAGAGACGCTTCACTTCCTGCCTGCCGAGCCCAGAGGCGGCCATCTTGTCCGAAGACACTGGCTCGGCGGTGGCCATCTTGTCAAGAGACACAGGCGTGGAGTCGGCCATCTTGTCCGAAGACACAGGCGTGGAGTCGGCCATTTTGTCCGAAGACACAGGCACAGGAAGAGGAAGAGGAACAGATTCAGGCTCAGCATCAGGATCAGATTCAGGCTCGGCGGGACGAGACTCTTGACGGGCAGATGTGACGTGAAGCTCAGTCTCTGGGTCGGCTGACGTGACGTGAAGCTCAGTCTCTGGATCGGCTGACATGACGTGAAGCTCAGTCTCTGGATCGGCGGACGTGACGCTCAGTCTCTGGATCGGCGGACGTGACGTGAAGCTCAGTCTCTGGATCGGCTGACGTGACGTGAAGCTCAGTCTCTGGATCGGCTGACGTGACGTGAAGCTCAGTCTCTGGATCCAGAGACTGAGCTTCACGTCACTTCTGCCAATCCAGAGACTGAGCTTCACGTCACGTCAGCCGATCCAGAGACTGAGCTTCACGTCACGTCAGCCGATCCAGAGCCAGAGCTTCACGTCACTTCTGCCGATCCAGAGACTGAGCTTCACGTCACTTCTGCTGATCCAGAGACTGAGCTTCACGTCACTTCTGCCGATCCAGAGACTGAGCTTCACGTCACTTCTGCCAATCCAGAGACTGAGCTTCACGTCACTTATGCCGATCCAGAGCCAGAGCTTCACGTCACTTCTGCCGATCCAGAGACAGAGCTTCACGTCACTTCTGCCGATCCAGAGACTGAGCTTCACGTCACATCTGCCGATCCAGAGACTGAGCTTCACGTCACTTCTGCCGATCCAGAGACTGAGCTTCACGTCACTTCTGCCGATCCAGAGACTGAGCTTCACGTCACTTCTGCCGATCCAGAGACTGAACTTGACGTCACTTCTGCCGATCCAGAGACTGAGCTTCACGTCACTTCTGCCGATCCAGAGACTGAGCTTCACGTCACTTCTGCCAATCCAGAGACTGAGCTTCACGTCACGTCAGCCGATCCAGAGACTGAGCTTCACGTCACGTCAGCCGATCCAGAGCCAGAGCTTCACGTCACTTCTGCCGATCCAGAGACTGAGCTTCACGTCACTTCTGCTGATCCAGAGACTGAGCTTCACGTCACTTCTGCCGATCCAGAGACTGAGCTTCACGTCACTTCTGCCAATCCAGAGACTGAGCTTCACGTCACTTATGCCGATCCAGAGCCAGAGCTTCACGTCACTTCTGCCGATCCAGAGACAGAGCTTCACGTCACTTCTGCCGATCCAGAGACTGAGCTTCACGTCACATCTGCCGATCCAGAGACTGAGCTTCACGTCACTTCTGCCGATCCAGAGACTGAGCTTCACGTCACTTCTGCCGATCCAGAGACTGAGCTTCACGTCACTTCTGCCGATCCAGAGACTGAACTTGACGTCACTTCTGCCGATCCAGAGACTGAGCTTCACGTCACTTCTGCCGATCCAGAGACTGAGCTTCACGTCACTTCTGCCGATCCAGAGACTGAGCTTCACGTCACTTCTGCCAATCCAGAGACTGAGCTTCACGTCACTTCTGCCGATCCAGAGCCAGAGCTTCACGTCAGCCGATCCAGAGACTGAGCTTCACGTCACTTCTGCCGATCCAGAGACTGAGCTTCACGTCATTTCTGCCGATCCAGAGACTGAGCTTCACGTCACTTCTGCCAATCCAGAGACTGAGCTTCACGTCACGTCAGCCGATCCAGAGACTGAGCTTCACGTCACGTCAACCGATCCAGAGCCAGAGCTTCACGTCACTTCTGCCGATCCAGAGACTGAGCTTCACGTCACTTCTGCCGATCCAGAGACTGAGCTTCACGTCACTTCTGCTGATCCAGAGACTGAGCTTCACGTCACTTCTGCCGATCCAGAGACTGAGCTTCACGTCACTTCTGCCAATCCAGAGACTGAGCTTCACGTCACGTCAGCCGATCCAGAGACTGAGCTTCACGTCACGTCAGCCGATCCAGAGACTGAGCTTCACGTCACGTCAGCCGATCCAGAGACTGAGCTTCACGTCACGTCCGCCGATCCAGAGACTGAGCGTCACGTCCGCCGATCCAGAGACTGAGCTTCACGTCATGTCAGCCGATCCAGAGACTGAGCTTCACGTCACGTCAGCCGACCCAGAGACTGAGCTTCACGTCACATCTGCCCGTCAAGAGTCTCGTCCCGCCGAGCCTGAATCTGATCCTGATGCTGAGCCTGAATCTGTTCCTCTTCCTCTTCCTGTGCCTGTGTCTTCGGACAAAATGGCCGACTCCACGCCTGTGTCTTCGGACAAGATGGCCGACTCCACGCCTGTGTCTCTTGACAAGATGGCCACCGCCGAGCCAGTGTCTTCGGACAAGATGGCCGCCTCTGAGCCAGTGTCTCCGTACAAGATGGCCACCACCGAGCCAGTGTCTCCGTACAAGATTGCCGCCGCCGAGCCAATGTCTCCATACAAGATGGCCGCCGCCGAACCAGTGTCTCAGGACAAGATGGTCTCCGCCAAACCAGTGTCCCAGGACAAGATGGTCTCCGCCGAGCCAGTATCTCCAGACGAGATGACCACCGCCACATCGCTTGAGCCCTCAGCAGAGATGGCCGCTGACACGGTGTCTGTTCCTGTTCCTGAGCCGGTGTCTGTTCCTGTTCCTGAGCCGGTGTCTGTTCCTGTGCCATGGTCGCCTCCCTGGCCGCCTGAAGGGTTGTCTCCTCCCTGGCCGCCTGAAGGGTCGTCTCTTCCCTGGCCGCCTGAAGGGTTGTCTCCTCCCTGGCCGCCTGAAGGGTCCTCTCCTCCCTGGCCACCTGAAGGGTCCTCTCCTCCCTGGCTGCCTGAAGGGTCCTCTCCTCCCTAGCCGCCTGAAGGGTCGTTTCCTCCCTGGTCGCCTGCACAGCCTGACCCGCCCTGGTCGCCTGCACAACCTGATCCGTCCTGGTCGCCTGCACAGCTTGATCCGTCCTGGTCGCCTGCACAGCCTGATCCGCCCTGGCCTCCCATCTTGCCGCAGTCTCCAGGTCGTTATCCGCTCCATGGGCCTGGCCCTCCATCCCGCCCCCGGGTCCGCCTCCGCTCCACCGCCCTCCTTGACAGTTTTAGGAGCGTCTGGAATCCGCTCCTTAAAGGGGGGGCTATGTAACGGTCACCAGCTGGAGTGCCCTTGAGAGCCATCAGAGGGCACGCCACATAAGACTATTATCACTCACAAACTACATTTCCCATAACTCACTGCCCGGACTCATCATCACTTATCACTGATCACATTCACCTGTATCTCATTCACTGATTGCATTGTGTTTCATCATCCTGTTAGTCTCAGTCTATTTATACCATGTTCATTCATTCACTCACGGCGAAGTCTTGTTAAAGTGTTACACTGCATTTCTGAGCATTCTCCTGGTTTTCTTGTATTTTGGTTTTGGATATCTTGCCCTGTTCCCTGGATTACTCTCTTGCCTCTGGTCCCTGCCTGTTTTGTTTGTTTGTTTGTTTTGACTGCCTGCCTGTGTATGACTCTTGCCTGTACATTGGATTACGCCTCTGGATTGCCCTCAAATAAAGCTTCTATTGGATCCACCTTCGAGTCTCGGAGCAGTTCGTGACAACATGAAGAAAAATCCAACAAAACGCGCCGGCGTGTTTTTCTCGGGTCCAGAGGTTTAAAACCCATGTTTGAGGTTTCCTTGCATTCGTGGGGAGAATAATAGAGGCTAATATGTTGTGCCATTCTGTTCTGCTTTGAGCTTATCTAAAACAAAATATGATCATTAACGGTAACCTGTGTCATGCGAATAATTTACGAGACACTATGGTTAGGTTACAACACAAACAAGCAACGACAAGCGAATGATCACGTAGCACAAGCAAGCACTGCATCTCATACAAATGAGTGTGACTGCTCTATACAGACCTGCTTCTGGCAAAATTAAGAAAGCGTAAAATACTACACCCAATCAACATCAGAAGTGTATAAACATATACGTATCACAGAGATGAATGTTGATGTAGTGATGACACCAGAATGGTGATGATGATTGCAGCCGTGTCTTTGATAACAGGCCCTTGGAGTCCTAATGAAAGTGATTGCTGAAAAAAACAAAATAAAAATCCACCGAGGGGATCTGCATGCTTTTGAAATCTGAAAAGCGAGATTGTGCTCTCATTAATGACAAATAAACTTGCGTCTGTTGCCTCAGACCAGCTCTTTTTCTGTTATGTTGGGAAGCTGAAGGGAAAGGCTCTCTCCAAACAAAGGTTGTCACACTGGATAGTAGACCCAATTGTCTTGGCTTACCAGACACAGGGTCGTCCATGCCCCCTTGAGGTGAGGGCACACTTCACCAGGAGTGTGGCCTCCTACTTGGCTCTAGTGCTTGGCGCCTCGCTAACAGACATCTGCAGACCTGCAGGCTAGGTGACACACCCAACACATTCGTTGAGTGGAGCCAGTGTCCTCCCGTGTACTAGCTTCCAGTACCAGTAACTAGGACCTGCTCCATGTCATCGGCAGGCATTGTGTTGCATACCACGTGGGATATGCTTCCCAGTGTACCTTGGTATTCCTGTGTTAAGTCGAGTCCTTTTGTCCGTGTTAGTCTCACGACAGGGAGCTCAGACTTGTGCAGGGCACTGGAAGACAGCCGAGGTGGCATGATTAGATTGGACCCCCATTCGTCAGTCACTGACGTAACTCGGAATGACTGAACGAAAGGGTCTCGGTTACATATGTAACCCTCGTTCCCTGAGGAGGGAACGGAGATGTTACGTCCCCCTGCTACTTCCGCTGTACTGCTGAAAGCGCCGGGAGTTCAGTAGGTAACATAATGCGAGATTGCCAGCATCCTTCCTAATATACCCACGAGGTGGGGCTGAGCTACGCTATGCAAATTCTGCAGACCCATGGCATTTCATTGCCATTGGATCGTTTTGTAAGAACTCGAAGGTGATAGGCTTCTAAGCGAAACCCCCACTCGTCGGTCACTGATGTAATGTCTCCATTCCCTCCTCAGGGAACGAGGGTTACATACGTAACCGAGACGTTATGTAAATGGTCAGGCGTTGCCTATTTTAACATATTTTGTCAAGGTGCAAGATATAATTGAATTTATTACTGTTAAAAATGTAAAAGAATAAAAAAGCTGAGACCTAATTATTTGTTTCCTTTTTTTTAGTTAATTGCTCATATTATATTGGAATAAAGACATGGTCATGGCATCACCATATCGTCTACATGAGCCATTTGAATGTGTGTGTGTGTTTGTGTGTGTGTGTGTGTGTGTCCTCCAAACAAGTAAATAGAATGTATATGAGGAAAGAATGTATTAATTTTGTATTGAAAGTTGTTTCACTTGTGTTTTTAATATCAATAATGATAGTGTGTTTCCAATTCATTATCAGGAGTGTACATTGATCCATGATTTTGATACCTTTGGATAAAAAGAAGTTAAACTAGTTGGGCAGATGAATTATGCGAATTATGTAGATAATAGAGGGTGAACATTTCTCCTAAAAAATAATATTGTATATCTGCCAAAGATAAGAATATTTAATGTTCATTTTGTATTTCAGAATGTTTTATTACCAGGTTTTCTGTTTGTTAGTGTGATTAATTTTCTGCCATGCTATTTTCTGTAATTTTATGGATTTTATGGAGAGAGAAAAAACAAAACAAATTCCTTAAAACCATTTTTGAAAGTGTGGAGATGTAAACAATAGACAGTGTTACTGCTCTGTTTGAATATAAAACATTGTGAACACTCAGAAATGGAAGCTTTAGCATAAGTTCTGCCGGGAAGACTTAATTGTCAGGTCACTTTAACTTTATCTATCCAATCACATTCTAATACCTGGGTATAAAAGATCGGTACTTACGCATGTCTGAGTTCGCAGATGCTGACGCTCCAATTCACCGCCATCCTCCCCACCACCTCCAAGTCAAATCCTTCCCTACATCCACCCCACCACCACCAGGATGGTCCCTTCCATACCTCACGGGGGGGTCGGCTGCGCCTCTGCCTTCGTCTTCAGGCAGGATATGCAGAGTCCGGACCCTCAGATTGCGAGCTACGGACGGGGCCTATGCCAATGTACTTTATTGCTTGCTGGGTTGTTAATAAATTGATAATTGTCACAGTATTTATTCTCCAGAGTCTTTATGGCAGAAATAGCCTTTCTCCATTCCTATATAGTCATTTGCCAACATTAGTTTCTAATTATGTAAGATTACACATTTAAGAAAGTACATTGTATTTAACATTTAAGGCAAATAATTATGATATCAGATGATTATTGTAGTCTCCAGAAAGAGTCTCTTTTCCTGCCAGACCTGTTTTAATCAGATCACTGAGATTCTCACTTTTCGGAGCCCAGACGTTGAATCGTTAGGTTGATTGACTTTCACCTTTTGTCTTTAATGGCTCTGGGATGGCTCTTGGAATTGGAGTTCCTGGCCAGTATCAGCATGTGAATAGTCATGCTGATTCAATGGGACTGGTCATGCTCTCAGAGTAGGGTGTGTTCCCACTTCATTTGCATGCTCCACAAAACGGTTATGTTTGGGTTTTAGAGATCCCAATTATAAGAACTGCACATGCAAAAATTGCAAAATGTCAACAAACAGATGCATACAGAGTGTTAAATGCATCCAGAGTGTTAAATCTTGGTTTGCATACTTTGTTTTGATTAAAGGGATAGTTCACCCTAAAATTAGCCTATGATTTACTCACCCTCAAGTCATCCTAGATGTATATGGCATTCTTCTTTCATACGAATACAATCAGAGTTATATTAAAAAAGTCCTGGCTCTTCCAAACTTTATAATGGCAGTGACTTGTTGGTTAGTTTTTGAAGTCCATAAAAGTGCATCTATCCATCAGGGGCGTAAATCGCGGGGGGGATGGGGGGGGACAGGACCCCCCCAATCTGAGGGCCCCCCCCCCCTAAAAACCATGCTGAGTATTGTAAATAATGTAACAATATATACTTAAAATAAATGTGTAAGTAGTAAAACAATACAAATGCAAATGGGACAAAAAATGCGTTTTAAGTTTAGAAACATTTTGAGTCCCCCCTCCCCCCTTGATCCACCGTGAACCTCAACTAACGTTACCCATAGACCGTTGAAAAACTACGACACAAGTTTGGGGAGAGAACAAGGCTCTTCAGACAGCCGTTGTGAAACACCAGTAAGTAGCTGTCAAGGCTATTTTATTCACTTTAAACGTCAGATGAAGTGATTCTTTTCTCTTTAATACAGATTAGGCAAAACTCTGTTAACATCACTTGCCCACCGCCGCCCCGCCCCGCTCCGCTCCGCTGTATAGTAATACAATCATTTAGTTCAGTTAGAGAACTGACAAAACAATTAAAAACTGAACGTGTCTGCTCAATACAGCACCAGCCGAATGAGCAAACAGCTGACAGACAAGATTATGGAAGATTTGGTTTCAAAGTGTAAAAGCACCTATTTAAGGGAGTGTGTCATTGTACTGTTTTGTTGTTGTGTTTTTCATTACGAATAATAGGCTAATGAACCCAAAATTCAAGCAACCCGCCCCAATTAAAATAAAATTGGCTAATTCTAAACCGAAAGTTCAGTCAGATCTGTGTAGGGTTTTGCTCAATATGATAATAAGTGGCAGATCAGAGGCTTGCTGCAGTTGAATATCTAAATATCTGAATATCATAGTATAAAATACTATGGAGGACGCAAGATAATTTAATAATTATAATATGACTGCGTGGTGAACCTTAATCGTATTTAAACTACTATCGCTTTGTGTTGTTGGTCAGATAAAATGACAGAGAAAAGAAAAACGGACATTAGATAATTTTTCAGTACACCAAAATGCCAAATAAGTACGAAATGTTTTTTTGTTTTTTTTGTGGTACACATATCCTTACAAGTACGATTTTGGCTGCATTTTTTGTGTCCCCTTCAAAAATTGCTCTTGAGAAATTTCATGTTTATTGTCCCCCCCAACTTTTAGATGTAATTTACGCCCCTGCTATCCATCATATAACTGCTCCACACGGCTCTGAGGGGTTAATAAAGGCCTTCTGAAGTGAAGTGGCGCATTTGTGTAAGAAAAATATCCATATTTAAAAAAAATAACTAACTTACGGCAGTCAGCGGTACGCAAGTTGACTTATGGAGAAAGAATAACCCTACATTACATTAGACATAGCATGCAGAGAATGCATCTCAGTGTACGCACCAAATCCAAATCTCACATTTTTAAATCACTTTAAAATTTGTATTACACAATTTACAAATGCATAATTCACCCCTTGACATTAATGCAAATGGATTAAAATCAACAGAGATATATTAATGCAAAATTATGCTAAATAAAACAAATAAGAACCTCACATCCAGATGCTAGGTGCTGATGTATCTTGAGATAGATAGCCCGGAGGGTGAGTTATATAATTCATACGCTGATTCTTCTGTGAGTTTCTCTTGGCTAGACAGTGGCTGAAAAAAGAGAACTTGAGAAGTTTGTTGGATATTTGCACACTTTCTGGTTGGCAAACATCAGTGAAATAAATGTAAACGGCATCTAGAAATGTATCTGACAACACGTGGTTAAATTTTGTTGCAAAAATTTTTGTTGTAAATAATTAGTTTAGCTATCATTGTTGTTACGATGCTGTTAACTACCATTGTTGTTTTGATGCTGAGTGTTGAAGTCTGTGTGACTCAAACATGATCAATTACAAGATATTGTCACAAATATAGAGGGATTATATCAACACAATTAAAAGTTTCATAAGGTGTTTATGATTAAAATTGTACAAGTGTTAGCAATAAAATTGTAAACGATCGTTGTACGACATAAAGGGAAGTATTACATGGGTTGCTTTTAAAAAGTGACCTAATTTCTGACTAAATCATTAGTGATTATTCAGTCAGAAGCTATAGGTAAACTTTTAAAAGCAACCTATTTATTACTTCTCTTCCTTTGAAACCAAATAACTGTGATTTCTTGTTTCACCGCTGCATCAATAGGAAGAGAATTACAATAATATGAATGTTCCAAGTGCCCAACCAAATGGAACACTGATCCCCATAATGGTGAGTTTGTTCGTTTTTTCTTGCCAAAATGACACTCAAACCAATCAATTAATCTTAACTTGGGTTTTCTGAGTAAACAAGGTATAGTATGTGAATAGTACAGATTACTAGATTTTTACAATTAAGTTAAGTAAAGTTTATGTGAAAATTGTTTTTACAGGACTATGCATTACCTGGGACTTGACTCGTCCTCAGTGACCCACACATACAGTACTGCAAAAGCCTTACTGGTGTGGATTAAAAAACTCTAGTGGATTTACTATCCGCGAGTGGTTCATCCGAGACCCAGACAACAGAGCAGCAGAAAATCACTGACATATGGGTACAGTTTTGTTAATATGTCAGACTATACTGACATATCAAGACGTTAAAAGGACATAATGTCTTCAAGGTTACATCACACAGAAACTCTTAATATGTAATTTATTTTTCACTCATTTGTATTTTATTTTTTTACACCTCAACAAGCAGACATAATCACAACAATAATTGTAGAGTCCTGCTAAAAGCTCTCACACTTCAACATATTGCAAATTTGCAGCTATAAGATTTAGTGTCTTTGATGTCAAACCTGTTGTGATGCACAGAGTTAGAGAAATATGAACAAGAGGGTAAGAGAAATTTTACTTTTTTGGTGAACGATAATCAGTCATATTGTTGTGAATGCAGCACGATGCAGTGTCAGGTTGAATTATCAATTGTTCAATTAGCTGTTTTGTTATACAGTATATCGGACACAATCTTTTCTTCCCCCTTTATTTTTATTCCAAAGACAAATGCTCTTGTTTGTACAAAGATTTTATGTTTTACATTTTTAACACAATCTTTAAACAGTTTGATATTCTCCACATCACTGCAGTTCTACCAGGAAGACTCGGGAGACCAGATAAAGTATGATAACACCACAAGTTTATTAGCAGACCAGCAAGTATTAAATTAGAGGTTCTTTGGCGTAGGCCCCGTCCGTAGCGCTCGTCACGAGGGTAACGGACTCTGCATTTCCTGCCTGAAGATGAAGGCAGGGGCGCAGCCGCCCCCCAAGAATTGGTAGAGGAAATTAGTTCCTCCAGGACGGGACCTACTCACCCCCAAAAATTGTGAAAGAATTGTATACTCGCCCGTCGTAAATGCTGCGATTCCTTGAACGGCCGCAGATGGGCCTTGATCAGCCAGGTAGAGACGAAAGCCTTGAACGGCCGCAGACGGGCCTTGATCAGCCAGGTAGAGACGAAAGCCTTGAACGGCCGCAGATGGGTCTTGATCAGCCAGGTAGAGACAAAAGCCTTGGACGGCCGCAGACTGGCCATGATCAGCCAGGTAGAGACAAAAGACTTGAACGGCCGCAGACGGGCCTTGATCAGCCAGGTAGAGACAAAAGCCTTGAACGGCTACAGACGGGCCTTGATCAGCCAGGTAGAGACAGAAGCCTTGAACGGCCACGAGACAGAGCCTTGATCGGCCGCATGGAATTGAAGGCCACGTTAGGCCACCTGGAGACGAAGGCCACCTGGAGACGAAGGCCACCTGGAGACGAAGGCCACGTTAGGCCACCTGGAGATGAAGGCCACCTGGAGACGAAGGCCACGTTAGGCCACCTGGAGACGAAGGCCACGTTATGCCACCTGGAGACGAAGGCCACGTTAGGCCACCTGGAGACGAAGGCCACGTTAGGCCACCTGGAGACAAAGGCCACATTAGGCCACCTGGAGACGAAGGCCCCATTAGGCCACCTGGAGACGAAGGCCACATTAGGCCACCTGGAGACGAAGGCCACCTGGAGACAAAGGCCACATTAGGCAATTGGCTTTATGCACAGCTGCACTACTTCCTGAACTTCAGCCAGCTCCTTTGTTTCCTGTCTGCCATTATTGGACAAACTGATTAATCCAGGTGTGTCTGATTATTGTTGTTGTGACTACAGAGGTCAGGCACACCTGGATTAATCAGTTTGTCCAATAATGGCAGACAGGTAACAAAGGAGCTGGCTGAAGTTCAGGAAGTAGTGCAGCTGTGCATAAAGCCAATTGACGAAGAATAAGAGCTATAGAGACTGACGAACGAGTAATAATCTGAGAATGTGACGCTGTGACACCACCACCAGTATTTGCATAAGAATTACTTAGAATATGGACATTGAACATGCAATAGATATGGATATTGACATAGGTGTTAACCAATAAACAGAGGGAATTGTTATGCTACTGCAAAAGCCGTGTAGGCTGTATGGACTGCCACGTTGGCCATATATTCAATGCCTCAATAGGCCATGGTACGGAGAGCTGCGTAGGCTGTATGAACTGCCACATTAGGTCGTATATATACTGCCACAAGAGGCCGGGGTACGAAAAGCTGCGTAGGCTGTATGTTCTGCCACGTTGGCCATATATGCACTGCCTCAATAGGCCGGGGTACGAAAAGCCGCGTAGGCTGTATGTTCTGCCGCGTTGGCCATATATTCACTGCCTCAATAGGCCGGGGTACGAAAAGCCGCGTAGGCTGTATGACTGCCACATTAGCCGTGTATACTGCCTCAATAGGCCAGGGTACGAAAAGCTGCGTAGGCTGTATGTTCTGCCACGTTAGCCGTGTATACTGCCTCAATAGGCCGGGGTACGAAAAGCCGCGTAGGCTGTATGACTGCCACGTTAGGTCGTATATACTGCCTCGATAGGCCGGGGTGCGAAAAAAACCCCACATAGGCTGTATGACTGCCAGGTTAGGCCGTGTATACAGCGTTGATAGGAGAGGGTACAAGAAAGACGCGGCGACTGAGAATGATAAGCCGGTGTGCAGAGAAGGCTGCGATAGCCCATAGTGAGGAGAGGACAGCGTGGGTGCATGAGTTGGTCTCGATAGACCCCATGAAAAAGTATTAGGAGTTAAATGATAAACTGTAATTTACCTGATGCTTGTTAAGGCACATAGGTAATCTTAGATTACCTGAAGGTTTGAGCATTCTATAATATTAGAATGCTGACGACCATCTTGACCACCAAACAATCCTGAGTTCAGTTGCTGTTGTAGCAGCACATAACCCTGAATGAATGTCCGGTATACTGATGAGATGGTCTGCAGTTCTGTAGGTCTGTCTCTAGGTGAGTTAACCACCTTGATATGGGATACCTGTTGGGGAAAATAAAAATTGCAGAATGATTAGGGTGCAGGGATGTGCTTAGAGATATCCTCTTTTACAGAGACGAAGGCCACGCTGATGAAGCCGCAGTAGGCCACAGAGATGAAGGCTACAATAAGCCTCAGAGGAATTTCTCTAGGTAACAGAGAAATTCATGAAAGGCTTATAGAGACTGACGAAAACAGGATTGATGAGTAGTAATAAAGGAGAAAATATGCCACCACCAGTATTTGCATGAAAATTACTACTTGAAGTTGCTGAGTGTTTGAGTCAGATTTTGCTTGTACTATAATGCTGAGGATGACCATGTACACAGCACCTTGATAGAGTATGCAGACTCCACGCATTGAGCTGCGTTCGTAGCAGCCCCAATCCGAAGAATGACCTAGGCATAGAGGAGTTGGGGAACTGCAGTTCTTAGCATCTGCAGTTGGAGGATTCGAAACCATTGGGCATGACCCCAGCTCACAGCTAGATAGAACACCATCTAACCATCAGAACCTGTTGAGAGAACCCCCAGAAGAAAATAAACCAGAACAGCATGACAAATACATAGCTGACAATTGAAAACCAAACAATGCCCTTGCGGAAGGATAAGAATGTTTTAGAAGACGCTTTACTAGCTAATAAACCATAGCTGGCTATAGAACCCTGCAAAGCAACCGAACAAATGAAAAACAATAATCAATGTGAGAGTCATCGTTTGATAACCTGAGCCAAGTTCATACTGTATGAAGTTTTTTTTTTTTTTTTTTTGTCCACGTTTGGCAGTCTGAGACAAATATCGCAATCCTAAATTCTTTTGACCGTAGGTTAAAATCTTTTGTCTTTGACAGCATGTTTGACATACTCACCAACAGCCATGATAAAATTGTAACCTTTAGTAAAATAAACAAATGTGAGTGGGTTGATGTAACCTCCAGACAAATTCTTGTGCGTTTGATTATCATGCAGTCTGACATTAATGCAGCGGAGTTCCCACAGTGTGACATCAGGATCACAGTCTGAAAAGCAACGAATCACAATGATTATAAGCCGCACCGTGTGTGCCAGCTTTGGTGATGAGAAAAACAAAAAGCTCACTGCGAGAGAGCTCGTAATTTGCAGGAATCAGTACGCATGTGCAGACTTTGTCAAACAGTCACACTATATTTACTCCCCTGTATATTGTGTTAGTCTCGATAGACTGACGAATGTTGGCGTTTACAATGCGAGCGTTGCCAATCACAGACACATCTTTCCTGAAGCTCAAACAGTAGAGCGTAGCGCCAGCAATGCCAAGCCATGGGCTCGACTCCCAGGGAAAGCAAGATCCGACAAAACACCAAATGTGCACCCTGAATACGATGCAAGTCACCCTGAACAAAAGCGTCTGTGTAAAAGCGTAAATGTAAATGTCTGTGGAGCGCTTGAATGCAATGGCCAATTGGAGGAGCCAACACAACACGGAACATACACAATCAGGATTGAATGGCTCCGCACTTGTTCACTGACCAATTCTGCCTTCTAGTGCATACGTTTGACAAACGAAGAGTAGAACATGCTATAGAGTCATGATATGGTGTAGTCAGATTGACCGAAACGGTTTCCACTAGTGTCAGAGTTTAGTTGAACGGAAGCATTTGACGGTTTCATGCGTTTATAAATGGAACGCACTCTGCTCACTTACTATATTCATAAAAGATTTGAATAATTGTATTCCCGTGCTGCGATTTAGTTGCTGTACAGGATGCAATCTTTATGTAAAATGGGTCGGATTGAGTACGGAATTATTGCTGCTATCAAATATCCAGTTAAACCTTGTTTTTTATGCAAACCTTACTTTACATATGGTGCTTTGAGTACTTCAGATACACTTTGTTTAATTCATAATTGTAGCCATGGCATCGTAGTACAGAAGGACCAAATGAGACGTAACACTAAAGTCTAAAGTTCCTAAAAATAGACAGAGGCATCCAGATATCAGTAGCGGAATAAAACACAAATAGAGTCAAATTAACTGGAGTAACGCAAAGACAAAAGCACAATTACTATACATGTTTGCTTTAACAAATTTTTTTAATATGTAGCGCATTTATAAAGCAATAAGCAATGGCACCTTTATATGAGCACAGAACGCGGTTCTTCCTCATAGTAAAGGAAGCCATGTCAAATCACACAAGGAAGCCATTTCAACACTGGGTGCCCCGTATGTTTGAGCAAAATATGTACTCTGCTGGATGACAGGCCCAAAACACTTCTAAGCTTGAAACTATTGTGTCAGTTTCAATTGCATTTTGTATGTGACGAACTCACAGCACTTGCAAGATGAATAGCACGAATGAATGAAAACGGATCAAGCACTGATGTCAGTGCTGTACTTTAAAATCTATGCTGAGCAAATTAGCATAGTTAATTCAACTTTAGCGATCTGATAACACTGAACCCATTCGCGATTTCAGCTTAACTTCTGTTAATCATAAAGCCCAGATTAACTGGGTGCATGTCGCTTTAAAAACCTGTGTTGGTTTCCTTGCATTCGTGGGGAGAATGATAGAGGCTAATATGCTGTGCCAGCTATTCTGTTTCAGCTTTTCTAAACAAAATACAATCATTAACGGTAACTGGTGTCATGCGAATCATTTACGAGGCACTGTGGATAGTTTACAACACGAGCAAGCGATAACGAGCAACGTTGCACAAGCAGGTGCGCGTCTCGTGCATGCATGCGACAATTTGAGAGAGTAAAATACTACACCCGATCGATATCGGAAATGCATAATCATATACATATCACTGTGATGACTTCTGTGCTAGTTACAGTTTGTCCATAACGAACACCATGTTCAAGCATAAGGGTGTCCATCAGTGCACATGGCACCAGGACACCCTAGGTCGTAGGTCAGTGATCGACTTCATGGTCATTTCATCTGACCTGCGGCCGTATGTATTGGACACTCGGGTGAAGAGAGGGGCGGAGCTGTCAACTGATCACCACCTGGTGGTGAGTTGGATCCGATGGCGGGGGAGGAAGCTGGATAGACTCGGTAGACCCAAACGTACTGTGAGGGTCTGCTGGGAACGTTTGGCCGAGTCTCCTGTCAGAGAGATCTTCAACTCCTGCCTCCGGCAGAGCTTCGACCGGATCCCGAGGGAGGCTGGAGATATTGAGTCCGAGTGGACCATGTTCTCCACCTCCATTGTCAAAGCAGCTGCTCGGAGCTGTGGACGCAAGGTCTCCGGTGCCTGTCGAGGCGGCAATCCCCGAACCCGGTGGTGGACACCAGAAGTAAGGGATGCCGTCAAGCTGAAGAAGGAGTCCTATCGGGCCTGGCTGGCTTGTGGGACTCCTGAGGCAGCTGACAGGTACCGGCAGGCTAAACGGACTGCAGCCCGGGTGGTTGTGGAGGCAAAAACTCGGGCCTGGGAGGAGTTCGGTGAGGCCATGGAAAAGGACTATCGGCTGGCCTCGAAGAGATTCTGGCAAACCGTCCGGCGCCTCAGGAGGGGGAAGCAGTGCCCTACCAACGCTGTTTACAGTGGCGATGGGCGGCTGTTGACCTCAACTGGGGATGTTGTCGGATGGTGGAAGGAATACTTCGAGGATCTCCTCAATCCCGCCGTCACGTCTTCCAAGGAAGCAGAGGCTGGGGGCTCAGAGGAGGACTCGTCCATCACCCAAGCTGAAGTCACCGAGGTGGTCAAGAAACTCCTCGGTGGCAAGACACCGGGGGTGGATGAGATCCGCCCTGAGTACCTCAAGTCTCTGGATGTTGTGGGGCTGTCTTGGCTGACACGCCTCTGCAGCATCGCGTGGCGGTCGGGGACAGTGCCTCTGGTGCATGTTGGACCCCGGCAGGGCTGCCCTTTGTCGCCGGTTCTGTTCATAATTTTTATGGACAGAATTTCTAGGCACAGCCAAGGGCCGGAGGGTGTCAGGTTTGGGGACCACACGGTTTCGTCTCTGCTCTTTGCGGATGACGTTGTCATGTTGGCCCCTTTTAACCAGGACCTTCAGCATGCACTGGGACGGTTTGCAGCCGAGTGTGAAGCGGCTGGGATGGGGATCAGCACCTCCAAATCCGAGGCCATGGTCCTCAGTCGGAAAAGGGTGGCTTGCCCACTTCAGGTTGGTGGAGAGTTTCTGCCCCAAGTGGAGGAGTTCAAGTATCTAGGGGTCTTGTTCACGAGTGAGGGGAGGATGGAACGGGAGATTGACAGACGGATTGGTGCAGCTTCTGCAGTAATGCGGTCGATGTACCGGTCTGTCGTGGTGAAGAAAGAGCTAAGCCGTAAGGCGAAGCTCTCGATTTACCGGTCAATCTCGGGAGGAACTCGGAGTAGAGCCGCTGCTCCTCCACATCGAGAGGGGACAGCTGAGGTGGCTCGGGCATCTGTTCCGGATGCCTCCTGAACGCCTTCCCAGGAAGGTGTTTCGGGCATGTCCAACCGGGAGGAGGCCCCGGGGAAGACCAAGGACACGCTGGAGGGACTATGTCTCCCGGCTGGCCTTGGAACGCCTCGGTGTCCCCCCGGAAGAGCTAGAGGAAGTGTCTAGGGAGAGGGGTGTCTGGGCATCTCTGCTTAGACTGCTGCCCCCGCAACCCGGCCCCGGATAAGCGGAAGAAGATGGATGGATGGATGTGATGAATGCTGATAAAGTGATGAAGCCAGAATGGTGAAGAAGGTCACAGCCGTGTCTTTGATAACATGCCCAGATAGTCCTCCATTGAAAGTGATTGTTTCGGATCTAAACGCGAGTCTGTTGCTGCGACAGCCCAATGAACGGAATGATAGGCTGATATGGCCTTTGAACACCACTGTATTGCAAATTATTAATTTTATAATAAGACTAGCGATCAACCGCTACGGAACATCCGGATCGTCAACTGTAATGCTGGCGTCAGCATCTGTGAACTCAGACGTGTTAATTACCGATCTTTTATACTCTGAGAATTATAACTTGATTGGATAGGTCTGAATGTGATAAGTGACGTAACATTGAATCTTCCTGCCAGAACTTGCGCATAAGCTTCATTTCTATTTACAGTATATATGTGTTTTTTCATGCTTGTGGTGCACATCTTCCTCTGACAAACACACAAAAGAAGGTTTATTCACTATAATCCTTTGCATCCTCGGGCAACAAGGGCTAAAGGCAGACTGCATTTCCTCTAGAGTGATTTTATGTCTACTAAAGTAGAGAATTTAAAACAGTGGCATAAATCGGTGATGCTATAATAATCCCTTCTTAATAATCCAGGCCTTTGTTCATTTAATAGCAAGTTTGCCATCAACTTCAGGACAAAGCCACAAAGGACACCTTGAGTGCTCTGAGTAAAAATGCCTATGCCCTCTTTTGATCACAGAGGACTTTCCTAAATCTGACATAATGGATTGGAAACGGGGCTGTGAAACTGCAGGAACGAGGCAGTATGATCTGTTCAATGCAGAACTCACTAATGCAGACACATCTCACATCTTTTGTTTCTGTCCAGACTGAGCCAGCTCATTTTACTAGTATTGTATATGACTTATTCCGGTGGTATTATTATTGATTTTGAAAACATAATAGGATATGACTATAGGGAAATTTACATGGGGGCTGCCCAACTAGCTTAATGCTGGGAAAATCATGTCTCACCAAACAAAATTTTTGACATTTTGTAATATTTTGACAATACATTTAAGATGTTTTAACAAATTTGAGCTTCTGAATACTACAGAACAATTTTAATTACACTGATGTCCTGTTATATAATGTGTAAAACTAGTAGGTTTGAGCTTTTGGTTTGTTTTGCAATAATAATTTATCATCTCTTCGATTCTCTAGTTTGTGTATACAGCTCGATGCATGTCTGCCATCTAGTGCTTTAATTGGAGAATGCAGTCTCTCTCTCTCTTTCTCTCTCTGTGCGCATGAGCGGAGTGAGTGTGGAAGGAGCCGTTTGTTGGGAGTGAAAGTGTCTCTTTGTTTGATTGAGATTTCTTTACTTTTTCTTTCTTTATTTATTTTTTCACTTTTTTATAGATAATAGGGGGAGATTAGAGTGGAAATGGCGAACCTCTCACGGTTAACAATCAAATATGGTTGTAAGTGTATGCCTGAGGCCGCGGTGTCAGTGGAGGATTGTCTGATAGCTGTGAGTGCGGCGATCGGGGGTGCAAATATAAAGTCTGCCTCCCGTATGAACAAAGCAATTGTGTTCTTTCTCAGTGAAAGCCACATGGTGGATGATTTAATTGAAACAGGGTTGATAATCAAATAAATTTTTGTACCTGTTTTACCTTTGTCAAGCCCAGCCAAGAAAGTCATTTTATCAAACATACCGCCATTTATTAAAAATGAGAAACTAGAGCAAATACTCCAGGGGTATGGTAAAATAGTAAGTCCTATTAAAATGATCCCTCTCGGTTGGAAAAGTCCAGAGATTCGACACGTGATGTCTTTTCGGCGTCAGGCTTTAATGATTCTGAATTCTCAGAGTGATCCATTGAATCTGTCAGTGAAGTTGAGTATTGAGGGTAAGGATTACACTGTTTTCATAAGTTCAGAGTCAATGAGGTGCTTTGTGTGCGGTGAGTTTGGACATGTATGAACAAATAGATTAAAAAAAAACGTCATATATTAGCAATAATTCATGTAGACCAGTCATACTGTATTCCAAAACTTACAATATTTGATAATTTGTTTTTGCTTCGTGATTTGATCTCATTTGCCAGAGACAACAATGTTGATGTAGGTTTTTTTATCATTGGATCAGGAAAAAGCTTTTGATCGTGTGGATCATGAGTTTTCCTTTTTTTAAATGTTTTGAAGCATTCGGTTTTGGTTTTTCTTTTATATTTTATTCTTTTATTATGTTAAATTACTGTACACGGATATTTATAGTTTATTAAAAATAAGTGGTTCCTCACAAGACTTTTTTCAGTTGGCAGAGGCATACGGCAAGGATGCAGTATGTCAGGTATTTTATATTCCATGGCCATTGAACCGTTGCTAACGGCTCTGAGGCGTCAATTGTGTGGGTTTTCAACGGCGGGCCATATTACTTCAGAGATGGTATCGGTTAAACTCAGTGCCTATGCTGACGATGTCACTGTAATAATAAGGTCAAATGAAGATGTGTGCAAGCTGGAAGCGGCTCTTGAGATGTATCAAAAAGCCTCCTCAGCCCGAGTCAACTGGGGAAAAAGTTCATCTTTGTTATTAGGCCAATGGGAGGAAGAAGATAGGCTGGTTCCCAAATTTCCTCAGCGCTGCACCCTGGAGTTCAGAGGGGTTTAAAGTGCTGTGGTTTTTTCTTGGAACAGAGCAATACATGCAGAAAACCTGGGAAGGCTTTTATCAAAAGGTGGCTGGTCGCTGGTCAGATTCTCCCCCAATTGTCGTATAGAGGGAGGGTTCTTGTTGTTAGATCCAGCAGCATCTTTGCTGTGGCATCGCTTGACTGTTATTGACCCCCCGAAAGAACTACTACAAAAACTGCAGAAGGAATTTGTTGTTTTTGTTTTTGGGATGTTCCACTGGCTTCCTTCTGGGATATTATATTTGCCAGTAATTGAAGGAGGTCAAGGACTGATTGAACTGTCAGCTAAAGTCAGAGCCATGAGACTAAAATCTGCCCAGAGACTGCTTTTTTTCTACAGAATTTATCCCTTGGGTGTCACTTGGACTAACTTTACTAAGATCCTTTTGTGGTAGTGATCTTCATAAGCAACTGTTTTTGATGTCACCATTTATTGAAAATTTGGTGCTAATTTTCATGCATCGGTTTTGAAATCTTGGGAAGTGTTTAGGTTGAACAGGTCTGAAAATGATCATTATGGGTTGAATGAACCACTGTTTTTTAATCCTTTTTTAGGAAATGTTTGCGTGCCTAATAGCTTAGTTAAGTTATGCATGAAGAAAGGTTTTACTAAAGTGGGACGATTGATTTAGACTCAAAAGAGTGGAGATCTGCAGAAGATATTGCCAGTCAGGTTGATTTGAGGTCTGTGAAGGTGGTGGAGCGGCTGATTTCAGGCTTGAAAGCTGCTCTTCCTCCTCCTCTTCTTCAGTTTGTAGAGCGTTCTCTAGAGGGTGGGCCTACACATCTCGCTTTTCCTATTTTAGGGGTGTGCCCTGGCGTTTGTCCTGGAACTAAGCAGGTTGGAAAGTTGCTAAACTTTGAGAGATTAAAAGGGCTTTTTTTTCATACAGTTGGAAAAAAAGATATGTACCAGGTCTGTGTTAAAACTGCTTATTTTAATGATCTTCGTGACAGATATGATAAAAAATGGAGAGAAAAACTTGCAGTTGCAGATGATATTTCTCCTTTTTGGAAGCTTTTTTATAAAAGTCCTCTTCCAAAACATTCGGGCGATCTACAGTGGAGAATATTACATTGTGTGCTAGCCACTAATGTCTTTGTGTCCAAATTCAACTTGAATGTTTTGCCCTTATGTCATGCCTGTAATAGTCAGGAAACATTCTTTCATGTGTTCATTGAATGTCCAAGGTTGGTGCCACTTTTTGCATTGTTGGGAAGAATCATTGATGGGTTGGGTTTTGATTTTAACAAAGTTCTTTTTATTTATGGCTGCAGGTATTCTAAAGGAAACAAGGATCGCTGTACT
Source organism: Romanogobio albipinnatus (assembly GCA_023566225.1). Lineage (NCBI taxonomy): Eukaryota > Metazoa > Chordata > Actinopteri > Cypriniformes > Gobionidae > Romanogobio > Romanogobio albipinnatus. The sequence goes on along the minus strand of CM042244.1, from coordinate 38,020,039 downwards.
GTTGCTAATTTTATACTTGGGCAAGCAAAGTTAGCTATGTGGAAGACTTGCAGACTTGCTCTTGAAGGACGAATTGTTAAAGTTCTAAGTCTGTTTACAGCTCTTGTTGAATCAAGAATCAGGGCAGAATATAGTATATTCTTTAAAACTACAGGAAATATGATTGAATTTATGTACAAATGGTGTGTAAATAGGGGTTTGTTTGTGTTTTGTGAAGATGATTTGTTAAAGTTTGCTTGGTGAATACCTTTGAATTATTATTGTATTACTGTTGAGTGTGTAATGTAATTGTTGGTTGAGTAAAGAAATTTTAAATCTCTCTCTCTCTCTCTCTCTCTCTCTCTCTCTCTCTCTCTCTCTCTCTCTCTCTCTCTCTCTCTCTCTCTCTCTCTCTCTCTCTCTCTCTCTCTCTCTCTCTCTCTCTCTCACTTCCGGTGTGACTGTTGAGCGAGGGTGTGTGAGCGTGGTGCAGAGCGGTGTGAGTGAAACTTTTTTCTCTCTTTTTCGGATTATCTATTTTTCTCTTTTTTTTGTGTTTGAGTCTGTTTTGTTTATTTGTTTTTTGTTTAGGTATTTGGAGGGTCGTGTGCTGTCCGTTAGTCGGAGGCATGGCGGCCCAACAAACACAGGGGTTGAATACACTCACTAGACGACACGCAATTAAGGTAGCTTCAGCTGTGAGCATTGAGGCATGTTGTTTGGCCGTTGGAGAGTTAGTTGGGTATTCTAGCGTCTTGTCAGCGTCTAGAATGAACAATGCGACTGTAGATAGTGTAGATAAGGCAAATGATTTGGTTGAGCAGGGAATTGTCATCGATGGGGAATTTGTTTCAGTTCTACCACTTTCTATGCCAGCGAAAAAGGTACTCATTTCTAATGTACCACCTTTTGTTAGCGATGTAATTATAACTCAAGCGCTGTCGCGCTATGGTAAATTGGTGTCACCGATAAAAAAGATCCCAATCAGTAGCGAATCGCAGTTATTGAAGCATATCGTTTCATTTAGGCGCTTCGCATACATGATAATTCTGGATGACGCCGATTTAGATTTAACTTCGAATTTTCGAATTGAGGATTTTAGTTATTCGATTTTCGTCACGACTGGTAAAGTCAAATGCTTCGGATGTGGCGTTAAAGGGCATTTAATTTGGAATTGCCCAACAAAAAATGTTGAGGGAGAAAAAAGTAAGAAAGTAGCTGTACAGGGTAAGGAAAATGATGGAAAAAAAGTTAATGTGGATGTTCAAGAAGAAGGTTCGGTAGTGGGGGAGAATGTGGTAGACCGTTCGGTAGAAATTGAGGCTGGAGTAGCTTCATCTCAGATTGAACAAGCAGATCCAATTCCTAAGAATTTACCTGCAAGTAGTGTTTTAAGTGTTTCTGATAGGGTGGTTTATCCTTCAGAAAGCAAAAAAAGTGCAAATGGTGAAGATTTTCAAATCAGTGTAATGGCTGAAGAAGCACAGTTGACACCAGAACAAGAGCAGTTCCCTTTCGAAAGGGAACTCGCGCTGCGTCAGCTTCGACGCTACGGGGAACGCCTCCAGCGTGACTGGTGCTTGAAATCACAATCAAAAAACGTCAATCCTATTGACCGGCGACAGCCTATGATGTCATCAAGGTGCGACCAGGAAGTATATAAGGGCACCTTGCCAACATGACAGTATCTCTTCGTCTTCAGGGACTGTTTTGCCTGTCTTCACGTGAAACGTCTACAAAGAGGATAGCAATGAAGTGTGCTGAGAAGCAACGCCACTTCTGCAGGTGTGTTTTGAATGTGTACCAGGTAGCTTTCGCTTTGGATACACACACACTTTGCTTTTTCTGTCTGGGAGAAGAGCATGCACGAGAGGTTCGCGAACGTTATGTTTTGTTTATCTCGCCTCTGGGCGGCTCGCCACTGAGAGCTCCCACCCTGCCGGTCTCTGATTGACACGGCGTACATGTCAATGGGTCACGCTGCAGTGGCTTCGCACACCACAGCGGTGTTGCAGGCTTACTAGGCGGACCTGTTGAGGGACCTCCCGCTGAGGTCCGGGACTGCGCCCAGGCAGTCGGGTGTCCCCGGCCCGTCCCAGTCTGAGGGCTGGAGACGGGAATAGCGAGCCAGCGTCGCCTCTCGAGCGCCCCCCGCGGAGGACTGGGGTGCAGGGGAGGCGGGACACCCGCAACAGGAAGAGGAAGGAAGCCGGGGCTGGTAACCGGAACCAGCGCAGGCAGCGGACTCCACCCCCCGAGGAGCGCGGAGATGAACGCTGCCTTTTTTCCCTTCCTCTGGTTTTCCCCCGGGCGCTTTACATCAGGCCGGTGGACCTTTGATGAGCAGAAAATGTGAGACTCTGCCAGCCCGCCTAGCTTGTTTTGTTGAGAGCACCCCCCCCTCAGGGTGGCGGGCGGATACTAGCCCTATGGCTGGCTTGAAGCACCGCGAGGAGCAATTGGTGAGTCCCCCTCTATGAGGGCGAAACATTTTCAAAACTATGTTTTTCAGAACTCTTATACCTTCGCTCGCCTGAGAGTTTTTTTGGGAAAATTTGGATCGCCGCTGGATCTTCGCAGGGCCTGCAGCTCCCCGTGAGTAAGCTAAGAACGATCTTCTTTGCAACATTATGTGGTTGTGTGTGAATACCTCGCTTTCTGCTAGTAGAGTTTGCTGCCTCTCCGTGCTATGTTTTCCCCACTATGTGGATAACTGAATCGCGCTCTCGCCTGAGGGCTTGTAGCGTAGGGGGCGAGCTGTGTTTTTCCTAGCGTGAAGTGGGAAGTAGCTGAAGACCGGGTACGCGCTAATGCACGAGCTGTAGTGAGATCTGCGCCCAGCTCTGCGGGGCTTTGGGAAAAGGGTTTTTGGGGCCTCATTGTGTAATATTAGAGGTGATAATATTTCTTTCCCGGGCCCTGAGTAGATCTAGTGCGGACTTATGTCGCACCACTTGGCCTAGGCTTTGTCAAGGATGGGGGCGTTCCCTTTTAATGAAGATGTTCGCCCCTGGCCTGTCTTTTTATTTAAGAACATGGCGTTGTTTATGCATCCTTGTTTCAGCCTCCTCTGTTACAGAGTCGTCCGGCCAAGGCCCGCCCCCTTCTCTGCGTTCTGGGGTCACAAGTAATGCGGACGAGGTGGTGCAGGAGACAGCGACTTCGCCAGTGGTCGTGGGGTGGAACTAAGCGTCTTTTCGCCAGTGGCGATTAGACTTTATCCGCTGTTTCCGCCTTTCGGAGCTTGGTGGCCGCCATCGGCCTTTTCCTGGAGGATGGTACGGCCGGTGGATTTCACATTTCTGTGATATTGTTCCCTTGCTTTATGTCTCTGCTCCACCTCCTTTAGGGCCCGGGTCGAGCTGAACATCGGATAATCCTTCTGTCAATACGGTTTGGTCGGATGCTCCCCTGAGGCCCGAGCATTGCCAATGGCTGACGCCCTCGCAATCAAGGTTGGCCGCTGCATGGAAAGTAAGACAGCCGCCCCAATGCAGGTGACGTAAGTTGTACTCCCCTCGCTTTAGAGGGTCTTTGTTTAAGCACTTCCGCTGAGTACACTGCTGTTGGCAATGTGATTAGGTCCATGTTTGTAGGCACTGCCCAAGAGACTGCGCCGTCCTGGGGGCCCTAGGACACGGCGAAGCAGGTTGTCCCTAGCTGCCTCTGGGATGGAGCCAGCCCCAGGTGCGGGCATAGGAGCCAGCTGGCTTTGAGTGGCCAGCTTGGACGGTCTGGGCAGTAGGACTTCAGGACAGGTAGTAGGCGCTATCGGCCTCCTTGCAGGAAAGTCCCGACACCGTGGCCCACGAGTGGGCTCCGGAGGCTTTCTCCACTGGTGTCGACGTCAGCAGTGACCCGTCATTTGGCCCTGGGGATGAGTCCCCAGGTGTTAACTGGATTTCCAGGCCTTCGTCAGCAGCAGACAGCTGCCGTCAGCCCAGGTAGCAGCAGCCAGCCTTCTTAAAGTCTCGGCAGGATCCTTGGAATGTAGGGGGGTAGGGGGGTAGGTCCTGCCAGGCCTCCCTGAGGGGGAAGGCTCCCGGTCTGGGTTACCTTCGCTCAGGAGCTAGGCCCTGTTCGGCCTCCCTGAGAGCCTGTTGTGGTCAGCAGGTGCTGCCTGGTCTTCCCCGAGGGGGCACCATAGGCATTAAGTCCCTCGACGGCTGGTACGAGCTGCTAAATAGGTGGTAGGCCCTACCGGGCCTCCCTATGGGCCTGCTGTGGGGAATGCAGGCTCACTCGACCTCCTCTGCAGATGGCGTTCCTGGGCCCCAGTCACTGGATGGCTAGCACGAGTGCTAGTGGGTAGTAGGCCTCATCTGGCCTCCCTGAGTGACCTCCCTGGAGGCAAACTCCCGGTGCCCAGCCACTGTGGCGGTGAGCATGAAGTGCTATGAGTAGCACCTTCTGCTATCAGGTGGTAGGCACGGATGGCCTCCCTGACGACGAGCTCACGGTTCCCGGTCGCTGTGGCAATGAGCGTGAAGTGCTACGAGTAGCACGTTCTGCTTTCAGTTGGTAGGCATGGTCGCCTCCCTGAGGGCGAGCTCCCGGTTCCCAGTCGCTGTGGTAATGAGCGTGAAGTGCTACGAGTAGCACGTTCTGCTTTCAGTGGGTAGGCATCATTGCCTCCCTGGAAGCGAGCTCCCGATCCTCAGGCGCTGAGAAAGCGGGTGAGACGGTTAGCGAAGCGCTACGGACGGCATGTTCTGCTACTAGGTGGAGGCATTGCGCCTCCCTGGAATCGTTCCCTGGTCCCCAGTTTCGGTAACGGAGCGTATCATGGGCTGCTATCAGGCAAAGCTGCACGGGCTTCCCTGAGGGGATTCGCTTGGAGTAGTAGGCCCACGTGGCCTCCTCTGAGGGCACGCTCTGGTCTCGTGGTTTTCTGGAGGGGTCCAGTCACTGAGCAGAGGCCGGCTCCCCGGCCGCTGTGGTGAGCGTAAAGTGCCGTGAGCGGCACGTTCTGCTGTCAGATGGTAGGCATGGTACCTCCCTGAAAGCGAGCTCCCGGTCCTCAGCAGCTGTGGTGAGCATGAAGTGCTACGAGTAGCACGTTCAGCTAGGCTGTGAGTGTCCGATATCTTTGCAGTTGGTAGGCCCGCTTGGCCTCCCTGATGGAGCGAGTCCCTGGTCTTCCCAGCTACCTCGAGGGCTAGCACGACTGCGATCAGGTATCAGGCCCGTATGGCCTTCCTGAGGATGAGCGCTGCTATTGGATGCGCAAGCGGTCTATACAGGTTACCAGGTGGAGGCCTCTCTCGGCCTCCCTGGGGGACGAGTTCCCCAGGCGGGAACACACAACTGGCTTTACGCTGACAGCTAGTGGCCACCCGCTATCAGGCACCGGTCTCTGGCCGTTTGCGAGACCTGAAGGCGGTGTTCTTACCCTAGCATGACGAGGTGTCACTGCGGCTATGCGGTCCCGACAGGTCGGGACCTTCATAGTGTGCCTACGGCATGGTTACCTACCGGGCAGGCTTATGAGCTCCTCTCAAGCGAGGGTCTGTTATGAGCTTACGGCCGCCTGGCGCTGATCCATTGGTGGTAGGTCCCGAGGGGCCCCCCCCCCCGATACGTTTAGCCTGTAAGGCCTTTGGCCTCCTGAGCACGTTTTAAAGTAAGTGCTTGGTAGATCCGAGGATCGAGCGGCTTGACTCCCCTCGTTAGCAAGGGTTTGGAAGCACTTCGCTGAGCGCTGCTCTCCGGGATAACCCGTCTCTGAGGTCCGGCTAGTCGGTGACACTGCCTTTCTTGCAGCACCCTAGCGGGATGTCTCTTCGGAAGCGAGTACCAGAGGCTCTGTACTGTACAGACAGGGTTGACCGTATTACGTGTCCCATAGCATACTGGGTCACCAGGTCAGGTCTCCCTGGTGGCATTCGGTGAGAACCTCCCGAATAGTGACTGGCATAGGGTTCCCTCGTAGTTCCCTTGCCACGCTCCCTTAAAGGAACCCCTTCTAAGTCGAATGGGTTGGTTCCAGGCCTTTGAGCAAGACCTGGGGAGGAACTCATGTGTGTGAAGGTTTCCTTCTCAGGTGATAAGCTTGGGCTTTGACTGTAGGGAGCGCTGTCACTGACAGCCTAACGTGACCAGAAGGGGAGTGGTTCAGGCATTTCAGTAGAATTTGCTTGTCTTGACAGTTGTCACTGCCAGAGGGCATGCACTCCCGTCGGCATGGCGGCGTGGGTATATCGTTCCCCGTAGCGTCGAAGCTGACGCAGCGCGAGTTCCCTTTCGAAAGGGAATGTCTCAGGTTACAACGCTGCGTCGCTTTGCCATGCCGCAGGGCCCGCCTGCCGAAACAGTCCCTTCAGACGATGAGATACTGTCATGTTGGCAAGGTGCCCTTATATACTTCCTGGTCGCACCTTGATGACATCATAGGCTGTCGCCGGTCAATAGGATTGACGTTTTTTGATTGTGATTTCAGGCACCAGTCACGCTGGAGGCGTTCCCCGTAGCGTCGAAGCTGACGCAGCGTCTCTTTCCCTGTTCTCAGGGAACAAAGGTTACATTTGTAACCTGAGACGTTTTCCTTTAAGACACCGCAAAAAAGAAAGATGAGAAATAAAGTGCTAGATGCAAAAATCAGTAAGACAACTGAACTATGAGATGAGGATATATTCAAGATACGGAAAGTAACAGTGATTTGTCTGAATGCAGTGAGAGTCTTTCTCAAGGTGAACTTAATGTACGTAGTTATGATCTTGAAGACATTAAATTGTTTCTCAGGTCAACAAAAAATAAAAGAGGTGTAAAAGTGCAAGAATATTTTCCTGATTTGAAACAGTTTGTGGATCGGGCAAAGAGTTGGATGGCTAGTGATTCATTTACCAATAAAGAAGCATATAGGTTGAAGAAAATAGTGAGGAACATAAATATCGCTCACAATTATGATGTTGTATAAGTGGAAGAAAAGGAATAATTTTTCCTGTTGGTATGGCGTATTGTGTTCTTTCTCTTTCTTTGCCTTTATTATTCTCTCTCTCTCTCTCTCTCTCTCTCTCTCTCTCTCTCTCTCTCTCTCTCTCTCTCTCTCTAGGTTAACTAGGTGATAACTAGGTACTAACCCTGAACCTACCCCTAAACCTAACCTTGACCTTATATTAACCAGTACTTTATAGGTAAGTGTATGTACTGTAAAATAATATAATGTACTTTAGACCAATAGATGTATTTTGTAATGTTTACAGTTTTTCTCAATTGCTAAAACACTAAACCCTATTGTCTGAACCAAATGCTCAGTTGCCTGAACCCACTGATTGAATCAATCACTCTTTTGGCAAAACCATAAGCACTTTTCACCTGTTTAGACACATCTTGCCAACACATTTTCATTGTGATGCATAATGGTGAGCACAGGTGACAAAAGTCAAACACAATTAAAGCACAGATGTCACCACTTGAACACAACAACTCAAAATTGATCACACTTGTGGCTAATGATGTGAGGGAACATGTACAGTAGGCCAGTTCAGAGAGCACTGGTTTGTGAGGCCCTACAATGGATAGAAATCTGAGAGGAAGAGTTTGTGTGAGAGGAGGTCGAGGTGGTCAGCAAAGACAAAGAACAGTAATATCTGATGAAATCAGAGCTACTGTGATTGACCATGTTCGTGTCCATGGTATGAGCATGAGGGAGGCTGGACAAAGGGTACAACCAAACATCAGTAGATTCACTGTGTCCACCATAAGCCGAAGACTTAGAGAAGAGAACAGGTAATTACCTTTTTTTGACATAGTACAATATGTAAATGTTAACAGCAATTACTGTATGACATACAATATACTGTACCACAGTATACTGTAAGTAAATATATGTTTCAGTACTTCACTGTACCAATATACTGTAGTATTGTATGGAGGGTTGGTCTAACTGTTTGTAGGCCTAGTATTCCATGTACATTTTTGTACTTTATTTTTGCATGGGCTTACTGTACACAAGTGGCAAACGCATAAGATTTCTGTTTTCTAAATGCACAGGGTTTTTTTGTTTTGCAACATACATTTAGCCTACAGTGAAAAATAAACATCTATTTCTCCAGCTTCATGTCCTGAGCATTGTGTTTTCTATTTTTCTACGTAGTGTTTAGTGACTGTTCAGTAGTCATTTTAATTTTGATTGACTCGGGGCACGATTTGACGACATAGTTCAGTTTTGAGCACAGATTGAACTATTTTGAGGTGAAAGTTTGGTTTTGCAAGAAGAGTCTGGGGTTTTGTGAATGTAGTTTGAAAATTGGGTATTGTGTTCACAGTTTAGAGAAAAGGAGAGCGGCTTTCAAGAAATGTGTCTTAGCAATCGAGAAAAACTGTAATATAAAACGTAATTGGTTATTAACCTAATTGTAATAATTTGATACAACTCACTTATTTTGTACATACAAGTTTTACACTGTACTTTTGTTTTAAAATACCTGCATGTAATTACAGCTGTGATTAATTCATCTAATTCTATCTATAATTGCGCTGTTGTCCTCTTAACCCACCCTTAAACCTACCAATACCTGTCATATCTTTACCTGTATCCACCTCAATATCATTACAAGTGATTCACAATACAATATGAACACAATAAATACATTGTATCAATTTTGTATTTATTTGTATTTATTTATTTTGATGTAAGTACATAGTTAAATACACCTAATATAAAGTGGGACCAAGAATGTTTTAAATACGTTGGAACCATCCTTTCCTACATCCTTCCTTGAGGACTTTGTGTTGTTGTTGTTGTAGTTGTTGTTGTTGTTGTTGTTGTCTTTTTCCTGAAATATTTGTTACACCATATAATCTCAATACTTCTTCAGTTTGTAAATGTTGCACAGTAGTACATAAGTTTTGGTCTCTTTTAGATCTTTAGAGCATATTTTTGAAGGTTTTCTTCTGCAAGCATGTGTTCATTTTTGGCTTTAAGCACTGTAAGTCTCAAACTGAGCGCTGTTATACATTTTTTAATCAGTCAAGCAAAGATGACTATTTGAAGTTAAAATAGAATATGAATTTTATGAAATTAATAATAATGTGTCAATTCATAAACAAATAATTATTATGGGTTTATTATTGAGAAAAAAACGTTAAAAAAATTATTTATGACAAAGTGTTTAAAAGGTCACAAGTCTCTCTCTCTCTCTCTCTCTCTCTCTCTCTCTCTCTCTCTCTCTCTCTCTCTCTCTCTCTCTCTCTCTCAGCATATGCCATTTTTTTATTTTTGAGATGAGTTTGAAGTGCATGAGACAGCAGGGGCAGGATAATGAAACACCCGCATTCACAACTGCTGGACGATGGGAGAAGCATCTGTCCTATATGAGTAATACAAGGGTGATAATTCAAGGGTGATGTGAACTCCTCTGCTGCAGGGAATGAGAACATCAGCACTGGCTCTGGCACACGGGACGATCCTGATTGAACATAGACTGATAGACTGAGGAGTGAGAAGAAGAGGAATAAGAAATCAAATGCCAGAATGTGATTTTACCTTATGCTGTCAGTCAGTCAGTCAGTCAGTCAGTCAGTCAGTCAGTCACGTATCGCTGCAGAGCTCATCTTACAGTTTAAGTGGCCATGACTTCATATTCTACAACTACTTCAAATTTATTTGACATCAGTTGGTTAAATCTTGTTGCAAAAATAGACGTTAATAAATGTTAAGTTCGTTTTTTTTTTCCGAAACATTCTCTAAACTGTAAGTTCAATTGTCACAATATCAGAACTCTATTGCATGTCTGCAAAATGTAGTAACTCACCCAAAACATTTAATTCATGCTTCAAAACCTAGTTAACGTGTCAGTAAATAGACCAATGCCACCAAAAAAAATGGTGTTTTGTCATCGTGAGCCACACTGGTCAAAAGTTGACTTTTTAAAAATGTAACCTTTCAGTTTATATATTAGCACATTTTTACAAAAAATAAATGTGCTGTATAAATACAAATGTACAGTATTTATACTGTAGCTGCTGCTGTTTTGTGACTTTCCTCCATGTTCAAAAATGGTAGCGATTGTGCTGGAAAAACGCTATATGCTCCATAACTTGATTGGTTGATTGGTAAGATTGTGATTCCTATTTCATTGCAATGGCAGGCCATTTACCAGTTTAGTAGACATTACAAATATCCCATTTCAAGGTTTTTATGGAATATACATCGGTCAGGCATAACATTATGACCTAATATTGTGTTGCCCCCCTTTTGCTGCCAAAACAGCCCTGACTCGTCGAGGCATGGACTCCACTAGACCCCTGGAGATGTGCTGTGGTATCTGGCCCCAAGATGTTAGCAGCAGATCCTTTAAGTCCTGTAAATTGTGAGGTGGGGCTTCCATTGATCTGACTTGTTTGTTCAGCCCATCCAACAGATTGGATTGCGTTCTGGGGAATTTGGAGGCCAGGTCAATACTTCAAACTTGTTGTGCTCCTTAAACCATTCCTGAACCATTTTTGCTTTGTGGCAGGGGTCATGATCCTGCTGAAGAGGCCACAGCCACCAGGGAATACCGTTTCCATGAAAGGGTGTACATGGTCTGCAACAATGCTTAGGTAGGTGGTACGTGTCAAAGTAACATCCACATGGATGGCGGGACCCAAGGTTTCCCAGCAGAACATTGCCCAAAGAAACATTACTTTTGGTGGTGGACAGGGGTCAGCATGGGCACCCTGAATGGTCAGCCCCATACGCAACAAACTGTGAGGCACTGTATATTCTGACACCTTTCTATCAGAACCAACAATTTGAGCTACAGTAGCTTGTCTGTTTGATCGGACCAGCCTTCGCTCCCCACGTGCATCAATGAGCCTTCGCTGCCCCGCCCATGACCCTGTTGCCGTTCACCACTGTTCCTTCCTTGGACCACTTTTGATAGATACTGACCACTGCAGACTGGGAACACCCCACAAGAGCTGCAGTTTTGGAGATGCTCTGACCCAGTTGTCTAGCCATCACAATTTGGCCCTTCTCAAACTCATTGAGCTTGCCCATTTGTCCTGCTTCTAACACATCAACTTTGGGGACAACATGTTCACTTGCTGCCTAACACATCCCACCCACTAACAGGTGCGTGATGAAGAGATAATCAGTGTTATTCACTCCATCTGTCAGTGGCCATGTCAATGTTATGCCTGATCGGTGTACATGCATGTCTGACAGATTTTGATCACTGAATGGATCATTTTGCATGTGATGGCTCACACAATGAAATAATATTTAGAAGTTGTGAAGAGTTTGACAATTTCACTGAGAATCATTAGTTTTGTTGCAAAAATAGACGTTAATAAATGTTAAGTTCGTTTTTTTTTCCCGAAACATTCTCTAAACTGTAAGTTCAATTGTCACAATATCAGAACTCTATTGCATGTCTGCAAAATGTAGTAACTCACCCAAAACATTTAATTCATGCTTCAAAACCTAGTTAACGTGTCAGTGAATAGACCAATGCCACCAAAAAAAAATGGTGTTTTGTCATCGTGAGCCACACTGGTCAAAAGTTGACTTTTTAAAAATGTAACCTTTCAGTTTATATATTAGCACATTTTTACAAAAAATAAATGTGCTGTATAAATACAAATGTACAGTATTTATACTGTAACTGCTGATCAACAAGCCATGTGCATTTGGTTATTGAGAAAATTGTAGACAAATGCACTTACTCTTTAAGTACCAAAACACTTTTTTTTTTCTTTTTTTTTTTATAAATAAGAAATTTAAATCTGATGTGAACAAGGAAACTAATTGTTCAGAGATCTGGCTTATTGTTTAGAGAAAAAAAGTCTAATTTGAGATTTGAGCCAAGGCAATTTAGAAAAACTGTATCAAAGCAACTAATTTCCCTCCACATTACAGACGTTCAATACAAGCAATTACATTTTCAAGGAATAGTGGAATGAAAAGGATTTAGAGAGAGAGGAAGCGGTTTAATCCCAGCATAACATTTAATAAACATGTTTGTATTCACAAAAAGAACAGGTATGATGTATGTTGGCATTACAGACTGTGGAGCTATACAAAAAGGTGCGTTTGAGAGACTGGATCCACGGCAGGAAACACCTGCATGGGTTTCATTTACAAAAGAACAACAATGAAATAACACTGACAATATTCTGTATCCTCATTGAAGTGTCTGGATCATCTGAAAAACAGGTAAACAATCAACATTTATACATGCAGATGGGACTCAAATAACTTTTTAGAGAGTGAAATGATTTGAATTAAATGCAACAAAGCAGAACAGATATGCCTTAGTTTAGTTTAATAAGGGTGATTTCTCATACCTGTTCAACCAGCCATGATGTGCTTTACGAAAGCTGTGAGAAAAAAGAAAAAAACAAAACAAAATCTAGATCAATATTCTATGCTAATGCATGTTTAGTATATACTATTCTGAGCCCACTGATGCTATTTATATTTTCAGTTTAAGACTAAGTTATGCAGGCATTACATTTTTTGGGAGAACAATTTGTTAATTTCACAGAAAATATTGTACTATATGGGTCAACATTACCATCTAGAGGTCAAGAGAACAATCATATTCTGATTAGAAATAGCTATATTTCTGTACTCACCACTTATACAACATTCATAGACATAAACTGTGATGTTATTGGCCTATTTGGTGACAGATGTTGATTTAAAGTAGCAAGCATTAGTGGACGTGCTGTTACTGAATGAAACAGCTGAACAGCAGCAGATGATGGAGTTGTAAAAGTGTGTATAAACTCACCTTCATAGTTTATACAGCCGTTTGCATCCTCCTGGCCAGCCATCAGCTGCTCCACCTCATCCTCCTTCATCTTCTCACCTGCCGAGAACACACACACACACACACACACACACACACACACACACACACAGTCACTACAGTGCTCTTCATACTAACAAATCCTCATCTGAGCTGAAAGCAGGATTGATTTGTGTTATTATACAGTGTCAGTTCTGCATTTCATCTTTGTCGTTAGTCTGATGCTAATGAATTCCTAGAGTTGAGATTTGTGGTATTTTCTCTTTTCTTAAAATTAAATGTATAATTAAAACTACTGGGGGGGAATATGGTGTACAAACAATTTTCTCTCAGAAATGTCTAGTAAATGTAACAACAAATGGCATGTAACACATTGAATTAAATGTGAAACTTTGAAGTAGAAAAACATTACTCCAATATAGTCTTTAACTTCGAAATATCATTATTTACAGCGTTCTCTCTCTTATTGAGAATTGAAATTTATTTACAAGCGCTAAGGCTTCGATTTTGAGGAAATATCATATAATATATGTTCTTGGTTATGTGAGTGTTAATGGAACGTTCCATTGTATCATTCTTCGAACATTATGGGTACTTTACTTTTGAATGTTCTCTGAACGCTCTGAAACAAATAGTAACATTCAAAAAATGTTAGATTAATGTCCTTGAATACATTCCATGAACAATGTTTAAATGTTTTGTGCTAATGTTTTGAGAACATTATTAAAGACCAGATAATGTTTAACAAACATTCTATTGAAGAGCATTGAAGTTGAAAGAATCTTGCCAGAACATTCCCTGTTATCTGGAAAGTTCTTTGCAGCTACTACAGGAATTTGCTTATACAGAAGACAATTAAATATAATTTTATTATTTTAATTATTATTGTTAAGCTCACCCAGAGTAGCGAGGACGTGTCTAAGCTCAGCACCCATTACTGTTCCGTTTCCCTCTTTGTCGAACACTCGCAGGCCCTCAACAAAGTCCTCAAAGGTGCCGCGGTCTTTCGCCTTGCAGATGTGTTGATGCATGGGCAGAAACTGGTCGAAATCCAGCATCTTCACCTGCATATCTGCCGACAAAACAGCAAGATACAGAATGTGTCTGTGGCATGACTGGGCTCAACAGTTGAACTCTCAGTATTTAGAAGTGGGCAATTAGGTCATGTCAGTGAGGGTCAGGGTCTCACCTTCAGCTTTGGGTTTGCCTAAGACGTGCATAACTTCAGCGTTGGTGGGGTTCTGACCCAAGGCCCGGATAAGGTCGCCACACTGTGCGAAGGTGATTTTCATCTCATTGGTTGGTGTCCTGTCAAACAGCTGGAACGCATCCTTGAAATCTGCAGAGAAAAAGACAGTGGGACATCAGTTTCTCCAGCTCCAGCAGATCTAAAACAGGGTCTACAGGGTCAGAAGTCAAAAACGCGAGGAGATGGAAAAATTACCTGTCAAAGGTAGCGGGACAATTGGCGTGTTTTTTATTGCCTTTTTTCTCTATCACATATTTTAATAATCATCATAAATATTTTAGTAATCATCATTTGAAAGCGTATACAAAAAAGCGATTGATCATGTGAAAACCATGTTTAAAGTGGATATTGTGTATTGAAAATCTTACTTTTAAACCTTTTAGTGTCTCAATTTTCAGGATATCAACTTCAAATTTGGAACACATTTTGTTTAGATATACAGCTTTTATTTTATAGCAATTTTACAGGCCAAAATATTTGATAAAATCCCAGACAGCAACACAGTGTCATCCTTTAAAAGAAAGTGTAAGACTCGTTTTATGATTATGTCAAAACATAATTTCATTTATCATTATGTTGATCATATGTTAAACATCCTTTAAAAGAAATACATTTACTCGAAAAATAATTGTGTAAGACTCGTTTTATGAGAATATATTTTGAATGCGATTTCTAATAATGTTAGTTTTTTTCTTGTATTGATATTCTGAATCATCATCAGAATCAGCAAAGCAACATACATTAATTACATTTAACATTTTTAAACAATGCATACAAAAATCTGACTTACCCTCAATCTGCTCAGCAGTGAATTCAAGCTGCCAAGAAAAGAAAATAAATTAAATAATCATACAAAAGTCTGAAGTTGAATCAATAAGATACAAGTTTATAAGGGAATCAGATATTGGCGATATGATTATTAATGCTCGGGTGGTATTTGTCCTTCAGGACGTGAACCCGTCGTGGCTGTCAGATATCTCTGGTTACTCAAGCTCAATCCCGTTTGTCCTGTGACTCATTGTTCAAAAGAATTTATGAGCAGCCTTGGGCCAGAAGGTGCATGTGGCCCTACGGGTGTGTGTTCATCCGACACCCCTTTTGTCATTCCAGCACAAACGCTTAGACGTCAGGGTTAGCAGGCTTAGTGAGTGATTGAAGCTGCGAACACAAGACACTGACATGATGCTTTTTACAGCCTTAGGAAATGGAAAATGCCAAAAGATGAGCCCTACTGAGGAAACACTTAGGACATTATGTACTACACATTTAAAGGCATAACTGTGTTTTGTCCTGCCAAAGATAACCAATCACTAAAAAAATACCACTGAATGCAGGAAATTATAGAGGTACTGTACAAGATTATCCTCAGGAATCAGAGCTCATTAGAAATGTATTCTAGTCGATTGACATGCTTGCTTTAGTAGACGGATTTGAAACTGGTTGAGAAGATTGGGTGGTCCAGCATAATCAAAATCACATTGTGTGGCCCAAACCTCAATGGTTTGGAACATATATTATGGCTTCTCTTCACCCCAACATTTCAGACTATGGAAATGTGGTGTAGAGTGGCAATGCTGACCACCAAAAGCTCTTTTGTTGTGTTGGCTCCTCTGTCAAATTTCCATTATTTCACTACCAAAACTACATATCACTTGACCCGCACAGAAAGTGATATGCCATTAGGTATTACCGATGATATGTTTGAGAATATGGTATTTATGTGTCTTGTGTTTACATTTGTGGAACTAATGCGAGTTGCTAAAGCATTTCGATGTGGGAAAGAAATTCTCTGATGATAATTGACAATTGTTTCAGTACAAATCAACTCTGAGCTCTGCAGATTAAACAAATATGTACAAAACACACCGCCAAATGAAACTGGGAGTTATCATTCACAGCCATTATTCAACAGCAGGTTGTCCTTTTGAACGCCCTGCACCCTGTTGTTCAAAATAGCGCATGGACAATAAAGAAAGCTTTGTGAGAAGGCAACATTTGCCCTCAGGGAATTCAATAGAGAAAATTATATCAAAATAAGAGGAGAAACTTTTGTCCCCCCAGAACTCAGATCTATGAAGAAAAAGTGCCTTAAAGTCTTTGATCAGAAGCCGCAGGAATGATGGGCAATCATTTTCACTTTGTTCTTCACCATAATTAATGGGGAAACAGAATAGTAATAATAATAAGACTTGTCACTCAGCGCAAACCACCTTAGTCAGACTAGACGCCATATTCAGTTTGATAGAAATGAAAAATGCAAAAATGCAAATCTGTTCAATAATTTGTCAAAGATATTACATTTTTGGCATCTGAATGATCACAGTGCTGATGGGTGTGATCTATTAAAGCCTGTCTCCTGCAGTGGATCTCAACAGTTTAGACATGTACCTGGATTTCAGCTGCATTAAACTCCGGCTCCTTGGGGGGCTCAGGCTCTGGGGGCTTGGGTGCCGCTGCTGGTTTGGGCTCTTCCTTCTTCTTGGGGGCCATTCTGATTGTTACGGTGCAACACAGAGGGACAGACACAGCACAGGGTGGGACACGCTCTGGGTACAGGACTCCATGCTGCCGGACCACCCTTTATCCTACTCATAGCAGGTGAATCCGGCCCCCTTTCGTCCCAGGAAGGTGCCAAACTCCAAGAGGAAGGCCGTAAAAGGACAAGCGCTAAGGCTTCTATTTGAGACACATTGTTCTCTCACAATAGATTCTCCTGTCCGTTTGCACAGAGCCAGAGAGACTACACAGATGGTTAATAAACAGAGAAATTCATGGATTTTGCTCATTTCACACTTTAAAATAAAGACGATCCATGCATGATATTACTGTCTGCTGTTCAGAGTCATCATTTTTATATTTTACATTATTTGTATAGTGCTTTAAATAGATTCAAAGTATTATTCGACTCAATTCAGTTTAAGTTTTGTTCTCATCTGATAGCGTCAGTGCTGTCAAATCAATAATATTTTCAAATATTAACTTGAGCTTGGATTCTATATAAAGTATATATATAAAGCATGCAACATCTCTTCTGAATCCAGTTGTTCAGCGGATCAGGGATTCATTGCAACACCAAGATGTTAATCTAAATTATCCAGTGCAATCTGGAACATTTCCATTTAAAAGCCCAATCAAGATGCTTGTGAGGTTCCTCATGATGTACTAATATAGAATCCAAAGATATGGCCATTCAATTTCTTCTCAAGAATCATATTCTTCCCATAGTGTAAGGGACTAGATTTTTTTGGGAGATTAATAAGTAATTTACATTTTAAAGCAACAGAATTTTGCATAATTTCATCTATGAAATTAGGCTATGAATTCCTTTTGTTTCTAATATTTGTTTTTAAGAGTGTAAAGGCAAAAAGATATATACGCTTTGTGGCTGAATAAAACAATAAACAATATATGGTGCTATAAATTATTTCTCTTCAATATTCATCCACAGAAGATGTGCGGGAGTTTCTGCCAATTAAAAAGAAAAAAAACAAAAAATTCAAATTGAGCAGAACACTGATTACAACAGTCAACAATCATAATAATTATAATTACATAAATATAATAATTAAATCCACAAAGATACTATTTTAGTGTCAACAGTGTATCAGATGTCCTAGCAAAAATCCTTTGGAGAAATAAAAGTAGACACAAATGAGAAAAGGTGTTAAAACTGAGAATGTGGTGTGAGAAACACTGGTTTCTTTCTTTCTTGGACAGAATCAATTGGAGAGGCGAGAGAGGAACAGGATGTTCAGCTGTGCCATCTGTCAATCAAGTAACTGCCTCAGGACTGAATCCTTATATGTCTCATCCCAGCTAACAAAAATATGTTCTAAAAATGTTTTGATAACGTTCCCATCAACTTATGAAAACGTTATTTCTGAATTTTCAAAACTGATATGAGAACGTTATTTCAGTTGTTTAAATGTTTTAAGAACATTAAGAAAACATTCCTTTGCATTATTCTTCAAACATTATGGGAATGATACTTTGGAATGTTCTCTGAACGTTTTGAAACAAGTAGTAACTGTCACAGTTGTGTGTACAGGAACAGGCAGAAAACTCAGGAGATGCAATCCAAAACGTGTTTTAATAGTAATAAACTCAACGCAGGCAAACAGGCAACAGCAAAACATAGTATAACTGTGACCGGACAAAGACTGAGTGAACAAGAGGAACTTAAATAGCAGACAGAAACGAGATAACTAGACACAGCTGGGACAAATTAACTAATGAGGGTAACTATGGAAATAGACAAGTGGTGGGAAATATTCCACTTTTTTGTTTGATATTTATAGCTGTTTGGGGATTATTTTATGGTGCCAAAATCTCTTTTTTACTTTACTGTAGGCTACCAAAAGGCTTAAGGTAATGTCTACTTCTAATGTATCACTTTAACAGTTAAACAAGCAAAATAATTTGTAAAAATAAAAAGTGTGTGTGTTGTATATATTACATGATACAAATGCTGTGTTTTTTACCAATTTTGAAGTTTTATTATTTTTTGTTCCTGAAATCCACCCTTCTGCTGGGATCAGTATAATCCTGATTTTTGGATCAAAGGTATCCCAATCGTACTAAAAAGTTTTGAACACAAACTGATGATTTGAACCAGATCAAAACCATTTTGTGATCTAATCTGATTTAAGAACCACTTTTTTTTTCTTTTTTTTTTTTGAACAACCCATTTTTAAGATTGGATCTAATCCGATAGCCGAAATCCGATCAGAATACTTTTGAACCACTGGCCCTAGGATACTAGATTAAATTAGTTTTAAATGCCTGATGCTGTATATGTAGAACATTGATTCCCATTCAGTCGGTCACTCTCGACGCCACGTCGGAGTACTGACGAATAGGAATCTCGCTCGCAAGAGCCAATCTACTTCGAGTGAAACTAAACAAGCCAATGCACATTGGCATGCAATGATTGCACAAGGTGTTCATGCCACGCAGCGCGGGTATAAATGAGACACAGGTGCTTGCATCAAATCAACCTTTTGCTTCGATGCCGAGTGGTATCTGGTTATGCTAGACATCACTCACCTACTTCAAAGTCCTGACTGGAAGCCTGCCCTTTTGGAAGCATTCTTCAGTCGGTGTTGGTGTGACGGCACAGCATCGGGTCGTGTGGTCTTACGATCATCTCTCTTTTTTGCTTGTGAGAGCAAACACATGGGCTGTTCTCACAGCTGGTTCGATGCGCCTGGTGGAGAGTGCTAAAAAGCCGTTCTTACGGCTGGTAGAGAGCGTCTGGTGAGAGAGAGCGCACACGTTAGGCTGCACTATTTCCCTGACTGTGTCGCCGCGACCCTTCCCCCTGCGTGCTTCAGCACCAAGGAGAGCGATCCTCTTAAAGAGCAACACAGAAAGAGCTTGCGTCTTTTTCAAGATTACATTCTTTCTGTGCCTTTCTGGGTGTGGTGGTTACCTGTCACCGAGGGATGGTCACCAGCACGCTGAGGCAGCGCTGGTGGATGACTCATGTTCTCATTGCGGGAACATGACCATCTCAGAGTTGCGGTCTAGACTCCATCTCGCAAGGGGTGGAGTCCCCGTGCCTCTGCCTCGATCTAACCCCCCACAAAGGGTTACTTCAGGCAGTAGCATGGGTGATTTGAGGGTGACGGTGAGCGCGCTTCCCCCAGGGAACCAACCCCCGGGGAACCCTCACTCCTCACGCACTCAGCAGCCAGTAGAGCTTCCGTTGGAACGTGCTGGGCCATCCACGAGATGTGCACCAACCGTATCCTTCGTGGCTTCCCCCGATGATCAGATGTCCATCGCTGCAACGGAGGGAGGGTCAGAATTCTCCGGAGAGGACGTGTCGGCGCAGGGGGCTCCTTCTGGAAGATTCGCTGTGCCCGATACCGATACGGAAATGATGGCCATGCTTTCTCGGGCCGCCGAGAGAGTCGGGCTCGTGTGGAACCCTCCACCCTGTCCCGAACCCTCAAGGCTGGATGATTGGTATCTCGGGGTGGCCCGTGCTGGTTCTCAGCACCCCACCCCGGTTCCTTTCTTCCCGGAGGTGCACGAGGAGCTCACTAGGTCGTGGACGGCACCTTTTACTGCCCGAAACCGGCCTAGTGGCTCCTCCTCCCTCACCACCCTCGATGGTGGACCTGCAAAGGGATACACGTAGGTTCCTCCCATGGAACGGGCCGTTGCTATGCAACTGTGCCCTAACTCCACTTCCAGGGGGAACCCATGTCTCCCCTCCCGGGCCTGTAGGTACTCTTCCGATCTGATCAGGAAGGCCTACCAGGCTTGTGGAGAGGCAGGCTCCGTCTTACACGCTATGGCGTTGTTGCAGGTCCATCAGGCCCAGGCACTGAAGACCTTGCACGAGGGTGGTCACGATCCCGCAGTTCTCCAGGAACTGAGAACCGCAACGGACCTCGCGCTTCGTGCGACGAAGGTTACGGCGCGTGCAGTGGGTCGTGCGATGTCCACTATGGTGGTCCAGGAGCGCCATCTCTGGCTGTGTCTGGCTGACATGCGGGAAACTGACAAGATCAGGTTCCTTAATTCCCCCGTGTCCCAGACCGGCCTCTTCGGCGACGCGGTCCAGAACTTCGCCCAACAGTTGACGGCCGCACAGAAGCAGACTGAGGCGATCAGTCACATCCTGCCTCGGCGGTCAGCTGCTGTCTCCACCCCGCCGCCGGCAGCGCCTCAGCCTGCTCGTTGCCGAGGGCGGCCGCCTGCGTCTGCCTCCGCTCCCGCATCGCAGCAGCAGCCTCCACCCAAGCGATGTCATGGAGCCGGACGCAAGCAGGCCGCCCCGCCCGTCCAGGCCCCTGCCAAGAAGAGGGGTGGCAAGAGTAAGGGCAAGTGGCCCTGAGACGGGTGACCCGGAGATGGGGAGGATTTATCTTCAGGAGACGGTGACCGCACCGCTCCCTCCCCCGGAGGAGGGCCGGGTGGAGAATCTTATGTTCCGTTTTGTTTCTGTTCCGAAATTTTCAATAAAAGAGCAATTTCCTCCATCTCTGTATCCCAAGGGGGCACGGAGAGTGATGGCCGGTCAAACGCCGGACCACACTCATCCTCCCCCCTCGCCAGCGGGCAGCAGTGGACGTCCACCTCGCGTCCCTCCTGCCCACAGGTGGAATCAGGTAAGTGTTGCACAGCACACTCTCACCCCGCTGTGGGCCGCCTCCACGAGACAGCCGCCCCAGCCTGGTACCTGCATTCCACCTCGCTGTCCCACGGTGGGTACGCCAGTGGTCCATATGGTCCCGCTTGCACGGTCTCTGCAAGCCTGGCTAGACCTCCGCAGTCCGTCTCGTTGGCTCATTCGGACCATCAGGCTCGGCTATGCGATTCAGTTCGCCCGGCGCCCCCCCTCAGGTTCAGGGGCGTCCGCTTGCCCATGAAAGCTGCAGATGCCCATGTCCTGCGTGCGGAGATATCAGTCCTACTGGCGAAGGACGCGATAGAGCCGGTCCCTCCAGCCAATATGAAGACCGGTTTCTACAGCCCGTACTTCATAGTACCCAAGAAAACCGGCGGATTACGACCTATCTTGGATCTGCGAGTCCTAAATCGGAGTCTCCACAAGCTACCGTTCAAGATGCTCATGCAGAAACGCATTTTCGAATGCATCCGTCCCCAACATTGGTTCGCAGCGATCGACCTGAAGGACGCGTACTTTCATGTCTCGATTCTTCCTCGACACAGGCCGTTCCTGCGCTTTGCGTTCGAGGGTCGAGCATATCAGTACAAAGTCCTGCCCTTCAGGCTGGCCCTGTCCCCCCGTGTCTTCACGAAGGTCACGGAGGGGGCCCTTGTGCCCATGAGAGAACAGGGCGTTCGCATCCTCAACTATCTCGACGACTGGCTCATTCTAGCACAGTCCAGGGATCAGTTGTGCAAACACAGGGACCTGGTGCTCAGACAGCTCAGCCAGTTGGGTCTTCGGGTCAACTGGGAGAAGAGCAAACTCTCCCCCGTGCAGAGGATCTCTTTTCTCGGTATGGAGTTGGATTCGGTCGAAAGGACCGAAGGTGGTGACAAATAATTTATTCAACCAATTTGTTCAAAGCAGCTGATTTATTTAGTAAGAAAACACCACAGTGTTACTGGGAAATGCACAGCAGTTCTGCTATGGATTTGTTTGGAACTATTTTCATTGCCAAAATAGCAAAAACTAGCTCTTCCAAGCTTATAATGGCAGTGAATGACAGCCCAAAAGTTGGAGCCTAAAAAAGTGAATCCTTCCATTATAAACGTGGCTCCAGGGGTTAATAAAGGCCTTCTGAAGCGAATCCATGGGTTTGTGTAAGAAAAATATCCATATTTAACATGTTATAAAGTAAAATATCTAGCTTCTGGCGGACCGTTTTCCATATTCAACTTACAAAAAAAAGCATAACTGGCACGACGATGACGTCAGACGTTGTGCAAGCGTTTTGAACTGCGAGAGGCGCTGCAATTTCTGCATAACTTGAATACGGAAGGCAGTCTGCCGGAAGCTAATTTTACTTTATAGTGTGTTCATTTCTCTTAGACAAACACATCGACACTTTTATAATGGACGGATGCACTTTTTGTGCTTCAAATTTTGGGCTGCCATTCACTGATATTGCTTAATTATTTCCTATGTTATAATATAAAAATAAAAACACAAGATCTCATACAAGTACTTTTTTTGCAATCATATCTTGAATTTGTGGGCATTTGTATGAATTTTGGGCATTTGACTTTGAGACAATTCTGCATTGGTTTTCGAACCCAGCACATCAGTAACAAAAGGAACCACATTAGAAATAAGTTATTGATTGCATTTTAAGCAATAGGTTTGACATAAAATCACATTAATGATGTTAACAAATAAATCAGACAATGCACCGGCAATTTAGTGATATCCTCGCAGTTGTGGTCTTGAGATAAAATCCAGAGTCCTCTTGTTCTGAGGCCGAGACAAGACCGAGTACAAATACGGTCAAGACAGAGATTTTCAAAAAATGGTCTTAAGACTGGTCTCGAGTAGGCTACTACAACACTAATGCTAGCATAAGGAATTGTTTGACTTCATATTGCACAGTTTGTAAAGTGGCAGAGATCTCTTTTGAAGCCTAAGAGGAGACGAACATGAGAGCGCTTCAGTTTAGGAAACAATTATGTGATGACAATGTGTGATGATGTTGAGCTCTCTTCTGAAATCTGAGGGTATTCTTCTCAGCAGACAGATGTGAGACTCAGACAAAAGCCTCCGTTTGATGTTCAACATCAAGTACCGCGACAAAACACTGGAGCTGTCCGTTCCCCACCCAAAGACCACCAACAGTTTTCAAATGTGTGGCGTCACAGCTGATTCAACTCAAGGGTTTGGTTAAATCAGCTGTTCAGTGATTTGTTTGTTTGTTTCCGCAAACCAAGCCTGACGTGTTTCAGTTTGTAACAAAGCCATTTGCTCTGCTAACTCATAATCAACTAACCTTTTGCAACGTGATCACATTAAAATATGTGTATTTTTTTAAGTAAAGTGTGGTTCTATCACACATAGGCCTACATTTTCTTACATTTTCATACACACTAAAACATACAATACTGACGTATTGGCAGCACTAAAATGTCAATTATTTATGTATTCATATACATCTTTTTAATGCTATATTGTTACTAAAATTTAAATTTTTCTATCCATTACATTTTATTCTCTATATATTTTGTATAAAATGGGGATGTTTAGATTTAGGGGTAACGTTAGTGTTAAGGGATCTTACATTAATCTATAAAATGGTAAACCGGAAATTGTACAGTTTTGTGACTTAATAAGTTACGTGTTAATACCTATGTATTAACAATGAGACCAGCCTGTCTTTTTGCCACTTTATATATACTTTATTTTTTGAACTTTGTACAAAATGCTACAATTTACAGTAAATGCATCTTGAAAGTGCATGACAACAATGCTCTGCAGAAAACGTAAGGATAATGCTTGTGAAATGTTGGCCTGTTAGGTGCAGTTTCCTGACTTTAAGTGCCTATGAACCTCCAATTAAACTAGATAATAGCCACGCTCCACTATTTCTGACCCCTGAAGCACACTTCACAGCCAAGCGGCCACAGATGGGCAGATATCTGCACTGGACAGGGGTATAAATGGCTCCAGCTTTGCATAACAACACAAAGACTATATCAGGTGATCGGTGCTGAATGCATTTCAAACATGCCAGCGATGAGACCACAGAAGCAAGCTTGTAAACCACGCAAGTTCGGTTATTTTGGCAACAACCTGTTGTTCACTTGGCATGAACCCTGGGAGGAGTGCAGCTGAAATACAATGGCAATTGTCATTTGACACGCTCTGAAGTGACCTTCACATTTAAAAGCAGCTGCTGGGGCTCAGCAAACAATTTACAAAGACTATTGTAAAAAGACAGAGGGTAACTCAGAAGCAATTAGACACCCCAAAGAGAAAAATTCACATTTGTTTTTGCTCCACTTTAATCTGCAGTGCTGGTTAAAGCCGTCTTCATGACTTGAACCCCAAATAAAGAGGGATCAGTAAGTATGTATATCATTATGTATAGTCATATAGTTATAAAAACAACATGAATCAGAGGTCTACTTAAAGCTTCTCATTGTTAAAACTAATGATTTTCAAGCTCGTAACCCACACATTTATACAGGGTTCAGATGTTTCTTATGGGGAACATATTCACTATCAACTATGACTTTTGCCTCAGTAAACTCCTAATTACTGCTTACTAATAGTTAGTAAGGGAGTTGTTAAGTTTAGGTATTGGACGGATTAAAGGGTTACTTCAGTGATTTAGCATTAAGCTTTTTTATTTAAACTGGGTCATTTATACAGTAGAAATGTGAAATTATTTTTGAATTTGGTGCCTTCTAGACTGAGAAAAGACAGAAAAAGTATTTTTGTCTCATGTGGATGAAAGACAACAACTCCCAGAATGCACTTGCTTTGCTGCCCTATGAGGCCACTCCATACACCGTCGTTTTGATCTTCATAGTAATACAATCATTTCGTTCAGTTAGAGAATAAACACTACAATTAAAAACTGAACGTGTCTTTTCAATAAAGTGTGAGTGAGCTGAACGAAAGTCACAGCACAGATGCAGCAGTGTCAGATTTCATTCATCACGAAAAGCTGAGCAGAGCTGAGGTAACATTAAGCGCCAGTCTGGCACGTTTTCAGATCGCATATGGAAGCTAAACTATCACAGGAATTCATTGAAAAGTTGAAACACTCAATTTACTCTGCACCGCGCTCCCGTGCTGCCGTCTGTCTTAAGTGAGATCTCTCCCCTATGGGCAGGTTGATAACACGCGGAACAGCTCCATCTAGTGGCTGTAGACTTTAGCCTCTGGCCAAAAAATCCTCAGATGATGCAAAATGACAATATTTACGTCATCTGAGGATTTTTTCCAGAAATAAAATGCATAATTCTCTCCTCTCAGGGGGATATGAGGGGGGAAAGTACCATAATTTTAATATATTACCGGGTTTGTACTGATACAAAGCCTAATGCTAAATCACTGAAGTTACCCTTTAAGGGGTGTAGAATATGGTCATGCATTAATAAGTACTATAAGTACTAATAAACAGCCAATATAGTAATATGCATGCTAATAAGCAACTAGTTAATAGTGAGAATTGGACCCAAAAATAAAGTGTTACCATTTATTCTTGTTTCAAATCTATCCCCCCTCTCCAAAGGTGCAACATCCAAAATATACATCTAAAAGATTAATATCAATACTGTATTAAATCACAGACTATACTATAGAAGATAAATTGAGAATTTGGTTTTGTAATCAAATATAATTTATATATAAATTATTGTGAAATAAAAAAACGCTGTAAACTGGAATCAGTTGGAGTCAGTTACATCACATTTTTTAAGTTAAGAAATTTAATGTTTAAGTAAGCAGATTACAGATTGCAGATTTTGTACTCATTTTGATTGCGCTTAACTTGAAACATTTGAGTAAGCTAATTCATACATTTAACTTAATTATCAACTTAAATATCTGTAGTGGAAACAGCTAATTCAATAAATGCCACCTTGCTAATTGGTAACACAATGATTTTATAGAACTAGCATAGCACTTGCTGAATGAGGACCGCAATATAATACATTTAACATACAGTATCTGTTCTCAAACTAAGTTCATGCTCCACTTGTCACCTACCAAAAACACAACATAACAGAAACTCTTCTAAACTAACATAGCAACTCATTAAACAACCTCTACCAAATAGCATTAATCTTGCACACAAAAACATTATAACACATAATTTTAGCATTACTCTCTCTTTTTAAATGTCATGGCAAAGCATGCTGCGAAATATAAATCCCAGCCCAGTTTAAATTAAATTTAAGTTTGTCTAAATTAAAAGAAACAAGTTCATTGAACTCAAAACAAGGAAACAATTCAGATTACTTAAAATGTGTTTTGTGACCTCAAAGAAAAAGAAAGTTCAAAATACTCTAATTTGATTGAACTAATTTGTTTAATGAAAAAAAATAAAACCCTAGAAACTTGCATGCATTTCTAATTATAATAATTACAAAAAAAAACAAAAAAAAAAAAATATATATATATATATATATATATATATATATATATATATATATATATATATATATATATATATATATATATATATATATATATATATATATATATATATATATATATATCATCAATATCTGTTAAATCAAGTGTAGCATTAGTTCTGGCAGGTCACATCAGTCAAGCCCACATCAGCTGATCCATGTCTACCTATAGGAATAAGACACCATATCAGTGCATCCATATAAGGCACCATTTAGTGTTTTCAGCATCTTTATCGCATTTCTCAGGAGATAATTATCCTCCATCCCCAGCTCCTCCTGTCATCCACAGACTTGGCCTTCTGATGTTCCTCTTCGAATCAGACTGTCATTTATTTTGATTTATGTTGTTAATTAAATTATTGTCATTAAGAACATTAAGGCAGCGGCTATTTACACTATGAGCAAATAGTAGTTAGATGCTATTTATACTAATAAATTGTTGAATATATTATTTGCACCTCAGTGTTGTTGTACATTAAACGGTATCCAATGATAACATATAGAGTGTGAATTATTTGTATTATTATAAAGTATATTATTATTTTTTTTAATTAAATTATGACAAAATTATTAAATGAATGCCGCCTTATTGGGACAATAAATCCCTCCATACACCGACCCCTAACAGATAAACACTTTATTATTAAACACGTTAGACACTTTATTTCCACATATCAAATATATTTTCTTAATTTTTATTGAAAATAAACACCTTTACTTAAAAAATATTAAAATGTCTTAAATTCAGATTCGATGGGTCTTAAATAATTTTAGTAACATTAGGCCTACCGCTAAAATTTCTCCAGTCTGATGGACAAAATGTGACAGGTTGATTTTTTTTTTTTTTTTTTTGAAAGGGCAATTGAAAGAGAATTTTACTTGCCCAATAGGACAGTAGCCTGATTGGTCAATGACAAAAAATAACCAATGAAGCATCGGAAGGTGAGAATGATTCAGATTTTATTGCATTCAGCGTAAACAGCTATATTAATAATGGATGGATAGTGTATTTCTGGTTAGTGGAGAAATCAAAACAAATGAGCGTAAAAGCACACACAAAGAAACTCACAGAAGAAACATACTGAGGTAAAAATTAGAAATGTTGAATATCTGTAATATGATGTTAAGTAACATAACATGACAAGAGAGCTATTTAGCCAAATGTTCTCACGATTGCAAATGTTACATTGATATTAGTTCAATAAACAAGTAGCTAATTTTCCTTTTAAACACAATATTGACAGTTTTTTTCTATTTCACCCTCGAAAATAGTTCCAAACAAAGATCACAGCAGAACTAATGCGCATCTCAAAACATTCAGCTGTGTTTTACTGAATGATTCAGCGTTTTGAATGAATCGGATGAATGAATGACTCATTAAGTGACTTGCCACTACCTACTGGCGGGTTAGTTTCTTGTTTAAAAGTATGCATTATTTGCATACTTATATATATACATATATATATATATATATATATATATATATATATATATATATATATATATATATATATATATATATATATATATATATATATATATATATATATAATATATAAACCTTTTTGGGTTTCTGTGTTACTTTTGCTATATTTTTTCCAAAGAAATACATCTTCTGACAACTTTCTCCTGAGTGGTTCCATTGTTTTCAGCATTAAGTCTGAGAATGATTCTGTGAGCTATATATAGCACTTTTAACTGTCAAGACATTCGGAAAGCCCACATAAAACATGGAACCTGTGTGTGTGTCCAACAGACATCACATCCATGCTGATTATGTTTCAGCTGCTGATTTGGACTCCTCTCTGCTCAGGGTGGAGGGGGCTGATGTTTGGGGTAAAGCGCCTGATCCTGGTACAGCAGGCGATGGGACATTCCCAGAGATTGTGTTATGTTACATGGATGAGCAGTTTCGAGAGGGAAGAGTGTCACCTACTGGCCCATATGTGATATGTCTTATCTTTCAGATCCAATCCACCAAGACTATATGACTCCATGCACCTCACAGAAATGTGTCTATATGTGTCAGACCTAAAATATATCATAAAATAATGATTTATTGTGTAGTAACTAGTGATCTTGACCATTATTTTAAAGTTTTTTCTCGATTGTTTACACACATTTTCTGAAAGCATGCCTCATACTCTCAGAACTCTACACTCAGATTAAAAAAAACACACACACAATGGGTAAAACCCCTCAATTCTCATCAAGGTGGAAGGGAACGGCTCTTCACTCAACAACAAGAGCTTGACATCATTGAAATGGTGCGAGAAAATAATGCAATCCGACTTTGTGATACGCATAATTGCAAATAGAAATGTACTCAACAATATTAACAGGGTCAGCATTTCTACACTAAGTTGCATCCTACAGAAACATAACTTCAGAATGAAGCAGCTGTACAGGGTGCCATTTTAGAGGAACAGTGTCAGGGTCAAGGACCTGCGCCATGATGATGTGCAGGTATGTGTCACTTTACTTTAAATACTATATATTGTGATGTGGGAATGAGGGTTTATGCTGCCACCTGCCCTGCCTTGCCTGTAGCTTGTAGTTTTTGTCTATACTGACCCAACCCAGCCCCTACTTATATATAGACATTGTAGTTACTGTATGTGTTTTCAGTAACACTATTCAATATTTTCTTTTACAGGCAGTTCCGGGTTTTGATGCCGCCGAACTGCCAAATGAGTTAATCTACGTGGATGAGGCAGGCTTCAATCTGGCCAAAACCAGATGTAACGAAGTTGGACAAAGGGCTGTTGTAAATGTCCCTGGGCAGCGTGGGGGAAATATCACCTTGTGTGCTGCAATTAGTGTCCAAGGAGTCCTGCATCACCCTGCCACTCTAGGTCCCTGCAATACAGGACAGATCATTGCATTTCTAGATGCACTACATGCAGTTGTGCAGGACAGACTACAGCAGCCCAGGTTTGTTGTCATCTGGGATAATGTTAGTTCCCTTTCGAGGGAACTCGCACTGCGTCTAATGACACGCTCCCTTAGCGTAGCTTAGCTTAGCGGGGACGCTTCCTTAGCGTAGCACATCTGAAGTATGAATGAAACTATGCCAATCCTGATTGGTGTTGCGTCATGACGTAACGTGACGCCATTACCGGAAGCTACAAAGGGACACTGACCCACAACAGAGTTAGCTTTTCGCTCTTCAGCAAGCGCTCTCTGTTGTTGTATGTCCTATTTGGTGTTGTCTGTCACAAATAGTTTAAAAGAATGGAGAGTGAACAGTTCAAGCAATGTGTGCATCCCTGCCCTAGATATCTCACGGGTGGGGACACACATCAGCTGGTTACACTGTTTGGGAGTGCAGCACGCACGGGCAGCTCTCGAGGGGGCTGCCTGTTGCCACTGCAAAGCATTACCAATCAGAGTGCTGCGCTCCCGCCTGGCCGTGTTCAATGAGGCCGGCCAGGCTTGTACTCCCCGTGGTTTGGGTCCCGTGTCCGCTGAGGTGGCACAACGGCTCAGATCGTGGGGTTCACAAATGGTTCTGTCAAAAGGGATTGAGGGAATTAGTTGCGCTCAGCATCGAGGCAGTTGTAGTAAATGAGAGCTCGCCACTTCATTCACCTGGGTATGGGAGCGGAGCATGTTCGTCAGTTCTTGTTCGTCAGTTCTTGGCTGACGGTGTTCATTCATAAAAATGTCCAGATGTGTAAATAAAAGCAAATGCACTATCAGGAATTTTTAAGCTCCAGCCCTGTTGGTTTTATTCTCGAGAGTAGAGTGAGACACACAAACTGTGTGTGATACTGTTTGGGTGTGAGGCATGCACAGTCAGCTCCTGAGGCTGCTGGCTGTGTTCAATGAGAAATATCTCGACGCGTACAGCAGATAAACCTGCGCTTTCGGGTATTTCAGCCTCGCGCCTGTTGACTTTCATGTCGAGGGATGAAAGCCAAATACGCTATATTGTGAACGGCTCAAATCTCAAATTTTTTCCAAGGCAACGTGTAGATTACAAGATTGTATAAATAAATATTAAAACGGTATTGTATGGTGATTATGGCTGCATTTAATTCTGAGGAATTAAAAATATTATCTGACTTTGAGAAGTTAGATATTTTTATTCAGCCTATCATTCAGACCATGATTCACTTGTTGGGTGATTATGGCTGCATTTAATTCTGGGGAATAATGGGCTAAAAATAACATTACCTTCCAAATGATCCTAATGCTAGGAAAGTGCGTATTTATTTATAACAATGTGAATGTCTCACTTGAGCATTATTTATTTGTATTCGCTACATTTTACTGTGGATTCTTTGGTAAATCAGTCACAATTATGCCGCAGGCTTTGCAAACAGACATTTACGATATGGACTCGACAGTAATGCCACAACATGTGAGTAATTCTAATGCCTGATCTGTGACCAGTGATTTCTGATAATTCATGCATAGTCATATGTTCTTTGTCTATGTGTCAGTAAATCCAACCAGTGACTAAACAGTGACTGTTATTTAAACTGTGATTAAATTATATATAGAAATCAATCAAAGAACACTCCCTTTACAATCGCTGGAGCTGTCAATTAAACAGCACAAGTTTATCAGTGACTGAGTTCTGGACTCACTTCAACCTTTCATGCCACAACCTGTTTATACTGAAGCCTCACAGCAATGTGCGTTTACACTAAAGCCTACAGCAGCCAATCACAGCAGTGGGCGTTTACAATAAAGTCTCACAGCAGCCAATCACAGCAGTTAGCGTTTACACTGAAGTCTCACAGCAGACATGCCCCTTCAAACAGAGTGCTCAAATCAGAGGCTAAAATCAGGGTAGGAAACATCTCTAAATTAGGAAACATAATCTAAATTATGACAATTTTTGATGTAAAAATCATACTAACATTATAAGTACACTTCAGGAAACATTATAAAACAATACAGTTTGTGACCCTTTTAAGGTGACATACACTGTAAAAAAAATCAAGTCTCCAATTGAAAATATTTAGTTGGCCAAATGTCTCGGTTATGTATGTAACCCTCATTCCCTGAGGAGGGAATGGAGACGTAACGTCAGTGACTGACGAATGGGGGTTTCGCTTAGAAGCCAATCATCTTCGAGATCTTAGAAAACGCCCAATGGCAGTGCCAATGCCATGGGCATGTGGAATTTGCATGCGTAACTCCGCTCCACTGTGTGGGCATATAAGGAAGTACGCTGGCAACATCGCATTATGTTTACCTGCGGTACAGCGGATGTGGCAGAGGGACGTTATGTCTCCGTTCCCTCCTCAGGGAATGAGGGTTACATACGTAACCGAGACGTTCCCTTTTGTTCAGTCACTCCGAGTAACGTCAGTGACTGACGAATGGGGGTCCCGATGTAATCACGCCACTCGGCGGAGAGTGCGTACTGGACAGAGCAGTGCCAAGGCTGGGTCTGCCTCCTCCAAAGGCAGCGCTTGCAGGTTCACCACCTGGTCTCTGAATGGAGTGGTGCCAAAGGGTGCCCCGTCTCTGAGAGAGAAGGTGTCACAAGGTGACGAAGTTGAGGCGGAACTAAGTTCCGTGAAGTTATGTTCCCCCCGGAACGATGTCACTGTAACACCGGGCCGGTTCCGGTTATGTATCTGTCACGATAACAACGGCGGCTAATGACATGATGATTGCCAGGTGTGGGAGATTTACGCGGGGATCTGTGACGAGGCCGTGTAGGCAAATGGAGTGGATAAAAAGGGAAGTGAAGAGACAGTTAGGCAGAGATGGGGGGTTCTTCCCCAGGAGAAGTTGTTTCTCTGGTAGTGTTGCTGATGGCGGAGGCATCTGGAGAATGTGTGAGGGCTCGGCTGTATCGAGGGTGAAATGGCGATTGTGCGAACACGTTGGGAAGGAGTTAAAGGCTGGAAGAGGAGTGAGTTCTGGAGATCGATTGAAGACTGGAGAGCGCCATCATCATCAGAAGGGAGATAAGTAGTATGAGTATTGGATCTGATCGAATGCATGCACTTGCACTGAGCTGGATATGAAGTTGTGAAGTGTATTGATCATGAGCGTACTGTCATTTGAGAGTGTTTGGATCGAGTTATTGCTGAACTTTTGCTGTCTCTCCTTCTGAGTGTGAGTGTTGAGGAAACCTTCACCTGCTTATAGCAGTATACTCCAGTTGTAAGCCCTTGTCCCTGCACTGAGGAAACACATGCATGTATTGGTATAACGGACCCTGACCTGCTCTATGTTCTAAGAAGTTCTGCTTACCAGGATACTCACC
Organism: Romanogobio albipinnatus; assembly: GCA_023566225.1. NCBI lineage: Eukaryota > Metazoa > Chordata > Actinopteri > Cypriniformes > Gobionidae > Romanogobio > Romanogobio albipinnatus. The sequence continues at coordinate 37,987,236 of CM042244.1, read as the reverse complement.
TGTCTGCCCAAGGGAAGGCCCTCCTCCACCACCAGACCCTGTCCTGTTCGATGTTCTAAGAAGTTCTGCTTACCAGGATATTCACCTCTCTGCCCAAGGGAAGGCCCTCCTCGACCACGAGACCCTGTCCTGCCCCCCCCCCTCTGGTCAGAGGCTCGCCCCCCGCACCTGTTGGGTGAATCCAGAGGCCCCATTGAGACTTTTAACTTAATTTTTAATCAATAAAACTTGTCAACCTTTATTCTCTTGTCTGTCTGGTCTCTGGCACACTCCTCGAGGTGGTCCTGGGTTTAGGGGTGGGTGCAGTCTGGTTTGACCCCCCCCCCCCCCCCCCCCCCCCCGACCTGTGACAAAGGTCCTTCCTCAGAGGAATCGACCAGGAAGGGGCTGTCGCAAGGAGTAGGAGTTCTGAGAACCAGGTACGGCCGTGCCAGTATGGGGCGACCAATATGACCTGCTCCTTGTCCTCCCTGATCTTGCACAGAACTGGTTCACTGGGGGAAACGCATACTTGCGTAGGCCCCGCGGCCAACTGGAATAGAACAGGCTGCAATGGGAAGAGTCATGGGAGGCAAACATCTATCTGTGTGTCGCCGAACTGTTCCCAGATCAGCTGGACCGTCTGGGGATGGAGTCTCCATTCTCCAGGGAGTGGCCGAGACCACGAGAGCTCGTCGGCTGTACGGTTCAGTTCTCCCGGGATATGGACAGAACGAAGGGACCTCAGATGCTTCTGACTCCATAAGACGAGTGGAGGGGCGGGTGAGTTGAGACATACGGCGGGAGCGTAGACCACCCTGGTGGTTGATGTACGCTACTGTGGCTGTGTTGTCTGACCGGAATAGTACATGTTGACCCTTCAGCAACGCTCGAAAGCAGTGCAGGGCAGACTATACTGCCTGCAACTCGAGGCAATTGACATGCAGGAGAACGATCGCACCCAGAAGTGCGCGGGCGAACCGTCTTGAAAAAGACGTGCCACGCGCAAGCTCTTTTTGTGAGAGGAAAGCTCTGCAGAGTGCCGAAGCGCCCAGGGAAAACACACACAGCTGTTGCAGATCACTGCACAGATCAGCAGGCAGGCAATGTGAGATCGCTGGAACGCGCCGTCACACCAACACTCTGGAGAGCCGCTCGTCTCGAAGACTGAAAAGAGGACTTCAGAATTCAGGCTTGCAGGAATGAAGAGATGCTCTTGGCTCCGAAGCAGAAACTTATTGCGATGTTTCCAGCAAACTTCCTTATATACCCACACGTGGGGGCGGAGTCACGCATGCAAATTCCGCATGCCCATGGCATTGGCACTGCCATTGGGCATTTTCTAAGATCTCGAAGATGATGGCTGCCATTGGGCATTTTCTAAGATCTCGAAGATGATTGGCTTCTAAGCAAAACCCCCATTCGTCAGTCACTGACTTTACTCGGAGTGACTGAACGAAAGGGAACTGAATTTCTGTGAATTAAATTGCACAAATTCACAGAAATTCAATTTGGCCAACTGAAAAATTTAGATGTGATCGGTCACTAGAAAATTTTCAATTGGAGACTTTAATTTTTTTTACAGTATAGTAATAGTAGTAAATTATGCATAAAAATCCTAACTCTATAGTAAGTACATGTAGTTAAGTAATATTACTCAGTACTTATGTGAGTAAGTACATTGTAACTATGTCACCTTAAAATAAAGTGTAACCCCAAGTTTTTCTAGCCCTATTAAACGTAGGTCATGTTTTTAAGTAAAATTCTTAATATTTCAATTTTTCCGCTTGCAAATTCCGTCATGTAAATAACGAATCCACCATGGCCTTTTAAACCATGTGTGGGGCGGCCTTTTTTCCCATCGTTATACTAGCAAAAGTGGATTCGGACCCTAACTGCACTTGAGCACTTAGGGCCCAGGGTTTGTTTCTTTGTCGAAGAGAGTTTTTTAAATCGATCTCTATGCACAATCTGTGTCTTTATTTGTTCTTCATGCTAGTAAGTGCTAAAGCACAAAAGTATGTTGTCGAGAATGTTAGAAATACATGTTCAGTTTTAATGTTATTTTAAGGTGGTGTGGAATTAAATTAATGGCATAATGGCATTTTGTTAGCGTACCACCTCTGTCACCTTACGTGCCCCAGTCTTCTTGTGTGAGTCTGTGATTAATGCATCTTGACTGGCGTACAGTCTGAGATCCTACAGGGTGACATGGATTACAGCGTGGATCATGTTCATACACTCTGAGAAGCAACAGTTGGGAAGCTCTATTATAAATCGTACAGTATGTACAAGCTTAAATGATCAACATAATTCATTATTGTTTTAGATGAAGGTAGTTACGTGGTTGTGACCTGCCTTATTGCCACATTCGAGGTCGGGATTAGGAATATCTGAGTAAAAATGGCCATAAAGATGTGATTTTCGCTTAATTGTCTGTATGGCTTAGCTAAAGTAATAAACTACTGAACAGCTATTCTATATATATATATATATATATATATATATATATATATATATATATATATATATATATATATATATATATATATATATATATATATATATATATATATATATATATATATATATATATATATATATCACTATTATTTACCATATCAGGCTTTACAGGTTGTATTAGGGCAATGCATAAGAGCCTGGAAATTATGCCCAGTGATTTCTAAGCCAGTATTTAATTCTGATAGAATTCAAGCAATGTTCCAGCTATGCTTATAATTACCCCTTGAAATATTGATGTAGAATACAATTGCAAATGGCTATGAATTGATTTGTGCTTTATAATTATATCTATCATAGGATATGTGTGTATTTGTGTAATATAAGGTTACAAAAAACATGTATAATATATTTGTTCATTTTGTTGCGTGTAATTGTGAATTGCAGCATGCATTTGTGGCAACCTTTGATGCTTTTAATTCAATAAGAGTGAAATAAAACTGACTAGATCAGAAGCTGTTGTTGTTTTGTGTGTCTTTCCTCTTCGCCCTTGATTCTTCTGCCCTCACTTCTACTTAATATGCATTTTTTAGGGGCTTGGCCCCATGCTGCTTGCAGCTATATTTGATATACAAACTGTACATGGGAGAATTATGAAATTTGGCATTCTAATTGTTCTGAATAGGAATCTGACCAAATAACAGCACCACCATTTTGCCATGAATCAACCGTTTTTGAGGCCCCAGAAGCCACCAAAACCTTCGAAAATATATGTATTATTCTTAGGAAAACAATAAGGCCCAGCATAATTTTAGTGCTTGGGCCCTAAAAAAAATAACCCATAGGAAAACAATAGGGGCCGCTAGTGCACTTTCCGTGCTACATATTGGCATTTAACTGTGTTATGTACTGGAATCCGGCATCCCAGAAAGCTAAAGGTTAAGATAAATGATACGCATCATGTCACAATCTACTTCGTAAGCGTTCTGACATGGAAACATTTCTCAGCTGCATTAGGTCAAAGCAAACAACTGTAAGTATGGCATTTTGAGAGCAGCACACAGTCTCTCTGTGTAAAACTGCACTTAGACCTCAGGAGCTTATGCTGAGGCTGGATGTCTCATAAGAGACCCAGGTGAGCCCTTCTGCGTCAGTGCCAGAGGCAGGAACCTCTGCCCAATGTTTTCCTCTTCCAGCTCAGTGGCTCTGTAACTCAGCAGAGGGCAAAATTATGGTCTTTACCAAGCTGGAATCAACTGCACTGTGAACAGAAAGAGAGAGGTGGTTTTCAAGTCTCTTAAAATATCTGCTAATTTACCCTTTTATGTCATAGCCAGGATTGTATATGACATAATATGGCATGTGGCACAACCCTTTAAAAAAAAGAAAAGTAATATTTATGATTTAATTGTTAATTTAGTTAATGTATGTGAATTGTGTATGATTGTGTACTAATGTTTTTTTTTTTTTAATAAAAAAAAGACTGGTTCCCTTTCGAGGGAAATCAGTGCTACGTCAGTTACAAATGCTATTGGAACTCCTTCGGGGTGCACCGGTGTCTTAAGCACAGGTAAAAATGCCAATTTATTGGACGAGGCAGTCTGTTGTTGAGCAGGGACTAGCTATTGTTCCCATGCTAGACGAGGATTAACTGGGTTGTAGTGGTTGAGTCGCTATAGGCCTGCCATTCTGTGGAAGGGATCCTGTAGTACTTTACTATCCTACTTCTAGGAGGATCAGGGTTAAGCAGGCTTCTGACAATGTTTCCATGGTGTCCATCTTCCTAATCTGTCGATCTTCCTCTAGTTTGAGAACTAGAGGTTGAACTGCAGGCATGCTTTGGGTTGCTTTCTAAGATCTTTATGATGTTGAGGTATGTGAATGACAACCCACTTGAGTAGTCTTTTACACTCTTTCTGTAAAAGATGTACGCTGGACATGGCCATGGCTATGTCTACAGCTTCCCTTGCGAGCTCTGCTCCCAATGCTCTAGAAAATTAGGCTCTATCATGAGCAGGGGCATTTTGCTGGGGTGAGTGTTCACACCTCTATACATTGAAGCTCTTACAGATCACTCAGTAAGCAATTTGGCAACTGGAAATCAACAAAAAAGGAAGATAAAAGGCAACCCTGGACTTGGATCCCTTGGTTGTTGAATGCTTGCTCGCTTGTGGTTTCTATCACAGCTTGAGTGCAGGCACAACATTCCCATAGTGTCAGCAACTGATGCTGCATTGAGTTCCCTTGAAAGGGAACATCTTAAGCCACGTTTCTACCACAGGAACTTTCCGCTGGAACTAGGAACTTTGGGGTGTTACTCGACAGTGTTTGTTTCAACAGCAAGGACCAAGGTCTAAATCCAGGGTCAGGGGTCTTCCCTCCTCAGAAAGTCCCTGTTCATGAGATAGTAATTTTTCAAAATTCAGGAACTTTCTGGGGTAGGACTTGGGCGCTGAACATGCTGAATGGTGAGTTCACACAGCATTTTGATTGGTTGACTCCACACAATTTCAGTGGAAACGCTGCTTTTCGGGCTACGTATGAAACCCGGTTCCCTGAAAAGGGAACGAGATGCTGCATTGCGTTACCATACTTCAGGTATGCCTGCACATCTTCCTTCAGACAAGTGGATGACGTCTATCGCACACACGCCTTTATTGACTATGTGCCGGAGAGACGTCACATTGACTATATTGCCAGTGCAGTCACATGACTGCCTCAACCAATGAAACGGCATGTTTTTACACATGCTTCAAACAACGGTGCACACTGAAGGCATTCCCATTGCATCAGCAACTGATGCAGCATCTCGTTCAATTCTCAGGGAAGCAGGTTATATATACACAACCCTATAAGACGTTTATCATACCGCTGAAATTGTGAATCAAACTGAAGCTATTGTAATCATGACTGTAAACTTCAGAGTGGCATAAAAGCTTAATTTGTCACCCTTGGAAAACCTCAACAATCACAATCTCAACAAACTCACAACAACAACCAATGAGACATTATTACATGGACCACATATAAGCAAAACAGTAGGCTACACTAAAAAAAAAAAAATTATGCAAGGGCATATTTGGAAAGCTACTTTCACCAAGCCCTGACTGTCTAATTTCAGATATGAACAGCTCTCTCTAACTTAAAGAGGCTTAACCCTGTCATCATATAATACTCATCTCATCTGCTGTGCTGCAGCATGCCGCTGTTTGTTTTGCGCTTAGCAGGGACTTGTGCTGTAGGTGGATTTTAATGCTGCCAGATGGCAAGCAGGGATCAAAGGCTATTTGTTTCAATGATAGCGACTAATGGAGATACTGCAATATCGACTAAAATGATACAGGCTTAGAAATGTGCACTGTGTGGTGTGGTGTGGTGTGTATGATCGGAAAATTAAATTGCTGCCTGCCTTTAGATCTTCACTGCAGGGGTTTAGTATCACTGTTGAGGATTACTAGGAGGTGTTAAACGTGCTGTCGAATGATGCACTTTCTTCTGCCTCTGGACCTGCAAGAATACTTGTTACCATTTTTGAAAAATGATAATGGCTCATTTGATGTGAAAACTTCCCAGTTTAGAACCATATAAGGACAGGATTATTTTTAATCATTCTTAAACTGTTCTGATTGTGAGTCATTCCCTCAAAGCTTCGAACATGACACTGAACCTCTGCAGAGGCAGATTTACAGTGCAAAATACACTTTCAAAGGTTGTCAGTCAGTTCTATTTCAAATATAACTCTCAAATTTCAGTGCTTATCTGCTATAATTTTGAAGGTGTCAAAATACGAGGGAAGCCCAATGTTTTGGAAAGACTAAAATACATGCCCTTCTAGGTTACATTTCACTTTACAGGAGTTTATTATGTGGTTTCATTGCAGAGTTTAGCAAACATCTAAACTGTCTACTCTAATTCATCTTCCACTGATTCTTACAAGTGGAGAAAACAGATTAAAAAACAGAAGAAAAAAAAATAAAACAAATAAAAGGCCCATACCAAGAAATTTTGAATTTGAAATAATCTAATATACATTCACCTATTAAAGTGTATTTTAGTGTACATATTTATACGTTTGTCTTTCGTAATTTTAATATAGCCTTTACCCAAGTGATAATGTCATAATTTTGATACAACAAGGGTTAAGAAGACTGAAATGGTTAAGCAGAAAGAAATAGTTGTCATTTTAAAGTAATTTAAAGGAATATTGTTTAATGTTTGACCCATAGCATTCAATGTGAAAATGACTTAACTCTTCTCTTTTAATGTAAAATTTAAATAGTACTATGTTGGTATTACATATGTGTTCTGACAGACTACAGATTAAAGAATGGTATATTTTTTCTTCCTTTGAGAATACTAGTACAGGAAAAAACTTCTGGCAGTCAGTTTATTTTGCCCCTAATAAGGGAGATGGTCTTCTAATCAGTGAAAAATGTCATATTTCTATTGAGCCTAAAATAAAAATGTATATGATAATCAAGTGTAAAACCACCTGGAATGCCGGAACATTGCCTACTCAGTCAGTGTACTAGAATTTCTAGCGGAACCGTACACTTTAATTTACTTAGGGAATAGTGGCCAGAGGAAGAAACCCTGATTTAATGCTACCATTTGAGTGGTTTCTTTGCTTTAAAATTCTTCCAAACAAAGCCAAAACAGAATCAACAATTTTTTGCATGTTGTTTCTGAATGAATCATTTTATAAATAATTTGAGCGACTAAATCTTCCAGAAATCAGCTGTGAAATGTTTGACAGAATATTATAATGATTATGAGTGGAATAGTTCACACAGTAAACAAATTTGAGTATGTTCTTCATATAAACCATTGATTCAGAAGACTTATCTGGTGCTATTAAGGTGTATTTTGACGTTTTGCAAACTGTAGTTATAATGTTGCACAGCAAACAACAACCCCCGGGTCAGCAGCACCCTATTTTGGTCAAAGAAAGAATTAACACTCCCATCCCTGAGCCATCAGAGATCGGTGATGACAGTGCGCGCCACCCCCGGGTCCCGCCACTCGCATCCCTCTCTGTCGCCAGCCTCCTGGCAGAGCAGACCCCAGTGGAACGTGCGTCCTTCCCTGGTCTCCTCTGTCAGGACGCAGCAGTTAACCGTGCCCCCGCACCGGGACGCCCAACAGCCTCCCATGTCCGGGCCGGTAACGCTGCCTGCTGCCCCACACCGGGTACGTCTGTGGTCCGACCGTCCCCGCTGTTGCAGTCCCTGGGAGTCTGGCTTCAGCTTCCAGGACTGTCCCGCTGGGTCGCGAAGACCGTCAGGCGGTCCCTGCCCCTGTCATGCGAGCGGAGATTGCCACCCTACTGGCGAAGGGTGCGATCGAACCTGTCCCTCCAGCCGAGATGAACTACGGGTTCTACAGCCCGTACTTCATTGTACCCAAAAAGACCGTTGGGTTACGACCAATCCTGGACCTGCGTATCTTGAACCTTTACCTTCACAGGTTTCCGTTCAAGATGTTGACAGCGAAACGCCTTTTCGAATGCGTTCGTCCGGACGATTGGTTTGCAGCGATCGACCTGAAGGACGCCTACTTCCATGTCTCCATTCTGCCTCGACACAAACCGTTCCTACGGTTTGCTTTCGAGGGGCAGGCATATCAGTACGTGGTCCTCCCATTCGGGCTATCTCTGTCCCCTCGCGTCTTTATGAAGATTGCCGAGGCAGCCCTTGCGCCCCTTCGGCAGCACGGGGTTCGCATCCTGAACTACCTCGACGACTGGCTCATAATGAGTCACTCTCGAGCGCAGGTGTGCGAACACAGAGATCTAGTGCTTCAGCACTTAGCCCGTCTGGGCCTTCGGGTCAACTGGGAGAAGAGCAAACTTTGCCCCGTGCAGAGGATCTCTTTTCTCGGCATGGACTCGGTCGCCATGTGCGCGCAGCTTTCGAGCGAGCGCGCGCAGTCTCTGCTGACTTGCCTTCGTCAATTCAAGGGCAGGAGTGCGGTTCCACTGAAACTATTTCAGAGGCTCCTGGGGCATATGGCTTCCACAGCCGCGGTGACGCCGCTCGGATTGCTACATATGAGACCGCTTCAGCACTGGCTACGCGATCGAGTCCCGAGATGGGCATGGCGGTCTGGCACGCTCCGGGTACAAGTGACTCGGACCTGCTTACAGACTCTCACCCCGTGGTCGAACCTCAGTTTTCTACGGACCGGAGTGTCCTTAGAGCGAGTTTCCAGGCATGTTGTTGTGTCAACAGATGCCTCATCCACGGGCTGGGGTGTCATGTGCAATGGACAAGCAGCCGCGGGCTCCTGGACAGGACCCCAGCGCCTTCTGCATGTCAATTGCCTCGAGTTACTGGTTCGCCCTGCACCGCTTCCGAGTGTTGCTGAGGGGTCAACATGTACTAGTCAGGACAGACAACATGGTCGTAGTAGCGTACATCAACCACCAGGGCGGTCTACGCTCCCACCGTATGTCTCAACTCGCCCGCCATCTCGTTCTATGGAGTCAGAAGCACCTGAGGTCCCTTCGTGCTGTCCACATCCCAGGAGACCTGAACCGTGCAGCCGACGAACTCTCACGGATTCAGCCACTTCCTGGAGAATGGAGACTCCATCCCTAGACGGTCCAGCTGATCTGGGAACGGTTCGGGGACGCACAGTTAGACCTGTTTGCCTCCCAGGACTCTTCCCATTGCTCCCTGTATTATTCTCTGACCGAGGGCACCCTCGGCACGGATGCACGGGCGCACAGCTGGCCGCCGGATCTACGCAAGTATGCGTTTCCCCCAGTGAGCCTTCTTGCACGGGTACTGTGCAAGATCAGGGAGGACAAGGAGCAGGTCATGTTGGTCGCCCCGTATTGGCACGGCCAGACCTGGTTCTCAGAACTGCTACTCCTTGCGACAGCCCCTCCCTGGCCTATTCCTCTAAGACCGGACCTCCTCTCTCAGAGACGGGGCACCCTTTGGCACCCGCGTCCGGCGTTCTGGAAGCTCCACGTGTGGCTTCTGGATGGGATGCGGCAGGTTTGAGTAGTCTTCCACCTGCGGTGGTCGCTACCATCACTTCCGCTAGGGCAGAGTCTACACGGCACGCCTATGCGTTGAAGTGGAACCTCTTCGTCATCTGGTGTTCTTCCCGCCAAGAAGACCCCTGGAAATGCCCGATCAGGTCCGTGCTATCATTTCTCCAGGAGGGGTTGGAGCGAAGGCTGCCTCCCTCCACCCTTAAAGTGTACATGGCCGCAATATCTGCCTACAACGATCTCCTGGGAGACAAAAAGATAAGTCAGCACGACCTGATCATTAGGTTCCTGGGGGGGGGGGCGAGGAGACTGAATCCTCCTCGCTCTCCTCTCATTCCCTCTTGGGACCTCGCAGTAGTCCTAAGTGCTCTGCAGAGGCCTCCCTTTTAGCCTTTGCGGTCGGTCGATATTAAGTTTCTGTCTATGAAGACGGCTCTACTGACCGCATTGGCCTCTCTTAAGAGGGTTGGGGACCTGCAGGCATTTTCAGTTGACGAAGCGTGCCTGGAGTTCGGACCGGGTAACTCTCACGTGATCCTGAGACCCCGGCCTGGATACGTGCCCAAGGTTCCCACCACTCCATTCCGAGACCAGGTGGTGAACCTGCAAGTGCTGCCTTTGGAGGAGGCAGACCCAGCCTTGGCATTGCTCTGTCCAGTACGCGCTCTCCGCACCTATGTAGACAGCACGCAGTGTTTCAGGACCTCAGACCAGCTCTTTGTCTGTTATGGTGGAGAGCGGAAGGGAAGAGCTCTCTCAAAGCAAAGGCTGTCTCACTGGATAGTGGACACCATTGTTTTGGCTTACCAGCAGCAAGGTCGACCATGTCCCCTTGGGGTTCGGGCCCACTCCACCCGGAGTGTGGCCTCCTCTTGGGCTCTAGCGCATGGCGCCTCGCTAACAGACATCTGCAGAGCTGCAGGCTGGGCGACACCGAACACATTCGCCAGATTCTACAATCTCCGAGTGGAGCCAGTGTCCGACTATGTACTCGCCCCTACGGGTGGCCGGTAATGGACCAGGCTCAGGTGTCTTCGCTTGCTCGCCATTCCACTCCACGGACTGGATACGTGCGATATTTTCCTCAGGTGAGCTCCCCGAGAGCCCTGAGCTCCTCCAGCACTGCTGACGCCGACATCAGTTCAGTCTGCCCTTTCGAGCCCAGACCCTCATGTCCGGCCAGGTGCCCCGTGTGCATGGTTCCCCTCCGGCGACCCCCACACGAGTATTTCCACCGTAAGCCTCCTCGGCGAGCAGGTGTCTTTCCCTTGGCAAGTCCCTGCCACCCCTAGGGTTAAAAATCCACCCTCTGGCTGGTACCCTAGAGTTCTTCCATATGCAGCCCTTAGCGGGTCATATGTGTATTCTCTAAGTCCTCCCCACGGGTAGGCATTTTGGCATATCCACACTGGAATATGCTTCCCAGTGTACCTTGGTATTCCTGTGATAAGTGGGAGTCCTTCGTCCGTACTAGTCTTACGACAGGTTACTCACACTTACGCAGGGCACTCGAAGACAGCTGAGTGGCGTTGTCGTATTGGAACCCCCATTCGTTAGTCACTAACGTACTTCGTAGTGACTGAACGAAAGGGAACGTCTCGGTTACGTATGTAACCCTCGTTCCCTGAGGAGGGAACGGAGACGTACGTTCCTTTGCCAAGGTCAGCTGTGCTGCCTGGAACGCGGAGTTCAGTCTTGGCTCCTGCAGCAGTGACATAATGCGATGTTGCCAGCGTACTTCCTTATATACCCACGAGGTGGGGCGGAGTTACACATGCAACTGCCATTGGGCGCTGTTGAATTCTCGAAGGTGATAGGCTTCTAAGCGAAACCCCCATTCGTTAGCCACTAACGTACGTCTCCGTTCCCTCCTCAGGGAACGAGGGTTACATACGTAACCGAGACGTTCTATTAGTTATGAAGTAAAGTTTTTTTTTACTTGGGCGGCATGCCATTTCATGCATTCAGACTTATTTACACAGTTAAAGACTTGGATTCTAATGGTAAACATGGCCAAAATATATAAAAACGAGTTGGACGTTTGATGAAGTATTTCTGTGCCACATACATTCCTTCAGGATTCGAATAACATTTTTTCCAAGTATGGCCCTGTATGACGTCACAAAGGGTGGAATTGCTTGAATGGCCACTTCTCCCCAACCCATTCTCACTCCCAAGGTGTCATAATTTGAAGTATGGTCAAGTGCCTTTCGCGTCACATTAAAGACGCTAAAGGCACCCCTAGGCATCACTATATCGAGGTCAAGGGTACTCCATAGATTTCAGTTATTTGCCCAATGCGTCAGATCAAGACATGTTTAATTCTTTGCATTTATAGGCTACTTTTATATTTTGGAGCAACTAACCCCACTCCTACTGACTTCGTCATACTCAGTTCTAGTCAGAATATGAGTCTAATACTGCTCCATTGGGCTGTGATTATGGGGCGTGTTTCAACCGAACCAGGAAAGACCTCAATTAGATAGACCTACAACCCATCAGAGCAACGGAGCGATGTATTGTTGTCAACAAAACTCAACTGCCCGTGCTGGAAACAGTAGAAGAAAATGAGTGTAAACGATCTTTGCCGGTGTGGTAAAAAAGAATTTAAGGATACATGGAGTACTTACCAACACAATCATCATTTTTAAGAGAAATAGTAAAGGTGAATGCATATATGAACAAGTTCTCCATTTAGGATTAGTACGAATTCAACCCAAGCGCTCTTTGGTGACGTGAATGCTTACGTTACTGTTTATCATCTGTCCATCATCGTATTAAGCCCACCCTGACAATTTAATTGGTCCGAACAGCTTCTGTTCGGGCTTAGTTGCTCCACAACGGATCAAGTTCAGACCGAATTTCCCGAACTCAAATGTTATGGGCGGGGCTAAACTCGGCTGGCATCCAGGCTACACTCCTACCCTAAACCTACCCACTTCTAAACAATATAAAACATATACCAGGCAAATAAAAGTACAGTCACAGGTATCTATTGCAAAAAACTGACCAAAACAGTATAAAAGTATTAACTCATGTTGCATTCCAATTCTATTGAAGTCATATTATATCTTTATGTAAAGAACAGAGTTCTTAATGTTTTAATCGCTGCAATGATGATCCAGCCACTACGTGAACGCAACACACTTATTCATATCTCATTAAAATGATACATACGACTCTTTAGCATGACACAATCGGTCACAAGACACACGAGAGCCAAATACATTTTACAATCAAAGCTGACGTAATGACACAATTGGTCACGAGACATATGAGAGCCAATGCAATTTCACTATGAAATCTGACGTAACACTTCTTCGGGCAGCAATTTTTGAAATTTGAATGTATCATTTTTGGCGGATGGAGACGCTGATTGCTTTTGGAGATTGTCTTCAAACAAATCAATCGTTTGGCCGCGAGACACTTGGAATATTTGTACTTTTTGAATAAATTGTGCATGCAGTTGTATCTGCCTGTTATATCCTATGTTTTAAATCATATAATACACAAATGGTTAGGTTTAGGGATGGGATGGGGTTGGGTTACATGTTCAAACGTGTCTAAATATAGTGTAAATAAATGTAAATAAAATTATGCTGGTTGATTAAATTGAGAATCACAATCCATGTTATAATGGCAAAATCATAACCCAATATATAATTTCATCATGACGATAACGTTCCCATGCCCAACTCGTCTGTGGATGAAGCCAAAGGTTTCTCATTCATATCCCTGCGTCTGGGGTAAAATTACATCTGGGGTACCTTTAGCATCATCATTGTGACGTGGAAGGCACTTGACCATGCTTCAGATTTTGACACTTTGGGAGGGAGAATGGGTTGTTCTCCCGGATGAGCGCGTACACACATCACCCAAAACGAGAGAAAGAGCACACATATCAACAAGCTTCGTTCGGGTTACAGAAGCTGGCGGCAGCGCTGTAATTTTGTTTTTAGACCACAATAACAACGTCACTAAATAAGTGTGTTTTTTGGTTGTGAGGGAAAGATAAGCCTGCTCAGCTTCCCAAATAACCCAGTGTTAAGTAAAGAGTGGATGCAGTTTGTTTTTCCAGAGCAGCAATGGAGTTCTGCAAGTGTCATGAGTCGAAACCGCTGGCGGTGAGTGAAACTCAGATGTCTGTGTTTTGTTGGCAATCTAGGAGCGCAAGTGCATATAATGCATGGGCGTCGGAAGCAAAAAAAACGTGGGTGGGTCCTCAGAATTTTTTTTACTGGAGTAGATGCCAATAAGTTCAAATATACCGCGTATTTTGGAAAGACAAATTTACAGAAATCTCTATTCATTGAGAGTGGTAGTGGTGTAGGGGTAAGATACACAGCGTCTAGTTTTGACACAAATCGACCCGCGGTTCGAGTCCGCTTTTCGCCGAGTTCAATCTTCTTCCTTTTCCCATCACATATCAGATCGGAAAGGCATTTATTTTCAATAAAAATTACGAAAATATTAGAAAAGTGGAATTAAAGCGTCTAACATGTGTTTAATAATAAGTGTTTATCGATTAGGGGTAGGTAAACAGACATGTGCTGAATGTTAGAGACGATAAAAGTGAGTGGGTCCAATATCATTGATTTTAAAAACTGGGTGGGTCTTGTCCCACCCACATACAATGGTTCCGACGCCCATGATATAATGTAAGGTATATAGTGAAAGTTGCCATGATGTATTGTGTGTGTGTGCACTCATGACTCTTTAGCTCCACCCACGGCACGCCTGAAAGAGCTCGGCTGTTTTCGTAAAGAATCGGTACAGCGTATCTGTCTTTATAAATATGATAAAACCAAAGACTCTTCTGATATATGAAGGATGCAATATTATAGTTACTCAATATTAACATGAGATTGGCAGAAAGTGTGTGTTATGTACCCTTTAAATATGCACATTGACTTTTATTTTTATATGTAAAAATGCAAAACGATTCTTATCACATCAAATTCAGTTATGATTTACATAAATAATGTCATATTTTCAATTAAAAATTGTGAAATTTAATAAAAAATGTCAAGTAGTTTGCATCACTTGATATAACTGTTGGTCGTTGAACATTTTTATCGTGAAACAGTTATTCAAATATTAAATGTTTCGCTTCTTACATCTTACGACACACTCTTCCACTGCTATTACTAAAGTGTTGCGTTGGAATTCTCACTAACAGGAAGCCCCGCCTTCTTTGCTCTTAGACCGCCTGAGGCAGATCAACCTAAAAATTTAACATTTTACTTTTGTCATCCTAGCAACAATCAGGGCGATGTGTAATAGAGTACAGCAGAGCAGCATCAACAATATCAAATATTTGGGGGGACAATTTGGGCATTTCTAATTATTGCATGTCATCACATGTCTATGGTGGTTACGGCCCTGCCTCAAATATGCAGTTTGTGAACGAAAGGTATGCTATTATTTGACTTTTCTAAGTAATCAGACTCGTGTTTTTTACCTGGTAGGTTGTCACAGCCTGCCATAGGTTGCAACTTTTGCATGCACTACAAAAAGTAGAATCGAATTGAAATGCAACTTGTCCGTGTGTGTGTGTGTGTGTGTGCAATTTGAGTGTTTGTTTATATTACATTGTGGGGACCAAATGTCCCCACAAGGATAGTAAAACCTGATATCACCTACATTGTGGGGACCAGCCAGTGGTCCCCACAATGTAAATGGATTCATAAACATACTAAATGATGTTTCTTTGAAAATTTAAAAATGCAGAATGTCTCCTGTGATGGGTAGGTTTAGGGGCAGGGGCAGTGTAGAGGGATAGAATGTACAGTATGTACGGTATAAAAACCATTATGTCTATGGAAAATCCCCACAAAGATAGTGAACCAGACATGTGTGTGTGTGAGAGAGTGAGTGTGTTTGTAAATGAGTGAGTTAATGAGTGTATGAATGTGTGTGTGTGGGTGTGTGTGACTGAGAGAGAGAGAGAGAGAGAGAGAGAGAGAGAGAGAGAGAGAGAGAGAGAGAGAGAGAGAGAGAGAGAGTGTTTGTGAGAAATAAAAATATAAATAATAATAAATCAATAATATAGACAAAGTCAAGTGTGCAAACAAAGGTGTTGTGAACTTGACTGACTGTTCAAGAAATGAAAAAGCAAATATGTATTAAAAAAAAAAGGAAAAAAATAAGCAAATATTAAAACCATTGCTGAAAGATGTATTTCAGAAGCCAGCGAACGTTATCCAGCATTTAATCTGCATATTCATCAGTTGCACTGCACGGTGTCGACGCGGACCGCTAATAAACGCTCTTCTGCCAACATAAAGCACAGCACTGAATGCGCGGCTTGTGCAAAAGGGGCGGGAGGCGCGTGTTGTCTTGAGTCGTGGTGTAATGAATCCCTGGAGGCCGTGAACCAATCAAATCCCTCACCCTTTCCCCATAAGCCAATCAAACACCTTCACGCCTGTCAGCGATACCTGCCTCCTGCTATCCTCTACTCGACTACTACACTCAGAGGTTCAGTGAGGGTTACCGACTGGAGCCTTTTAGTCAGAGGACAACTTTTGCTTAAAAATAATCTGAAAAGCTCATTCTTTTTTCAGAGGTACGGCGTGACGTGACGTGTCGTGACGTTAAATGTGAAGTAAACGTATTTTAAATCCCATTACTTGGTCACATATCTCTCTTACGTTTGTCTCGTAAATTAGCCTCAACGCGACTGTCAGATCCACGTCTGCCTCAAAACTAAAGCGAATATCCGTTCAGAAACAGATGTGAAACTTTAAGTTAATTTCGAAAGAGCCCAGCAGCATGTTTTAATTATTAGTTTACATAAAACGAACTTTAAGCGAAGTCACATATTTCATTTCATGGTTATTGAACAGCACAACCCCGAGTAGGCTATGCTCTGTATCGTGTATGTCGGTTAGATTCACCACATCGCTCCATCAGTGTCCGTTAAAACAATATAGTCGGTAGTTTTTTTTAGCGCGTTTTGCTGTCCTGAGAAGAAACTGACGGTTGAGCCTGAGGGACACCGCTTTATTATGTCGCTTTTTTTACAGCAGGGCTGAAGGGAAATTTAAAAGACCTAAAAATAAAGTGTCGGTTTCTACTCCACAAAGAATCATTTGAACTTCCTACCGCAGAAGGAGAAGGACATAAATAGTTCTGACATGTGGATGTAATTTCAGAAAAAAAGAAAGGCAGACAGATGCAGAGAAATAAAACGCGAGCGGGAGAGAGAAAGAGAGAGAGGGAAGAGTTTGAATCTAGGAAAAGCCGTGAGAAAATATTCATAATTTCACAAGCAAACGATGTGATGGGAGAGGAGCGGATGGAAGCGAAATGACTGGCTCTTTGACGGTGCTTAAACAGACGTAAACATCAGAGAAATCCCATTGAATCTGACATCAATTTACGTGAACTTGAGTCGGGATGGGAGCCACGCTGATCGTACACACTTTAGGGTTCCTCTTTTGCGGCACCTTGCTGAGTTTCGTCTATGGTCTGGTAAGTTCGTTTCTTTCTTTCTTTCTTTCTTTCTTTCTTTCTTTCTTTCTTTCTTTCTTTCTTTCTTTCTTTCTTTCTTTCTTTCTTTCTTTCTTTCTTTCTTTCTTTCTTTCTTTCTTTCTTTCTTTCTTTCTTTCTTTCTTTCTTTCTTTCTTTCTTTCTTTCTTTCTTTCTTTCTTTCTTTCTTTCTTTCTTTCTTTCTTTCTTTCTTTCTGGAAAATGGTAATTTTCTACAGTCTTCTTTTAAAGCGCAAGGCTACTGATGTATTATTACTTATTACTGTCAGGGATCAAGGACACAGTGGTAATTATTGAAATATTATGTAGCATTTCGAGGTATCATTAGCCCTAAACAAGATTGTCTTCTAATAGCTTTGTCCCAAAAAATTATGTTGCAAAATGCCATACAAACCTAATTTTGCTCTTATTTAAAGGCACAGTATGTACGATTTTAGGATTAAAATATCCAAAAACCACTAGAACAATGTTATATGTTTTGTTGACTTGTGTACTTACAGAGAAAGAAGCAATTTTAACCAGGACAATGACATCATACCCGCATTACCCACCATGGAAACATCAAATATGCTTTTATATATGTTATGTTTTATTAGGCAGGTGAGCAACTGTTTGAATACATTCATGGACAGAAAATTAATATTGTTATATAGCTCAACACAGTTAGTCTTATTGTTTAAATCTGGTTTTCTTGATTTACCGCGAGTACCATGTTTTACCATGCCTAATATCGATCTAGCTTACTGCAGTGTGAACAAGTGAACAAGCGAATTGTCACAATCAAATAATGAATCTAATATGATAAAACAGTTATCCCACATACGCATGAACGGAAGAAGTGGAAGCGCTCGTCGGAGGTGTAATAAAAGCTCCGCCGAATCAAGTAGTGATGTGTCGTTCATGAACGATTTGTTCATTTTGAACGAATCCTTAATATGACTCGGGAACGACGAGTCGTCTCAGAGAGCGATTCGTTCATTTTGTATTGACCCGCGCATGCGCATTGCGCAACATCTTAGGCTATTTTTCAGATGTTTGTTGCAGATATCTTTTGATAATTGTATGAGAATTCCTACACAAAAAATAATATACAGTCAATAATACGACTGTAACTGTAATGCGAGACACTGAAACCGGGAAGCGGTCACGTGACAAAAGAACGAGACTAAGACCCAAAGACTGACTCGAGAGATGAACTGATCATTTTTGTTTCTGCATTCAGCCTATGGGGACTAGAAGGAACGACTCAAAGACTCGAAATGAACTGTTCAAATCTGTTTCCGGGGACTGTGACTTGTGACTGGGACTTGATGAACGAATCACTCAAACCCGAGACTCGAAATGAACTGATCAACTGATCTGTTTCCGGACGCATGTGTATTACACGGCTGTCACGGCCAGATCAGAGCATCAGACATGACGGAACTAACGGCTCGAACCTGAAGACAGACACGAGAGGTAAATGATTTGAAGAAAAAAAAAAAAAGAAGAACGATTTGGAACAGACTGCATACATAGACTAAATCAAGCTAAGCAATTAATTAATAATTTATTTCTCAAAGTTTGGCCATGGCTGCATTAGCTTATAGTTCATTTTTTTATTCCAAAAGTACTAAATGTGCTGAAAAATGAAAAATGTAATATTTTAATTAGATTCTGCTGAAATGAACGAAATGACTTGAAAAAAGATTTGTTCATTTTGCTGAACGAGATTCAAAGATCCGAGTCCGTAAAATGATCCGAACTTCCCATCACTAGAATCAAGTCATCAAGCTACGCATTTGTTTTGAATAAGCAACCTGTAGCGGTGACAAATTACATATTGTGCCTTTAAAAAAACAAAAACAAAAACGTGGACCCCTGATCCCATGATGGATGTTCACACAGTGATGTGGCAGATAAAGGATGTTGCTCTTTACAAACTTCACACATCAGTCAGATATGCACGGTATAATTAAAGCCACTCTACGGTGAAAGCTGCAGTTTTTCACAGGATGAACTGAAGGCGGTGCTTTGTTTCTCACTTATAAGCAAGATCAATTACATGTTAGCTAGTCATCGCTGTATATTTCATGCATTCAATCTATTCTCACTCACAAAGCCATCAAAAACTGAATCATGGTATAGCACTATATTCAAATTGCTTTCAACTGCATTCAATTATTCACATCCATTTGTAAAATTAGAAATGAGTTTTATACATGATCATCATAGATATATTTGAGCACCCAAGCCTACGCTTGCTCATGGTTTTTGTGGGCTCCAGGCAAGATCATAAGCACACTGTAGGTTGTTGACATGTCTATTTTCCTACAAATCCGTGTGAATGCAGCGCAGTTTAAGTGCAATGACTGGTCATCATTAATTAAGTCTTTTTCTATTTTAAATCACATTTTAGAATTGATCATTTCACCTAAATAGTGTAAACTATTGAAAGTACAAATAAATCATAAGGAAATTAATATGAGATCATAGTAACTGCTTGTATAATATTATTTGTTATAGATTTGATGTTAAAATTTGAAAAGTGACACTTGAAATTCCATGCAAACAACTTGAATATAAATGTATATAATATTGAATAGACTATCTACACATGCCTCACAGAGAGCAGGTCTTTAGTAGACAGGTTAGTTTGGTTAATGTACAGATTGATTGCCCACATTTTGACAGTCTTTGAATTCATTGCCCAGATTATTCTTGAGAAAACGGGACAAGCCTTTGGCAAAAGAACCACTGTTTCTGCCATCCCAAACATAGAAATTATAACTTTTCGGCTATTTGAAATGCTTTTTGAGTTTTCCTACAATTTGAGCATATTTGAGGAAGTCTGAAATCCGTGGATAATAATACAGTACTCAGTGTACCAGTGGTGCTGCATGACATGAATAAATTGTGCAGATTAAAATTTTTTGTTTGTTTGTTTCCCTGTGTTGATGTATTAATTGTGGCTTGGAGATTGATGCTATTTGTCAGGTATTTGTCATTTAGTGATTGAAATCTTATACCGTACTTTGCATTGTTTTTGGCTGTCAGCATCACTTTGTGTTTTTTATGTTATCTGTCTTTGAGTACTGTGTTGCTGGTGTTTCGATTGCAGAATGTTTATTCAGCAGTAACTGTACTAAAACCATTATGTATATCATGTGACGACCACCATTATAGTAAAAGTACAGTCACTGTAATTTATTGCAAAAACAGTACAAAAGCATCACAAACGGGTCATGTTGCATTCCAAGTCTTTTGAAGGCATACAATATTTTTATGTGAGAAACACTCTCAGGTTACATATGTAACCGATGTTCCCTGAGAACAGGGAACGAGACAAAGCGTCGTAACGACAGAGGTTTTGAACTCTCATTTAACAGATACATCTGACGCAGTCAGTCATGAAACGCATGAGAGCCAATAGCATTTCACAATCAAAGCTGATGTAGTGGTTCTTCAGGTTGCAATTTTTGAATGTGTTTGAAATTGAGACTTGATCATTAGTTTTCGGTCTGTTCCTCACACAAGACAATCGTTAGGACTCAGAAGACGTGGAGTGTTTCTATTCTTTTAATAAATTGTGATTGTAGTTGTTTCTGCCTGTCATATGCTGTTTTGTAGGCACTCAAATGTCTCAGTAGTTTAATGTAAATAAAATGATTGTGGCTGTTTAAATTGAAATTCATACCCCAACATATGTCATAATGACAAAATTATACCCTAGTATAATTTCATGAGGATCAATTCCCCATTGACGCCAAAGTTTTCTCATTAAAAGCAATGGAGATCCTAACAGTGACTCTACAGGCGTTTGACTGTGCTTCAGTTTTTGAGTCTTTGAGAGTGAAACGGGTTGTGTATACAGTCGTATGGATTGTGCCTATGATTTTTTCTTCCAAACGCATCTTCTAAAATACCACCAGCAGGTTTTCATCTTCAAAGAAGATGCACAGAATCTGGTCGAGCGTCAGATTTGCCGGTTAAGGAACCCACAGCTGAAGTAGCCTATGTTAGATCAGAAAATAACATTGGAATTAGATGTTGTATGTGATAAATAAAGCTTATTTACCAAGTGATTTTAAAAATAGATTTTGAGTTTTGAGTTTTGCTTGTTTTTTGGGTGGTTGCCGGGGTGTTTCTTTGTTGTTGCTAAGGTGTTATGATGGGTGCTGCTTGGTGGTCACTGGTGTTTGCTTAGTAGAGCAAGTCTTTATTATATTCCGTTCGCTATGGCTTTTTTAGATCACCAGAGTAAACTATATCAAAGTTGCCTAGCTCAGATGTATTTTTTTTATCTGTATTACACTAATACAATATTCTGCTGATCTTATCATCAGTTTGCATGCTTGTCTTTCACATTATTACGTTCGTTAACATATCTTCACAAATATGCAGTCACAGTATGTACACCAAAAAAGCAAGCAAATCAAATAGCCTTTGTGTTTATTCATTTCATAAACCTAACATTTGTTAGGTTTAAAGGTCCCGTTCTTCGTGTTTTTTTGAAGCTTTGATTGTGTTTACAGTGTGCAATATAACATGTGTTCATGTTTCGCGTGTAAAAAAACACAGTATTTTTCACACAATTTACTTATCTGTATACCGCTGTTTTCACTGTCCTAAAAACGGCTGATGAGTTCCTTGTTCTATGAAGTCCCTCCTTCAGAAATACGTAACGAGTTCTGATTGTGCCAGCGGTTCCCGTGTTGTGATTTGACCGCAGCTTAGCGAACGTGGCACGGTTCCTGTGTTGTGATTCGACAGCAGCTTAGTGCACGTAACTTGCACGGAAAGGTCACGCCTCTTAACGGGAGATATATATATGCGCTTAATGATCTCTACAGCGTCTCTGGGAAAGCCAAACAAAGGTGATTTAACTCCGCGATGAAAATAACAGCGTCTCGACGACATGGCGACAAACACAGTCAAACGCGACAATTCCTTTTCCCCACGCGACACTTCCTCTTCTCCACGTGGGACAGCAACAAGACCACGCCCCTTTTTTCGCGTATTCTTGTGGGCGGAGGTTAGTCTGTTCTACTGACGTAATTAATGAAGGAAGTACCAGGATGTAGTCCAAGCCGGCCGTTCGCTGTAGGCTTTGAAAGGGAATTTCTGTTAAATAAAATATCTCGCTTGGCAAATAACTTTGAGCTTTATAATTTTACAGGTATTATTTATACTCTAACAGCAACATTACACACTAACTAAAGTTTGAACAGTGGGATCACGAAGAACGGGACCTTTGACACAAGTGCACAATGACTAAAACATAGTTGTACAAAAGACAAATGTGCTGTGTCACATTAAAAGCAAGCAGAGCTCTGTTAGACATGTTTGACAGAATAAAAACTGGTCTACAGGATTTTTATCTACTCTATTTATCAGCGGATCAGTTGCAAATGCATGAGTCAGTTTGAAATGAGCTGTTAGATTAAGAGCCGGGCTCACTTTTGGAAATAGAGTCACTCTTTATATTCAATGGTTTTGTCTTTAATCTCATTCGTTGAACTAAAATGAATGAATGAATTAAAACCAGGAACTCTGAAGTCTGAACCCTTCAAAAGGATTTTGCATTGCCGATTCTGATTTTTCTACCAACAAATTGCGATACCATTTTTTGGGGGGGTAGTTTATTTGCTCTATAACAAACAAACAAACCAACAAACACATTTAATCTGTAGCCATTTGAAATTAGAGGCAACAACCACTGCAGTTTGATCATGTGATTTCGGGAGTGAGTACGCTCAATGTGCGCGCGTTTGGCTGCCACTTCATTCCAACACTTGGGCTGTTTGTCCATTATCCTGTCTAAAATGTATGTTTTTACGTCTTACTCTTATAAATGGACTTTTCCCGCTAATGGGACAGCAGTAATTTCTTTGGGTACCGCTAAACGCAAAGCAGTTATACTGTATATGCCATTGAAACTTGTCTGAATACAGTCAGCCATTACATTTATATAAGATCCCACCCCCACCCCCAATCCAATATTTATATTTTTCTTGATATATTTTACACATTGTGAACAGTGAACCATGGAGCCTGGTACAGAATATGTTCTGAGCTGTCATCTCTTTCTGCGTCTTCACCGTGTCACGTCTCTGTGTTAACGTCTTGTTTACCAACTTCGTAATATTTCCACACAAATTAGATTTTGGGAAATGATTGCAATGCTGTTTGTGTGCAAGTCCGGAATAAAGATCAGCCAATTAAAAAAAAAAAACACCAATTATGTGTTTGGTGAAAAAAACGCCCATGTTCCATTTATGGTGCATTTCTATTTAATACATCAACCAGTCACTGTCAGAAAGTCCTGAGTAATCAATAACCTTCAGGAATCTTCTGGTCTGCCAAACCGGACATCCCATTTTACTGGTCCTTTAAACTAAATTACAGAAAGAGATAATAAAATAAGCATGCATCATTTATTTGTACTGTAACTGGATTAAGACCAAGTAATTGACAATCATATAGACTATGGACGATTTAAGAAACAGTCACCAAGAGCTGATTTAATAATATTTAACCTTTGGGTGGTGAGGATTCTTTTTTTCTTTTTGTATTTAAAAGTATTTGCAATTTTCATCAGTTGAATAAATATTAAAATGTAAAAACAAAAAACTGCATGAATCAAATACACAGTGATCCATATTGAAGCTGCAAAAACGTTATTTAGTTTAGAGCAGTGAGCGATTCTCTCTTTTCCTTTGCTGTTTGATTTACATTAAGGATAGAGATAGCAGATATGATACAGCACATTGAATCCATGCTGACATTGTTTCACCATCTTACCTTTCGATGCGTATGAATTAAAGGGATAGTCCACACAATATTTATTTTGAATAATGTTGATAACCAAACAGTTTTTTCCACATATTTTTCATCCATACTATGGAAGTCAATGGGAATCGAAACTGTTTAGTTAATAACATTCTTCAAAATATCTTCCTACATGCCTTGTTATAAAACCACTATTTTAATGAAAAAATAGCAAACGCTTCAGTCATGTAAGCTTTCTCAAATGCCTAATAATCAATACTATGGATTCTGATTGGCCATCAATGTTTTTATCGGTCATCAGCTGGGAAAATCCTTCTGAAAGTGATTCCAACAATATAGTTTCATTAGTTGTGGTGTGCTATTCTTGTACATTTAGAATGATTTTTAAAACTATATCTTTATTGTTATCCTTTTGGTTATTGTCCTTGGTGTGATCGGGACTGTACTGTAGATAGTTCATGTTTTAAATGGAGTATGCTACTTGCTGTTCATAATACTGTATCATATATTCAAGAAATAAACACCTCTAAATAAGTGAGTGGTAAAGCTTGAATGTGATCAAATGGGAGTCTCTGGAAAAAGAGATTATGACAACTTCCTAAATAAATGAGGAAAAGCAGTTACAATTCATCCTCAATAGATGGAAAGACATCCTTTCACAGACACAGACTATATATATTTATATACAGTATTATTTAGGGAGTAACTCAAGTGGCAACAGTGAAACATGAAACTAAAATTAAACAAACTCACAAGTTATAGCCAACCATTTTCCAAAGCTGTACCAAAGTTAAGTAGGATCACATTTAGGTCACACATAGTGTGTCCATAGAGGGAATTATAAACCACCTGACAATGATGTAAAGGTGGAAGAAAAGTAATGGTGAAGTTCATTTGACCTGCGGTAGGTCCTCTGTGCTTCAGAACGCATTTATGTCATACTTCAAGTGTGAACTTATGAACCTGCACATGACAGTGGGCCGGAAGCAATGGTTTATAGTCTTTTAACTCTTTCCCCGCCAACGGGTTTTAAAAAAGATGGCCAGCATTTTTGGTCATTTTCACAAGTTTCATGCCCCCCAGCTTATTTTGTTGTATTAATATCTGAACATGCAATTTATCAAAATAAAGAACAAAGTCTCTGCTTTTAATCAAAAAACGTATTGAATGTGAGTACATTTCATAAAAAAGCAACATTTTGAGCAAAAAGCTAAGAAAATCATGTTTTTGTCAAAGACTACGTCCAGATGGATTTCAGAATGATGATCAAAACACAGATGGAGTAGATGGACTCCATCAACATCCCCAAACCTTCACAGTCCTACAGCCCATCCTGGGTTGACATTTCATTAACATTAGGCAGTTTTGATTCATATGCTGTTTAAAATAATCACATTATTTTATATGCATATGATTAAATGTGATTTCGCTTGTTTCTGCTTCTTCTTCTTCTTTTGATCAGGAGATTCAATACTCTTTCAGAAGATGTGTAATAGTGCCCCCTATATAACATTGAAAACATTGAAAGAGTTAAAAAGGCAAACATTTTCTTACCTACACATTGTTTTGCTCCAGAAGACATTTATTCATCACATGAACAGGAGATGGAAATGCATTTGCTGAATAAATTCTGATGTAGCGAACATTAAACCCACATGCCTAATCGGCTGTTCCGCTGATTGTGTCAATAATGTTGCATAACATTTCAAATATGGCCTCTGACATTCTGAAATATCGTAGCCAAAGGTTCTGAATAAAATGTCTGGTCACTACGACCTCCCAAAAATCCTGCTCACATTGTCTTTTCCATATGTACAGGGCTTGATGTCGTTGTAATGCCCTTGCTGCTAGTGCTTCTGTGCATGGCATTCAATTTGGCGAATGCAACCTGCATTGCTAGTAAATTTATAACTTAACCAATCTTAACTATTGTCTTACTCAATCGTAACTTGCAGTCTCCATTTTCTATGCGTGCCTTGTTGTATTTACTGTTACTAAGTTACCAATATCACCGTCATCTGCTAATTCGCCTTCATATTTTTAATTTTTTTGTGTGAAATTGGAAAGATTCGCTTCACATTTGGATGGAAGCCAATGATAAGAGAGTTGGGGTGGAGTATATACCTTTAATACCTATAACACAGATTAATTAACACTTTGGCTGCCTGCCCTGCTGAAAAATCCAGCAGTGCTGGTCACCAGCATTAGGTACGTTTTGGATCCTGGTTTTCTGGTCATGCTGGTGACAAGAAAACCAGCATCCAAGCAAAACTGACGGTTTGGTACGTACCTCGGTTTTGAAGTCACAGTTCGGTACAGGTTTGGTACAGCAGTTTTACAAAATTGCTTTTTATTTATTTTTATTAATATTTATCAAACCAGATCCTCTTCAGACCAGGCCAATAAAAAGTCGATTCGTCAAACCGTTCTCTAAAAACAACTGTAATACAATAACTAATTCGACAAAGTGCCTACCAAAATTAACATGAAGCTGGATCTCCGCTACACACTAGCGTATTCTGTCTAAACTTGGTGTGTATTATGACAACCTACATGCAGCTGCTGAGGCTACATGCAGAGCTTCGGGCACAGTGCTACCTAGTGGTCCGGAGATACGAAAAATTAGACATCAAATCATAAAAATGGTCTCTTTAGATTCGGTGCAACATGCCGAGTTGAACAATACCCAATTTCCCATATCCGCCATTTTGGACGTCATTAATTTTGAATTTTGTTGTAAAATGCTATATCCTAAGAACACATTGACATTTCGTTACGAAACTCTGTATGTGTCTTCGGCTCCATGCCCTGGAAATACTCAAAAGATTTAGTGGCAAGTTATAATATGATTTTCAAAAATGCAGCACTGCAATGTCAATGTGAGCATGATAGAGAAGATAATCCAAAATATCTACCGACTGACAAATTTCTTCTAATTTCTGGAACAGTAACAGTGATCAATTGGCCAGAAATCAAGGCTTTTGTGGTTCAGCGTTTGTGGGACTCTGCTGAACTTCTGATATATGACAATTAACTCTCAGCAGATTCTGTTCCATATTGCTTGATTGTGTGGAAAACAAAAACACAGAGGAGCACTGCTTTGCCTGCTTACACATGCAGCCTTTAAAATGGCAACGATTGTGGGTTGTGAGTTGCGAGAAGGTGAGCCACTCAGATACGATCTAAAAGAAAAAGAGAGAGAGATCCATCTCTGTAGGTCACCCAGCATGCCTTGTTATAGAAAATGTTGTCTAGACTAAGTGACTCACTATGTTCCTGCATTTATTAAAAAGGAAATGCAACTTCTCAGGAGCAGTGGCATGCAACTAATGCCCGCCACATGACAAGTTGTTACTTCGCTATACTCAGCTGCAAGCATATTTGTCCACAGAATAACACTATGTTCTCTTGTCAATGAGACAAATGCTGTGTCCCAACAGTTAGGCTTCACACTTAGCCAGAATGACAATAACAAAGGGTCTAGTTGCAGTTTGTACTCACTGCAGGAGGTGATTTGGGAGATCCAGCTGCTATTATAGTCGATTAGGAGGACAGATGCAGCTGAATTTATCACTAATTCACTAATGTGTGAATCTGTGTTTCTCAAGATATCGATAAGATAAAAATTATCGGCCAAACGTGGCTAGTTTAAAATGGGAATAATTAGAAACCGTGCTGGACACAAAGAAGAATGATAACTACGTCTCATAGTACTATACAAGCTAAAGTATCACAATATTGTATTGTAATTCCACCACATAGTGTTCAGTTTATGACAAATCTTATCCTAACTATGTCAATATTTCCATTTTATCCATTTCTTTTATATTAGTTGAGTCATATAATGGGAAATATACAAACCTATAGATTGTTAAATTAAATATGTATTGATTATTTGGTAAGAACATGGAAAAAATAAAGTACAAAATAACATTTTAACTCATGTAAGTGCTCCAAACGAACACACCCGTCTCTATGACACCCATGTTCTCGATTAAGGAGCTTTTTCTTTTTATTTACCATTCAGTATTATTGTTTTAATACAAAGATCTATCCTGTCCTTTTTGCTTTTAAAACTTCAGCACAGTGTGCGAGAAACATGGGAGAGAGTTTATTGTTGTTATCCAAAGTATGTATCTATTTTTAATTAAGTTTTTAGAAGTCCTTTGGACAGACGACTAATTGAATTGTACTTTCTTCAGAAGAAGAATGTTTTTGAGATAAAGGAGATAAAGAGATAAAAACTTTTGGACACATCAGCAGTCAAATACTTTGAACATTTGCTCAATATTTGCATGTGCTCCTTTTACAAATGTAAAGTAGAAGTCATGTAGTGTTATTTTGAGCCCCCATCAACAGAATGGAAAGATAATAAAGATGAGATGTATCCATTGTGACAAAGTATTCTCCATTTCACAGAGTGTATCTGTGCAATAGGTTGTTTAAAATATGGAGTGTCATTTCTTATTATTCCTCATACATATCCTATTTATGTTTTTGCTGAGATTCGTATCCATGGGCACTATTGGCAAATAAAATACATAAATAAGCCACTTACTTAATGTAGTTGCAAAAGATGTTTACAGCAATACAAAACATTGCACTTTGAATTGGTTTCTTCTGAGGTCTCAAGCATCTTATACAGTATGCAGGACAAGTAGGACAAGACAGTTTTTTGTTTGTTACTATACCCATACAATCTTTTCCAGAAACATCCAGTAGTGCAATATAAATTAGTGAACAAATTTACCCCTTATTTTTTCTCCAGCTCTTCACAGCAAACAAACATTGGAGTCTGATCTAGTCTTACAGCGCTCTGTTTGTGCTTCCGCTGGATTTTCTTAGAAGGGCTAAGAATTGACAGCGTGTACCGCTTTACTTTATCAGCAGTGTTTTCACAGTTACTATGACAGCTCTGACCTTCAGGAAGAATTCCCACTGATTGGCTCTTCCATTTGTGTTTCTATTACTAGGTACAAATTGTAATGATTGCAATCAGACTTTCTTTTTTTTTTTTTTACTGAATTCATGCCTTGTAACCTTGCGAGCACTTGATAGGAGAAACCAATGTGTCAGTTGTAGAGTAATGGTGTTTGCCATGACACATGGCTCTAATTCAGTAGGACACTGTGCAGTACAAAAGGGTGAAATTGTAGTCAAATCCTTTGAAAACTGAAGTCCTAGTGCATCTGTGTAGTGGTGAGTTTCCTGAGCACTGTCCCAATCCTCCATTGGTCAGACAAGCAGAAGCTCCTGCCTCAAGCTCGCACCATTGGTTGAGCCACCCTGCTGAAGAATCACTGCATATCATATGCAAGAAAAAAGTAATTTCTGCTTATATATTGCACGCCAAACATAGATTTGTGCCATTGATACGCACTTTCATGAGATCAGGCTCCATAAAGCTTACTCAAAGGAGTCAACGTTCCTCTACAAGAGCTAAATACTAAGCTACCATACTAAGGATAAAAGTAATTTGAAAGAAATATACCTCAATTGAAAGTGCTATCTTTCTTTCGGAATATTCCAAATTTGCAGCCGGTCTGTGGTCTGACATACAGCAAGTGTTGGCACCAGTTCATGACTGAGAGCTCATAATGCTCGTGTTAATAGTTAAGGCCTCAGTTTCACTGGCGTGGTAAAGCAATATGATGGTAGTGTTTGACTCAGGAAAATGTTGTTTACTTGACTTCCCTTGACCTTTGCAAGGATTTTCCCCCCACCTTTTCCACTCAAAGAATGTTGGAGTGTGAGTAACTCAATGCCAGTTTTACAGCAAAGCTAAATAGGTGACACAGCTAGCACAAATATTTCAACGAGAAGCGTTTTGCCTGTCAGATTTTTGGATGCAGTCCATGATGTGGCGAGCCCTGTGTAAAGGGACTCATGCATTTCATTTATGCTTTATACATTGATGTCTCCTTGCTGGCTACTGATGATTCTTTTTGGGCATCTTATATGTAGGAGAAATGAAAAAAAAAAAAAAAATACCAGAAATATTTGGGGAAGGCATGTTAGACTGATACCGTAGCTGAACGTTTCACTTTCACTCATTGGTTTGGACCATTTGATGTAATTTTGTATGAAATCGTTTTTTTTATCTTAGGTGCCCAGCCCACCGGTGATCCACACCCGGTTCTGCTTTAAAAGGTCTAGGGTACAGTTTATGGGTCCTCTACAGTTTGAAGGTAGTTTGAGCGCAATCCATCCTGACACACAGAGGTGAAACACTATGGATGACGCATTACAGGGTTTCCAGCTTTCACGCATTCTGTCACGCTCTGCCTCACACTCACACAACTCAACTAAATCTCACACCAAATAACAAGACGATGCAAAATAAAAGGGCACAACCCAACTTGTCTTCAACTATATATTAGTAAAAAAAATTTAAGAGGCGCTTACCGTGTCAGATGCCTGGCTTTACTATTTAATGAATTTGAGCCCAGCGCATAACTTACATTACAATGTTCTCATGTTCATTTCACAACAGTTTGGCAGAATAGTGTGTAACTAAACCAAACAATATGAATAATAATTTCAAAACGTGCGTGCATGCTTGTCAAAAAGGCAGAGCGCAACAGAGAAATGAATGCAGTCATTTTGATCAAAATTGCACAAAAACATTAGTACATAAAAGTAACTGTAATAGGAGTCCTTTACATTTAGAACAATAAATGAAATGTTATTGTCACGTTACTGTATTCAGAGGACTGAATGTGTTACACTTAGATTACGCTTTTATTCCTTATCTGGGTTGTTGATAAATAAGCTGTAAAAAAAGGCTTTTTTTTGTAAAACACCACTTTTGACGAAAAAGTGCATATTGTGCATATGCATATAGTCTGGTGTTTGAGAAAATATAAGGGGTCATTAACTTTGTCAATTCTTCCACTGTTTTTTGAAAAATTTTACTGAAACGTGTACTATGGTGAGACAGACAGAATTAAGAATAGGCTATAGGGGTGTCGCACCAACAGAAATTAACACTTTTATTGTGGATCCAAAAAAGTTAAATATTTGAACAATTCTGAGACAAAATCTTACCATGTCATGGGCTTCACAGTAACATGACCGTGAATGGGTTCCTTCAACTAATTAAACTTGTCAGTGGAATTGCCGATTTAAAATCAGGATATGGTGTCACACCGGAGGACATGGTTTCCAGTGACAAAATGTATCAAGTTCCTACGCTTTTAGAAATATATGTCAAATATATATTATTTGAAAAAAATATATATTGTTATTGTTCTAAAATAGACACTTGTAAAATGATGCCAAAAAAAAT
This sequence comes from Romanogobio albipinnatus, assembly GCA_023566225.1. Classification (NCBI taxonomy): domain Eukaryota; kingdom Metazoa; phylum Chordata; class Actinopteri; order Cypriniformes; family Gobionidae; genus Romanogobio; species Romanogobio albipinnatus. The sequence continues at coordinate 37,956,241 of CM042244.1, read as the reverse complement.
GGTTAACATTTTTATGCTTTTTTTGTTTATTTATAAAAGTTGTAATGTATTGAACCATGCGTGAGACAGTCACACCATAGGACAATTTTGAGATTTGGCTCAAAAATGTACAAAATCTAAAGACAAAGCAGTTTTAAATCAACAGGTCCATGTAAGACAAATAAATGTTTAACCATTCACTGCATTTTAAATTATGACAATATCCATTTTTATCTTGTGACAGTGCCATGTCACGTCAAAAACCCTTCTACAATTTATTCATTTTAAACTGTATTTCTGCTGTGGACAAACAAGCTTAGGTTGTGTAGCCGTCAACACTTTTATATATCATAACATGTAGGCCTATATAATACAATCTGACTGGCTGGTAATATCATTAAGCTAACTAACTAGTGCATGTGATTTTTAAAGTTAGTTGGGACAGTTTCTAAAAAAGTACAACAAATATTTGGGTAATTTGCATTATTCTAACAACATTTTAAATTAATTGTTGCATCTTTAAAACCCTCAAATATGTGCATGTCATTGATTCAGTCCACGTCATCAAAATCTCACTCCAGCCAGGCAAGCACAGCTATATAATTTGCACTTTTTTTCTACGTATTATTGTACAATGCATTTCTAATAGCTGCGCTAAATGAATTGTCATTGATCATTTATGATTCTTCAAATCTCTTGCAGTGCATCCACGGCACACAGGTGTCATTCTGTGCATGTGGGATTTGAACGGACAAATACTTCAATAATGCAGCTTGACTGGCATATCTCCTCCTGAATCATTAGCCACTAGTGGTACTCGTGTTGATGACGCAAACATACCACAGTTCTTACCCATAAGTACAATGTGAAAAGAGACCTGTGGGGGCAGGGGAGGATGGTGAAATTGAGCTTAGGTTCATACCATGCAATTGAACCAAGTGTGAATTAAACACAAAATACACACAACCAAGACACTAGGGTCATTATCTCAGAAAGTAGGAGGCAGTTTCCTTTTTGCTATGCTTCTGCATATACCTGCTATTAAAAGTTTTTTTTTTTCTTTCATGTGTCTGGTTGAAATGATGTGTGCCATATGTGGGCAGCTGACAGGTTTCAGAGGGATCTGTGTGAAGAGGACCGTCTTTTTAGATACTAGGGAAACATGTCAAGATACTGTAACAAACCTTAGGGAATTGTTGCTGTCTCTTTGCTGGTTATCACATGATATACTGGCTCACACATTTTATAGACAATTACAGCTGTGAAACTTTACATCTGACACATTTATGATTGCAGATTATCATATGGCTAAATCTATGTATACACCAAACTACCACTCTTTGCACAGCTGCCTGAGCTAGAGTTGTAGAAAGTAACAAACACTTGATGCATTCACAAACTTATATTGTCTTTCTCTGTCGTAGTTCCTGCCTTCAGGCATGAAAAGCATAAACAGCACACAATGGCTTGACGGTGATTTATTATGAACTGTCGAAAGTGTCCTAACCAGACGTGAGGCGATGCCGCAACAATTTAATGCTAAAATAATTTATTGTAAGTTTGAATATAATTTTGCGTGATCTTAATAGCCGTACTGAAAGCAACAATTGATAATTCATTTCAGATCTCAAAAATAAATGAAAGGAAACAAGAACGTTTGACTGTGAACAAATGTGTGTTTTTTATGTTAAAATGGTTTAATATTTATGAATTTGGTTGCCATTCCGAATGCAGTGCACTTGAGCATCCACTCAAACCCTCTTCTGATTGGCTGTGTTTATGTCTTGCCTCGTTGTCGCGGTGCATCTAGTGAGGACAGACAAATTGCTTGTCACATCGTGCGTTGTTAGTGTCTCTTGTCACTTGGTTAAACTGTTAGCATCCATGTTTCTTGTTCACAGCCACAAGCTGCCAAACCTTTGATCTAGTTATCTCTATACACCAAAAACAGTTCAGAAGTGAGTCTTCTTATTCCGACAGTTCAGACAGAATGGCATGCTTTCGATGGCTTTGGCTCAATCAATTTGACTCAGTCCACTGTGGATGTTGTCTTCTTTCCTATCGATGTCCTGGCCCCAGAATTCCCGGCAGCTCTGCATTCCACAACTCCCAGGTTGACAGAGTAGTGTTACCATGTGAAAAATCTCACTCATGAACTTTTGCTTCTCCACTTGTTTTTCCTGCTACTTTCTTTTTTCTTGCCCTCGCCCTCTAGTAGCAAGAATTAATTTGAGTTAAAGTGGACCTATTATGCCTATTATTTTACAGAATCTTTATTAGGGTTGGGTATCATTTGAATTTTAACAATTCCGATTTTGCTTTTCGATTCTGATTATTATCAATTCCTAATTTCGGACCCACTTTATATTAGGTGTCCTTAACTACTATGTACTAACATTTAAATTAATCATTGACATACAATGAACTTATTGTGTACATACATGTTTTTACATTGTACGTACATTACACGTAATTAAAATTTTGACATTTATAATTACACTGTTGACACTTTCCTTACACATAACCCTACCCTTAAACTTACCCATACCACTACAAATGTCCCTAACTTTACCCGTATCCCATCTCAATATCAGCAAAATAGTTTTGCAATACAAAATTATGAACACAACATGTATATTGTACTTATTGTTTGATGTAAGTACATAGTAGTTAAGGCCACCTAATATAAAGTGGGACCCTAGTTTCAATTCCAATAAGTAAAAAAAAAAGGACACTTACACAAGGATCTATAAATACTGCAGCAAAAACAACTAGCCTAACTAATATACATTTCCAGCATTATTAAAGACAAAACTCAGTAATTAAAAAAGAACAAGTAAACACGGCAATTACACAAATAAATACATCTGAACAAAGATACGATTGAAATAAACAGTGTTTTAAGATTTTCACGTATTCAGGTACAGAAACTATAATCAAAAGTAAAATAACACTGCACTTTATGAATAAAATATACATTACAAATATAGTTACAAAGTTATTCAGTCAAGAACAGCGAGTGAATTTCTCTTTGTCTTTTGTTGTTTTTACGGCAGCAGGAATATTAGGCTGCTGTCACTTTAAGATCTGCACGGATCCAATACACTGTTACAGGTGCATTTTCTTTCTCAAGTGTTGACGTAAGACATAACCGACTGTGTTTACGAGGATATTTGTACATATATTTGTGTGTATTTGTCCATTCAAGTGCAAAAAGATGTGGAAGAGAACAGCGTGTGAGTCTTCGTGCGCGTCCTCTTCCCATTCTGTCGGTAACGCTTTGTTTAGTTCCTGACTCTATGAAGCCTCTTCTTCTGAAAAGCACAATGTGCTCTGATTGGTCGGCTGGAGCAGTGTGTTATGATTGGTCAAGAGCTGTTGTGTTTGGAAAATGTCCCGCCCCTTACCATAACTGCCAGTTTCAACACACGACTATTTCAACCAGGCCCTGTCCCTTCATTAAATGAGGAATATTGTGATGTGTTTGTTCCCGGAAGAAAACTCGAGACTACAATGGAGGCGTTTCTGGGATTTCATAAACACTGACACTGATATAGAGAAGAACTCCCGCTGGAGAGACTCTGGAACAGCAACATTACACGCTAAAGAAAGATGAAGATGGAAAAGAGCAGAATAGCTCCTCTTTAGAGAATAATCACCAGACACCCTGGATTTGTTATACAGCCTCTTCACCAGGCGGCACCAAACTCTTGGCAAACTCTTGATGGCTGTGAAGCGGGAGCAGAGGGCTTGGGTGGGGGATTCTTAAAAGGACCTTTATTAGTTTCATTGCAAACCTCAGGGGCTTATGGGAGTTTGTAAGTATGCAGTTCACTGTGCTAGATTTTCCAGCCAGCAGTCTCAATAACACTTAGTCAAAAAATACTAAGCGATTCAATATTTAGATAGCAGAAAGGCCTTGTCCTCCGCAAATGCAACTTGTGAATATTATGCTATTTAATAACTATGCTCCTGGCTTGACACCATTGCACAGATTACCTCTGCATTTATTTTCCCTTGCTTCTTTGTAGCTTAGCTTTTGTGCCTGAGGAAAGTGAGGAGTTTTGTATAATGTAGGACACTATTTCTTTCCCAGGGAAGGTGCAGTATTCCTGTATAATGAAATGTTTTGTAATGCAAGGTGATAGGGTGCCTATTCTGTACAGAGACAGTGAAGAAGTATTGCAGGGTCTCCAGGTCTGTGAGTTATGGTTTGAGTTGAGTCACTGCGTGTGAGTGCTAGCTTCATGACGATGTAGCAAAACACTGGGGTTCATTTATCCAGTGCCCCGCGCCCTTGTGACTGCTTGTTAATATATGCAGAGACCATGTGCAGTAAAAGCTGCACTATCAGTGCCACAACCTGCATTCCTTCATAAGGCTTCTCTCGACACAAACAATCTGCTTTTCCTCATGAAGGTGAAGATAAACAAAGTAAGAGATCCCTCTTCTCAATGCCTCCAACCATTTGGCTCCGTTCTAGTTTGTAACAACCACTTTTTTTCAATAATCCAATCAATTCCTGATGGATAAAATCGAGTACCATCCTACATTTTCTTCTCCCTCAGAAACATGCCATATTATAGAAGTAAAATAGATTTTAATGTTACTTTGAGGTCTGGTCAACTTTTAGTAGAAAATGTCACAGACACATTTAATTACTTCAAAAGGCCCAATATGTATGTTTATACATTATCTCTGTCTTTACATGCACATGAACTTTAATGACATCCCATTCTTAATCTGTAGGGTTTAATATGCAGTTGCCCCACCCTTTGCAGCTATAAAAACCTCACCTCTTCTGGGAAGGCTTTCCACAAGGTTTAGGAGTATGTCTTTAGAAGCGCATTTGTGAGGTCAGGCACTGATGTTGGACAAGAAGGCCTGGCTCGCAGTCTCCGCTCTAATTCATCCCAAAGGTGTTCTATTGGGTTGAGGTCAGGACTCTGTGCAGGCCAGTCAAGTTCCTCCACACCAAACTCGCTCATCCATGTCTTTATGGACCTTGCTTTGTGCACTGGTGCGCAGTCATGTTGGAACAGGAAGGGGCCATCCTGTTTCAAAGTTGGGAGCATGAAATTGTCCAAAATGTCTTGGTATGCTGAAGCATTAAGAGTTCCTTTTACTGGAACTAAGGGGCCAAGCAAAACCCCTGAAAAACAACCTCACGCCATAATCCCCCCTCCACCAAACTTTACACTTGGCACAATGCAGTCAGGCAAGTACCGTTCTCCTGGCAACCGTCAAACCCAGATTCGTCCATCGGAATTTCCAGACAGAGAAGCTGTATCCAACGCTTTGCATTGCACTTGGTGATGTAAGGCTTGGATGTAGCTGCTTGGCCATGGAAACCCATTCCCTGAAGCTCTTTCAGGGCTCTACATAGCAACCATGTCGGGCGCATTTGCGCCTGAAAAAGACTGTGTGTGACTGCGGAAAAATATTTAGGCACACCGGTGCGAGTGACCCGATCGATTCTCATGAACAGATGTATAATACAATCGGAATAAAATCTACAACTGCCAAAGTGCATCAACACCGACTGAGCAACTGTTACGTTTCGTGCTGCAATCAACTGCTTTTCATTCCTTCTGTCAGCAGAGCATGTGCAAAAAATGTGTGCGACTGACTACACTTCACAGATTGTTTACAAGGTGAAGCGGGTGTGACGACTCGTGCTGATGTTTCTTTGCAGCCAAGTTCAAATTAATTAGAAATACCACATTTGGATTATCTTAAACAAGGTCGTAAATTAATGGGGGCTTGGGGGAAAAATGCCACCAAAAATGTATTAATAAAAAATAATTTAAAAGCGCCCCTGTATGAGTTCTTGATTGATCTTTATCAGCTGCAGTCCATAACTTTTATTGTGCTTAAAAATGACTAGATGTATATATGAGTGAGTGCATAATGAATCCATTTTCCAAACCATGTTTTTATCTTACCCTGAATCACTACGGTACACATATAATAAATGTTTATATACTGACTATCGAGTTTGGGTCGCAGCGCTGTGGAGGAGCACAGTCCCTGCGTGATTTGCCATAGACATAAACAGAGAGAAGTAGCTCCGGCTGCAATGTTCTTCCGCAAGATGCGTGCAGTTATGTTTATTAAGCGCCAGAGCGTCTAAAGTTATGGACTGCTATTGCTACGAGTATTGGCATGATTGCAAATGTGATACTGATCTTGCACAAAAGTCCAGTAGACAAGTTGATATTAAGTAACAACATTTTAGCCACAAAACTGCATTTTGTGAAAATCAAAACTACACCAGAAATGTTGCGCATCTCCAAGCGGTTCGATTCGAATGAATCTGCGTTTGAACGATTGATTGAATGAATGACTTGCACATAGACTTGACGCCACCTACTGGCTGTGTTAATTTCATATTTATACTTTGTATGGACTTTTTATTTAAAATATAAATCTTTTAATTAAGTTTAAGTTTAACTTGTACATAGCTTATTTCTAAATTCAAAAACTTATATTTAAAACATTCATACAACATTATTTACCCATGAGCTGCATTGAGTCTATGTAAATGTTTCTAAACACCACTTCAGATAGAGCTGGTGTGCCACTTCTACAGTGCAAAGATTGATCTTTTGATGCTGATTTAATTAGATTGGTAACAGTCTGGTTGTGTCTTATTGATGTAAATGAATTTATTGTTTAAATTAACATTTAAAAAAAAAAAACTTTTCTATTTTAATTGAAGAAATTGACAAAAGATGATGCATACATTTAATAAGATTAGAAAAAAACATGGCTCTTATAATGGTAAAAATGCCCATGGACGTTCATTTAAAGGGACAAAGATCGTCCTGTAATGGGAAAGTTATAATTGGAATGCATGTTATTGATCAGAAACTGCTCCACACAAAGTTTGGAGGTCTTTAGCTGTTGACTCTGCAGAAAGTTGGCGACTTCTGTGCACTGTGCGCCTCAGCATACGCTGACCCCGCTCTGTGATTTTACATGGCCTACCACTTCGTGGCTGAGTTGCTGCTGTTTCCAATTGCTTCCACTTAGTTATAATGCCACTAACATTTGACTGTGGAATATTTAGTAGTTAAGAAATTTCATAAATGGACTTATTGCACAGGTGGCAACCTATCACGGTACCACACTTGAATTCACTGAGCTCCTGAGAGCAACCCATTCTTTCAAAAATTTTTGTAGAAGCGTCTGCATGCCCAGGTGCTTGATTTTATACACCTTTGGCCATGGAAGTGATTGGAACACCTGAATTCAATGATTTGGAGGGGTGTCCCAATACTTTTGGCAATGTAGTGTACGCACAATTGTTTATGTTCACAAGATACTGAATTCACAGAATGAGATTAATTAATGCCATCACAATTTTTTGACTAAGTTAAACTAATTATATAACATTATATCGGTTTCATTCTGTTGTGTGTGAACACTGTCACACGATGACATTCACTGTGTTTAATTCATACTTGTTGAGATTTATATGAATGCAGATGACTTCTTTCAGTGACTCTATACTTTTTTAAATACTTTAATTAGCCTCATCTGGATTTTAATTGCCATTAAATCACCCTTCTAAATGGACTAAATGTTCTAAATGTTCATGCTGCTTATTGTTTTGACCCGGACATGTATGATTCAAAGAAGATTCTTCAAATATCTCTAAATATGTACATATGTAATAGCAATTATTTTAGACTTTGTCATTACATGAATGATTGTATGTGCAGTGTCTGCAACATAAAAAAGAATGCATGCATAAAGATTATGCAAAAATACCTCTGTGTGAAAACTCACACTTTGTGTACTGAGAGAATATAATGCTAATCAAAACAACAAATTGTTATGTTTTGTGGCTTTAATAAATACAGTATATTCGCCTGAAATAATGGTAGTGTTCATTTATGATGCATCACTGCGTGACTTCCTTGAGGCCAATGGTGGAGGGTTTTCTAATCTGTGTGACACTGTCATTGCTTACTGTGGGAAATACCTTCAGGCTCTTCTTTAGCAAGGTCTGTCAAACAATATGCACCTAAAGGAGGTACTGAGTTACTGAATACACAAAATAAAACAATGCTTTAGTAGAATTAATTCTGCTTTGCATTGGCATTTATCATTTCAACATGACTATCAAAATGTCCTGGAAACACACTAGTCTTTAGTAAGAGATATTGCCTGACAGACTACTGTAACTGCTAATGCTGGATTAATCACATAAGCAAAAACAACTTATGCAAATCAGAAACTCTACTTGAACTATAGCAGACAATAGTCAAAGAAGTGGCACTCATTTTGACTCAAAAGGGTCATGAGGGTCTATTTATGTAATTATTATTTGTGTATTCAGAAATGTTTCATGCGCTTCTCGAATTGTGCATCCATGAAACATGGCACAGGGGCAAACTCAATGAATATGACTAGACAGAAATACATTTGACCTTGCTCAAGGTTTACTTACAATAGGCAATTTAACTGGCTAATCAAAGGGGTGAGAGACATCTCCTGATAATTAGGCAGTCTCTGATTAACACCCATTGGGATGCCAACATTCACCCCTGAGTGCTCTTTCTGTCCTCGGTCCTTGGTTCCTCGACTCCAATCAGCCACTTCCACGAAACACAGACTGGTTTCCTCTGACCTCTGCCAGTTCACAGCAGGCTGCCCCTTTGGACAGTGTTGAAAAGTCCAGCTGAAAACTGTCATCTTGGCACTGCTCTGTGCTTTTAACCAGTTAGGGTGTTGTTTTGGCTTATCACCTGTACTTAAAGTACTTCACTGGACACAATATTCTAGATTAGCTATTGAAAAAAGCTGAGAAAATTTTGTTTTTGTCAAAGACTTTGTCCGTAGATGGAGTAGATCGAGTACATCAAAAAAATGATGGGTTGTTTCAACCCAGATTTGGGTCAAAATGGGCAAACCCAACCGTTGGGTTAAAACAAAATTAATACAAAATGTTTTAACCCAACAATTGTGTTAGTCCGTATTTGACCCACATTTGGGTTTATCCAACCATGCCTTTTGTATTTATCTTGCTGTAATTTGGTGCAATAAACCAATCATGGTCTCATCTCCCATTCCCTTTAAAAGCCAGAACTTTGCGCCATGGCAGATTCGCTATTTACATGGTGGAATTTGTGAGCGGAAAGACTAAATGCTTCTCCAGAGAGGAATCCTTTTATTTTAATATTTAAAAATGTTTGTGTGCTGCTGCGCGTCCCTGTGTGTGTAATAAGCAGAGTGCATGCATGTTGTGCACCCGCCTATAGGCGCATATTACTAACACGCCCTTACAAAAAATACACCAAAAATACTGCGCTATTGACTTTAGACCAGGTTTTTGTTGGTCAATGGCTCAGTCATTTTCAGTTCCTCAAAATAGCAACGCACCAACAATATGCCTGAACACACTAGGGATGTTACCCGATGACCGTTTGACCGATGGTTGACCGTATCAACGTTAACCGATCAAAGTTGTCGGTTGTCGGTTAAAAAAAAAAAAAAAGTGATCTCTAAATTAGGCTATTATAGACAGTGGACTAAACGCTACTACAATCTTTTTGTGTGAAGTGAACAAATCCCTCACACTCAATTTATCATAACTCGCCTGTTTGTACTTAATAAACCAATAAAAACATTTGGCGCGAAGTCACAGCGTTTGGGTTTGCGCGCTCACAAGGTTTGCAAAAAGTAAACAGGCTAAATAAAACACTCGAGGTTAGACGGCAGTATGAAGCGTGCAAAGAAAAGTAGTGTGTGGGACCATTTCACCAAAAAGAACGACACAGATGTAAGTTGCAACTTGTGTGATACAGTGCTTAAATACAGTAGTAGCACATCATCTAAATATATTACATCTACATTTCAGTGGTAACACATAAGGTGTTGATCATCATCTTTCTTTATTATTGTTAGCACTACCTCGAACTAAAGCGGCGTCTCTTCGGAGCTGTCATTATCTTAAATGAGTCGCGGCAATGTTTCAAATGAGCTTCTAACGCTAGACAATAGCCTTTATTTTCAACGCGAAACTAAGGAGCCATTTGTCCTCCGATTACAAACAAGCTCCTCAGCGCCGCGTTTGCGGGACTCATGTTTCGCGCTGTAGGGGATTTTAAAAAATTGACGTGAGTGGAAGGCAGGCGGCGGCGCCTGGACAGTGTGTGAGTGTGCGTGTGTGTGTGTGTGTGTGTGTGTGTGTGTGAGAGCGGGAGGCAGAGCGGCAGAGAGATGCGACAGAGTTGCGAAATTGCAGGCGCGGCTCGCGAGTTGCGGCTGTTATTTCAAATAGCGCAGCATATTTTTTTAACTAATCGGTTAACCGGTTTCAACCGGCTAATGAGGCTCGGTGGTCGGTCAAGAAAATGTTTCGTTTTCGCCATCCCTAGAACACACTAGGGCTGTCAAATAAAAATTTGAATTTCGAATATTCGTAGAATAGACGGAAAAAACAGTGAGGACTCGAAGTCAGAGAGAAAATGGGCAACCTGTTCGACGGTGTATACAGTCAGACACAGAGCAGTGCAGAAGAAGGCAATCAGGACTTTGGAGCATGAGATGGATATAAATGAAAGAGAAGATACGCTGCCTGCTGACAAAAATCCTCTCAGTTGGTGGCAAAATCCTGCGGTATAACGTTATATGTATCCACATATTGCGCAGCTGGCAAAGGCATACTTGATCATACCTCACCATACCTCACCTCGCTGCAGGTCAAGTTGACTGTTTGGTGTTTTTGACTAACAATATTAGTGAGTGGAAATGGATTGTTTCAGTTTGCTATTTTATGTTCACATTATGTTGTCTGTTGAAGCGTGTTTTCTTGGGTTACTGATGCACTTGCAATTTTATGCACTTTTGTTACTTAATTTTCCTTACATACATTAATGAAATTATATTTAATAACAATTGTTTGAAAAGTTAATGCACTGTAAAAAGTGAACGTGATGCTTGATTTGGTTTACGTTTGCTTGTTGCGCTCGCTTGCGCCCTCTTGTGGGCATAGGAGACAATACAGTACTTTTTCCCTCTAACATTAAGTATTGCCTTTAGAATTCGAATATAATTCGAATTTTGATAATATTTAAGAAAGAATTTAGGATTTAGCTTTTCAGCCATTTTGACAGCCCTAGAACACACCTGGTTTTCAGACCAGCGCGCCCATGGGTGAAAAGATGCGATTGAGTTGCATTTGCTTTTTAAACAACGTGGCACTGGACGTGAAAATGAGAACTGCGACCTGAAACTTGCGACCTGAAACTAAAACACTTGCGTCGTGCCTAGTGCCACATTGCGCCGGGTGAATGATAGGGCCCAAAGAGTTAAATTAAGTATTGCTAGGTCGCAAATATTATGAAACTTGCTCAACAGAAACAATGACAACAGAAGTTGATGTTACTGAATTGATGATGAAGGCACAGCTTATATTTAAAGTTAAATACTAAATATTATTTTTATATATCATAAAATTTGTTGAAAATGTTATGATCATGCCAGAGTTGAGAGGCCGTATTTAAAGATTATTTATACACTTTAACAAAGAAGAAAAAAAACATTCTTTTAACTTGTAATAATTACGCACTTTAAAATCCCTCAATTGCAGAAGAAATTACTTAAAATGTTAAATTTGTGAGCTATAATGTAATTTATAATTTTCTTATGATTTGCACACAGAGCCCCTTCAGACTTAACAGCAAACAGGATAACATCTACCAAGGTGTCCTCCTAACTGCCTACAGACAAGCTGTGGCAAAGAGTCGATCTTCAGAACACATCTTATCACATTTTACACTAAAATGCTTTTCACGAGCACAGTGTTAGAGACCAGCCGCATTTGGTTCTGAGTAGGCAGCAGTCTGACAGCGGACATAGAGCCACCAAAGGGCAGCGGAGGACCCTCAATATCAGCCTTTATGGGCTTGACGCTCGCTTGACATTCTCCCACTGAATAATTATACCAGCCGGTGTTTCCCACTGTTTTCTGTGTGGCAGTTACAGCCTTCATGTCATTTGGCACTGGCTACTGGTTAGAGCGCCAGAGGTGCAACTAAACAGATGTGACAGCAGAGCCCTAGTGTAATTTCACAGTGCATTTTAGATATGTTTGTAGCTAGTGTCCTTCAATTGACATTAACATCTTACAGTAGCTTTATTAGGGAATACATTTTGGGCGATGTGGCAATGTTTATATTATGGCTAATTACATTAGCACTCATTTTCTCATGAGTAGCACTGCAAAACATACATGCATTAGTTGTCAGGGCATGAATGTTGAGCGTTGCAAGAACTAGTAACATCTTCTCATGTGATTATGAAGATAATGGCCTATATTAACCACACTTGTAAGCTGTTATGATATTAAACCAAAGAAAGTTGATTGAATAAAAATGCTTACCTTAAAGGGGTCCTATAATTCCCCTTTTTACAAGATGTAAAATAAGTCTATGATGTCCCCAGAGTGTGTATGTGAAGTTTTAGCTCAAAATATCCCACAGATAATTTTTATAGCATGTTAAAACTGTCCCTTTAAATGCAAATGAGCTGCTGCTCCCGGCCCCCTTGCAAGAAGAGGGTGGAGCTTCAAGAGCTGTTAGCAGCACCGATTACCTCACGCAGATACACACTGAAAATGTCAGAAACTGTTCAGCCTTTTATGTTCAAACTGGAGTCAGACAATGATGGAGAGACTCAAGAAGAAGTGACAACATGTAGAATGAGACAGGACGTTTATGAATGGTTACTTAATGAATTTATGTAGCTGATGTGGAGTTAACTATCTTCAAGTCATTGATTAGCATGTTCTGTCATGATAATCTATACATCGCTGGTGTTGTAAGATGCTCAGAGCCAGAGAATATCTGCTGCATGAAGATAGAACATTTTAGTTAAATTACGGTTATAACGTATGTTGTCATCTTGCTTTTATGACATGCTATTGCATTTGTGTTACGTTCTGTATTGCAATAAATGTGACGAATGCGACAGCTTGAGCAGACTCTCAAATGTGCTCGACTACAACAACTCATCCTTTTCTCAACATGGCTTTTGTTGCATGTTCCTGGGGGCGTAACCCTACATTTTAGGGTTAGTGATGTCACCAACCCGCGAAGAAGCTCGTTGTAGTCCCTACCAGCCATTTGTTGTAGTCCTTAAAATAGCGATTTCTGTAAAAGAAAATATCTCCCTTTGTTTTGAATTTTGAGCGTTGTAACTTTTGCAGATGTTGTTTATGCTCAAATAACAACATTTAGGGCTGTGCCGATGGACGATATCATCGTCCATCGTGATGGCTGACTGACATCACGATGGAGCGTGATGCCACGCCCCCCATTGCGAGTCTTGTTGTGAGTGCGACGCACACTAATCCTCTTCTATAGTTAAACTAAAAACTTTGCAGGGATTGCTCTGTAAATTATATTGAGAATATAACTAATGCATATATTCTATTTTAAATACTGTAGCCTTTGCCAGATATAGCCTACATTTTGAAATAATAAACGAGGCTCAAACATCCATTTCATAAGCATGTGTGTTTATTTCAGCACTTCCGTCAGTGAAACAACACACCACAGCCTGTAAAACATTTAAACGATTATCAGTAAATAATGGTAACCTAAAGAATATAAGAAAATTAAATATTAGTAAAAAAAAAAAATCTAATTTCACCTCAAAGATGCGTCATATACCGCTCTGCGCGAGATGAAACACGAGCTGTAGACACCTTCTCAAATATCTTCGTCTTCATGTGTTCTCCTGATGTTGCAAAGCAACACAAGAGCGAATTTTATCTTCCACAGGGTCAAGACATTTAAGCTATGTTTGATTATTCACTGCCAGAGAAAACAAAAGTAAAATGGCCTGTGTGTGTGAAATGCGCCATTCAAATAAACTTGACGCGCCTAATAACAAGCACAAACTGTGTTAAATAAAAGTAAGTAAAAAGGTAGCCTACTCATCCTACATTGTTTTTCTACTTTCCCACAGTAAAGGACGTGAATGTGTATAATAGACTTCTAAACAAACGAAAGGAAGAAACGTTTATAATTCCCTTTGAAAATGGGTGCGACGCGAGTGAAGATTTAAGAAAAGAAACGAGATGTCCATGTGGGATAAAATGGACTAACGTTAGGCCTATTGTTAAAATTCACGGAAGTCGCAAAACAGAATAAAAAAGCTGACAAATCTTAAATTGGGCTACCTCTTCCATTCGGCATGAATCCATTCATGGCTGCAAATTTATTTCCTTTGTAAACAAAGCTTTGTGCTTCACTCTGTATTATTCACGTAAAACATTAACATACAAAACACTGGGTTAGTAACGAAATTATAGTTTTGAAGTAGAAAATAGCATTTATGTAAAGAGATTTATTAAAATAAAAAGTGCACTCTTCTTAAGTGGATGGAAGCTACTTTTTTCCCTCACGTGCAACCTAGCGCGGATGAGTCATTATTTGGGTTAGTAAAATAACAAAATTACATATAGTTTTGAAGTAGAAAATAGTATTTATGTAGAGATAGTAAAATACAGATATAGTAAATTATATATTTGTATTAATTAAAAAAACGACGATATCATCGTCCATCACAATGTTTTACTGTAAACATCATCAGCTGCCAATTTAGGAGACATCGCCCAACCCTAACAACATTATACACTAACTAAAGTAAAAAAAAGTCAAATCATAATCAACCACCCCTTTAATACGAATTTCTTGTTTTACAAATGATTATCTGGTGCGCTTTAATCCAAATAACTATTTTGTTTGCAGAATTGATTTTTTCAGATATATTTTTTGTGATTTTTGCTTTCAAAATTATAAATTTGCATTTTTTTTCTTTTTTATAATTAGGATACCACATTTATATTATGTATTATGTTAGATGCACAATAGTGACACATGACAATAGAACAAGCTAATTGCATAAATGTTAGTATCTTACCAAAAAAGGCTAGTCCAGTGGTGTTCTATCTTTAAAAACATGATCGCTTAGGGTGGAAATACGACCAAAAAAAACAGCAATAAGCAATTGCCTAATATAAGTAAAAAGTTAATTAAGTAATCAAGTAAACTAAGTAAACTTTCAGTAATAAAATAAGAACTAATAAACAACTGACAATAGGACAAATAAATACAACATAAATATAGCCTACAGATACAAACAGTTCGTAATCGCAGAAAACTGATATACAAAACATTTTACCAAAAACATTTCCTCTACCACCAATATTACAATACAAATAGTAATTAAACAGTAATACAGTACATGTTACTGTGTAATTACTATTTCACATTGTATAGAGGCCAAAAGTGATGTCCGGCCGGGGAAAATTGACAAATTACACCCTTTATTCAGATATTAAGAAACATTTGTTAAGGATTTTGTTGTCATATTGCATAGTTGTGTTTGGAGTTGTTTTATTTGTGATAACGTAATGAAATCCGGATGCATCCCCTCCGGATGTCCTCCGGATGTCACTTTTGCCCACTACTGTAGATTGAGACTTCGGCTGAAGCTACAGACCTTCTGGTGTTCATCCTTTTCCATGTGTGTGTGTGTGTGTGTTTCTCCCAGACATGTCATAATTCATTTATGCTATTTGTGGCAGGACGTCTCTTTGAAGGGCTTTCAGACTTATTCTTAATCATATTTACTTCCCCGCAAATCCTTTAATTTGTCTATTCGAGTCCATTACAACGAACCTGTGATATTTCAGATTAAACACTCACCTGCGAGAAGCCATGCTAGACAGCAGGCGCTTGTGCGTTTACAGCCATGAGATAAGCTGCCGTTGTTGGCATCAAACCTTAACTTTCATCGCATTTTAACGCATTGTTAGCATCTTAGTTAAAAGCATAACATCTAGCGTCCAAAAATAGACAGCACTTTAGAGAATTAAAACGATCTCCTCTAATCCGTAATCTAGATGCGGTTGTTCTGTCTTTGCTGTAATGAGCCCTCGTACAGGTTAACAGATGTGTGCTGACCATTCGTTACGTACAAACATCCACTCCCTGTCTGGGTAGTAACAAACAAATGACATGTGCTAAATGTCCATTAAGCTATTGCAAAACACCCAGTGTCCACTCGGCACTTTACTTAACCCGCTTTTAAGCTGTAGATGAAAATTAAAATGCTGTGTTGGCAGTGTTCAAGTATACTGTATATTAAAAGATCTTATATAATAGATAAAAAGCGTTCTGTTTTTTTTCATTGAGAGGGGAAAAAGCAGAGGGAGAGGCAGTTTCTGAGTGCACACTAAACTAAAGTAACTCACAATGTTTCCATACCGAATTCAGCTGCCGCTCTTCAGTCGTATCTGGCCAAGGCAAGACTGTAATTAGGGAACTAAATGCTGCACTAAGTCAGAATGCGGTTTTGCGAGCATTTCCAAGGGACAACCAGTCTTGTGGTCTGTGGTTTTTATCATCAAATGCAAATTGCACAGTTGAGGAGGAGTGGCACTGACTCACAGGCTTCATACGGTCCAGGAAGCCGCTCGGCTCGGACATTCATGTGGTGCAATATGTCAGAAGCAACATATTCATGTCTTTTCCAGATTGTGGACGTGCCATTAAAAACACGATGGCAAGGCTATAATTTACAAGATCACTGCCCTCTCTCTTTCTCCTCCTTTTACAGATTTTTTGTTTGTTTGTTTTTTTGTTAAGCGCACCAAAAACAAGGAAGAAAAAGTTAGGCTGTTATGCAAAGAATGACAAATGACCAAGACAAATATATACTAGAGAAAACAAACATATACTAGCATTTCCATAATAAGCTTTTTATGGTAGGATGTGTAAATATTTAAAGATTCCAATGGTTTTTCTTTTCGTGTTTGACAGAGAAACTACCTGGTTCTTTTCCTTTAGGTTAAAATCTGTTTTTGTGTTTCCCAAAATTTGAAGTTGGTCTATATTGTTTCTGTTTTTACTTGAACACACACACTGAAACAATGGGAAAAAATAAATTAATGAATTGATTTTATTCAACTACAAATGTTATTTGACATTAAACCTACATATATTTCCATATATAAACATTTAATATATTAAATTATTTAAGATATATTAAAAATATATAGAATAGTATTTGGTTAATATATTGCAATATATTCAATAATACATAAGGAATTATTGCTTTATATATTGAAAAATAGGTGACAATATTCAGTGATATATTGCAACGTAGGTCTATATAATGTTATATTCAATAATCTATAGATATGTACAGTAAATGTGATAAAATATGTATATTCTGTGTGTATAAATATATTTGAACATATATGTAGTATATATATTAGTGCTGTCAAATCGATTAATCTCATTCAAAATAAAAGTTTGAGTTTACATAATACATGTACTGTGTATAATTATTATATAGTTATTATATAATTATTAGTAGTATATTTGAACACACACACATACATGCGTATATTTAATAAATATTTGCATATGTATATACTGTATATATTTATATAATTTATATTATATTATGATTTATAAATATAAATGTTTTCTTAAATATATACATGCACGTGTGTGTATTTATATATACATAATAATTATACACAGTACACACACATATATTATGTAAACAAACTTTTATTTAGAATGTGATTATTCACATTAATGGCACTAATATATATATAATATATGTAATTATCTAATCAACCAATCACATGGCAGTTGCTTCAATGCATTTAGGGGTGTGGTCCTAGTCTCCTGAACTCCAAACTGAATGTCAGAATGGGAAAGAAAGGTGATTTAAGCAATTTTGAGCGTGGCATGGTTGTTGGTGCCAGACGGCCGGTCTGAGTATTTCACAATCTGCTCAGTTACTGGGATTTTCAAGCACAACCATTTCTAGGGTTTACAAAGAATGGTGTGAAAAGGGAAAAACATCCAGAATTCGGCAGTCCTGTGGGCGAAAATGCCTTGTTGATGCTAGAGGTCAGAGGAGAATGGGTCGATAGAAGAGCAACTTTGACTGAAATAACCACTCGTTACAACCGAGGTATGCAGCAAAGCATTTGTGAAGCCACAACATGCACAACCTTGAGGCGGATGGGCTACAACAGCAGAAGACCCCACCGGGAACCACTCATCTCCACTACAAATAGGAAAAAGAGGCTACAATTTGCACAAGCTCACCAAAATTGGACAGTTGAAGACTGGAAAAATGTTGCCTGGTCTGATGAGTCTCGATTTCTGTTGAGACATTCATATGGTAGAGTCAGAATTTGGCGTAAACAGAATGAGAACATGGATCCATCATGCCTTGTTACCACTGTGCAGGCTGGTGGTGGTGGTGTAATGGTGTGGGGGATGTTTTCTTGGCACACTTTAGGCCCCTTAGTTCCAATTGGGCATCGTTTAAATGCCACGGCCTACCTGAGCATTGTTTCTGACCATGTCCATCCCTTTATGACCACCATGTACCCATCCTCTGATGGCTACTTCAAGCAGGATAATGCACCATGTCACAAAGCTCGAATCATTTCAAATTGGTTTCTTGAACAATTGGGCATCGTTTAAATGCCACGGCCTACCTGAGCATTGTTTCTGACCATGTCCATCCCTTTATGACCACCATGTACCCATCCTCTGATGGCTACTTCAAGCAGGATAATGCACCATGTCACAAAGCTCGAATCATTTCAAATTGGTTTCTTGAACAATTGGGCATCGTTTAAATGCCACGGCCTACCTGAGCATTGTTTCTGACCATGTCCATCCCTTTATGACCACCATGTACCCATCCTCTGATGGCTACTTCAAGCAGGATAATGCACCATGTCACAAAGCTCGAATCATTTCAAATTGGTTTCTTGAACATGACAATGAGTTCACTGTACTAAAATGGCCCCCACAGTCACCAGATCTCAACCCAACAGAGTCTCTTTGGGATGTGGTGGAACGGGAGCTTCATGCCCTGGATGTGCATCCCACAAATCTCCATCAACTGCAAGATGCTATCCTATCAATATGGGCCAACATTTCTAAAGAATGCTTTCAGCACCTTGTTGAATCAATGCCACGTAGAATTAAGGCAGTTCTGAAGGCGAAAGGGGGTCAAACACAGTATTAGTATGGTGTTCCTAATAATCCTTTAGGTGAGTGTATATATATATATATATATATATATATATATATATATATATATATATATATATATATATATATATATATATACAGTGAGGAAAATAAGTATTTGAACACCCTGCTATTTTGCAAGTTCTCCCACTTGGAGATCATGGAGGGGTCTGAAATTGTCATCATAGGTGCATGTCCACTGTGAGAGACGTAATCTAAAAAAAAATATCCAGAAATCACAATATATGATTTGTAACTATTAAAATGCCTTTAAAATGTCCACCTCCACTCCATTTATAATCTGAAATTGCCAAGCAGCTTGGTGAAAAAAGGTCCACTGTTGGAGCAATCATTAGAAAATGGAAGAAGCTAAACATGACTGTCAATCTCCCTCGGACTGGGGCTCCATGCAAGATCTCACCTCGTGGGGTCTCAATGATCCTAAGAAAGGTGAGAAATCAGCCCAGAACTACACGGGAGGAGCTGGTCAATGACCTGAAAAGAGCTGGGACCACCGTTTCCAAGGTTACTGTTGGTAATACACTAAGACGTCATGGTTTGAAATCATGCATGGCACGGAAGGTTCCCCTGCTTAAACCAGCACATGTCAAGGCCCGTCTTAAGTTTGCCAATGACCATTTGGATGATCCAGAGGAGTCATGGGAGAAAGTCATGTGGTCAGATGAGACCAAAACAGAACTTTTTGGTCATAATTCCACTAAACGTGTTTGGAGGAAGAAGAATGATGATGAGTACCATCCCAAGAACACCATCCCTACTGTGAAGCATGGGGGTGGTAGCATCATGCTTTGGGGGTGTTTTTCTGCACATGGGACAGGGCGACTTCACTGTATTAAGGAGAGGATGACCAAGGGGTACATGGAGGCCACGAAAGCCACGCCTCTGTGGCCCCCTGAACCGCCGTTACCGCCATGGCCGTCTACGGCTCCTGAGTTGGAGTTGGAAACCTCTTGGAATTTTTTTTTTTTCCCCACAAATGTTGTATGTATGCTAATTGTATGTCCAAGATACACAATAAGTAATTGTTATATTATGATTTTGTTTACATCTACATTGTATATATATATATATATATTTTTTTTTTAAATGTTTTATTAAGTTTTTAACAGGTAAACCAATTACAATTTTAACACTATTGCAAGTGTAATTTATAAGATTTGTTATATATATGTAATTGTGATTAATCGCATCCAAAATAAAAGTGTGAACTGTGTATAATGTATACTGTATATAAATACACATACATGTATATATACAATATATATATTTAAGAAATATTTGCATGTTTATACTCTGTATATATAATTTATCTTATATATAAATATAATTACGTGTATATATATATATATATATATATATATATATATATATAATCATTATACACAGTACACACACATTATGTAAACACAAACTTTTATCTTGGATGCAATTAATTATGATTTTTTTTCCCCCAGCACTAATATATATATATATATATATATATATATATATATATATATATATATATATATATATATATATATATATATATATATATTAGTGGTCTCTTAATTTTTGCCTGAGCTGTATACACACACACACACACACACACACACAACCCTATATTTATAGCTATAAATATACCCTATATATTTATATAGCCTATATATATAGGTATTTGTAAAATCACATTCAGTATGGTTTTAGCCCTCTATAGTCTGGGATTGTCTTGACATTAAGCTGTTGTGCTGTAGTTTTTGTAGTTCCTTTGTTCTAGAGTTTTGTTTTTGTTAATTAAGAACCACTTGTAATGAGATCCTCTCCTCACTGCAGCACTTTGTGACAAATTGTGCAGGTTGTCATTTACAGTACATGTTATTTTCTTTCTTCTGTTAAGCACAAGATGTTTTCCACAGTGTCTGAGATGCTGTTTACAACATGACACTGACAGTGCTCCAAACAGGACATGAAGTATTCAGTCTTACACAGTACTTTTGTGTGAGCATCCGACCATCATCAGTCTCTGTTACAGATCGATACTTTGGGGGAAAATGTCCGAACAACTAAAATTGTAATCAATCAATAAACAAAAATATGTTAAACTATTTAAAATGTTGCACCTATCCCTGAACTCCTATCCTCCTTCTCCCTGCCCAAGGACTTTGCAGAAATTACACTTTTAGCACTGTGTGTCTGACAAACTGTACCAGTATTAAAATAGGTCCTTATTAGTTTATGTCCTTTTTGCCGCTTGGCATTACAAATCACTATCCACTGTTGGGGTATGGAAAAAATTCTGCCTAACACTTCCTTTTGTGTTTCATGGAAGAAGGGGAATAATACTGTAATGAAACGAGAGCACATTTTCTCAGCAATTCTTTGCTGGTGTTTGCATTCTGTTAATCTTTGACCTGTTTATCTGTAATAAAAAAATATTTTAAGGTGTATTCTCAAGTTCAATCCACAACTAATCCTTATGTGACTTAATGGAGACAGTAATACACAGAAATAGAACAACTGAGGTGGACATTTTTCTGATTCTGGACTTTTGATTTGGGACTTTTATTATGATTTTATCTGTCAGATTCATACTGTAGATTAACTTGTAAACATGTGGCAATGTGGTGATAGACTCACTGTATTTATGTTACTGAAGGGTGTGTTTTCAGTAATGATGTGTTTGTGCAGTTGTCTTAAACGCATGCTGTTGTTAGTTATGATCATATTCAAAGCTCTGCTTTCTTTCTCCGGCGAAAAGTTGTCTAGCAATTCTGCAAAAACATGACATAAATGGTTAGGGTTCATGATTTCTTTCAGTTAAATGTAATGAAACGTTACTGTAGTGCTGTAAAAGCAGTAGAATCACTGTAAAAAAAAAATATATGATCAATATTTCTTTTATATTTCTTTTAATGCAACATATGATTTTGCATTGCTTTAATTAATCAAAATAAGTTAGGCAATTGCCAACTTTTTCATGTTATACAAGATATGTTTTAAGTCAGTTCAGTGTAATTTAAGTTGAAATGACTTAAACATCGAAGTTGATTGTACTTGAAAATTTTGTGATGGTATAGAGTAGGGCTTTTTCTAGTGAACTAGTCATTAATTTAAGCCATTATAGTTGACTAGTTGCCCGTTTATGATATTAATGTACTAAAATATGTAGTGGGTGTGGGCATTCAAAATTGGTTTGAGTTTCAGAGCTGAGAAAGAGTACTATATGTAACATTGCTAACATTGTTCTTCATTACAGAGAAATAGTAAGCCATAATAATGAGCCTTTAACATATTAATTAAGCGATCAAGCGCACGCATAAAGCTCGCTGCAATGCACCGGCAAAACAAATGATTATAAATGCGTCTGAAAAAACAAAACAAAACATCAAGCAGACTGTCTGAACATTTTAAAAATGTATTTAAAAAAAAGTAGTATTTTCTGAGTCAAGACTCAGACTCGTCCTCTCAGTAGTGGATGTGCCTATTGAGAGCAATGCTTGTTAATTTAAACGTGTTATTTCTGTAATTCAGCTTCCACACTCTGGGATTGTTCTTCTTTGTCCTCATCCTCCCTCCTCTTGTTCTCCAAAATTGGCCTCCACTGTTGTCCAAACCAAGCTCTGATTTCAAGCTCAAGCTCTGATTTCTATAAGTGAACTACTGGGGGTAATCTGTAAATTAGTTCAATGGTAGTGGTTTCCAAATAAAACAAGAGCTGTGCATTTTGAGAGATGTGTGCTGTGTTTAGAGATTGCAGAAAGCTGAGTGTAAAGCAGATAATGTGCTTTTGGAAGACTTGGCCTCAAGAGTGAATGTTTTCACTGAGTGTGCCTCAACACTAACCATTTTCAGTGTGTAAGCGATATTAAAAAACTGTAATTATCAATTCCAGAACATAAAACAATATGCCCCATGACTGTCAGCCTTTCTTTCCATTGTTCTGGGAAAGTTTGAAATAAAAATTGCAGAGGACCGCAGTAAAGTCAACTCAGCACCAAATATCTGGTTGATTACTGCCAGAAACTGAAGGCCGCAAATATTGTGTACATGGTTTGCTTCTCAGAAATGATGAAACAAACAAAGCATTTTGGAGCGTAACTGTGTTTGCCCATAGTGATGATGAAAACGCTTGACCACTGCTGGTTTTGGTGTGGCTAACTTCACCAGTGCTGCCATGTCCGCTCACTAAGACGGAGCTAGCCAGAAATGCTCTCAGCCAGCCTCACAGGAACGCTTACTGACACTGGGAAATGTGCTGCATCCCTTTCCAGCAGTAGAGCATTATAATTCCCACATCCTGGAATTACACATTTTCATGTAAAATGTGGCACTTGAACTAGCTAAACATTCACAACATCACTAATCTCACAAAAATGCACCCTAGTACTAATAGTTTCCAGTAAATAATATAATTACTACATGATATGTGCAGCTTGTTGAGGAGAGGTAAGTGATTACAATCCCAGAATCCCACACTCTTATGGTGCGTTCACACCGGATTTACATGTTAAGTCAATGCAAAGACGCAAATAGACATTCTGCGGTGCGATTTGCGCGAATGAGGCGCGAGAATGATGCGATTCGCCCAAGTTGAAAAATATGAACTTTGGCGGATATTCACGCCGCGTTAACCAAAGATAGGATAAGAATCCTAAATCAAGTTAAGATTTGCTTCTGTAATACAAATTTGTAATCGCAAACCAAATCGTATTCACGCCGCGTTAACCAATCAGGAGCTTTCTCTAGTAGTGACAACAATGAGGAGAAAATCTGTATATTAATATCTGGTTCAGACAATACGATTATCACTGTGATAACATTAAATGACATGAAACAACCCAGTCTCTTTTTGTTAAATGCAAGTTTATGTTTGATCAATAATACAAAAGTATAAGTAAAAGGTATAATAAGCTATGCATGAAATAAAGCAAACAATTCAGTCAAACATTCAAAGTCAGTGCTAGTCGGCTACAACTGTAACGTAAAGTTATAGCCTAAAAATAAAAAAGTAATGAAACTTCACTTTGCCCTCAGCCTAAACGATTTGCCAGGGAACAAATTATAGATCCATGAGACCAAAGATCGCCCGTTACATATACACAAGACGAATTATAGCTCGAGACATCACAGACATCAGAGCCAGTGGCAGACGGCAGAAGGACTAGCCATGGAAAGGCTGCTCTCGCCAGGGTTAACGAGCCCGGAACGCCGCTGATCCACTGGAGCTCACAACTCCGAAAACGCCAGATAAAATGTTCAAATAGGCACTGTTTTTATAAATAAACCACAGATTTGAGCTTTAAACAACTACATTATCGTCTGAAAAAGTCTTAAAACTACATTGTCACATATTAACAGCATCCCATGTCAGCCATTTCTCAACGAGTCGACTGGCAGAAGCCCCTCCCATGACGCAAATTTGCGACTGTTGTGAAGTGAAAGTCACGCGTGAATGCAGCGAGTAAACTCAAAATGTCCAAGCGTCCAACTTCACGCGAATAGCGTGAATTATTTGCGTCATTCGCGTCCGGTGTGAATGCTACATTACACTGAAGGATGGACCTGAGAATTTAGAGACCAGGGGGCGTATTACAGAAAGATCTAACTTTAGAATCCTATCTTATCTGTTTGGTAACCATGGCAATTTCAGTTAGGACCTCATTTAGGACAAAAGCTATTACACAATGAAATTTCTTAAGCATATATATCTTAACTATGGACAGGAAATGGTATTTCAGAAGCATCCTAACTCGAAAAAAAATCCTAAAAGCGGTCTTAACTTGAAGGACAACCCCACTGGTGTCCTAACTTCAAAACTTTTTGAAATCCAACGGTAAAAATCACAGTACAAAAATCCTTTTTTGAGAGAGTGTTACATTTATTAATTATACAGGGAGTGCAGAATTATTAGGCAAATGAGTATTTTGACCACATCATCCTCGTTATGCATGTTGTCTTACTCCAAGCTGTATAGGCTGGAAAGCCTACTACCAATTAAGCATATTAGGTGATGTGCATCTCTGTAATGAGAAGGGGTGTGGTCTAATGACATCAACACCCTATATCAGGTGTGCATAATTATTAGGCAACTTCCTTTCCTTTGGCAAAATGGGTCAAAAGAAGGACTTGACAGGCTCAGAAAAGTCAAAAATAGTGAGATATATTGCAGAGGGATGCAGCAGTCTTAAAATAGCCAAGCTTCTGAAGCGTGATCATCGAACAATCAAGCGTTTCATTCAAAATAGTCAACAGGGTCGCAAGAAGCGTGTGGAAAAACCAAGGCGCAAAATAACTGCCCGTGAACTGAGAAAAGTCAAGCGTGCAGCTGCCAAGATGCCACTTGCCACCAGTTTGGCCATATTTCAGAGCTGCAACATCACTGGAGTGCCCAAAAGCACAAGGTGTGCAATACTCAGAGACATGGCCAAGGTAAGAAAGGCAGAAAGTCGACCACCACTGAACAAGACACACAAGCTGAAACGTCAAGACTGGGCCAAGAAATATCTCAAGACTGATTTTTCTAAGGTTTTATGGACTGATGAAATGAGAGTGAGTCTTGATGGGCCAGATGGATGGGCCCGTGGCTGGATTGGTAAAGGGCAGAGAGCTCCAGTCCGACTCAGACGCCAGCAAGGTGGAGGTGGAGTACTGGTTTGGGCTGGTATCATCAAAGATGAGCTTGTGGGGCCTTTTCCGGTTGAGGATGGAGTCAAGCTCAACTCCCAGTCCTACTGCCAGTTTCTGGAAGACACCTTCTTCAAGCAGTGGTACAGGAAGAAGTCTGCATCCTTCAAGAAAAACATGATTTTCATGCAGAACAATGCTCCATCACACGCGTCCAAGTACTCCACAGCGTGGCTGGCAAGAAAGGGTATAAAAGAAGAAAATCTAATGATATGGCCTCCTTGTTCACCTGATCTGAACCCCATTGAGAACCTGTGGTCCATCATCAAATGTGCGATTTACAAGGAGGGAAAACAGTACACCTCTCTGAACAGTGTCTGGGAGGCTGTGGTTGCTGCTGCACGCAATGTTGATGGTGAACAGATCAAAACACTGACAGAATCCATGGATGGCAGGCTTTTGAGTGTCCTTGCAAAGAAAGGTGGCTATATTGGTCACTGATTTGTTTTTGTTTGGTTTTTGAATGTCAGAAATGTATATTTGTGAATGTTGAGATGTTATATTGGTTTCACTGGTAAAAATAAATAATTGAAATGGGTATAAATTTGTTTTTTGTTAAGTTGCCTAATAATTATGCACAGTAATAGTCACCTGCACACAGAGATATCCCCCTAAAATAGCTAAAACTAAAAACCACTTCCAAAAATATTCAGCTTTGATATTAATGAGTTTTTTGTGTTCATTGACAACATGGTTGTTGTTTAATTATTAATGTTGTAAAATTAATCCTCAAAAATACAACTTGCCTAATAATTCTGCACTCCCTGTACAAGATGAAGAGAAGTGACGTTTGATGGTGGAAATACTTTTGGAAGACCCAGAGGATGTGCTGCGCTTTGTGGATAAAATACTCTCATGACACATGATTTTGCAGTTAGTTGACGAATTGCGACCAACATTATAATGTATACAGAGGCCAACGATAGGGTTGCCAAATAAGGGACACTCATTCACGACACCCAGACCCCCCCCCCCCCCCCCCAAAAAAAAACAACAACAACAAAAAAAACAATTGTATTAAGGACTTCAAGGACACACATAAAGTCAAGTAAGTCAAGAACTGATTATTTCAACAATGACAACTTGACAGCACAACAATAAATCATAAGAAAACATAAGATCGAGAATGTGAACTTGCAACCGAACACATTTTATATTATTTTACATTTGATTATTTTATTTATTTCTAAAGAACTCTTTAGTAGCGTATTTGGTGCACTTTAAAGGAATAGTTCACCCAAAAATGAAAATTCTGTCATCATTTACTCTCATGATGTTCCAAACCCAAGTTTATTTGTTCTGCTAAACACAAAAGAAGATATTTTGAAGAAAGTTTGCAACCAGGCTGCTATAATTATAATTTTGAATGTCAAACTTTATATGACAGGATTATTTATGATTAATATAGCCTAGCTAAATGATACATTAATAATAACATTAATTAGGCTTTAATCTGTTAATTAACCCTTAAATGCATACCTCGGGTCTTTAGCGACCGAGACGTCATTCACTACCCTCCTCCTCATTCATTTTTTAAAGTTAGACATCAACCTTCTTAGTATTCCTCAATCAATCCATTTTAAACAATATAACAAGAAAAAAAGAATACAATTATAATTGAATGCCTGTTTTTCCACTAGTTTTTTGTCAAAATTGTATAGGGTCGCTAACGACCCGAGGTGTGTAAGATTGTACGTATTTTTCTTATCTGCACAACAATAAATGAATCTATAATGACGAAATGAGTGCAATTCACCTTTATTCAACAAGGTGGCAATGTCTGATACACAATGATGAAGTGACGTTTCACTCATATTTACCTCAGACAGAAAACGAAACAATAATATATATATAATCGGTAAAACTTGAAATGGCTCAGCGATTTAGTGCAGAGACAGTACTGAACGCAATCAAATATTAGTGTCACTGTCACTTGATGATGGATCTGGTGAAGGAAGCTGCCAGTGATCAAAATATTTATTTTGAAGACGTTGAAAATGAGTTTTGAGGATTCGCGTGAGATCGCGAATATGAGGGAAATGCTGAATGTACTGGGAAATGAGTTCTGACGAGGAGTGATGATGGTACAAAACATCTGCTCAAACTGAACCCTTACAAGCTCCAAAAGGTAACAAAATATGTTTTATTTTATTCTTCTGTAAGTGTTACTCTAATATCAGGAGTTTTATATATTATCGCGACAGATTTAGATCTATCCATGTTATATATAGATCCGGGTCGCTAAAGACCCGAATATGTAAGAATGTTTGGCAAAACAGTCATGCATTTAAGGGTTAACCTGTCTAATGTCTAAAAAATATAATAATTCTGTCTGCCAAGCTCTGATAATGTATGGAATATTATATTAATATATTATCCATAAAAAAAAAAAAACCTTATGTGTTTATTGAACTTTGTGTGGACCTATGTAAAATACAGGACAAATCACATCCTGTATTGATTTGATACGGGACGTGTATTTTTGCCTGTAAATACAGGACGATTCTGTATTTCACGGGACGGGTGGCAACCCTAGTCACAGAGCATTACCGGTCATTAACCACTCAAGATTGAGTTCAGCGAAAGGCGGACTCGAACCGCGGGTCGATTTGTGTCGAAATTTGTGCTATGTGTCCTACCCCTACACTACTGACACTCTCAATGATATGGCGATTTCCGTAATTTCGTCTTTCCGAACTACCGGTATACGTTTAGCAAGCAAAGCAGTATATTTGTACTTAATGTAATTGGCATCTACTCCATTAAACAATTTCTGAGGACCCACCCACATTTTTTTTCCTTCCGACGCCCATGGACTAACGCCTTACCTTTTCTTTTCTTTTTCTTTTTTGCAAAAGGTGATTTATAAAACAGGCTTTAACTTTTCAACGGAGCTTATCAAAATTTCAATCTCTGCCTCACTGAAATTAAAAGCATGCCATTGTTTCTCCATTTTGATTTTAGGTTTACCTCAGAAGCAGTTTGTGTGTTGTTGGTTGCTTGGTAACAGACCTGACAGTTGATCACCAAATTCAATGGAACGGTTTAAGATTTGCTAACTAGGTACAGGTAAGAGGAGATTTTTAAAGATAGGATAAGAATCCTAAATCAAGTTAAGATTTGCTTCTGTAATACAAATTTGTGAAAAATCGTAAATTAACTTATCATATCTTAAGACCTAAGATAGAACATTTCTGTAATACGCCCCCTGATCTATATGTTACTAAATGAACATGGCATCCCCTTGAAACAGTGCAAGAAACTTTCAAAATCGTTCAGACTTTGTTTCCTCACCACAGTTACCACAGTATTGTTGTAGTAACAATCACTGCAGCACTTATATTATTTTGGTGGAAACTGTGGTTACCATGGTACATTTGTTGTGAGGGTAATCTAA
Source organism: Romanogobio albipinnatus (assembly GCA_023566225.1). Lineage (NCBI taxonomy): Eukaryota > Metazoa > Chordata > Actinopteri > Cypriniformes > Gobionidae > Romanogobio > Romanogobio albipinnatus. The sequence goes on along the minus strand of CM042244.1, from coordinate 37,927,087 downwards.
TATAAATCATTATGTGGGTAGTTGACACATAACATGTCAGTGTGTTCCCGGTCATGTGTATCTCTTATTGAAGACTCTTGGTTTGTTTTTTTTGTTTTTTTTCTCTCTCTCTCTTCTCATTTCTTCCTGTGTTTTTAATCTGTTGCCTGGTTAGTAATTGGTCTGAAATCGCCCCCTATACCCTCATTCACTATTCCCTACACTAATATAGTCCACTTGAAGGAGTAAATGAAAACGAGTGAGGGAATTCAGACACTGAGGGAGTTTTCACACTTGGTCCTTTTCAAGGGTCTGAGCGTGGTTCGCATGATTTTTGGCTCATATGTGAACACTCCAAACGATCTCAGACCTCCTTAAAGCGAAGCAAACCGAGACCATCTCGCATCTCAGGAGGTGGTCTGGGTATGGTTTGATCTCATTTTATGGTACGGTTCTCTAAATAAATGCAATCTGAACACAAACCTCTCTGGGCTTATTTGATTTTTCTTTTCTTTTCAAAATGTAGTTTGGTCATCAAATGCCTCCGTACAAATCTGGCAAATCTCTACAAATTATTTGTTCACAATTTACACTTGTTTATTGCAATTTTAACCGCTTCCGAACTGTGTGAGAGACACGGCTGCGCGCCTTGCCAGTTTAAAATGGTGTCGCGAGCGCACACACCTAAAGCGCCTGCACAGAAGTCAGCTGTCACAGCGCGTGTACTAAATGGAATCTTTAGGGTCTTATTGCATTTATTTTAAAGTGTAAATTGATCATAATAATTAATAATCAATTAAATATGAATTTATACCTGTTTGATATTATGCTGTACCCACATTGGACCAGCGGTTTGGAAAATTGATGGATGGATGATTCAGCTGCGGAACCATCTTCTGGTCAGACACAGGAATTCCTTCAGTGCTCTCACTGTGCATTATGGGTATGCTATAGCCATTGAGTGTACATCGGTTGTACACTTGTTATTGCTGTGAATTGTGGGATTGAATAAGTGCACTCAATAAAATCCACTATGGTTTCAGACACCACTACAAATGGCTGCTCCCTCTACCCTATACAATGGTATAGGGAGCCATTTCGAACACAGCCATTGTTTGTCATGCTTAGTTCCTCGTTTACTCTCTGTACCTGTTTTTCAGATGTCTCTTGTACTAATTACTTTTACAAATGATTCAGTGTATAATCACATCTTTTGCAAATGTTTTTCTTTATGAAAATGTAACCCATTTTATCTAATCTACAAATAAGTAAGTATCATATCCTTCCCTCGGGTCTAAACTTTTTTTTTTTTTAATGCTGAGTGTTCATTGACGTGGTCCAAGACCTTTGGACTTTTGTCGCTCTTGAACCACACATGCACACAAACAAAATGAGTGGATTCGAGGAGTTTATGTGGTTGTGATAAAAAAAAAGAAGAAGTAACAAATCCTTCCCTCGATGGTCAATTTGACCCCCTTAGGAATGCTTCAGTACACATAGAAAAACCCCCCAAAATCTTTAAATTAACTGCTAAAACTGTACCAAATTGTTTTTTTTATAATGTATACATATATATCTGAATGCATACTGAAGAGATAAACTCAAGAATTGACTTTAGGACCCAGCGGAACAATTTATTTGTTCCATATAAAGCTAAATGCATGAAATTGTGAGTTATTTTGAATTTATCTTAAGAATGTGAAGATTGTGCTTAAATTATATTATTTATTGATAAAATCTAGTCATTTAAAGGTAAAAAAAAAAAATGCATTAGAAATATATAACAAGTTAAACGATATAAGCTTTCTGGACAAAAAAAAAGTATAATTTTAAACCCATGAGGGAAGGAATTGTTACACGATGCGAGGGAAGGATGAAGGTTTGTTCTGTAAATTTGTTTTATTATATAAATTTGTAGTTCTTATTTTGTAATATCAGGCAGGGCTTAGCAAACTAGGCCAATTAGAAGCAATTACATGTGATTCTTCTGTAAGTATGATTACAATTCATCAAATTAATAAACCTATTATAAAATGACTGGAGGCCAGTTAAAACTGTTAGACACTCGTTAATTAGCAGAAATGTACCATCAGAAGTTTTCAAAACCAAGGATCGAATCAAAGCCTTGTTTGACCTGTTTTTGAAACAAGCTCAGAATCACTGATTGGAAAACACAAAATGTGCAAATGTTTTGAGGCTTCATGAAGTGCTCATCACCAGTCCCTTGTTGGTTATTAATGTACTTGTATACTGTTATTTTTTTGGTTCTGGCTGCTGAAATTTGGTTTTCTTAAATAAATAAGCTGCCTTTAGAGCCATGCCTATTAACTTTTCCTCCGTACAATCACATTATTAGTTCCATGATCCGTCTGGGGAAATATTGCTATAAATGATAACTTAATGAGGTATGACCCAAAATATAACAGCGTGCAAATCTGCAGAAACTATATTTGTTTTAGTAGTACTGGGTCAGCAGCATATTCATAAAATCATAAAGTCACACAGTGCCAAGCTGGATATCTTCTGCTCTCGTAAGCCTAAATACAGTAAACTCAATATTAGCTGAGGTGTTTCCTTGAAAAGACATAAATGCGTGGTGTCATTCAAACACAGGGTGTGCGTATTTATACACTGTGTATTTTTCTCGTTTTCTTCCTGGACTGCCTCCAGCGCTCTTTGACAAAAAGAAGACTGTTTTGAATGAAATGCTATAAATTAGACTATCTTCGCTTCCCCCTTGACTCTAATGTTTACTCTGGTGGCTGGGAGTCAAGCCAATGGAGAAGGAATAGTTTTCAGAAATAATTGTGAGGCACAGACTAATTACTTGTGATCCGCCTCTGGGGAAAGCTTAATCCCGAGTCATGCTCAGTATCTTGATAGAGTGGAAAAGATGATCGGTTTCCTGCCAGTTATTGTGCGTTGTTGCCAGCCAGCCACACAATCGGAGGTCTGTTTGGCGTAATTGTGGAACACCTCGCAGCGATGACTAATTTCTGTATCTCTGCAGGACCTGCATTGTGCTCCGCTTCAATTTAATATTCTTTGAGTAATGTAAGCCAGCTATGAATGGCACCAGGATGATATACATCCGATTGAATTAGGCTCAGGAATGCCATCGACTGAGAGCGACTGACTGCTGGTGACTCTCTTAGGGATGCAGCCGTTTATCGTGTAGTGAATGAGGTCGGACTCGCGTGACCCCGTAACATAAAGCCACGTGCAGAAACCGTGTATCTTGACAGGGCATCTTGTTTTCATTAGCTCTGGTCATGAAACTGAATCATATCAAATGCATTCTCTGAATAGACGTGAATTAAGCGGGAGTAAGAATGTAATCGCTATCTGCAGATGACCAGTCACACCCAGGTGCAAATGATATGTATTTGTTATGACTCTCTAAAATACAAAATCTAGGGAAACAAGAGCTGAGTTTCATCGCAGGCTCATTGAAAAAAACTACCTGTGACAGCATTTCTGCTAAATGATATTACGCTTCTTCACGCTCTTCAGCTTTCAAAGTTAAATGTCCGGTGAGTGGCGCTAAAAGTCCAAAGAGATGAATGTGAATCTGGCATTGCTTTAATAGACTAGTCAGGTAGACGACTACTTCAACTACTAGTCTGAAGACACTGGGCCCTATCATACACCCGGCGCAATGCAACATAAAGTGCAATGCAAGTGGATTTTTTGTTAGTTTCAGCCTGACGCAGTTATCATTTTCATGTCTAGCGCCACGTTATTTAAATAGCAAATGCACTCGCGCCCATCTGTTCGCCCATGGGTGTGCTGGTCTGAAAACCAGGTGTGTCCAGGCGCATTTTTGGCGTGTTTCTATTTTGAGGAACTGAAAACGACCACCATTGATCAACAAAAACCTGGTCTGAAGTCAATAGCGCAGTATTTTTTGTGTTATTTAAAGGGCGTGTTAGTAATATGCGCCTATAGGCGGGTGCACAACGCACATACACTCTGCTTATCACACACACATGGTGTGTACACACGCAGCAGCACACACACATTTTTAAATATTAAAAATAAAAGGATTCCTCTCTGGAAAAGCATTCAGTCTTTCCGCTCCAAAACCAAATTTGGTTTTGATTCCATGTTTTGACAAGTAGCCAACTAGGAGAAATCAGTGCAACCCCTAGTTGGTTGCTATATATATCTCAACAGTTCGGAAATTAAATGTCACTAAAAGGTTAATGCTATATCATGTGTGAAAATAACATGCCACCTACACTAAACCCTAAACACGATAGTGTTAACAAAAGCAAATGGGAGATAACAAATCATTTACTTTCAGGACATTTTTGCTTGCTTCTGCAAAATCAAACATTAATGGCTATGCTCTATCACTCATCTGAATATCAACAATTGTATGATTTAGTCAGTCGAGGTTAATTCATCTAATTTTGTGTCTGTGGAAAATAGCAATCTGTAACATTCTAAGTTGAATATCAAAGTTTTTTTATGTCAGTTTGTTAATGGTGGGCACATTTGGGGACATATTCATGTTACATTTGTGGAGTAAAGATTACTTCAGGAGTTTCCCAATATTGTGGCATGTTGTTACTCATGCTATTATTATAAAATGTAATACATATTGTAATTCATGGGGCTATTTATTCTGTAATTCCATGAGTTAGATGTACAGACATCTTCGGTATTCATTAAAACGTATAGACTAGTTCACTGAATTCACAGTGTTGCTATTAGAACATATCCTAAATTAAAATATGGACAATTAAATATGCATACATTCATATGCCCATATATAAGTCAGAGAATAAGTTAACCTTCCAGATAAATCTTTATCTGGGCTAATTTTATTTTGTTTTGTCTGTCATTGGTTATTTGAAGTATTTAACTCAATTTAAATAAGAAAAAAAAATTCCACCCCCTTACGAACACATGATGCATCATCATTCTGCACATGCTAAACTTATAGTTTAATATGTTAAAATTTAAACAAAAATGCACAATGTTCTTAAGGGGCAACAACTTCCTCTAAATCTTGTATCTGTTTTATATTTTGCAAAGTGTAAATTTGTTTGAATGTGTTGGTTGTGTCCTGTTTCTGCATAACGTTACATCAGTACTGAGCAAATGTATGTCTTGGTCTTCAATCCTGCCTGTTTGGATTGGATTCTGGAATATTCTATATTGCCCCATCTAGAACACCAAACAAGTTGTGTCTATCCCATATTTGCTTGTGGCAAAATGTTGTTCCATTTGTGGTTGTTTACTGTGCGTAGCCATAAATGTCTTTCCTCTGTACACCCTTTCAGTGCCCAAAATATGACTTCCCTTTACCTCCTTACTTGTGAAAAGAGAAAATATTGATGGATAGAACATTATGGTCACAGATGCTGCCACTCAATGGAGTCAGATATTTAGGCGTCAGAAATGCCCAGTCTGGTGTGGAGGTGGAAAAATAGGGCTAGGAAGGATGCTGTGACTATGATTGCCACTATGAAGCAGACAATTTTGGTTGGCTGACAGCAATTTACTTTGGATGAGTCACATGCATGTCTGTCTCTACTACTTAAGGAGGAAGTTGGTGGTTGATTTTCTTCACTAAAAAACCTCCTAAAGATACCGTACTCTCTCAGAAGGCGCAAGGGTTAACGTTTGCAGCCCATCCCTCCAAACATCTGGCTCTGTTCTGATATGTGATGCCCACACAATCTGTGTTTTCACTATTATGCTGTAGGGGGCACTGTTACACTCTAAAAAATGCTGGGTTAAAAATAACCCAAGTTGGGTTGAAAATGGACTAACCCAGCGATTGGGTTGTTTTAACCTAGCGATTGGGTTGTTTTAACCCAGTGATTGGGTTGTTTTAAGCAAACATTTAACCCAACCGCTGGGTTAAAACAACCCATATGCTGGGTTAAAACAACCCAATTGATGGGTTAGTCCATTTTCAACCCAACTTGGGTTATTTTTAACCCAGCATTTTTTAGAGTGTACAGGTCTTCTGAAATAGTGCAGCATCAAAATCGTGATATAGTGAGTGGTTTTTACACGGCAAAAGCTGTCATCTAATTAGGTTGCCGTAGGTTTCGGATCGAAGTCCGCTGTGTTCATGCAAGCAGCGTATGATTAGTGATGTTTGGTTCTTGAACGAATCGTTGTTTTGAGCCGGTTCTCAGAAAGTAACTGGTTGAGCCGGTTCATTAATCGAACTGAATCGAACTTTAGTTCCAGGTTGATGACGCAAAAGCCAAAGTAGCACGTCCGACTAAAAAAGAACCAAAATAGCAGGTTCAAACATCGTCGAAGTTTGCAGAGGATTCTGATGATTGCGTTGGCGACGCAAGTCTGAGGCACGAAGGCTACTGGAAATATATACTTATTATGACTACTGTTATTAAATATCATCTTATTAAAGCGGCTTGTTAAGTCGAAGTGTGCGCCGTTCTCTCCTTTGTTTGACGTCAGATTGTGCGCTGTTATCGCTTTTGTTTACATGAGTGGAGTCTATGCAAGGGCGGACGTAGCTTTTAATAACTCTGCTAACAGCGCTTATCACATACATGCGCAGTTATCTCATTGTATTGCAGAGTGCATCGGTGCCGTGGATGGGACCCATGTGGAAATCAGGCAGCCAATCATAGCGTGGTTTTGCGTTTTCATGTGGACAGAGTTTTTTTTAAACGTGCTTGTGTGGACGCGATTGTTTTTTAAAACGGAGGAGGAAAAACTCCAGTTCTAAAAATACCCGTGTACGTGTGAACTAGACCTAAGACAGGACAAATGAACTCAGGAAACATGGGACTATAAATACTAAGCCAAGCGAGGACTAATGAGCTAATTAACAAGGGGCAGGTGAATGAGATGAATCTAAGAAACACATGGGAAAACTGGGTCAACTGAAAATGAGCGAACAGAAGGTGAACACAATGAAAACAAAGACAAAACAAAACATAACCCTGACAGTTCTCGCATTGATGTTACATTTGTTAACTTTGTAGCAATTTTGCACCTTGACAGCCAATTTGAAATAATATGCTTTTGTGTATGTGTGTCTTTGGAGAGTTTTCAAACTAAAACAATATTTGAAAACATAAGTGTATTGCATTAGGTTGTTTAAAACCCCAAATATTTTACTTAAAACATGTGTCTACTAAGCACAAATAGGCCACCTTGTTGACAGAGGCTATTTACACTAAATCCGCCCACTGATGTCTGATTGGCCCAGACAAAGTTACAGAAGACACTTGATTGCCAACAGTAGCAATAGTGTAGGGGTAAGACTTGTGGCAGAAAGTTTTGATGCAACTCGTTTGAGTTCAAATCCGCCTTTTGCCAAACTTGCTCTACTCCCTTTTTCCATCACATAGATTGGAAAGACATTTATTTTCAATAAAAATTAGAAAATATTCAAAAAGTGGAAATAAAGTGTCTAAAGTGTTTATCTGTTAGGGGTCGGTGTATGGACGGCAAATAAGACGGCATTCATTTAATAATTTGAATAAATATAATCATTTACACTGTTATTTTTGCATACCGTTTAATGTACAAGACTGAGGTGCAAATATGCCGCTATTTATTAGTATAAATATCATATAACTATGTACACTTACTGCAAAGAAAATATTGCTATTTTTACATAGGGTAAATATAATCTATCGCTATTTTCACTTAGTGTAAATAGTAGCTATCGCTAAGAAAATAATTTTTTTTACTTATATAAAAATGAATAGCTGCTGCCAAACATTTTTCTTTAACAATTATTCAGTTATTTAATATACAATGTCATTGTAAAAAAAAAAAATCTAAGTAGTTTCAATTACTACTTTTTCTGAAGGGAAGCTTGGCTGTATCTTAATTACTTTAATTTATGAGTAGCTTGACGAAGTCTTTGATAAAAACACGATTTTCTCAGCTTGTAAAAACGTATAAAACTTTATATAAAAAAAAAATCAATGAAGCTAGAATAAAATGTTTGTTGTTTGTTTGTTGCTCTGTTCTTTCTTTTGATATATTTCATGTTCAGATATTTAAAATAATAATCAAAATAATCTGGGGATCATAAAAGTTTTGTGAATATGATAAAAAATGCTGGTGCTGACTGACAATTTAAAAATAAAACGCTGGTTGGATCACATTATGGGCAGTTTTTTTCTCTCCTTTTGAACCTGGATTATCCTTCTGGATATTAAAAAAAATATATATATTAGTCTTTATTTTCTTCACAATAGGTAAAGACAGACACAAATCTTATACAGGGCTCATTGTCAGTGTTCAGCTGGTGACAGCTTCAATCTTTCTGCTGTTGTAATGAGATATCTAACATCTTTTAAATTATCTTTATAATAGGTCTCTTCTTGATTATAATAAACAGGTTGATATCGACTGCTGACGTGGACGCTAATATAGTTATCGTTATAGTTGTCTTTTGTCTTTTTGGAGTGAATGGGCCTTAAGAGATTTTATGAAAATGTATCATAATTCACCTTTTTAAAAACATTCCATTCATGTCTTCCTTTCTTCTCCAAGGACATGGATTTCTGCTGTGCTCTTTTATCATGCCTTTAAACCTCTCTGATTTTTCTACCTCTGCATTTTCTATAAACTTTGAGACGCTGATCTCATTATCATATCCAAACATGGCAGTGCACAGTAGATTTGAGAGTCACTCAACCATTCAGCCGTAAGATAAAAGACATATTATTCATTTAATTAATTTTGGATTTTGGCCTGGTCATTTGGAAAATATTGTGATTTAATTTAATGAAATCCTGCCTGGCTACTGTGCTTATATAAGTATAAAATGTTGACTGCTGTGTACCGTGAAAGGTAAATGTTTTTAGACAAAAAAAGAAAATGTTGATTTAATGCCTAAATTAGTGCTAGTGCATGCAAGTCAAACGAGAGGACATTTTCATATTTATCCATCTTGATTAATGTCAGCGTAACTTCCACCTACATTTCTTCACGAATGTCATTAGGTGCAATAGTATTCCAATTCATGACGTCCGTAAGAAAATAAGAGCAATATTTGGATCGTCAGTTACATTAACCTGTCTTAGTGAATTGACAATATGCAATATTAAGTCATGGTTGTCTGACATTACTGATTAAAAATGAAGAGTGCAATTTCTGTCACCAAATGTTATTGCACTAAATAACTACATATCCTAATGCTTGCATTGCAATAAAATAACAGTTTCAGTTCCATTGGCTTACTGAAGAAACCCCATTGGTTGAGCCAGTTTTGCGGTGTCGGATACATCAGTGTTTTTAAAGCTCCTCAAAGCCACAGTGTTTAGAGTTTTCAGGAGAAATCAGCGAATGACTTGCTTCCCGTCTCCGAGTTTTGTTCTTAGATAAAAGAAAGTACTGTAACATCAAAAAATGACATACCATACCTTAGAAGAATGAAAACAAGCATGCCTTATAATGAAATACTCACTCTCTTGAATCCTGTTGCGACATTCAGCACTTTTCAATGTTTGAATGCCTCTGAATAGAGTGCAACAGTATGCTCCATCTGCTATAAAAAGCCTATTCATGTTTACCATAGATAAACGTATGTCACACAGAGTTCATTGAGACTTTACTGCCTATATCTGAGAAGTTGCTGTTAACATGGAAATGCATGTACTAACATGTAGTTAAGGCTGCTGTTATTCATGCATGAATCTTTATTACTCCTGTCATGGTTAAGAAATAGATCTTCTTTGGTTCATCATTAGTTCATATATTTACTAATCATGAGTTCATGCTGAAGTAACTTTATTAATTCAGGTATTAGTACGTGATTATGAATGTCCTTTTATTGTAAAGTGTTGTATACTGTGCATAGATCACATACGGCTGGGTTAGCAAGAGTGCTATGTCATGTTAAACAACCAGTGAATGCATACAGAGAAAGAAACTCCAGTCAGGTCTATCAAACACCTTGCCTGAGAAGGAAATCAATGTACTACCATCTAAACAATCACTGGAGCTCAGCTGGATGTAATAAATGTTGACAATCTCTTATCAAATGCAAGGTTTGTTTTCGCTGTGAATGTAATAAATATTAATTCGATTTTATAAGCAGAGAAACTGACAAGCTTTGCAAGCTACATACTATAATCTCTAAGGGCCTGATGTGGCCATTTTGATCTATAAATAGCGCACATACTTTGGGTAAATGATGATGATAGTAAATCGGTGGTTCTCATATAACCGTAGCTTGTTCAAGAACAGAACATCTAATTATGGCTGTGAATAAGTGTTCCAGCTTGGATGTGTTTTATACTTTAATATATTGAGTGCTGTGATGGGAAAGCAATTCTATGAAACAAGAGTTGGCAGTTATTATGACAATTAAATTGTCAATTAAACATTAAAAAGGAAATAAATATGGAGGTTGGAAAAAAACTAAACAAATAAACAATGAAGTGATTTAGAATAACTGAATACACTATACCTACATGGTATAACATGGTATCTAACAAAAATCATTAGCATCTATTCTGCATTTTCCCATGTTCATCTCTCTTTAGTGTGTAATGTTGCTGTATGATCATGAAAGTTCTCTGTGTCACTGTTTCTGAACTCCATTGTAGTCTTGAATTTTCGTCCGGGAACCAACACATCACAATATTCATCATTTAAATAATTAATACGCAGAATAAAGGGGCGGGCCTGGTTGAGTTAGTTAGTAGTGTGTTGAAGCTGGCGATTATGGTAAGGGGCGGGACATTTCTTAAAAACACGCTGGAAGCGCTTGACCAATTACAACACACTGCTTCAGCCGACCAATCAGAGCGCATTGTGCTTTTCAGAAGGAGGGGCTTCATAGAGACAGGAACTAAACAGAGCGTTACCATAGACAGTAAAAGAAATGGACACAGCGACCCCATAGTCTTCACGGAGAAAAAGTGAAGTCAAGTAGAAGCACTCACTTCCTGATGGCTGAGCGTATTGCGCAGCCTCAGACTGAGCTTGACGACGTAGATGTGACGTGAGCAACCTGTCTGACAGTGACAAGTCTTCTAGTAGTTGTGCAAAGTGAAATCTGAATCACGTTGTTGAAATATTTTGTCCCGTTGCTTTTGGCTCTCTATGGGCTTCTTCACATGCCTCTCCCTTGACTTTATCGGACTTTATGCCTCCACGTCCCCCCGATTGCCTCATAGACAGTAAAAGATTGCCTGCAAGCTTCTCCTTGGGTCTATACGATAATTCCTCTACTGCGCGCCGAGAGTCGCGTGGTTATGACGCAATCGTTAGCCTATTTTTTTTTATAAAAACGGCTACTACAGGGCGATAGTGTAAGATACAAGGTAATGGAGCCTTTTATACATTGTCGTGTTTCTTTAGAAATAAACAATGGACAAATGGAGTCTTTAAACGCCTCAGATGCAAAGTTATTCGCTGTCAAAGTGACACCAAAATGAATGGGAGTCAATGGGATGCTAACAGCAGGTGATGGCTTGGTTAGCAATGGCTGCCCCTATGAAAGGTACGCTTTCCGGGTGTTGGATTACCCCCTTGAGCATTACTGACAGACTGGGAAGAGGGGAGCTGCAGCAATGGAGAATACGGGGAAAATAATCAACATTCAAGCAGGAAAACCTGCTCTAGTAGAGACCAAAAACACAACCAAGACTTTGAAAAAGGGATGTTGACACCCTTTCATCTGTAACAACTGGGGTATCATTGATAATTCTAGTTTCCCACTAGAAAAATATGTGCACATAACTGGAAATGATGGTATGTCTGGCATGCTGTAGAGAGGACAGGAAATTGTAGAAAAAAATGGGAAATAATGCAAGCCAAATTCAAAGTCACACCTACATTGGCATCACAGCCCAAAGTGGATGAAGCATGCGTGAGATTTTACATGCCATCAATTTATAAGAATATTACATACTGCACTTTCAGATACTAAAACCCCCATTGGGGTACAAAATGCAGAAACTATAGAGATTGTTAGATTGAATCCCCACACCATGAATATTGGATCCAGTCGCTTTTCCTGTTTCTGTGAGAAAATATCAGTTTTGTCTGATATCCAAAAGATTTGTCTGATTCACAAAATCAGTGAACACAACTGTATTATATGAAGATCCTCTATCAGCCTGAGAGGAAGGAAGAACACAAAGCACTAGATGATTGTAAAAAATGAACAGGGTCTATTAAAAAATCTTAGTTGTGTATGTTTCAATTCTGGACATTGTTTGAACTTCGTCTGGCCAGAAAAAAATCCAACAAGTGTATTATACTAAAGCAAAAGCAATGGAAAATTACTGCTTCACAACATCATCCTTAAAAACCTTGAAAAAGAGAATTTTCTCATCTCTTATGATGATAAACATCCCTTTAAACCACACAATCATAATAAATATAAGTACAAGTTATATAATAAAAATGAATAATTACATGATTCAATTGGAAAATAAATAATTAAATTATAAACTATTATGATTAAATGATTATAAATGAATAAAAAGACAAAGAAAACACAACACAGATGTATGGTCACTCTTGAATTCACACACACACACACACACACACACACACACACACACACACACACACACACACACACACACACACACACACACACACACACACACACACACACACACACACACACACACACACACGTTGCTATTGAGAATCCTTAGATCCTTCATTGTTCTTTTTGTTTACTTGTTGCGAGTCTGACCGCTGTCAATCAATCCGTCACGGCGGGTCTCAGGTGCAAGCCCCCCGCTCAGTCCCGCCCTCGTTTCGTCCCCTCTGTCTCCGCTGGGCTCTGCCCACTTTTCCAGCATTTTTCTAATATTGCTAGTTGGTGGAGTTAGACTCTGAGGGGTTGAGTTACCCTTTAAGCCTTTTCTGTGAAACCGAGGGAGAGTGACCTTAAAAACTATATGGGCATTAAGCCAGACTTGATATTCCATCCATTAAACGGCTAATCTTGTGTATCCTCATTTGTTAGATGATAACATTTCAAACCAAGTGGCATCTGCAAGCCAATGATGCTAGAGCTTTTTCTATAATCAAGTACTCTAAACCATTTTTGCAATTACTTTTAATCAAATATGGTGACTGTTTTTTTTTATGAATGTGTGACATCACTGTTTTATCTTATCTTATCTTATCTTATCTTATCTTATCTTATCTTATCTTATCTTATCTTATCTTATCTTATCTTATCTTATCTTATCTTATCTTATCTTATCCTTACCTTACCTTACCTTACCTTACCTTACCTTACCTTACCTTACCTTACCTTACCTTACCTTACCTTACCTTACCTTACATCCATCCAGTCATCCATCCAATCATCCATCCATCCATGTATATGCATTGAATATATATAATTATATATTTAAATTAATGAAAAAATGATTTAATAGTGCTTTTTATGTGCAATAAATGGCAAATCAAATGCTTGTGAATGTAGCGTGAAACTGGGGTGGCATTGTTTTTATACAAAAAATGTTTTATCTAGTTATACCACATACTACATACAATAATTAGTTAGAAATGAGTTATAGTACATAAGCACATAAAATAATTAGTTGGAAATAAGGATTTATTTTTATAGGTAATTGTAAATAGAAGAGTATTTATCTCTAGCTTGACATAAAAGGATGACATATAGAAGCTGTTTTATGATTTAAAAACAATATGCCCTCATGAAGGTAAATAATACCCATGATAATCCACTCCATGGTAATATATTAAACTCTGTTATACATTTTGTGTGTCTATACAGGTTGATGCTGATGATGTCCTCACAAAAGAGGAACAAATCTATCTTCTGTTCAAGGCAAAGCAGAAATGTGAGCGGGTGATCAAGTCCAAACATAAAATGACTGGTAAGTTATAAATGTTCTATTCTTTAAAAAAGTAATAAAAAAACTTAAAAACTCCTAATCTCAGCAGGGCTCTGGGTGTGACTGCATAGACATCTACTGTCTCTGAGCACTACTGGAGTGCAGTTATCACTCTCAGGTCAGTTTAGCATTTCTGAAGTGACACCTTTGATGGACGTAGGAGTTGTGGATACATGACGTGTTTCCATAGGGATGTGTGCTGGGGTCAGGTCTCAGATGCTTGACCGTGACTCTGCGCTACGCCACATCCAGTCAGGTTGATGCTAAAATGAACTGGCATTGATTAAGTTGGATCTCCTAGCAACGCTCCATCTTGTGCCAAAGCCAACAGAATCCATTAGTTTCTATTACACTGGTCTGACACCCTGTTATTTAAGATATTAAAACAAATAAGAAGCTGTCTGTCAGCTCCATGCACATGGTTTAGTCTCCAGGGCGTAGATTTGGTTTGAACATTGCGGGGGTTGAAATGTGAAGTATTTTAGTCCTGGGTTATTCTCCCTTGTGACATTTAATGTTTTTTTTGTTTGTTTTTTTGCTAATTTTGTTTTGTTTTTGATTTTTTTGTGGTAGCATATTTATAATCACATATTGGTCAAATATTTACAATCTATAAAAAATCTTATCACATGGAAAATGCCATTCTGAGTCTTCAGCTAAAATTAAATTTGCTTTGGTCTTTTGGTTTATAAGTTTTGTATCTTTAAAGTGTTAAGTTTCAGAGCTTAAAACGTCCTCATTATAAACAAAGCATTTATTTAATGATATTTGATAGTTCGGGATCTATGACGTCACACAGACAAATTTGTACATTTGCATATGCCCGCCACCAGAGCAAGACATCGACCAATAGTTATACATCATCGCACCATAGGCCCCCGCCTTCTGGCATTCAGTCGCTTAACAGCTGACATTTGCCTACACTGGATGTGAGCGTTGTGTCGAAAGCAAATAGTGTCATGAACAAGTGGATGGTTTATATTAACGGTGTCCTGGGTCACGTCAGAGGATTATATGTTTGTTTGGAGCATTTTGTTTTGAAAACAAGGCATAATAAAATGGAGAGTTCTCTAAGAATGTTTTTGTTGACAGATGAAGCAGCGACTGTATTGGATCTGACAGCAGCTGCATAAATGATTTCATAATGCTTTGTCTTTAAATTGCGTTTTTTATATACATGTTTTCAAAACACTTACTTGAGTGCAATAGCTAGTGAGCATTGATACTATTTCGTATGCAATAACATTGGCCAATCATAACTGGCTGTTTACTGACAAACCTTAAAGGAGCCGCATAATGAAGAGGGTCAGAAAAAAATCTGGTAACTGTAATTCGATATGATTTTACTGCGAAAACATTGCCTAATGAGTCAGCGTTTTTATATTTGAAGTCTCCCTGTACACAACATAAACGTCCTAAGCATGTAAAATAGTTATTCGTTTAAAGTCAGGAATTTTCCCTGCTTATTAAAAAGTTAAGTTCATATTCATTATATTAGAGAACATAAGCTCGGCGGGCGGACAAGACACTTCAGCACATCACAAATGTCAAAGCGTGAATTTTTATGACTTGAAAACGTAACCTGAAATCGGATTGTACCATGGCAGTCGGAATCAAAATAAATGTGGGTGGGTCCTCAGAAATTTTGAAGTACAAATAAACCGCTCTGCTTGCTAAACGTATAGTTCGGAAAGACAAAATCACGGAAATCACCATATCATTGAGAGCGGCAGTAGTGTAGGGGTAAGACGCACGACATCTAGTTTTGACACAAATCGACCCGCGGTTCGAGTCCGGCTTTCGCCGAGCTCAATCTTCTCCCTTTTCCCATCACATATCAGATCGGAAAGGCATTTATTTTCAATAAAAATTAAGAAAATATTAGAAAAGTGGAAAATAAAGCATCTAACATTTGTTTAATAATTGTTTAATAATAAGTGTTTATCGATTAGGGGTAGGTAAACAGACATGTGCTGAATGTTAGAGACGATAAAAGTGAGTGGGTCCAATATCATTGATCGTAAAAAGTGGGTGGGTCTTGTCCACATACAATGGTTCCGACTCCCATGCATTGTACTGTTGTGTTTAGCTGTAGAATTGTTTTTATTCATACAGTAGCCATACTGCAAATGTTTCATTAACTGCATGCATTTTGAAGCAGTTAATGATTTAAACGATGATTAAATAAAAAACACGGCTTACATAACACTTATGGAATACTCATATAACGTCTCGGTTACATATGTAACCCTCGTTCCCTGAAGGAGGGAACGGAGACGTACGTCGGAACTGACCGACGAATTGGGATCTGTTCTCAGAGACCAATCTACGTCGAGTGTATTAGAAATGAGCCAATGAAAATTGGCATGCGGATCACGCACCGCCCCGCGTCGCGGGTATAAATACGGAAGTGGAAGTGCCGCATACCGTTTTCAACTGAGGAGCCGAGATAGGTGGCTCGGGCCTTCAGCTGAAGCACAGCACCTGGCGACGGGACGTACGTCTCCGTTCCCTCCTTCAGGGAACGAGGGTTACATACGTAACTGAGACGTTCCCTTTCAGTCGGTCACGTTCAACGTACGTCGGAACTGACCGATGAATTGGGATCCCTACCAAAACGCCAGGGATACTGGCCCTTACAGCGCCCTGCCTGAGCTCGCTGGACCACTCCTATGTGGGAGTGGGAGTCAGGGCTCCCGGCAGGAAAGGACAGTCACTTGCTGTTCCTGCAAGACCCACTCAGCGTGACTATTGGATAACGCTGGGAAAGCGTGCCCGTCTCGGGAGATGGTACGCTGCGGATCCACGTCCTTCATGGAAGGAGAGGTGGAAATACGCATCAGGACTAACCTAGCAGGGTAGTGCAACTATGGAAGTCTCTGGGGTGGACCCAACCTGGTCCCAGGGGGGGAAGAACACGCCCAGAGACGACAGAGCGGGCTCTGTCAAGGGAAAAACACGGAGCTAGCCGAGTAGGCAGCGGTTACCGTGGAAGAAAACACATATGGGGTAGCCGTTAGGGGACCGCAACATATGGAACCCAGCCTACACACACGTTCCACAAGCATACGGGTGCAGGCCTGGCGCCAGACGGCCGCAACGTCTGGCACCGCAGGGGTGACGGAGGAACTCGACAGGGTTAGCCGTTTCCGGGGAACACAACTGGAGAAAATGGACGCACGTATCCGGCCCAGAGGGCGGTAGTGGCATTGCAAGCCGACACTAGAACGGGTACTTAGCGCTACTGGCCCCGGGGGGCGAGGATGCGGGAAGATACTTGCTCCACACAGAGGCTATAAAATCTAGCGAACGTGTTAGGTGTCGCCCAGCCCGCAGCTCTACAAATGTCTGTCAGCGAGGCACCTTGAGCCAGCGCCCAGGATGAAGCAACACTCCTTGTTGAGTGTGCTCGCACCCCGAACGGGCAAGGTGCGTCTTGGGACTGGTAAGCCAAGACGATGGCATCCACTATCCAGTGGGCCAACCTCTGCTTGGAGACAGCCTTTCCCTTCTGCTGACCTCCGTAACAGACGAAGAGCTGCTGTGAGGATCTGAAGCTTTGAGTCCGGTCAACGTAAGCGCGAAGAGCACGGACGGGACATAACAAAGCCAGGGCTGGGTCTGCCTCCTCCGAAGGCAGCGCTTGCAGGTTCACTACCTGGTCCTGGAAGGGAGTGGTAGGAACCTTGGGCACATATCCAGGCCGGGGTCTCAGGACAACGTGAGAGTTGGCCGGCCCAAATTCTAGGCACGATTCGTCGACCGAAAGTGCATGCAGGTCCCCTACCCTCTTGATTGAGGCCAATGCGGTCAGGAGGACTGTCTTCATGGACAGGATTTTTAGCTCAACTGACTGCAAAGGCTCAAATGGAGGAGCCTGGAGTGCTCTAAGCACCAGGGCTAAGTCCCAAGAGGGTATCGAGGTAGAACGAGGAGGATTTAGTCTCCTCGCACCTCTGAGGAACCTGACGATTAAGTCGTGCTTACCTAAGGATTTACCGTCTACTGCATCGTGATACGCCGCTATTGCAGCGACGTACACTTTGAGGGTGGAGGGAGACAGCCGTCGCTCCAACCCATCTGTGCAAGAAGGCTCACTGGGGGAAACGCATATTTGCGTAGGTCCCGGGGCCAGCTGTGCGCTAGTGCATCTATGCCTAAGGTACCTCCGGTCAGGGAGTAGTACCACTGGCAATGGGTCGACTCCGGGGAAGCGAACAGGTCTACCTGTGCAACCCCGAAGTGGTCCCATATCAGCTGGATGCTCCGGGGGTGGAGTCGCCATTCTCCCGGAGGTGTCGACTGACGAGAGAGCTCGTCGAACACTTATACTCATATGGAAACAAACGGCATACATTTGCACTGTCTTTAAGAGTCTGAAATAGATGTTGCTCAATCAGGAAATAAAATACACATAACGTATTCAGGCAGATAACGCTGACTGCTTTATTTCCGAGATGATGGCAAACTTTGAATTGTAATACAATATAGTGCAATATAGAGGCTTGTATTAATATTTATTATATAAGCTATTCAAATCAATTTCTGTAGTTAATGTTTAATATTACTAACCCCTAATTAACGTATGTGTTTAGCTGAAGCAATTGATTTGAATATGCTTATACAATAAATATTAATACATACAATTATTAATACATATAATTATAAATAATTATACATTACATACATAAATAAATGTATTTTTGTGTTAGTTCAGTTACGTTACCTGTGTCAGCAGTGTGCAGTAGTCACACCCCACATTAACGATTTCAATATATGACTCATCCTCTCCGAAAAGACCATAAACATTACAGATAACATCATACATCATACAACATCAAACAGAAGTAACTATTAATTTACATACATATATCGTAAAACTAATCATGTGAGACTGAGATGCTGCAAATCATGTGATTTTTAGGTCAGTGTTTTGGCTGTACGTCAATGATGCCCTCTGTTGGTAGGGAATAGTAAGATGGCCACTCAAACACTTCCAGTGGCTTCACTGCCTGATGGCAGTTTAGAATGCGATGAGCAATCCAGTCATTTATATAGATCAGTGGTATTTTGACTTAATAACACTATATAGACAGTGGTGATGCACGGATCACGGTTCTATCCGTAGAGACTGCGGATAATCCGCTGGTCGGGCAGGCAAGTAATAAAAAATAACATTCCTAATAATTGCAGGTGGGTTGTGGGTCGATGAGAGACAAATCAATAATGTGTTGATTTTAATAAAGACACAGAACTCTTATTTAATTTCACTCTCATTGTAAAACGCAATGAACGCTTGTCACTCTGTTACTTTCGTTTTCAACAACAACATACACAGATCAGGTATAACAATATGACCACTGACAGGTGAAGTGAATAACACTGATTATCTCTTCATCACGGCATCTGTTAGTGGGTGGGATATATTAGGCAGCAAGTGAACATTTTGTCCTCAAAGTTGATGTTTTGGAAAAATGGGCAAGCGTAAGGATTTGAGTGAGTTTGACAGGGGCCAAATTGTGATGGCTAGACGACTGGGTCAGAGCATCTCCAAAACTGCAGCTCTTGTGGGCTGTTTCCGATCTGCAGTGGTCACTATCTATAAAAAGTGGTCCAAGGAAGGAACGGTGGTGAACCGGCAACAGGGTCATGGGACCAAGGCTCATTGATGCACGTGGGGAAGGCTGAAGGCTGGCCTGTGTGGTCCGATCAAACAGACAATAGAAAGGTGTCAGAATACAGAGTGCATCGCAGTTTGTTGTGTTCTGCTGGGAAACCTTGGGTCCTTCCATCCATGTGGATGTTACTTTGATACGTACCACCTACCTAAGCATTGTTGCAGACCATGTACTCCCTTTCATTGAATCTCTATTCCTTGGTGGCTGTGGCCTCTTTCAGTAGGATAATGCGACAATAAAAATTGTGTCTGTCCTTAAATGAATTAAATTATAACTAAAAGTTTCTTAAAGATAATGCTGTAAACTATATAGGGAGCCCTTACTTACAAATAGCTATTAAAGATTAACAACAGAGCCCAAACTATTAGCCTAAATTCAGTTGCTATTTATTTTTAGATATAATAATCAACACTCATAAGATTCACATAAGGCAGTTTTTGCATTAACTTCTAAATCTAATTATTTTTTTTCGTTGTTGAAATATAATCATTTAGTGGCTGTAATTTTCATGACAGGTTTATTTAAACATACATTACATAAACAAGACATCACTAACAGGCTAAGTAGTGTATAATGAATATATATAGGCTAATATAATGAATATAACGGCTGATATAGTGCATGTATTCAGTGAAAGAGTTGATTTCTCTAGTGAACTAACAGCTGTGGACACTGAATGACTTCTGAGTAAACGTGATTCTGCATGACATTGTTTAGAAGCAGTTTTATTGTCTTTCCGTGGTTGAAACGCAGATGGAGCGATTACACGACATATGATACATTTCAGTAAGTTGTAATGTATCCTCAACATACCTTAAGATGTATTTAATTTATGTTCATTCTTTAGGAAGAGATGATCACATTGACTCGCGCGCTGCCATTTTAAGTTGAACTGATGCGCGTCTATCAGTCACGTCACATTAAAGAGCGTTAAAACGGCATTTATCGTTTGAATTTCGTGATAAAATGGACTGAATACTTAATATGTTCGTGTGTGAACTCGGATTGAAGCGTGTTCTGTGCTTACAACAAGCCGACTGTTAACTGTTAAAGATTACATTCATAACCGTTCGGTACACACGTGGACCGTACCGAAAGTCCTGTACCGAAACGGTTCAATACGAATACGTGTACCGTTACACCCCTACTGAATACCTTTCTTATGAAGTAATTTCAGTTAAATTAATGTTTTTTTCGCTGAATATTAATTGTCTCCCGCTCTACTGCGTTCTGTTTGATGCGCACGCGCTGCGCCGTGGCTCGTTCAGTGAAGTTTGAAGCTTAAAGGAAATACTTGCGTGAATTAGTAACATTTACAGATAAGGATATAACCGGTAAAATAAACATTTTGTGCTAAGGACGCACACACATCTGTCAAAGCACGTGACAGGGTATGTTAAATGCTAATGCATTAGCTTAAAGCTTAAAATAAAGAATCCTCATGTTTTCGGCCAGCTTGGATGATGTACCTTTCCTCCACTATTTTTAGATACATTTTGTCCATAGAAATGCTTTATTCAGTGCTGTAATTTGGCGCGACTGGTGAAAGTTGGTGGAAGACCCGACTAATCGATAATGAGAATCGTTGTCGATGATTTTCATTATCGATTTTATCGATTAAGTGTTGCAGTTGTTATCTTATCTTTACTTAGTGACTTATGGTGTTATGTCTGAACAATACATTGGCATTGCAACATCAGAAAAAAAGAAAGAAAAAAAGCTGCTAAATGTCCCCACAAGTTGCCCTGGAAAACAGCATAGCACAGTTCTGTGTAATCCCTTTTGGGTGATTTGCCACGCTAAATAGAGATCTGGGAATAGAAGAGTGTGTGAAAGGGTTTCATTTTTATGGCAACCTCAGTTTCCTTTCACTGTGGTCAATTCAGTCCCTGGTGGACTGTCTCAAAAGCTTTTAAATAACCTTTTTGGTGGCCTATTGTCATAGCCAGACTGCTGTGTTATTTTCTTCTCATCACAGGCTTATTTTACTCGTGTTAAGTCACTTTTGTCTGGCAGCATGAAACAGTTAGGGAGGTTTGTGTCCAAATTGGAGCAAATGTTGTGGAATCTCTCACACAATGGGAATGTGTGCTAGATATTTCAGTTTTAGATGCAAACATGACATGAGCTGCAGTTCATCAGTCACAAAGACATCCTGAGGATTTTGAATTTGAATTAGAGTATCACCTTTCTGCATTGCATTTGTCACTTTAATAAATATTCCCTGGATATGTTGTTATTATTGCAAACTGATTTGTAATGTACTGAGGTGCAAATAGTATCTGCCACTATTTTTATCCTGGTGTGGGTTGCAGCAAGAGAGAGTAGATGCAGGATCTAGTTGAGGCAATTATATTTATTTACAAAAGAACCAAAGCACAAACACTCAAGAATAACAGAACAACAAGGATAAAGCAAGTCACAGTGATATCAATGAGACTGGACAAAGAACTACTAAAACTGAGGGCTATATACACAGTTTAACTAAGCAGACTAGAAACAGGTGTGCAACTAAATCACTAACCATGGAAACTGACGAAGAGCAGGAAACCGGAACAGAACACTGGAAAACAAGGTGATACAAACTAAAAATCCATGAAAACAGAACATAAACCTGACTATTTTCACTAAATGTGACCCGTCCTGGCAAGATGAGTGGGAATGTGCACAAGATAATTTCAAGCTACAGGCAAAACAAGTGAAAAATGTCAATTTTGGTTGAGTTTGGTTAAAATTAGTTCATTAAGCCCTCGTCTAGCGATCCCAATGCTCCAAATAGTAATTAAATAACTAAAAGTATATTAAAAGTAAAAGTTTATTTGCTCGTTTTCTTAGGGGAGTAGGGGAGAGCAGGGCACAACCTAACACTTTTTGACTGTCTAAGTTTGTGTAAATCCACATGGGGGTCAGAGTATTTATTTTTTCCCACATTAATTTCACACGTCTAGTAGAAATATGTGGGTTTGTTTCATTAATACAGTGTATACTTTTTTTTAGTTTCCCCCTGAAAGAATGGAAGTGAAATGTGACAACATGCCCCACAGGTGGGGTACATTGTTACATGTGAGTGGCACATTGTAACATGACCAAATTACAGTTATATAATAACTGTAATATACTGTATAATATAATATAATAACATTAAAATGTTATCTGATATAATACAAAAAATATATATATATCCAAGAAAAAATTTAATATTTTGTCAATAAAATACAATTATTAACTTTTTTTAATAAAATAATGGCATTTTTTAATCATAAAAAAAAAAAAAAAATTTAGTTTCACAACAAACACATCGCTAAACACAGCTATACAGCATAGTTAAAAACATAATAATAATTAATTGTTTCTGAACATTGACTCGCAGTCATTATTCACCCTTTTCTCATAGTTTCTCGAAATAATTCATAAAAGTATACAATATAATAGCATATTTTTAATAGGGGCTCATTGTAACGCAGTGTTACAACACACCCCACCTGCGCAACTGGGATTTAAACCCGGCTCGCGTCTTCTGCTGTTAGATCAGCATTAAAGAACGATCTCAACTGTTAAATAACAGATATAAGATTAAAATAATATCCAATTTGTCTTATTTTAAATAAACACAAAAAAACAGAGATTAAAAATTTACTTAAGTAAGAAATTTACTTTTGCTATGGTTAAATAAATGTTAAATCTTCCAAAGATTTTTTTAATTTTGGCACATTATTTTCTCTAAATAATGTTGATATGGCAAGGCAACTAGTAAATACACTAAGTTTCGTCATCCTGGCATGTGTGGAAAGTTTTAAACTAACCCCGCGTTAGGTTGTGCTCCGCACTCAATACCTTTCCTCTGAAAAATGCAGTTTTTCTGCTCGCTTCCTGGACAACTGCTAAGTTTGGTATCGTTTCAACTACCAAGGCAGTCATTTTGACCATTTAAAATTTTTGTAATGTAATAACTTTCTTGAAATTAAATCCATATAGCTATATTACCCTGACTTTTCCTAAATGTGTGTATATTTTGTTTGACTATTGTTATTTTATTAAAATCACAAAACTTACAAAAGAGTTCTGAGTATTTCTACCTGGAATGGCCATAACGGTCAAATATACCGTACGCATTACAGAAAAAAAAGATCTTCTTCAATCCATATTTGTTGGCAGTTGGACTTTCAAAAACAATATTTTCACTGCGGTGAAAAGACTTTGCTCTCCCACTTGCCACACACAAAGCGAGGCGCTTACTAGTAGGTCTTAATATATATAGGCTGTCTGTTTCATGAATGTTAATCAAACAATTGTGGTATGAGAAAAAGTTTAATATATATTTCTTTTCCATTGTGATAAAGTAGATAATCCCGCTGGGCACAGCGCACACTCATACATATATACCACACCACACAAATATGGGTTTCAAATTTGGTGTTATTACCAAGGATTTTAAGGTATGGTTGCTGGGTGATTTTGTTTTGGAACCTTTAACACAATTTTTCTCTAAAATGACTTTGCTGACTCTATCGACTTCAAACTGGTATAGCTCAGTACTTTTTTGTCTGATTCCAACAAATCATACATCAAATGTGAAAATGTGAGGAATATGAAAATAATTGAAATTATTATTATTGCTCATTGCGACTCATTTTGCCAGCACGGGTTACATTTATAAATAGCATCTAAGATAATTCACACTTGGTCCAAATATTTTTTAATTACTATTTTACTACACAGTGTAAATATTATCTAAAAGGTTTTTGTACTTAGTGCAAATAGTCATTGCCTATTTTAAAATTGTGTTTTCCAGCCTAGAATACAAATTAATATACATTTTTAATTAATACTACAAAACATGGCACAAGTCCTCACACAAGATAGGGAAACAGGCTGGGATCATGACATGCGCAGTGGTGCTCTTTGGTGGTGAGAACTTTATGTTAACACAAAAAGCATGATTATCATGAAAACAACAACAATCAAAACAATTCACATTCACAATTATTGTTCTATTTTATTAAACCAAAGTATATTTCTCTTTTTTTTTTTTCCTTTTTACATTTATTCCAAAATAATAACTATAAGAACAAAAATATTTTGTTAACTAATATTTGAGGATCATCAGTCATCGAAGCTCAGTAAACTCTGCAGGTGTCATGGTCACAGACACAGAGATAAACCAATTTCACCGGATAGCTGACTGAAAAAGATCACGTTTTCAAGTTGTTTCAGGTTTGAATGTGACGTGACATAAAGTGGTGATATCAATGGCTGAGTTGTTTACTTGTTTTTTAATTAGTCGTCCCAATAACACCAATTATGTATTAGACCGATTTGCAAATGTGGAACACGCACAAAAACGAGAAGCGGGATTAATTACATGGACAGTGTAAAAGGCCATGAAAAGTCAAAATGGAATCATCATGAAATCAAAATGGAAAAGTTTTTTTATGGAATATTGCAGTGTTTATTCTAAATGATTTATCTGTTCACATCATTTTTGTTTTAAACTCATGTTCCTGGTGATCTTATTTTTCGTTTGTTTGTTTGTTTTTTTGTCTCCTTTGGAAGTATTTCCAGCTGGAAATTGCTCTTTTTGTGTGATGTCACTCTCAAATGATTTTGAACTCCTTATCCAATATTCACGGTTGACTGGAAACTCATTAGTCAAAAAAGTCCAAGTTTAAATGAAAACATGCATTAGTATCACAGTCATACCGTGTTTAGTTTCATATTTAGTCATAATCTATTTTGTTTCTAGGTCATGGTTTTCTTTTTGTCACTGTCTTTTCTTGGGTTCTCATTTGTTACCATGGTTTCTAATTAGTTTTCACCTGTTTCCTTTTTTTTATTTTTTTTATTGCATGACTGTGTTTATAAGCCCTCGGTTTCTTCAGTTCAGTGTTTTGTGTTGAAGTTAATGGTGTTTTAGTGGTATATCGCAATATTGGCCCTATTTTAACGATCTGAGTGCATGGTCTGAAGCGCATGGCAGAAAAACTGAACGCCTCTCTAGCGAGGAAATGTATCTACTCGTCCAATGATGCCTGCTTGCTCATCATCACTGCAAATTGGTAGGCTAAATCTGACACATACAATGACTATCCATAATGATATGTAGGCATTTTTATATTTATGTACACAATAATAATCTTTTGTATTTTAGTCCTTTAATTGTTCATGTTTATAAATGTGTGTGTACTGCTGCGCGTTCCTGTGTGTAATAAGCAGAGTGTATGTGCGTTGTGTACTAGGGCTGTGCAATTAATCGAATTTCGATTTCGATTTCGATTTTACCTACCAACGATCACCAAAATAGTACAATCGAGAAAAAACGATTATTTTGCCTTGCGTTCTGAATGAAACGCGCACGCGCACATCCGCCCCTCCCGAACCCACAAATCTCTCTCAGGTCGTGAGTCTCGTTACTCGTGTGCATATCATCCGCTGGAATTTAAAAACTCGGCGCGAGTAAAGATGGCAGAAGGAGGGCAGTTACAGCAGCGTTTGGTGAGCAAAAAAGGCAAAACCAACTCCGTTGTCTGGGAACAGTTTGGCTTCGAGGAATCAGACGACGAGCAGAAACATGCTAAGATTTGCTACATGGTAGTGGCTGCAACGCAAGGGAACACCACGAATTTGTTTAACCACTTGAAAATTAAACAGAGTGACCTATGACAATCTAATAAAGAAACAAAAACTGAGGAGAGCAGGGGAGCCGTGTAAACGTCCTTTTTTTCCTTCATATTTTTCAAATAATTCTCTCTTTGTAAACTTTGTTCAATGCATGCGAGATTGCGAGTGCTGCCATATTTTCGAATATGACCAGTCGTTTTCACCGTCATCACCCGGGTTTAGTGCTTTAGGGTTTAGGTTTAGAATGAGAAGCCGCGCGCGCTGTGTGTCTCTGTGCGTTCATCATCCGAGAGCGCGCACACGTCTCTCAGCGCGCAAATATTGAGTTCTCTTTCAAGTCTTGCTCTTAAACGGACAAACTCACACAAAACGTATGTCAACATGTCCATCTTGATGAGTATCTTAGCAGACATAGTCTGTATATGCCTTAAGTGAACTTTATACAGTCGATAAAGAAGACGCGAGGTCTTAAAGGGGCAGTAGCCTTTACTGCTGTCTGTTTAATGTCAAACAACAAAAGACAAGGACATCACTCACCGCTCTTGATTGAATAGCTTTTGTAAGTTTAATAGGATTAATCTTTAATTTATGCACTCAAATATGCAATGTTATTTTACATTTGATACATTTCTGTACCTGAAAACTAATGTTAGACGTACATGAAAAGCATAGCCGAACCATATTGTTGATCTTATTTATTTGTGGTTATCATTTTTACGTGAATACTTTTATACTTTGATTCGAATATATGTTATATTATTTATTTTAATAGTTCAAAAAGTACAACAAATGTTACAATTTCAATTGAATTGTTGAAAGGTGTATTTTTAATAAATACAACACATTCCCAAAGTCATGTGAAATAATCGTGTTACATAATCGTGATTTCAATATTGACCAAAATAATCGTGATTATGATTTTTTCCATAATCGAGCAGCCCTATTGTGTACCGCCTATAGGTGTATATTACTAACACGCTCTTTAAATAACACAAACAAATACAGCGCTATTGACCTTAGACCAGGTTTTTGTTGGTCAATGGCACAGTTGTTTTCAGTTCCTCAAAATAGCAACGCGCCAACAATGCGCCTGAACACACCTCGTTTTCAGACCAGCACGCCCATGAGGGAACAGATGGGCACCAGTGCAATTGCTATTTAAACAACATGGCACTGGACGTGAAAATGAGAACTGCGTCGGGCTGAAACTAACAAAAAGCCTATGCGCCGGGTGTATGATAGGGCCCTATGTGTTTATTAAAGTCTCTTGGTTATTATGATCATTCTGCGTCACTAATTTCTCTTTTGGAAAAGCTGCACGCTACCCGTGACAATTAGTAGCAATGGCTTATTTAAATAAAAAAGAAACAGAAGTGAAGATTATATGGCAGCCCAGATTGGCCCATGACGGCAGTCCAGTCTTGCTCAGTGTTGAGTCTTGAGTGAATCCAGGTGTTCAGGAGGCAGTAGATGCTCCTATATATCCTATTAGAGGCCACTGATGTCAACGCTGACGCTAAGCAGAGATCTGGCACTCAAATGACTTCTCATTCAGTTGCAGTCGATGTAAGCTTGCCTGAGCTCTGTCACACCTAATGCCTCCCGACGTCTCTTTCCTGTCACTGCCAAGATGGACAACTGTGCTCTTTTCACTCTTTCAAAACCATTTCCAGTGTCTCATCTACTTCGATTTACAGATTACTTTAGAAATATGAAATTATGAATAACAGACAGGAATAATTATAATATACAGCGGGGTCCAAAAGTCTGAGACTTTTTTGCATGTATCAAGGCTTGGCGGAGTGATCACAATTTCAAACAAACAGGTTACTACAGTTTTGTGAAGCAGTCGTGATTATCAGGTAATTTCTCCAGCGATGCATCATACTGCGGTGGTTAAGCAGCAAGTTACGGGAATCACAGCCCTGAAATATGAGTTGAACAGGATTTTTGATACATAACCGTTTCCAGTTTTGTCCCCTGTTTTATACCAGTACTGAAACATTATTACCTTGAATTTCTCAGAATTATGATACATTAACCCTTTTTTTTGTCTCCTTGAAATATTTCAAGCTCATGCTTTAACAACAGCAGCACTCAACAAATAAATCTGACCCTGCTACAATAGTCAGTCACATATTTGCTTGTTTGATCTACAAATAATGTCTTAAATATTATATAGTTCTTATTTATATTACATCATAATTCATTTTACATTTTCCAAAAACCTAAAATAGTCTATGTCCAGGCTTATGTCTCATACTCCTTTGGACATTATATAATACAGATTTAACGACTGAAGTAATTGAGCATCTTAGAGGTATATCGTTTTTTCTTTATTCTTATCTACTTTTACATGCAACCAAATAATCTGTTAGTAGTTGAATTGATGGTTCAGTCGAACTATCTGAAAAACCTTCATGTAAACACCTCAATTGATCCGATTAAGCTTAATTTAATTGAGTGCATCATCTTGTTGACAAAGGCTATTTACACTAACTATTGACTGGTTGGGCCAGACCTTGACCCGAGGTCAAACCTGCCTTTTGTCCGATCCCATTCTTTTCCTGTTTTCCATCACAGTTCAGCTCTGAAGGGTGTTTACTTCAACAACGAAAAAAGTGAAAACAGTGATATACACTCACCTAAAGGATTATTAGGAACACCATACTAATACTGTGTTTGACCCCCATTCGCCTTCAGAACTGCCTTAATTCTACGTGGCATTGATTCAACAAGGTGCAGCATTTTTAAGAAATGTTGGCCCATATTGATAGGATAGCATCTTGCAGTTGATGGAGATTTGTGGGATGCACATCCAGGGCACTTAAACGATGCCCAATTGGCACTAAGGGGCCTAAAGTGTGCCAAGAAAACATCCCCCACACCATTACACCACTACCACTAGCCTGCACAGTGGTAACAAGGCATGATGGATCCATGTTCTCATTCTGTTTACGCCAAATTCTGACTCTACCATATGAATGTCTCAACAGAAATCGAGACTCATCAGACCAGGCAACATTTTTCCAGTCTTCAACTGTCCAATTTTGGTGAGCTCGTGCAAATTTGTAGCCTCTTTTTCCTATTTGTAGGGGACTTGAGTGGTTTCCGATGGGGTCTTCTGCTGTTGTAGCCCATCCGCCTCAAGGTTGTGCGTGTTGTGGCTTCACAAATGCTTTGCTGCATACCTCGGTTGTAACAAGTGGTTATTTCAGTCAAAGTTGCTCTTCTATCAGCTTGAATCAGTCGGCCCATTCTCCTCTGACCTCTAGCATCAACAAGGCATTTTCGCCCACAGAACTGCCGCATACTGGATGTTTTTCCCTTTTCACACCTTTCTTTGTAAACCCCAGAAATGGTTGTGCATGAAAATCCCAGTAACTGTGCAGATTGTGAAATACTCAGACCGGCCCATCAGGCGCCAACAACCATGCCACACTCAAAATTGCTTAAATCACCTTTCTTTCCAATTCTGACATTCAGTTTGGAGTTCAGGAGATTGTCTTGACCAGGACCACACCCCTAAATGCATTGAAGCAACTGCCATATGATTGGTTGATTAGATAATTGCATTCATGAGAAATTGAACAGGTATTCCTAATAATACTTTAGGTGAGTGTAATACCTATAATTGAAATTTGATGTGGTGTCCTCGCATTGACAGTTGTATCATTATCACACAGCCCAAAGTATATTTAATTTTTGATGTGAATGCTAGTGTACGTATACAATTGAATGCACAGCCTCTCAAAATATACTCCATATAACTGCACCTCCTTTCCTGGACCTTTGAGGACACCTTTTAGTAGGATCAATATAGGGTTAGGGACAGGGAGAAGTATTTTCCCAATAAGGCAGCATCCATTTATGATACTAAATATAATTAAAGCTGCAGTCCTTTACTTTTTTGGTTAAAAATGATCCAAAATAAATTTGAGCAATTTGGTACTGGTAGCTTTCAGCAGGAAATTCGAGATTGCTGCCGTTTGTCTTTGCGTCATTATGTCACGTCTGTATACATAAAGGAGTCCAGCTAGTAGGCTATCGCATGTGAGGATGCTGCAGGTGGCGGATCATTTATAGCCTCTTCTCATAGAAGAATAATTAAACGTATCATTTTGATGGTGGATTGTAATCCAGAAAGGTCCAAACAACAATCATCAGTGACAACTGGAGATTCATCCATAGTCAAAAGCAAAATATTAGACTGTACAGAAATCTACAAGTAACCCTAATACACACTAAATACACCTCTAAAGTCACGCAATGCTGATGTTGTTAACATTAACAATTTGAGAACAAAGTATGACAATAATAATAATTTGCGTGTTTTGATGTGATATGAGCTAAGCGATCGTTAATCACCACTGGTAATGATTTAATATACCTGTGGCCATGGAAGTGATTGGAACGCCTGAAATCAATGATTTGGATGGGTGTCCCAATACTTTTGTCAATATAGTGTACCTTAGACACATAAATACTGTATATATTTTACAAAATCCTTGTTTGTTCAGGATGTTCATTATTGCATCTTGAGAATAAATCTCAGATCCCCTGTCCTATTCAAAGCCCCCCAGTAATGTGAAGTGATGTTGGGAGAGATGTCCTGCTGTCTGGCCTGTGCTCTTGGCCCTGTGTTGTTGGGTGGATGAGTCAGATCTGACCTGTTTACCTGATGACTCTGCGCTCTTTCTGGTGGCTGTTTTCTGACCCCTTTTGGAAGGGTGCACATGTCTTTCTGATCATAGACCAGCAGAAGAATTTGGCTAAGCATGTTCTCTCTGAAAAAGACTATGCATGATGTATTTGTGCTGTTTTTTAAGAGCTGAGACCAGAAGTCACTGATAATGGTTGCAATGCAATTTTGTATTTGGGTCAATGATGTGCCGAATTTACATCATAACTTTTGGTAATTATAGTGTAACTATAAAATAAGTATGTGTAGGTATAAGGGAACAATATGTAATATTTGGGAAAATAAATGGGGTAACTCAGGAAAATTAACAAATTATTTATGCTGTATTACTGTAATTGTTTGCATTCCGGGTTACCTCTCTCTTCCATCTCTCGCCTTCAAATGATCCAGCTGCCCGTCTACTCATAGGGAGCTGCAAATGAGACCATATTACACCAATCTTACGTTCCTTGCACTGGCTGCCAGTCCGATACCATATCGACTATAAGATTTTGCTATTTGTCTATAAAGCTCTCAATAATTTAGCCCCTAAATATCTCTCCGGATTTTTTTTTTCTTGTTGCTTTTAATTATTTGTATTTGTTCTTTTGCATTTATTTATTTGTTCTTCTTTTCTTTTCTATTAACTCTATGTACAGCACTTTGGCCCACTTAAATGTGCTTTTTAAATAAAATAGAATTTTTTTATTTGAAATTAGATTTTTTTGTAAGTATTTTTTTAATTAAGGGGTAATCGTTTTCGTGATGCATCGATTACAAATCCTGATGATGCATATGCATCGATCTTGAAACTTCAGTCGATAATTGATTTAAAATGCTAAGAATCGAATTAATCGCGATTTCAATAGCGATTCAGTGCTTTAAAATAAACATTAGATTATATCTACTAAATGTGTGAATTAAGTTGTGCTGCGTCAATCACGCCCTCACAGCTCTCCTTCACAGACACGTGCTGCACTCTTTACCGCCTTCACTGGATTGGTCTCACGCTCTGTCCGTAGCTCATTGACACATGTTTGAGCAGCCCACGTTTGAGCTCTCCTCGGGACGGCCACTGCGATCACATGAGCAGATGACAGCTCTCTATCGAGACAGGAATAGTTCTGAGTCAAACCGCTCAAGCCATTGTCAAATGCTAAGTCACCGTGGTCACTACTGTTGAAATAAAACTCTTTCATTGTATGAAAACATCACCGTTATTTTTTATTTTTTCATCACCGAAGTTTTACGGAAATGGTCACCTGAGCAGCTGAAGTAAAACCCTGCTTATTCATGGATGCACATTTAGTAGAGAGGTTAAGCTAAAAAAATAGGCCTTTGACTTCAAGTCATGATGCAAAGGTCGCCTTTGGTATTGAAGTACCTTAGGGTCATACAAATAAATTTATCCTAAGACACAAGTGAGATCACACTTTGTATCAGAAATAAACAGGTTTTTTCAAAAATGGCCGCCAATGTGCAGGAAATACTCTAGAGCCCATATCTTTGCTTCTGTTATCGCTATAATGACAAATTTGGCGTTAAAGTGTACATTTTTGGGGTCAGGGAATCCAATAAAATTGGTTTCAAGTTTAAACAAACAAAAATGTTCCCCATACCATGACAATTGGGGGTAATTTCACATAAAAATGTTGTCATCAGAGTGACTTTACTTATATTTTCCTTCAAAAACTTTAATTTTGTATTTAAGCAGTGCAGCTACTTCTGTACATTACATTTGTCCTAAGTAGCATGAGATTTCGACCAGTCAGGAGTAGCCTTTAGCAAATCAGTTCCTGCAACAACACATCCCATCTGCACCAGGAGCTGTGACAGCTGTTGAAGGTCAGAGGTGACAGGTTAACACTTTGAGGTTCGTATGACTTTCTCATTAAATAGAAACATGTTTTTTAATGTTAGATAACTAATAACTAGCTAGCTAGTAACTAGTTAGCTTCATTATAACTAGGTTGCTAGTAACTAGTTAGCTTCATCATAACTGTATTAATTTTTATTGAAGCAAGCACATAGCCTACTAGTCCAGGCGTTTTAGGAAAAAAGTGTGAACAAATTGCAACAGAATCAAACTCAACTGATTTTGTATCCTCAATATGTCCTGAGTAAGGAAAAAAAGCCCTGAAGAATCCCATTAGGGGATCTATTCATACGCCTATTCATTATTTTTCTCGCATGAATAGGGTAAAAAATGTAACCTTTAGATATCACCATGAAAATTACTGAATTGATTACTTATATCAAGACAAACAAAAAATGTATTTCAAGTGATTTTTTAATTGTTTGTTAACATGGACAAACGGTGCATAATCTAAGTACAGATGTGCTAGTTTGCATAAATACCACAACAGATCTAAACATTGGGTACAGCATTTTTAAAACATTCAGAGATTCAGTCAGTCATTAATTCAAGGTCCTCTCAACTGTCAACTTTCAACTGTCAACTTTCAACTGTCAACTTTCAACTGTCAACTTTCAACTGTCACTAAGCTGTCCCTCAGCTAAGAAAAATGTTCTTTTGTTTTTCCTACATGGATTATTCATTAATATACATTAATAAAACATACCTGGTGATCAACTACAATTTATTGGGAACATCTGGATGTGTGTTGAGCTGTTGTATGACTATTTTTGGTGAAACGATGTCAAGTTTAGGATTAGCGAATAGTTTCATTAGATAGCTAACACGGCTAGCAGCAGCAAATAACTTGTTAGCTGTCTTAAGATATGGATACATGGATTGTTGTAGTCATTACACTGCCATGTAGGCTATGTAATTCAAGTCATTAATCTCAAGTAAGGGATAATGTATAGCGAGGGGGTTGTTATAGCGAATAACAACCCCTTCAGGCTGATTCAAGACCCCTCCATGATTGTCTGAATCTCTGAATGTTTTAAAAATGCTGTACCCAATGTTTAGATCTGTTGTGGTATTTATGCAAATTAGCACATCTGTAATTCGATTATGCACCGTTTGTCCATGTTAACAAACAATTTAAAAAAGACTTGTAATACATTTTTTGTTTGTCTTGATATAAGTAATCAACTCAGTAATTTTCATGGTGATATCTAAAGGTTCAATTTTGTACCATATTCATGTGAGAAAAATAATAAATAGCCGTATGAATAGGATATATTTGGGTCTTTTTCGGAACTTACAAAATGTGATCTCACTTGTGTCTCAAGATAAATTTATTTCTATGGCTCTAAGGTACTTCCATACCAAAGGGGACCTTTGCATCATGACTTGAAGTCAAAGGTCACTTAACCTCCCTACTAATTTATTGCATGGATGGAACAACACATTTGTAAGTGTCTAAAATGCATATGCACAGTTCTGATGAATGATACATTAAATTTAAAGGTCCCATGGCATGAAAATGTCATTTTATGAGGTTTTTTTAACATTAATATCTAGAGTTCCCCGAGCCTGTATATGGTCCCCAAGTGGCTAGAAATTTTGATGGGTGTAAACCGAGTTCTGGCTGTCTTTCTCTGCCTTTGAGAAAATGACAGCTCAGACGAGCTGATCTTGAATTTTCCTGTTATGACGTCATACCAGGAAAGGATACCTCCCATTCCTCTGCTTTGCCTGCCCAGAGCATTCGGAGAAAATGGATTCAGTTAATGTCAGCACAGGCTTTACAAACAGACTTTACGATATGGATTCGACAGCACCGCGACAAACAGTGAGTAACAGTGTTCATTAATGCCTGATCTGTGATCAGTGATTTCTGATGTGTAGCTAATCATTCAAGTTCACTCAGACTTTCTTTCTAGATCGTTTTAATGATCACCGTCTTGATGCCCTAAGCGTAATGCATCAGTGAATCAAGCCAGTGACTAAAACGTTTCTGTTAGTAGCATGAAACAAATCAAATTTTTAAGTGATTAAACTACAGAGAGCGATCAAAGAACACTCTTTATAATGTCTGGAGCTGTCAATCACACGTCGCGAGTGTATCTGCACACTTGCCCAAACTGCTGTTATAATGAATGACACTGTTATGCAGCACAGCGAAACTCTCACTGTATTCATATCGACGTCCTGTTTGCTGTTAGTTGTGGTGAAAGCATTTTGTGAGAGAAAACGCGTTGCAATGACGAGATCGCTGCATTCACGCGATCAACAGACTGCCTGTCTACTCAATGCTCATCACTGCAGCCTTTCATGTGATAGGAATAGATCATAAAATAATGCTATAATCCACACTTTGACGATTTGTTCATCTTGACGGCTGTAATGGTACATTACATGTGTTACAAAGTTTGTAGAATAAGTTGGAAGAAGACAAAGTCGACGTGACTGGGACTGTTTATTCAGAATCTCTCATCTACAAATAAGCTTGCGCTAACAGCACATCTCTCAACAACTTACAACTTACAATAAAACTTCCTCCAGCTCTCTGTGGTTCATGAGTGTCCTGTCAGTCTCTCTTTCTCATGCATGCAGTCAGTGCATGCAGTGCCTTGCTAAACCACGCCCCCTCCACAACATAATCTAACACTCATTTCAAATGCAAAGATGTCAGCCAATCACAACAGTGGGCGTTTTCACTGAAGTCTCACAGCAGACACGCCCCTTGAAACAGGGCATTCAGCCAGAGGGGTAATAACAGTATAGAAAAAATGTAAAAACCATACTAACAATATAAGTACAACTCAGGAAACATTATAAAATAATAGTAAAATGCCATGCCATGGGACCTTTAACTTAATGTCGTTTAACTGAATGAAGGAAACTGCTAAAGTAACTACAACATTACCAACACTGAATTAAGAGCGTGCGGTTTATCTATCAATCAGATGCCCATTAAAGTTGTGTCCGATACTATAATAACAGTAGACTGGCGCGTTTTCTTTCAGAATCATCATAAGGAAAATTTTCCGTATAAAGAGAACAAAGAAGGCTTTTCTTTCTATTCCATGAAGAAAAGTTTGTTTAGGATTAGTTGGAAAGTGCATGATATTCTAGTCTCTCCATGGAAGCATTGCATGTTTAATGCCTAGAACAATTTAATAAGGTTGTTTAGCCATTAACATTATCCTACACAATACTTTTAAAGCCTTTTTACATTTTGGCTTATGTAAATTTCTACAAACGGCATTTTTTTATAGGCTATTAAAATAAAGTGTGTAATAATAATACAACAATAAAATAATAATATGTACTAACATTAACAATGGACAAAAGGTTTTTTTGTTGTTGCCCACTCTCTGACCTCTGAAGGCCGCTGTGTAATTCATACACTGACTAAAATACATATGGGGAAGCATTTTAATAATCCTATGAATGTATATAAAAAATGCAGAATCTAATCGAATTAATCGAATCGCATCAAATTTTTATGTATATCGTCTCGAAACAAATCGTTCTGAATTGGCAAAAATCGTTCTTAAATCGAATCGAAAACCTATGAATCGTGAATCAAATCATTTCACAGCCTACCCAAAGATTCACAGCCCTAGTAATTATCCATGTAGTTACAGGGTAAGTATGAATATCTGCGGGCTCTAAATTAAAGTGGTGTTTATTCCCCTCGTTCCGTGTAGTTACAGGGTAAGTAAATAAAAAACACGTACAAAATCTGATATCACTCTGAAAAATATATTTGAAAAACAACAAAATTTAAAACAGATTTACGACACTTTACGTACACCCGGAAATGCTGAGATAATTTACTAATATTTTCGCATCTGACCAACTGTTACTAGCGCCTGCATGAGTAAAGCTTCAAGCTTTCATGGTGTTCTTGCGCGAGTTTTGAGTTTCATTCAGCTTTAATTTTCACATATATACAAGGTATAAGGAAAATTATATTATTTTATGGATAGACTATTTGAAATTGTATGCATTTCTGTTCTGACGGGCTCTCAATGTTTTGCAATGTATTTTTGAAGCAGGTCACATCATCATGTCAATCCCAACAGTATTTTAAATTCTGGGATTGAAACAGCATTTATTGTGTGGTCTGTCAGCCCCAATACTGGTGTTACACTGCACATTTCCTGCATTTAGGGTGGCATGTTGGCTCATGATGGCTCATGGTAGCTCATGGAGACTCATGATGACTCATGGGGGCTCATGGGGGCTCACGATGGGTTGTGATGGCTCATGGTGGCTCATGGGGGCTCATGAGGGCTCATGGTGGCTCATGCTGGCTCATGGAGACTCATGGGGGCTCATAACAACTCATGGTGGCTCAAGATGGGTTGTGGTGGCTCATGGGGGCTCATAACGACTCATGGTGGCTCGTGGTGGCTCGTGATGGCTCATGATTGCTCATGGCGGCTCACAATGGCTCATGGTGGCTCATGATTGCTCATGGTGGCTCATGTCATAATGATGGCTCATGGGGGCTCATGAGGGCTCATGGTGGCTCATGCTGGCTCATGGAGACTCATGGGGGCTCATAACAACTCATGGTGGCTCAAGATGGGTTGTGGTGGCTCATGGGGGCTCATGGTGGCTCATGCTGGCTCATAGAGGCTTATGGTGGCTCATGGGGGCTCATAACGACTCATGGTGGCTCGTGGTGGCTCGTGATGGCTCATGATTGCTCATGGCGGCTCACAATGGCTCATGGTGGCTCATGATTGCTCATGGTGGCTCATGTCATGATGATGGCTCATGGGGGCTCATGGTGGCTGCTGAGCCAGAAGACCTTTCTGTGAGGTGTTTTTATGTGTTCCCTGCCTTGGCGTTGGTTTCTTCAGGGTGCTCTGGTTTCCCCACAATCCAAAGACATGCAGCACAGGTGAATTGGAGACTGTAAATTGACCATGAGTGTGAATGTCTGCAACACATGCTCATTGGAAAAATGTGATTCTAACTAAATTTTTGCTCGTACCAATAGAACTCGTACAATATAAATAGTTTAGTTTAGTTTGTTTATTTGTATAGCAAATTTAAAAACACCTCAAGTTGGCCAAACTATTCTATTAAAACAACATTCTAACAACATAAATAACAAAAATACAAAAAACATTAAACACACTTTAGACGAGATTTGGGGATCTTTAGTAGTAATGTTTGAGATGACCTCAGGGGCCTTGTCATCTGATAAACCTAGAGAAGATCCGAAATATATTCAGGAGATAGGCCATAAAAGCCTTAAAAACAAAGATTAAAACCTTAAACTGCACCCTGAGATTAACTGGGAGCCAATGTACACTGACCTGCTTCTTGGACCCAGTCAAAAGCCTATACTTTCTGCATTTTGTAAGAGTTGAAACAATAGTCTAACCTTGAAAATATCAACGCCTGTATAACCTTCTTTAAATCATTAAAAGACAAAAAGGGATTGCAAAAAAAATATTTTTGCCTGGATCCCTACCCACTGATGCAAACACTCTAAAAGAATTGCATGTTCAATTGTATCAATTGCTGCTGTAAGATCAAGGAGAATGAGAACACTAAACGTTCATTAATCAACAGCAAGCAATAAATCATTGTTCACTTTTTAAAAGAGAAGACTCCGTACATTGTTTAGACCTAAAACCTGACTGAAATTGAAAAACTGATGATAAACAGCCTTCTCCAAAATTTTAGATAAAAAAGGTAACTTTGAAATTGGGCTGTAGTTATTAAAAACCAAAGGATCAAGCCATTGCTTTTTAAGGAGAGGATGTATTATACCATGCTTCAGACAAGATGGGACTATACCATTTCCTAAACTACTATTTATGATACTTTAAATTCTTGGGCCCACAACGCCCAGAACCTGGAGAAAAAGTTGAGAGGGAATGACTTCTAAAGAGCAGTAGGTATCAAGTGCTGAACTATATCCACAAGATCAGAAAGAGAGAGAGGCTCAAAATTAGAAAAATATGTAGAGCAAGGAGTACATTCTAGAGTGTATAGATCAGTAGAATATATACTAGCTCTAATTGTATTAATCTTGCCAGTAAAAAAATTGTAAAAAGCCACAATCCGGTATGCAGCATAGTTCCGAAGGTACCCGAAGCAAAGGTTCCCGAAAAATTCGGGACAGTCCCGAAATCTAAACTGTTGTCCCGAATCCCGAATCTGGCCCTAATTGTCCCAAAAATTATACTAAAGCAAAATCTTGAGTAGTTATTGTCTGATAAACATTAAAAACTGTCTGCGGAGGTTGAGTTGTCCTGCAACCAGCCCCCGCCGGCTGCTCATTGGCTGCAGCATCTTTTTTCTAAGTTCTAAAAAATACCGTAGGCGGCTAGGCGCGAATTTAGATATGCATTGATAAGCTCATTTTCATTCATTCCGTTGGCATGGCTGGTGTACCGGAACCCCAACACGCTGCTAAAAAGCAAAAACGCCTCTGCAGGTACTGGGAGGAGTGGGTGGGGAAGTATCCATGGATTGCCACAGCCTTAAGCAATGAAAGTAAAGCGTTCTGCAAAGTGTGTAGGAAAGAGTTTGGTGTTTCTCACGGAGGGGAGGCAGATGTTAGGCTGCATGCTAGCACCAAACTACACTGTACCAATACCGCGATAGTACAGACCAACACGTTGGTCTCGTCCTACTTTAAGAAGCAGGATGGTTCCATGTATAATAAAATAGCTGCTGCTGAGTTGACCTCCGTGTTCCACTGTGTGGCCCACCAACAATCATACAGATCGCTTGACTGTGCAATGAAGTTAAATAATATCATAGAATATACTATATATACTAATACTAATATCATCGAAGCCCCCGATCCCGTAACCCCAGACCGCAGACAATCTCATCTGGTCACCCTAGCAGAGACCCTGACTAACAATTACTCCAATGCCAATCAGAAAGTCATGATCATAAACATGCAGTAGAGCCGTTGTTGTAACAGACAAACACATGAACTGGGTATACAAACGCAAGATTTACACAATGGCGACTAGGCGAAGGCTTGCCGAGCACACAGGTGCTATCTTGCCAAAGAATCTGAAAAAAAACAGCAGATTTAGAGTAGAAATCACTTTAGTTTCCAGGCGAAATGAACACTAGAGGCAGTAAAACACCAAACAAATGTTATTCCTTTGCACAAAAATTATGATTACAGGGACAGATTATTGATTAATAAAGACTTGTATAGTGCAAGGAACCACACAAAAATATGCTATGACCTCAGAACACGTTTACCATAGTGCACGAGATTTAAAGAATACATTTTGACGTTTGCATCACATAATTAGCTCCATATGTGTGCCTTTTCTGCTGTAGTAAACTTGTTCAGTAGCTCACCTGATACAGCAATGCACTCGTGATGTGAAGCGCTTGGGTACGAGTCCAGTGAAACACTAATCACCATAACAGAGCTCAAAGTAGAGTCAATCTAAAATGGCACGGTTGCTTCAGCAAATGTGTTTTTATGTCACTGGTTTAGTTTAGGTGGTACATTATTTTCAAAGGTGACATTTCATTTCCGAACTGCATCAATACATACAACAACCAACATAATAATACTTTGCCAGATTCTATTTTATCTGTTTTGGATGAAACCGAACATGCGTTTTGTCACTCACTGGACATTTCACTTGTAAAGTGTCACCAAACATGTTGTGTGTGTGTGTGTGTGTGTGTGTGTAGCCCTTTGATGTATCACTGCAACCTTACATAACACAAGCATTTTGGAAATTGGATGGGTGAATTTCCTTTCCCTTTTGTCTCTAACTTGAATTTCACACTAACTGTTCTTCACTGTCTTTCTCTCCGTCACCGTCAAAGCAATTCTCAATGTTCTCTTGCTTTCGTGAGGTATTGCCAAAGACAGTTCTGGCCCTAGTACAATACATGCGTGTCATAGCACATTAAGGAGATTTCCTACAGTAAAAACAAGTCTATTTTCAAGTCTTCCTCATCCAAAGGAAACGGCTACATCCCTCTGTCTTGCTGAGTGAGGAAAGACATGGTGATTGATTCAGCAATGTCTTCTGCTTCGCCCCTGACCATGTCTTTGTGGGACCACCCTTGACGTTTTTGTGGCGCTCTCCACTAACCGTTGAGCCAACTATTATTAGACCATTGCATCGTTGTGTTTGCTCAGCAAATAGTTAGCTGAGTCGGTTTATCTATTCTAGTCCAGGCTGGAGGTGGCAGAGCCCAACCTCAAGTCAAGGCTAGGCCTCACTGCGAAGCTCTTATTTGTTATTATTGCACATTTGTGCTTCGGTTAAGACCAAGTCTCCATGGCGGTGCATGAACAAGGTTCCCATTGAGAGAGACACTGAGGTTTCAGCCTGGGTCGCACAGTGTCGGGATGTGGCTTCCACAAGCCCTGAGACTCTCTGGCCTGTGTGTGAAAATAGCCTGACGCTCAAACTTTGCGGTTGGGTGTAAAATAACACCACCAGATTGCTATAAAAGCTTTCATATATCAAAACCCCAGCACAATTCAGGCCAGGCGTTCGAATCTCATGTGAGAAGGGGGCAAGAAGATAAATATTATTCAGAAACCCCAAATTACATCATCAATACCCACAAACTCATCAGATACGGTTATAGCTTCCTCATAACCTTGGGTTTTGGGAAATTATATATGTGATATTTCTGTGTGGAGCTATATCTGAAACCAGAAGGCTATTGGAGGTGGTCTGCGGCTTAATGCTCTATATGTAAGACGAAAACCTCGGCATTTGGCTATTGTTATTTTGGAAATGTGAAACACACATGGCAAACTCCCTCCAGGACAAGCGTCCTGCAAAACAGGCCTGTTGTCTGAAACTCGCCTTTAATTACATTTGCAAAAATTGACAAGCTGGTCTCCAGGCATATAAAATGTGCTCCATCATACGCTTTGATTTTCCCTCTGAAAATCTTTAATTACAGGCATAGGAAAATAATGGATCTGCAGTAAAGTCATACGCCGAGATTTATCCTCAACTAGTTATTTGTGGCAAGTTGGGGGCAGCTGGTTTCAATAACAGCGACTGAAGGCAAAGCCAGAAATACTAGTGTTGCCAAGAGAATGTGGGGGAAAAAAATAAAAAGGCATTTCTGTCAGTTCTGCGGGTAGAGAGGAACTAAGAGTGAGATGATTTTGAACTGAAGTTTTATTTAGTAGAAATCTAGTTCTGTCATGAAGCTCTAGATGGCACAGGCTAATAGGTCCTTAAAGTGATCTTATAACACAATTTACAACACGGCACAATCTGATTGGTCTTTGTTGTATCTGCTGCCAAATTAAGTTAAATTATTAACCATATAAGCAAGCTAGCAAGAATATATGCGACCGAGCTGGCAAAATGAGTGGGAATGTGCACAGGATAATTTTGAGTTACAGGCAAAACAAGTGAAAAATGTAAATTTTGGTCGAATTTGAGGTTTTCACAAAAATTAGTTCATTAAGCCATCTTCTAGTGATCTCAATGCTCCAAATAGCAACTAAACAACTAAGTATATTTATTTGTATGTTTTCTGAGAGGAGTACCTTGCAATTATTCAGCTTGCTTCTGGATGACTGCTGAAGTTTGGTATCGTTTTAAAACACAGCATTACAACTTTATGAAAATTCATAGCGAATTCTCGATGGCATGAGTCTGAACCAATAAAATGTGATTTTTGTCATGTTGATGTAAACAAAACGATCTTATTCGCACTGACTGACAGATCCGAAGTGTGTGCACAAAGACACCTCAGACAGCGCACAAGCCCGATATACAAACATACACAGAATTACAGTATTTCAAAATATCCGTCCTGGCGAGTGTTCACACAAACTTTGGGTGGATTGCACCAACAAGGATTAAATTAAACTCATTTTAGAGCTAATCTAGGATTTGTTGATCTAGGCTTTATTTTAAATTGAGCTGTGTTGCACCACTTAATTTTAAACCCAGATTAACAAATCGGGATTAGAATTTAACCTGCAATTAAAACCTCCATTTACGATTAATTTTCGCCGCTATGATGGATTCGCCATTGATGGCAACAATACTAATATTCAATTTCCTTTTTTATTGACCACCATAAACTCTCTCTGACATAAGTAGCTCTTTCCAATAAAGTAAATAAACTTGAAAATATCAGCTGTCTTTATAAAGCGTAGAGAGACCGTTACTGATTAAGCAATGAAAACAGCACGTGTGTAAATATATTTTTATTGTATCAATTAATAATGGAGTATATTGTGGCAGCGTAAATTATGACAAAACAACTATCATGATTGGTGGAGTGGAGCAGGCATGAGAAACGCGAGGCGCGGCCGCGATCACTGGTGCTCACCTCATCTTCACCGCTGCCATCAATGCTAAATATACTCCTCTTCTTTTGTTTGTCCGACACCGAGGTGCACCTACAGTTCAGTTTACCCTGAGTTTACGCCTGCTATCGAGTCCGGGATACGGATCCGTCACCGCATCCCGGATTCGATAGCAGGAGTAAACTCACGGGCCACCACGACCCTCACACTCCGGCTCAATTCGCTTTATTTTTCATTTTTATTAGTAATAAACACCTCTCTGAGACCTGACGTACACACCCACTGTTTCTATCTCTGTTCAATCATCTGCATAGTTTAATTGTAGGTGCACTTTATTTTATTTAAACCTCCTCACATGTAAGTTTAAAATTAATCCATAATTGAGATTTAAATCTGAGTTTAAAGTTATGGAGCAAAAGGATTAAAGTTAATCTATTTTAAATATAAATTAAATCCAGGATCAAAATGATGGTTTAAATGTAAACCTGCTTATTTTTAAACACGGTTTAAAGTTTGGTGCTATTATTATTATTAGATAAACCTTGATTTAATCTAGATTTAAAATTAATCCTTGTTGGTGCAACCCACCCTTTATCTGTTATGTTTTAAATGAACGTTTGGTCAACTGTTGAGGAAAAACATCTGGGGCCGTAGTCACAAAACCTCTTAAGGCTAAAAGTAGCTCCTAACTTGCCGATTTAGGATAAAATTAGGCTGTGTCAGTCCTAATTTTAGGACTCCTAAGTTTTTGCTCTAAGAGTATTTCACAAAGCATTTAGTGCTAAAACTAGCTCCTAAATCTGTGAAACGTTAAGAGTTAAGAGCAAGGAGTAAGTCACTAAGACTAAATCACAAACAATCCTAAAATGGATGTTGCCGGCAATTCACCTCAGCAATCTGCCCAAAGACACTGGACACCATTGAGGAAATAGGCGATAGAGCCTTTAGTGCTGAGCCTTTTTTTTTCATGCAATTAATTTTTTGTTTTAATCTACAATAAAAAGCCCAAAATAACTCTTTATAATACATAAATAAATAATGTCCTATTACCTGTGGCAGTTGTTTTCACAAGTTCACACCTACAAATGATCGTATAGAGTTAAAAATATAATAAGCATATTTCGCATGCTGTCCAAGGGGATCAAGGGCTCTGAGCTTGGAATTTAGCCCAACAAAGC
Source organism: Romanogobio albipinnatus (assembly GCA_023566225.1). Lineage (NCBI taxonomy): Eukaryota > Metazoa > Chordata > Actinopteri > Cypriniformes > Gobionidae > Romanogobio > Romanogobio albipinnatus. Next base: position 37,882,924 of record CM042244.1, on the reverse strand, counting down.
AAGAATACAGTATTGCTCCGTATCCCCAGCCGAGAGTGAGGAACGGGGTGGTAGAGGGAGGCAGAAAACTGTTGAGGTAACCAGGTGAGTCAGCTCTCGGCTGTGTATATGTACCTCCTCTCAAGCTGATTAGATAGACCATTTGAACGTGCTTCTCCCGAACTTTGTTTATAAAACATAATTTGTAGAATTCTGCAATCTCTCGAGACGCAGACCCGTAAGAGGCTGACAATTAGCTGAACATATACTTGTTTAATTAGTGACGCATGGCCTACTTCTGTATTTGAATATGACATCATTTGTATTTTAAAATCTTTATTTGAATATTGCAAAAAAATTATTTTAAAACCTCTATTTGAGTATGGCTACATGATACCTCGTTCTACAATATTGCTATGATTAAATCACTGACAAAGACCCCTCCCCTATCAGCCAATCACTGTGGTCATAGTTAGTAAGCATGATGACATTATCCATAGCAACAAGGTCAACCCTTGTTTGAAATAAAAACAATAATGAATAACGTCTCGGTTACGGATGTAACCCTCGTTCCCTGAGGAGGGAACGGAGACGTACGTTAGTGACTAACGAATGGGGGTTTCGCCTAGAAGCCTATCATCTTCGAGCATATAGAAAACGCCAAATGGCGTGCCAATGCCATGGGGCATGCGAAATTTGCATACGTAGCTCCGCCTCACCGCATGAGGATATAAGGAAGTACATGGCAATACAGCATTATGTTACCTGCTTGAGGAGCCAAGACTGAACTCCTGCGTTCCAGGTAGCACAGCTGAAGTGGCAACGGAACGTACGTCTCCGTTCCCTCCTCAGGGAACGAGGGTTACATCCGTAACCGAGACGTTCCCTTTCGTTCAGTCACTACGACGTACGTTAGTGATTAACGAATGGGGGTTCAATAAAATCCCGCCACTTCAGCTGTCTTCCAGTGCCCTGCGTAAGTGTGAGTTCCCTGTCGTAAGACTAATACGGACGAAGGACTCACGCTTAACACAGGAATACCAAGGTACACTGGGAAGCATATCCCAGTGAAGGAATGCCAAGATGCCTACCCGTAGGGAGGACTTAAGAGTACACATATGACCCGCTAAGGGCTGCATATGGGAAAACTCTAGGGTACCAGCCGCAGGTGGAATTTTTAACCCTAGGGGTGGCAGGGGCTTGCCAAGGGAAAGACACCTGCTCGCAAGGGAGGCTAACGGTGGAAATACTCGTGTGGGGGTCGCCGGAGGGGAACCATGCACACGGGGCACCTGGCCAGACACGAGGGTCTGGGCTCGTGAGAGGGCAGACACACAGGTATCGGCGTAAGCGGTGCTGGAGGAACTCAGTGCTCTCAGGGAAACTCACCTGAGGAAAATATCGCACGTATCCAGTCCGAGGAGTGGAATGGCGAGCAAGCAATGACACCTAAGCCTGGCCTATTACCGGCCCCGCGGGGGGGCGAGTACATAGCTGGACACTGGCTCCACTCGGAGATTGTAGAATCTGGCGAATGTGTTTGGTGTCGCCCAGCCTGCAGCTCTGCAGATGTCTGTTAGCGAGGCGCCATGCGCTAAAGCCCAAGAGGAGGCCACACTCCGAGTGGAGTGTGCCCTGACCCCAAGGGGACATGGTCGACCTTGCTGCTGGTAAGCCAAAACAATGGTGTCCACTAACCAGTGAGACAGCCTTTGCTTTGAGAGAGCTCTTCCCTTCCGCTCTCCACCATAACAGACAAAGAGCTGGTCTGAGGTCCTGAAACACTGTGTGCTGTCTACATAGGCGCGAAGGGCGCGTACTGGACAGAGCAATGCCAAGGCTGGGTCTGCCTCCTCCAAAGGCAGTGCTTGCAGGTTCACCACCTGGTCTTTGAACGGAGTGGTGGGAACCTTGGGCACATATCCAGGCCGGGGTCTCAGGATCACGTGAGAGTTAGCTGGCCTGAATTCCAGGCACGCTTCGTCAACAGAAAAAGCCTGCAGATCCCCGACCCTCTTGATCAAGGCCAATGCGGTCAGCAGAGCCGTCTTCATTGACAGAAACTTAATATCAACCGACCGCAAAGGCTCAAAGGGAGGTCTCTGCAGAGCACTTAGAACTACTGCGAGGTCCCAAGAGGGTACGAGAGGAGAGCGAGGAGGATTCAGTCTCCTCGCCCCCCTCAGGAACCTGATGATCAGGTCGTGCTGACTTGTGCCCCAAGAGATGGTGGTAGGCAGATATAGCGGCCACATAAACTTTAAGGGTGGAGGGAGAAAGCCTACGCTCCACCCCCTCTTGGAGGAACGAAAGCACGGACCCGATCGGACATTTCCAGGGGTCTTCTTGGCGAGAAGAGCACCAGGTGACGAAGAGGTTCCACTTCAACGCATAGGCATGCCGAGTGGACTCTGTGTCCGCAAACCTGCTCCCGAGAGTGGCCCAGTATGAGCCAGTCGTCGAGGTAATTCAGGATGCGGACCCCGTGCTGCCGAAGGAGCGCAATTGCGGCCTCGGCAATCTTCGTAAAGACGCGAGGGGACAGAGACAGCCCGAATGGGAGGACCGCGTACTGATATGCCCACCCCTCGAAAGCAAACCGTAGGAACGGTCTGTGTCAAGGAAGGATGGAGACATGGAAGTAGGCGTCCTTCAGGTCGATCGCTGCAAACCAATCGTCCGGATGAGCGCATTCGAAAAGGCATTTCGCAGTCAACATCTTGAACGGAAGCCTGTGTAGGGTTCGGTTCAAGATGCGAAGGTCCAGGATTGGCCGTAACCCACCGGTTTTCTTGGGTACAATGAAGTAGGGGCTGTAGAACCCCGACTTCATTGCGGCTGGAGGGACAGGCTCGATCGCACCCTTCGCCAGCAGGGTGGCAATCTCCGCACGCATGACGGGGGGCGTTGGCCCCGATCTCGGTATAGCGGACACCCCTGAAACGGGGAGGAGCCTGCGCGAACTGAATCGCATAGCCGAGCCTGATGGTCCGCGCGACCCAGCGGGACAGCCCCGGAAGCTGTAGCCATGCTTCCAGAGACTGCACCAGCGGGGTCATGCGGAGCACAGACGTACCCAGGGTGGGGCAGTGAGGCAGCGTTACCGGCCGGGACAAGGGAGGCTGTTGGGCGTCCCGGTGTGGGGGCACGGTTAACTGCTGCGTCCCGACAGAGGAGACCAGGGAAGGACGCACGTTCCACTGGGGTCTGCTCTGAGAGGAGGCTGGCAACAGAGAGGGATGCGAGTGGCAGGACCCGAGGGTGGCGCGCGCCGTCATCACCGGTCTCTGGGTGCTCAGGGATGGGATTGTCAGTTCTTTCATTAACCACATTAGGACATTAGCTGAACAAAAGATTCTCCCCCGGCCCTCCACCGGGGGAAGGAGCGGCCCTGCTGCCGTCTCCCGGAAAGAACTGCCCATCCCTGAGCTGTCCGTGTCAGGAGCGCCGCTTAGCCTGCCGTTTCTTCGCGGGCTGCGGGGCTGCAACGGAAGGGGACGCCTTCCTGCGGCTACCTCTGCGCGGGCGGCTGGGTGGAGGCAGCAGCGGACCGCCGGGGCAGTATATGTTTTATGGCCTCAGTCTGCTTCAGAGCGGCCAAGAACTGTTGGGCGAAGGAAACGTGTTCGCTCGGCGTCCCGCATATCAGCCAGGGTGAGCCATAGGTGTCGCTCCTGGACCACATTTGTGGACATCACCTGACCCAGGGAGCGCGCGGTCACCTTCGTCGCCTGGAGAGCGAGGTCGGTGGCGGCACGCAACTCATTGCTGAGTCCTGGATCAGCTCCACCCTCGTGCATGTCGCACAGCAACTTGGCCTGGTAGGCCTGAAGAGTTGCCATGGCATGCAGCGAAGCGGCGGCCTGCCCCGCAGCTCTATAGGTCTTCGCCACCAGGGACGATGAAAACCTACAGGCCTTGGAGGGGTGCTTAGGATCACCGCGCCAGGTCGAAGCACTCTGCGGACACAGTTGCATCGCAACAGAGCGCTCGACCGGGGGGACCCCAGTGTACCCTTTAGCCACAGCTCCATCAAGGGTGGAGAAGGAGGAAGAGCTCGCCAAACGGTCGCGGGAAGACAACGGGTTCTTCCAGGACAGCGCGATCTCTTCATGCACCTCGGGAAAGAAAGGAATTGGAGGAGTGGCCGGACGGGTGTCCCGACGCTCCCCCAAAAACCAATCATTCAACCGCGAACGCTTGATAACATGGCTGTCAATTCCGGGTCCGACTCGGGCAATGCTACAACGCCCGAAGGCGGCAGCACAGCCGAATCATCATCCTCGGATGACTCCAGCCCACCTTGTGATGCGGCGATGGACATTTCCTCGTCCTCCGCCGCGCCAAATGCCACAGTCGGGACAGCAGGAGCCAGCCCCGATGTAGACGCTTGAACGCGGGGCGGGTCAGGTGCTTGAGAGGGGGGTGTGGGCCGAGGCATGAGCGTCGGCGCATCATTCCACACCATCACCCTCAGATCACCCTGGCCACCAGCCAAAGTGCAGCCTCGCTTGGAGACCGCAGATTGGGGTGTGGCAGAGGGGACTCTCACTCCGGCATCAGCACGAAGCTCACGGAGTCTCGATCGTAACACCGAGATGACCATGTTCCCGCAGTGGGAACATGAGTCATCCATGAGCGCTGCCTGAGCGTGCTGAAAGCCCAAACACGTCACACAGCGCTCGTGCCCATCAGAAGACGCGAGAAATCCACCACACCCAGAAGTGCACGGACGAGACATCCTGAAAAGGACGCGTCACGTGCAAGCTCTTTTGTGAGAGGAAGCTTCGCGGCCGATGCAGAAGCACCCAGGGAAGCACACACCAGCTGTCAGACGGACCACTGCGCAGATCAGCAGGCAGGAAGTATATGATCACCGGAACGCGCCGTAACACCAACACCGACTGGAAAGCTGCTCGTCTCGAAGAAGCTGACAAATCTCAGAAGGCTGTAGGAGTGAAGAGAGGTACTCTTGGCTCCGAAAGCAGAAACATAATGCTGTATTGCCACGTACTTCCTTATATACTCACGCGGTGAGGCGGAGTTACGTATGCAAATTTCGCATGCCCCATGGCATTGGCACGGGCGTTTTCTATATGCTCGAAGATGATAGGCTTCTAGGCGAAACCCCCATTCGTTAGTCACTAACGTACGTCGTAGTGACTGAACGAAAGGGAAATGCTGTGTTTGTGGTTTACAACCGCGGATCAGTTGCGCGCAGCAAACGCAGCATATATGAAAGCACAACAGCGCGTGCTGCTCCTGCACCGCAACACGCACCGCACCGCATATGCACTGCAGATGGAGTATGTGTGAAATGGCGTTAACTTAAGACTTCTCTCTATTCCTTAGTTTTAAAGGGTCTTTTCGTTTTTAGCTGGGTTTTTTCACACCTTCGATTTGAAAAGGCTTCCAAAAAGGGGCGTGGTCGACTGCGAAAAGGTGGGATGGGTATTGTGTGGAAAGAGGGAATGGTTTGCATAAATAGGGGAGTGTCATTAGGTGCATTAAAATTAGCTAATTTGCAAACGGGCAATGCACAGACACAGGAGACATGGATAGCGATACCGACAGCAGCAGTTACAGCGGTTCTGAGACATGTTCTTGGTTCACACGTTGGCAATGTTTACAACAGAGAGATGAGATGAGGGATGAGTACAGCGAATGAGAGAGTCCTGAGATCATAAGTGGCATGCAGCAGGAAGAACAGACAGATATCGCTCTGAATGTCATTCAGCTCTTCAGATCAGCATAATTCAGTGAGAAATGAAAAGAAATGTTATTCTGTATGACAAAATATTTTGCAAACATGTGATAATAAATCTATATTTGTCCAAATATGCACACTGGTTGGCAAAACGAACAACGTGCCGACGTGGTTATGCTCTCATGAGAGAACATGAACCACCCACGAACACAGTCTCTACATGCTTGCAGTGCGATAGAGGAGTGGGGAGATGTACTCGGCAGGGAAGCCTCACTGTAATCCTTAGGTCACCCAGGCTTATCAGCCAAATTAGCCCCTTTTCTGGTGCACCAGAAAAGAAACTAGATCTGGGGTATAAGCGAAGGGACTCAACCCCGTTTGAGGTTTCATAGTCTCGACCGCATCTGAAGTGCAGAGCGACGCGCGCTGGGTTGCCGTGACAGCTTTTGTGACGTTGCTCCGACTCAGCTTTTCAAACCGGAAGACAGAAATCACTCTGAAAATGCAAAAATAAAAATTTTTCACATATGAATAACATTAATGAGTACCTTTAGTGTTTTCAATGATGTGCAGGCTATACATATCTGTTTACATCTCAGAAAAAGTGTTTTGGGGTTTCATGACCCTTTAAGAGAAAACTCTTAGCTAAGAACTTTTACTGCCATTTAGGAGAACTCTAAGTGGTAAGATAAAATGTTTTGTGAATACGGCCCCTGATGTGTAACATTAAATTAGATCCGTGCAGTACAGTAGGTCTCAATATATAGGCTGTGTGCTTCATTAATGTTACTCAAACAATTGTGGTGTAATGGAAATTGTTGAATATATATATTTTTTTTCCTGTAGATATTTGGTGTTGACATGATGTGTGTAATTGTGTTGTGTGTTGATGTGTTATTACCAGGGATTTTAAGGTATGGTTGCTGGTGATTTGGATTTAGAACCTTCAGAAAACTTTAACTTGTTTTTTCTCTTAATTTACTTTGCTGACTATGACTACATTTACCTGGACAGCAGTAATCTAATTATTGACCTTATTCTGAATAAGACAATATTCTGAATAAGGTGTTTACATGAGTTGCTTTTAGAATATTCTGTTCATGTTCTCGTTTTACATGTTATAGAACATAGCACGATTAATGGCATGTCATTACGTCCCCGTGCCACGCTACGCTGGCCGACGTCCAATCATAGCGAGACTTTCGTGGGTCTGTTAAAATCAATGGGCTCAGGCAACCCGCTGTAACTTTACCATATATTGTGTCTTTCAGGGGTTTTTTTAAGAGACACTGACCATCTTGCCTCTTTCTTGACAACCTACATTTCGAATAATAGCTTTGATTAATGATGAGCTTTCCTGTAGCTCAAACAGTAGAGCATGGCGCTAGCAACGCCAAGGTCATGGGTTCAATTCCCAGGGAAAGCAAGAACTGACAAAATGTAAAATGTGTACCTTGAATGCAATGTAAGTCGCTTTGGATAAAAGCGTCTGCCAAATGCATAAGTTTAAATGTAAATTATGAAAATTACGGTTTCAAAATCGTGATTGTTTGGATTGTTTTTTTTCTGCCCCCAAAGCCCTCCCCTCTGCACTTGCCTGGTGTGTGTGTGTGTCCTGTCACAAAATGCGGTGAAAACTTCTACACGACGTTAATAGTTAGATTAAGGTGTGTACATGTCTATAATGCATTTCAATAATGCGACTAAAATAGGCATACTCCACATGTCTTAATTCGTATGGCTTTAACCAGATTAAGGTCATTAGAAATCGCTGTTTACATGGTAGCTTCTTAATCAGAGTATTGTCTTAATCAGATTAATATCAGAGTATTGTTGTCCATGTAAATGAACTGTATATCGACTTCAAACTTTTTTTGTCTGATTCCAACTAATCATATATACACTCTAAAAAAAAGTTCTATATGGCACCAAAAATGGTTCTTGGCTCGTAATCATAGGGGAACCTTTTTTAGTGCTATATAGCACCAATTTTGGTGCTTCAGTGGTTCTTCAGCGGTTCTTCAGCGGTTCTTCAGAGGTTCTTCAGAGGTTCTTCACCGGTTCTTTGACTAAGATGCTATATAGCACCTCTGAAGAACCGCTGAAGAACCACTAAAGCACCAAAATTGGTGCTATATAGCACTAAAAAAGGTTCCCCTATGATTACGAGCCAAGAACCATTTTTGGTGCCATATAGAACCTTTTTTTTTTAGAGTGTATCAGTTTGAAGAAATTTGCTCATTATGACTCATTTTGCCAGCACGGATCACATGTTTTTGCGTTGTGTGTATACATGTTTTACATTGTACTTATTTCTAAAAATGTAATGTAATTACACCTGTCATTAATTTCTATAATTTATGTATTACACTACACCATAACCCATCCTTAAACACATACCAACCTGTCCTTACCTTAACCTGTATCCAGCTCAATAGCAGCAAGTGATTTACAATACAACATCAACACAATAAGTACATTGTTCCTAAAAATTGTTTATTTATTTGGTTACATTTTATTTTAAGGTTTAATTGTTACAGTGTAATTATATATTTAAGTACTGAGTACTGATGTACTCACTATATAGGGTTAGGGTAGGATTAGGGTTTGGTTTAGGGTTAGTTGCATGCTATTATACATAAGTTGCTGTTATTACTATGGTAAGTACATATGTAATAAGGTTTTATATTTTATAAGTAATTAGTAATTAAAGTAATAAGTAATAGTAATTAGTAATTAAAGACACCTAGTATAAATTTGGACCAAAGAATTAACAAAAGGAGGACTAGACAAGGACTAAATGATCAGAAATGAGGAGGTCAGATAAGGAGATGGCCAAACCAATATAATAGTTTATAGTGGTACACATGGCCAATATAAACACAGACAAAACCATGTGCTCATACATAAAACTAAGACAATCAGGACAGAAACCCTTTATCAGAGGCCCTTTACCAGCCTTTATCAGAGGTCTGGATCCTACAGACAAAAGAACAGCTAATATTGAAATGTGCATATAAATGTGTTATCTTCAGTCATTCAGACTCTTTCAAGACTTTGTCATTGATATATTTCCAGATATTTCGGTTCTTTGTCAAAAGTGGCAATTTTTCAAACATGTATTCAAGAGCAGACTTTGAAATGTTGTAGGTGGTCTAGATCTGAGCTTCTTCTTGTGTTCCTGCACAAAGGAACAGAAGCTGCTTTGTGCTCCTGCTGTCAGTTTGGCCTGATGTGTGAAGGTATAGCACGTCGTGAAAAAAAGAAGGGATGATAAAAGTTTGTATTTCAGTTGTTTAAGCAACTGAAAGAGATGTATGCTCCAATTTTAAAAAGGGTGTCACATGTGCTATAGAAGGCACTGTGACACTTAGGTAAAGCGAAATTTCTGAAAATGGGGTAATAAAACAAGGCTAATGACTTTATATCATTAGCTTTTGTTTAGCATTTTGGATGAGTTCAGCATTTTATTTATACTGTAAGTGAAATCAACCGCACACATTCCGATATTACTGTAAGTCTGTCACATGACCAAAAATGGATAGAAGTGGAATGTGGGAAGTTTGGGGAAAGTTACTTTGAAAAAGAATGCATTACAATATTGTGTTACTCCCTTAAAAAGTAGCTAATTGTGTTACTTTTTAAGAAAAGTAATTCATTACATTACTTTTGCGTTACTTTTCTCACCTGTGCTGGGCTTGTTTTTTCTGGTCTCTCATTTAAAAAAACGATTACTATTTATATAACTATAATTTTATAAATGATTTATGTAGCTATAATTTATATAATTTTAATTTTGGGCCCGTATCTAACATGGTCTTAAGCATTCAATTTCAAGGTTTGAATACAAAGTGCTAAATTTCAAAATGCAAACACTGTCCAAGCTATATTTGACTAATATACACTGACATAATACAATTTTTGCAATAATACAAAATAATACAAACTTTGACATAATACAAACTTGCTGCATACTCTATGTTACATGCACGTACCATAGTAATAACTAAATTATGAATAACTACATGCAACTAACCCTAAGCCAAACCTAATCCTAACCTTATAGTAAGTACATGTTGTTCATTAATATTACTCAGTACTTAAATATATAATCACAATGTAACAATGACACCTTAAAATAAAGTGTAACCAAAATGTACTTATTGTGTACTTATGGTCTAATATGATTATTACATATCTGATTACAAGTTGATATAATGCATGGTAACACTTTATTTTACAGTATCCTTGTTACAAACGTTACATGTAGTTACTGTAGTAATAACTATAAATCATGCATAATTACTAACCTTAAACCAAACCCTAACCCTAAAGCAAGTACATGTTGTTAATCAATATTACTCAGGACTTAAATGTATAATTACACTGTATCAAAGAGACCTTAAAATAAAGTGTAATCAAATGTACTGTATGTATAATCTAATAGCATGCAAATATACTGTAAGTATACTGTAGGATTTATTGAGGACTTTTGAAGAAAGAGGAATCTTGGAAATGTCATGTTTGTCTGAATGTCTCTAGAGCCCTGTTTACACCTGGTGTTAAGATGCGTTTTGGTCGATCGGACCACCTCCAGAGGTAGTTGAAAACACATTAGACTGGATTGCTTTCATATTGTAGACACTCATGTGGTCAAAATGTGCTGCATTTGACCAAAACATTACAGTTGAAAATGCTGCTTTCATTATCCTTTTCATCTGCTTCCTTGCCACTTGTAATTCGCATGAGTTTGCGCATCAGATTACTGAAGTAAAAAAAATCATAATTGTTATTTCGGGTTGACTTCAATCTACAAAAGTACATGCACATAAAGGGCAGACAAGATAACAGTGCATTGAAAGATGTACAACAGTTCATTGTCACAGTGTTTGACACATTCGGTACTGTCTGAGTATATTGAGTAGGATAGATTGTAGCAGATATAAATGTGTCCAGAGAAGCTGCATTCTCTCCTCTGTAACTCTGTCCTAAGGTTATTCATGTATTTCTGGAGCGGTGGGTGGTGAGTGGAGTTCACTCTATCTAAATGTCAGTCCTCTTTGTGTTGTAGAGGGTTACTGCTCGCCGGAGTGGGATGGCATCGTATGCTGGCCTGAGGGACTTCCTGGAAGGATGGTGTCCACTACCTGCCCGGAGTACATATATGACTTCAACCACAAAGGTGAGCCTGCAGCCGCTGACCTGTGCTTGACTGACACATTTCTGAAACGCATGCCTCTCTCCCTTGACAATAATGCATGCACATATTTGGAAGCCACATCCTCCAGAAACTGTGCATTTCTCCTCTTACAGAACGCTCCCAATTCTTCTCACTTCTTCCACACAAACATTCCTGAATACATCCATACATTTTACATTCATAACAGAAAACAAGGAGTGTTTTCATAAAGAGAATATATTGTGTACCTGGACAGTGAACAGAGAACTAGCAGTGTGAATTCTAACTTGATTACATTTACATTTATTATTTAATTGCAGAAGCCAAGGTGTGACAAACAAATAAGAATAATGTCAGCAAATAATCCAAGGGAGAAAACAATACAAACCATGCTAGCATTCCACATTTTAAATGACTTATAGAATGGTGTTAAACACAGTACATAATGAATCAGACTTCTATCTGGAAAGTAAATTTTGTTGAAGGGTTTACTTTGAAAAACTTTCACTCACAAAGAAAGGTATTGAAATATAGCTGCAAGCAGCAATTATCGGGGCCAAGCACAGTGACAATAAGTCAACCAAATCCAAAGTTATAAGCATGTGAATATTTGATTTTACCTCTAGGTGGCGCTGGCTTGAAACTTCTCAGGCTCCTTCAGGGCATCATGCCGATGAACAATATTGAGTTTCAGCCAACCTGAGTAACGTGACCACTTTTATGATTTCTAACCGTTCAGAAGTTACAAGTAAAAATAGTAATTTTTCGTATTTCCGAACCAGTAGGTGGCGCTGCGCTGAATCGCAGCATGTAGCCTCAGGTCATGCAGGTACCAAGTTTGGTCAGAATACGATAAAGTGTTGCGAAGATACAGCCTTATGTCTTTTTTTGGCAAGTGCCATGTTATTCAAAAACAGTTTGATGAATCGACTTGGATTACATAACTCTTTATTGGCATTGTCTGAAGATGATCTGGTAAAATTTTTGTGCAAATTGGATAAATTGTCTAGGAGGAGTTTGAAAAAGTTGAAAGACCGAAAATGACGTCATATAATGCAATCGAATCATCTTGAGCCAAGGAAACAGAGGAAAAAATACTTTTTCTAGCCTATACAGTTGAAAAGTTATTAGCACAAACTCAAGTGCAACTTTGGAAAGTTGGTGGCGCTAGAGAGATTGAGTCAGAGAATTTGCTGTGGTGACAGTTTAGACTGTCCTCTATCTGTGCCAAATTTCATAATTTTCCTCCAAGTGGCTGTATAGGCAGAAAAAAAAGAATAATAAGAACGCCAACAATTACAATAGATGCCTTCATACATTCGGTGCTCGGCCCCTAATTAACATATTGTATTAAACATGACATTTTGAAATTTTCTTGTAAAACATATTACAATAAACTTTATTTTATTTACAACTTCCAATTTTTTTTAATTTTTTATAGTTGGTAAGTTTATTCATTCACTCGTTCATTTCCTTGAATCATTTCACACTGTTTGTTTCAAAGCATAATTTCCAAAATCTGAAGAATGAGAACAATCTGATTCAGAGATTTGTTTACATCATCACTCAAAAAAAAAAAGATGCGTCACTGTGATATTTTTCATGATTTTTCCTTTTCTTCTTTGTGTTCTTTCAGTGGAAAACTGTGCAAACAACATGCAATGAATGTTTTGAACTAGATTTGTATTGTATATCATTTGCATTCATCATTTGACCTCTGATTGGCTATCAGAGTATGTGAGCGGAGTGGAGTGGGAGTGGAGCGAGGAGTGGAGCGGCGTGATTTTGAATGGAGTGAGGAGCGGATTTTTTAAAAGTCGGAGCGTCGCGGTTTTCACTCGTGTTCTATCACGAGTACATCTCATGCCAACGGCCCATAATATCATTGCTTTTTTAGCCAGAACTCACACGTTAAACATGTAACTAGCTTGATACAGATGGATCACTCAAATCAGAAAGAATGTAAAGGTTATTATGATGACGGCAATGGACATGAGCGGGATGTTATAGTTCAAGGAATTTTTTTTGTACCTTCTACATACTGAATACGATTGGGTGAAAGCTCATTTTAAACAGGTAGCACTTATTCACACATGCAGTCGCTCTCTCTAATGCATTCAAACAAATGTAATCTTAGAGTGCTTATCTGCTTACAGTTATCTGTATCTGATTTTGAATGAGCAGAAATGTGTAATGTAGTGACCCGTAGATAAAATAACTGATGAAAATATACTATTTTCATCTTTCCGAACAAAACTTTCGTGATATTTCAAAGCTTACTTAAATACTTTAGCCGCAAATTTCCTCAGAGCGAAGGTGGAGCGCTGTTTCTGATATCAGTGAGCGAGGAGTGGAGCAGGGAGTGTGAAATGGTGAACCCGGAGCGGAGCTGGAGTAGAGTGATTATTGAATGCTTAGAGCGTGGAGGGGAAATTGCTGCCGCTCCACTCCGCTCACATACTCTGTTGGCTACAATGACTGTTTATAAACCACTTCAATAGAAATACATAAATACTGATATATAAATAAAGACTTCAATGGAATAAATAAATACTGAACTAAATACCCTAAAAGGCTGAACATACTGTCATACTGAATACTTGTATAACTCAAAAATGCACATACTTTTTAAATAAGTGTAAATGTTTACATTTAAAAGTATTGGAAATTAAATTCTTGAATTAGCACAATAACTGAACACACTATAAGGCAGGAAATGAAAACCTAGAAACACATTTCGAGCAGATTTACTTGATTTGTTGCTTTCCAAACAAGAAGTTTCCCTGCAAAATAGTATTTACAGTGTTGCTTAAGAGATGCATTATTATTTACACCAGCTAGAGACCTTCATATGAAAGCACTAATTGGACATCTTACTCAAATCCACAGTTACGGCTGTTTTTTTATTGTATTACTTTTATCAATAACTTAATCCATATTTGTGCCACTGTTTGATGCTAATAGGAGCAAACATTGATCATTTCATACACCGTAGCTTTATTCTGTCAGCCTGACTGAGAAAATCAATGCATGAATGTCCTGAAGACGCGACGGCTTGGCTAGAGGATGTTTGTGCTGTGTCTCCAGGTCATGCCTACCGGCGCTGTGACATCAACGGGACCTGGGAGCTGGCTTCAAATAACAACAAAACCTGGGCTAACTACAGCGAGTGTGCCAAATTCCTCACCCATTACAACCAGAACCAAGAGAGGGTAAGACCTTTGACCTTACACCTGCTGTTATCAGCTAAAAAAAGATTCAATTTAAAGAAACCAGTCACACAAAACTGAAAACAATGTCATCACTTGCTCATTAATTACACATTTATTCTTATGTTTCTAATGTTTAATTGGTCATATTGATTAATAAACAAGATGTACAGTTTCCTACTAACAATCAAGAATTAATATTACATACATTTTATAAGTAATGTGTTGTGTAATGCATTAGATAAACTGTAAAAAAAAAAAAAACTTGCAGCCTTACATTTGTAAGTACAATCATCTTGGATGTTTAAGTCATCTCAACTTAAATGATATTAAACTGACTTTAAAAAATTAGTTGAATATTGTATAACTATACAAAGTAACTTGTTAACAATGTAAAAACATGTTGTCATAACTTATTGATCATATAATCTTTTTACAGTGTAGATGTTTCCTAATTTATTGTGTTATGTCTGTACTCTTTACTCAAAACATGGCATGAAATCTAACCTAACAAACTATTAGTTTGATTAGATTTTCTAGGTTAGTTTTACAGTGTATATAAGACATTTTTTCACTGATATTACACTATGAAACTTTTAGCCTAACGTGATCAATGTTTTAAGTTTCATTAGCTCAGTTATATTGAGTAGATTCTAGTATACTCCAGCCTATATTTTCAGTGGAGCATTAGCACAGCTTATAGTCTTCAATCAGGTATGACACAGACACAGGCTTTACTCTTCAGTACTATGATAACCATAAAAATGTGCAGAAATAATAACTGAATTGAATTGCTCTAAGGACAGTACAAAAAAAAACAATATATATATATATATATATATATATATATATATATATATATATATATATATATATATATATATATATATATATATATATATATATATATATATATATATATATTTATTTAAACAAAATAAGAAAAATCTTAAGTAAAGAGAATTTACAACATAACTTTCGGTAATTATAGTGTAACTATAAAGTAAGTACGTATAGGTATAAGGGAATAATATGTAATACTGGGGGAATAAAAGGGTAACTATCAGGAAAATGAACACATTATTTTTACTGTAAGTATTTTTTAATTAAGGGGTAATTATCTGTGTAGTTACATGGAAAATTACCCCTTAATTAAAAAGTACTTCCGGGCCGTAATCTAAAGCGTTACCAAAAAGTTTTTTTAATTTAGTATTTGTTCATGTCATTACATTGTTTAGAGCAGGGGTCTCTAACTCGCAGCCCTCAAAAATGAAAATTCTGTCATCATTTACTCACCCTCAAGTTGTTCCAAACCTGTATGAGTTTCTTTGTTCTGCTGAACACAAAAGAAGATATTTAGAAGAATGTTTGTAACATAGCAGAAAGAGCAGCCATTGACTACCAAGGTTTTTTTTTCCCTACTATGGTAGTCAATGGTTGCTCTTTCTGCTTTGTTATAAACTTTCTTCTAAATATCTTCTTTTGTGTTCAGCAGAACAAAGAAACTCATACAGGGGGCGGCAGTGGCTCAGTGGTTCATGTAGGTTGTCTACAAACCGGAAGGTTGGTGGTTCGATCTCCGGTTCCACCTGACCAAGTGTCGAGGTGTCCATGAGCAAGACACCTAACCCCAGCTGCTCCCGACGAGCTGGATGGCGCCTTGCATGGTTGACACCGCCGTCGGTGTGTGAATGGGTGAATGTGAGGCAATGTGTAAAGCGCTTTGGATGGCCATTGGTCTGTTAAAAGCGCTATATAAATGCAGTCCATTTACCATACAGGTTTGGAACAACTTGAGGGTGAGTAAATGATGACAGAATTTTCATTTTTGGGTGAACTATCCCTTTAATGTCAGCCGTTTTTAAAGACCAAGAAGAAGTTGTTATCATGGTGAAACCTCCAAACATTTGGTATCTCTGCAAAGCCCCGGATGTGCTCTTTACAGGACATCCAGACTGTGACATGTGACATGTATGATGTCAGAGAAATTCACTAAAATATAATGTCCACTCCAGTGGACAAAAGTCTATTCCTGGGTCCCAGGAGGATAAGTAAAAATCTTATTCTTATTCAGGACAGTACTAAATAAAAAAATGACATGCATTTTGTATGATCTCTCTTATTTTGTTAAATTTATTCACAGATATTTTCACAGATTCTGCAAGGGGTTCACAGACTTTCAAGCAGCACTCTATGTCGATCTAACAATGCAATTAAGTTGTGACAGTGTTGAGCAATTGTGTTGCTTTGGCTCATTTTAAGTAAAGTGAACAAGCAGCAAATATGTTTTTTCAGTCTATATAGCCTAGGCTACATTAATATATTACTTCATTTGACTGTAATTGCATTAGGCATACATATACATACTCGCATACACATATTCATACACATTGCGGCAGGCTTTTTTTCTGTGAATGAAGCGCAGTCTATAATGAGGCATGTCTGCGCACAGGGGAATGTCAGTGTCTTAATTTACATATCGAAGACACAGTTTCACACAATTTCAGCACTGTGTGCAGGTAGTTAGTGAATGAGACACAGGCATTTGTGTTGACATATCATAAGCAAAATTGATGCAACTGTTTAGCGAGTTTCCCCCTCAGTGTTTCCCTCTAATTGTTTGCATTTTGATTTGTTCTTCACACAAAGTTATCATGGCTTTAAAAGACTTTGGAATTTAGCTTGGAACAGCATGAGAGTAAATTACTTTTTTCATATTGCTTTAAAAGTCCAACCACATTGTGTGGACACAGTTCATTAGTCATCAATGTTAACACTGAAGTCTTTTGTTTGTTTAGCTTTGTTTAGGTTCATTTCTCTCAACTGTGTGCTTTTCATTTGGTGTAGACTGGCGAAAAGCTGAGATGTGGGCAGAACTATTTACCATTTAGATGAGGAATGCACATAAACTGAACCCTCAGTGGAAAGTGTATTCCACTGCAGGAGTCTGAATTTAATTTAATCAATGGAATCGGCATAATCAATTTAGTTGAACCTCGTTTACAGAACATCCCAGTCAACAGGGAAAGTTCTGTCAAGGTTCTCTCAAAGTTATAAACAATTTTTGGACCCACTTTATATTTGTCACGATCCCCAAACAAATGAAACTGGTGCGAGGACTCAAGTGCAGGGAAAGGTATTTATTAAGAAACAAACATAAACACAAAACAAAAACCCACAAGGGGGAAAACATAACATAACTCAAACAACATAATAACTGGAACACAAACATACCAAAAGGGGAAGGAGCGGATCACAGAAGGGAGACATAGACATCACAATGTACCGACCAAGACTGTGAACACATGGGAACTATATAAAGGGGAACCGTCACGGAGGGAGCCGCTTAAAGACCACCAGAACTGGGTCCACCGGAACTGGGACCACCGGAACACGATCCACCGGAACTGGGACCACCGGAACAGGGACCACCGGAACACGATCCACCGGAACTGGGACCACAAGAACGCGATCCACTGGAACTGGGACCACCGGAACACGATCCACAGGAACAGGGACCTCCGGAACTGGGACCACCGGAACAGGGACCACCGGAACAGGGACCACCGGAACCGTCACGGAGGGAGCCTTCCTTCTCCTCCTCCGCTTAAAGACCACCGGAACAGGGACCACTAGAACACGATCCACTGGAACTGGAACCACTGGAACACGATCCACCGGAACACGGTCCACCGGAACACGGTCCACCGGAACTGGAACCACCGGAACATGGTCCACCGGAACACGGTCCACCGGAACTGGGACCACCGGAACTGGGCGAGGATGTTCGGACTCTTTCAGATGTTGCACGAAGTCCCTCAGCTTTCCCAGCCTATCCATCACTCCCGGACAGAGTGGCATGTCCAAACAAAGGTTAAAGGTCTCCTTACACTCTGCCTCGTTGAGCATAAAGTGCTCCACCTCTCTCAAAAACTGGAATGCGAACTGTCGTACATCCGTCCCCTGTTGACGGATGTACCTGGAGTTAACGTGACGCATCACCAGTAGGCGTCTAGAAAACTCCATAGAGAAGTACGAGGATACCCAGGAAATTCAAAAACAAAACAAAAACAACTCCTGCTGAGTCCTCAAGTGGCCGGTACGTTCTGTCACGATCCCCAAACAAATGAAACTGGTGCGAGGACTCAAGTGCAGGGAAAGGTATTTATTAAGAAACAAACAAACACAAAACAAAAACCCACAAGGGGGAAAACATAACATAACTCAAACAACATAATAACTGGAACACAAACATACCAAAAGGGGAAGGAGCGGATCACAGAAGGGAGACATAGACATCACAACGTACCGACCAAGACTGTGAACACATGGGAACTATATAAAGGGGAAGAAATCAGGAGGGAACAGGTGGAAGAAATCAAACACTAATCAGATAACAAGGGGGAGGGATCAGACAAAGACACGAGCACATAGCCCAAAACAACAACACACCACATGTGCTCCACAAGACAGGACAGGCATGTGACAATATTAGATGGCCTTAACTACTATGTACTAACATTTTAATTATTAATTTGATACATTGCACTTATTGTGTACATACATGTTTTTACATTGTACTTACATTTTGAAAAATACCTGCATGTAATTACATCTGTAATTAATTTCTGTAGTTACGTTTGTAATTACACAGTTGACACTTCCCTTACACCTAACCCTGCCCTTAAACTTACCCATACCACCACACCTGTCCCTAACCCTACCCATATCCCACCTCAATATCAGCAAAGATGTTTTGCAATACAATTTGAACACAGTAAGTACATTGTACTTACTTTTTGATGTAAGTACATAGTAGTTAAGGCCACCTAATATAAAGTTTTTTTCAGTAATGTCGATAGAACTTTTGTTCAAAATGATCTGGTCTTTAATAATGTTCTCAAAACGTTAGCACAAAACATTTATATGGAAAACCAACTTTTTCAAAACCCAATGAGCGACATTAGTACATACACTATATAGCCAAATGTTTTCGGACGCCTGCCTTTACATGCACATCAACTTTAATGACATCCCATTCTTAATCTGTAGGGTTTAATATGGAGCCGCCGCCACGCCCCCCTCCCCCCATTTGCAGCTATAACATCTTTAACTGTTCTAGGAAGGCTTTCCACAAGGTTTAGGAGTGTGTTTATAGGAATTTTTGACCATTCTTCTAGAAGCGCATTTGTGAGGTCAGGCACTGATGTTGATGATGATGCAGTCTCTGCTCTAATTCATCCAAAAGGTGTTCTATCAGGTTGAGGTCAGGACAGTCAAGTTCCACACCAAACTCCACACGTCTTTATGGACCTTGCTTTGTGCACTGGTGCGCAGTCATGTTGGAACAAGAAGGGGCATCCCCAAACTGTTCCCACAAAGTTGGGAGTATGAAATTGTCCAAAATGTCTTGGTATGCTGAAGCATTAGGGTTCCTTTCACTGGAACTGAGGGGCCAAGCCCAACCCCTGAAAAACAACCCCACACCACAATCCCCCCTCCACTAAACTTTACACTTGACACAATGCAGTCAGTCAAGTGCCTTTCTCCTGGCAACCGCCAAAACACAGACTCGTCCATCGGATGAAATTCTTCATGCCAGACAGAGAAGCGTGATCACTTCAGAGAACACGTCTCCACTAGTGTCCAATGGCATTGTGCTTTACACCACTGCATCTGAAGCTTTGCATTGCACTTGGTGATATATAGCAGTAGGTACTGTATATTACGCTGCTGTCACATGCAATTTCTTTCCCTGCTGTTTACGTTCACAGATATAACCGACTGTTTATGTGAACTTTGCGTGTTTTTGGAATAGCCTTGTGTGTGTTTGGCAGTTTAAGCTCAATAAGATGTGAAAGAGAACTTATTTTAATAAGTTAAAATAAGTGCTCCGACACTCCATCTGATATCCAGCTTTCTGTGCCTGTGCTTCGGGTGTGTGCACTGGGAAAACCATATATCAGAAGTTTAGACTGATATAGCTTTAAAATGCATGCAGATCATAAACTTTCATGATGATGAAGAAACACGATTCTCTCAGCTTTTTGTTCAAAATGTTGCTTTTTTTATGATACTTACCCACATTCAAGTGAAGAAAAAAAAAACAATGCATGAAGTTAGAATAAAAGTTTTTGTTGTTTTTTTAAGAAGAGACGTTTTAAGAAGTTTTTTTTTTCTTTTTATATATTGCTGCATGTTTAGCTATTCATATAACAAAATATTCTGGGGGACATTCATTTTTGTAAAAATTTCCAAAAACGCTGGCACTGGTTAGCACAAAAAAAACACTGGTGGGGAAAGAGTTAATAACAAGCTCTTCATTGTATTGGCTTGTTTTCTGCACAGTTTCATTTTGCTCTCGCATTTAATTTGAATTTAAGGGCTGCTTTATTCTGTAATAGCTTTGCAGATTTATCTACCACACTATAACACAATCTCTACAAGCTGACACCTTCATGTCACTTATCTCTTTTTGCAAGGCATTTTGATTTGTTTTAGTTCCACAAATTTACATGAATAGATCAAAATGAGATGAGATTATGTGAATGTTTGGATCATTAAGGTAATTGGGCAAAATTCAGTTCAGACACTTAAGTTTACACATGTTGCTCATATCTCGGTTGTTCATTCATTAACATTATAATTAGATTTTTTAGATAAGTTTTTCAGACATTCTTCTCTGATCCATGGATGCTCACTGCACCAAGATTATTATGTTACAATCTTCAATTATGGTTTCCATTTTTTATTATTCGCCACTTTTTGGAAGATATCTTCCTTTGAACTGTAACATTGTAGATTGAGAGGGGAGATCTATATTTTGAGGTCATGCCTATATTTGCTTTGAATAGGCATTTGCTGAAATCCCGAGAGCCACTTCTGTAGTTAATGAAAAGTTCATCCACACAAATAAAATGCTTTGGTGTGCAGCAACTGACTGGCACCATAGCAGTGCTGGGTTTGGCCAACACCCCTCATGTTAAGTATTAACAGCTGGCAAATCTCTTGTTATATCAGCCCCGGACTGCTCTCCTCTAACGCATGCCGCTGATCCACCGAGCTCGGTTCGTGCGGTCGCGATGTGAAGTAACTCGGCTGACTGCAGCCTGAAGTAATCTTAGTTGAAAGTGTGGCCGCTCACTGCTTTGCTTTTGTCAGCTCTCTGAACTTCAAGACAAACTGTTTTCGCATAAGCCAGTGAGCAGACACCTTAGTCACAGGGTGTCAGCTTGCTCTAAAAATAAACAGTGGTGTTTTTGACGGAAAAACTGACAAAGGCAGAGATTCAGTTGATCATTCCTTTACCAGATCTGCTTTCATTTACACACCAAAATATGCAAATGCTTGAGCTTTGAGTTTAAGCCCAAACAGAAATCAGACACTGCTGACATGATTTTCATGTGGTGTAAATAGTAGTAAACATAAAGAAACTGTGGGATTGTTTCAGACAAGCTCATAATATATGACAATACATGAACAAATTAAATGGTTCCAGACTTTGAACTAGTCCAATTTGCATTGTAAATTAACATACATATTGGTCTTATTGGTTTATTTAAAGCTGCAGTCCGTAACTTTTTTTGGTTAAAAATTATCCAAAATAAAATTGAGCAAGTACATAACCAGCCAGTGTTCAAAACTATCCCCTTAGCATAGCCAGATTCACAATGGTAAGCTTTTAATAATGTGTTATAATTTGCGTGGTACTGGTGGATTTCCGTGGGAATTTCGAACATGTCTTTGCGTCATTACGTCACGTCTGTATACATAAAGAAGGAGTCCGGCTAGTAGTAGTATCACATGTGAGGAGCGGATAGCATGTTCTGCAGCAGATTATTTATAGCCTTTTCTCATGAGCAGTTGGAATAATTAAACTTATCATTTTGATGATGGATTGTAATCCAGAAAGGTCCAAACAACAATCATCAGTGACAACTGGAGATTCACCTGTAGTCAAAAGCAAAAGATTAGACTGCACAGAAATTGAAATCTACAGGTAATGCTAATACACACTAAATACACGTAGTCACGCAATGCTTATGTTGGTAACATTAACAATTTGAGAACGAGGTATAACAATAATAATAATTTGCACAGTTTGATGTGATATGAGCTAATCAATTGTTAGATTAAATCACGGTTGGTAGCGTGATTTATTTTTACATTATTTATGTTTTTTTTTTCTCAGTCGTTCGGAACAAAAGTGCCAGACATGTTACGTACTTGTTCAGATGACATTTTCCGGTGAAACGTATTATTTTGGTCGTACTTCCAAGATGAAGTATCTGTAATTCCGAGTACAGTATCCACACAGGTGCGGTGACAGCTTACACATATTACTCCTCAAAACATTAGATTCATCTGCACTGAGGAGCCGTGACGATGCACAATCCACCTAAAGATAATCATTCCGCAACTAACTGCAATTCCAGGTTTCAAACATAGATGGCGACAAAGAGGAAAAACTTACGGACTGCAGTTTTAAGGGAATTACATTATTAAAGGATTCAAGTGGATTTAAGGAAATAAAGGAAAAGAAATAAGAACAGGAAAAGTTCCAGTTCTATTGTAGTTATGAAGTAAATTTTGTAACTTTGTAATTTTCAGTTTGTACATTTCTTTTTTTTATATATGCACACATTCACTCTTATTTTTGTCTGCCTAACATGTAAAAATGCATTTTGGCCATTTCTAATTATAGAGGGCATGTCAATGTCTCATTGTCTATGGTGGTTACTGCCCTGGGTTACAGCATCATTTCTATCTACTCGCATTGCATCAAAGTTTGCAGCACAGCTGATCACAGTCATGTCCTTGAGCAATAATCTCGCTATTGCAACTGCGTTTCTGCACTCTCGTGAAAGCTTTTGATGATAGTGCAAAACCCATTATAATAGCTTGCACTGAACTAAAGTGATTGACAGCTTCCAGTGAGAGTTGAAAAAACAGTAATAAAGAGGACGGAGTGCAAAATGTACTGGTATTGCTGCTAATTGAAGCTATATGGTTTTATTCTTCTTTATAAATGTTCAATATAGGATTAGATTAATTGTCTGCATGATACTTGATACCATCTCCTGTGCTGTTGTTGTTCTCACTCTCTTATTGTTGTCTTCATTTTCAGGAGGTTTTTGACAGACTTTACCTGATCTACACGGTGGGATACTCCATCTCTCTGGGATCACTTATGGTGGCGACAGTCATCCTCGGATACTTTCGGTGAGAAAACCCCTCCTTGAGAGGATTCACGAAACCCCTCACAAATGAGGAATCTTCCAAAGAAAATTTAAGGGCCTTTTCCTCATTCTGGGGACTGTGCAGACAACAAGTTTGTGAGATTCTCGTATGATACTTTCTAAACAAAACTATCATATCAAACAAGATCTGTATACATGAAATATCCTGACATTGTCTTTCTATTTTACATTTCTTTTTACGTTTCTCTTTGATCCATACAGTTCTTGCATAGACATAATCAATAATCTGATATATGCCCCATTTTGTAGACATCTGTATTTATTTACTTGATGCAAGTTTTCATCATTTTTATCAGTGATGAATGTCTGCTAGCTGGCGATGTTTGCATACTGCTTCGAAAGACAGATATTTATATTAAATTAAAGGTGACATATTCTGCTTTTGTCCATCTTCACCTTTCTTTTAGTGTGTAATGTTGCTGTTTGAGCATGAAAAGTGTTCCCAAAGTCCCTCCAGTTCCAGTTCTTCTCTATGCCAGTGTCAGTGTTTCTGAACTAACTGAAATGCCTCCATTGTAGTCTTGAGTTTTCTTCTGGGAACCAACACGTCACAATATTCCTCATTTACATAATTAATATGCAGAATAAAGGGGCAGGGCCTGGTTGAGTTAGTTAGTAGTGTGTTGAAACTGGCGGTGATGGTAAGAGGGGACATTTTCCAAACGCGCTTGACCAATCACAACACACCGCTCCAGCTGACCAATCAGAACACATTGTACTTTTCAGAAGGAGAGGCTTCATTGAGGAACTAAACAGAGCGTTACTGCAACAATGGACAATATGGGGAAAATAATCAACATTCAAGAAGGAAAATCTGCTCTAGTAGAGCACAAAAACATAGTAATCAAGAACTTTGTGAAAGGGCATGATATAATGTGGAGTTGCCAGTATGTGCTTTCATTTGTCATTAACATGAGCAGAACAAATTTTTGTGTTAATCATTCATTACTGAAACTGTCACGTTTGTGTATGAATGGCTGTGTGTTCTGCTCTTGTTTCAAGAATGAGGCACAATGGCTTTGAGGGTTCGGTTAATGTTTTTGAGTGTGTGGAGAATGTGACTATTTTACTTTTATAACTAAAGTAAAACTTTGTGTTTTGACTTGACTAAAGCGATCAGTTTTCCTGAACTGCATCAAATGAATGTTTATCTACTAGTTCACCCAGTGTGTGTGCTGGCTCTTTTTCAACATTAAGACATATGAGTTTATTTATTACTTTGGCTTTCAATCGTTCCATTTTCATTACTAATTAATGCAAAGAGGTTCCCTTCGTTATTTATACAGCGGGCTTATTCAAATAAAGGGTCGGGTCGTGTGCGGAACAAGCCGCTGACAGGTACCAGATTAGCTTGACTCGGCTCCAGTGCTCCGTGTTTTTAAGAGGCACCCATTGCCTAGGCACCCGGAAATGCAGGTCAGGAAAATGACTTTAATAAGGGCTCGTTTGGGCTGCTGCTGAAGCGCTGCCAGCCTTTCCATGCTCTGCACTCACAGTGTCAGCAGTATGGTCTCAGGTGCATGGGCTCCAGGACATCAGCCATGCCGTGCGGTGACTCTCAAACATTACCTCCAGTGTCTGAGACACGCTCCACACAGATTTGCTCTCTGGAACCTCCCGATCAATCGCTCCAGACGGGATGGTGGTTAAACAGCAGTTAGTCTAATGACGAGGAGGCAAGTGATTCCACGCAGTCACCCTCAACCTCTCCAGAGGAGAAAGAGGACTAACAAAAATAAACCCAAAAGGTTTCACATTTCAACATGAAAATCTGAACTGTGCTTTTTAGTGAGAAATTACATTTTCTGAATTAACAACAATAGGAATGGATACTGATGATCACACAAGAAATTACAATAATCAATTACATGGCTATTTATATTATCCATCATTAGAAACCATAATTTTTAAATGTAATTTGTCCTAGAATTTACAATCACCAAATATATAAAAGACCAGCCTTTCCAGGTCTGTCTACCCTAGCAACGTCCTAGTAACCACGCAGACAGTCCTGAAAAATCATGGAAATTAATAAAACTTTAAAAGAGCATTGAAAGTCAATTTCTATAGTCAATATAAATGTTTTTAGTTCTACTGTTTCTTTGGCTACTTTTTGTGTGTGATGTCTAAAAAATATATATATTTTAAAACCCATACAGTCATCTATGGCTATTGCAATATCATATTTGATCAGAATTTACAATAATAATATTGCAATATCTATAGAACAACACAACTAAGACCTTAATTATTTTTTTTCCCATTTAAGACATGATTTTAGCCCTGAAGGCAAATTGGTGCAACAATCGCTATGTTTGGATTATCAAAGAAGCCGTCTGAGAGAAGAGTTAATGCTTAGCAGGTTAAATATCTAGTCCTGTCTGTGATCCAAGTCCTGTAGTGTAAAAAGTGTTTTGATTGGAACTGACATCGGCAAAGACAGACGTCTCGGTTACGTATGTAACCCTCGTTCCCTGAGGAGGGAACGGAGACGTACGTTAGTGACTAACGAATGGGGGTTTCGCTTAGAAGCCAATTACCTTCGAGAATTCAACAGCGCCCAATGGCAGTGCCAATGCCATGGGCATGCGGAATTTGCATGCGTAACTCCGCCCCACCTTGTGGGTATATAAGGAAGTACGCTGGCAACATCGCATTATGTTACTGCTGCAGGAGCCAAGACTGAACTCCGCGTTCCAGGCAGCACAGGTGACGTGGCAGAGGAAACGTACGTCTCCGTTCCCTCCTCAGGGAACGAGGGTTACATACGTAACCAAGACGTTCCCTTTCGTTCAGTCACTACTACGTACGTTAGTGACTAACGAATGGGGGTTCCAATACAACAACGCCACTCAGCTGTCATCCAGTGCCCTACGTAAGTGTGAGTACCCTGGCGTAAGACTAGTACGGATGAAGGACTCCCACTTATCACAGGATTACCAAGGTACACTGGGAAGCATATCCAGGGGGGGAATGCCAAGATGCCTACCCGTAGGGAGGACTTAAGAATACACATATGACCCGCTAAGGGCTGCATATGGAAGATCTCTAGGGTACCAGCCAAAGGTGGATTTTTAACCCTAGGGGCGGCAGGGACTTGCCAAGGGAAAGACACCTGCTCGCTGAGGAGGCTTACGGTGGAAATACTCGTGTGGGGGTCGCCGGAGGGGAACCATGCACACGGGGCACCTGGCCGGACATGAGGGTCTGGGCTCGAAAGGGCAGACTGAACTGATGTCGGCGTAAGCAGTGCTGGAGGAGCTCAGGGCTCTCAGGGAGCTCACCTGAGGAAATATCGCACGTATCTAGTCCGTGGAGTGGAATGGCGAGCAAGCGAAGACACCTGAGCCTGGCCCATTACTGGCCACCCGTAGGGGCGAGTACATAGTCGGACACTGGCTCTACTCGGAGATTGTAGAATCTGGCGAATGTGTTAGGTGTCGCCCAGCCTGCAGCTCTGCAGATGTCTGTTAGCGAGGCGCCATGCGCTAAAGCCCAAGAGGAGGCCACACTCTGGGTGGAGTGTGCCCTGACCCCAAGGGGACATGGTCGACCTTGCTGCTGGTAAGCCAAAACAATGGTGTCCACTATTCAGTGAGACAACCTCTGCTTTGAGAGAGCACTTCCCTTCCGCTCTCCACCATATGGACAAAGAGCTGGTCTGAGGTCCTGAAACATCGCGTACTGTCTACATGAGCGCGGAGAGCGCGTACTGGACAGAGCAATGCCAAGGCTGGGTCTGCCTCCTCCAAAGGCAGCGCTTGCAGGTTCACCACCTGGTCTCGGAGCGGAGTGGTGGGAACCTTGGGCACATATCCGGGCCAGGGTCTCAGGATCACGTGAGAGTTAGCCGGCCCGAACTCAAGGCACGCTTCGTCAACCGAAAATGCTTGCAGGTCCCCGACTCTCTTAAGAGAGGCCAATGCGGTCAGCAGAGCCGTCTTCATAGACAAGAACTTAATCTCAACCGAACGCAAAGGCGGCCTCTGCAGAGCACTTAAGACTACTGAGAGGTCCCAAGAGGGAACGAGAGGAGAGCAAGGAGGATTCAGTCTCCTCGCCCCCCTCAGGAACCTGATGATCAGGTCGTGCTGACTTACCTTCTTGTCTCCCAGGAGATCGTGGTAGGCAGATATTGCGGCCACATGCACTTTAAGGGTGGAAGGAGACAGCCTTCTTTCCACCCCCTCCTGGAGAAACGATAGCACCAACCCGATCGGGCATTTCCAGGGGTCTTCTTGGCGGGAAGAACACCATGTGACGAAGAGGTTCCACTTCAATGCATAGAGGTGTCGTGTAGACTCTGCTCTAGCGGAAGTGATGGTAGCGACCACCGCAGGTGGAAGACTACTCAAACCTGCCGCGTCCCGTCCAGAAGCCACACGTGGAGCTTCCAGAACGCCGGACGTCGGACCCAAAGGGTGCCCCGTCTCTGAGTTAAGAGGTCTGGTCTCAGAGGAATAGGCCAGGGAGGGGCTGTCGCAAGGAGTAGCAGTTCTGAGAACCAGGTCTGGCCGTGCCAATACGGGGCGACCAACATGACCTGCTCCTTGTCCTCCCTGATCTTGCACAGTACCCGTGCAAGGAGGCTCACTGGGGGAAACGCATACTTGCGTAGCCCGGACGGCCAGCTGTGCGCCAGTGCATCCGTGCCGAGGGTGCCCTCGGTCAGGGAATAAAACAGGGAGCAATGGGAAGAGTCCTGGGAGGCAAACAGATCTACCTGTGCGTCGCCAAACCGTTCCCATATCAGCTGGATCGTCTGGGGATGGAGTCTCCACTCTCCAGGAAGAGGCTGAATCCGTGAGAGCTCGTCGGCTGCACGGTTCAGGTCTCCCGGGATGTGGACAGCACGAAGGGACCTCAGGCACTTCTGACTCCATAAAACGAGATGGGGGGCGAGTTGAGACATACGGCGGGAGCGTAGACCGCCCTGGTGGTTGATGTACGCTACTACGGCCGTGTTGTCTGTCCTGACTAATACATGTTGACCCTTCAGCAACGCTCGGAAGCGGTGCAGGGCGAACCGTACTGCCAGTAACTCGAGGCAATTGACATGCAGAAGGCGCTGGGGTCCTGTCCAGGAGCCCGCGGCTGCTTGTCCATTGCACATGGCACCCCAGCCCGTGGATGAGGCATCTGTTGACACAATAACATGCCTGGAAACTCGTTCTAAGGACACTCCGGTCCGTAGAAACTCGAGGTTCGACCACGGGGTGAGAGTCTGTAAGCAGGCCCGAGTCACTTGTACCCGGAGTGTGCCAGACCGCCATGCCCATCTCGGGACTCGATCGCGTAGCCAATGCTGAAGCGGTCTCATATGTAGCAATCCGAGCGGCGTCACCGCGGCTGCAGATGACATATGCCCCAGGAGCCTCTGAAATAGTTTCAGTGGAACCGCATTCTTGCCCTCGAGTTGACGAAGGGAAGTCAGCAGAGACTGCGCGCGCTCGCTCGAAAGCTGCGCGCACATGGCGTCCGAGTATCCATACCGAGGATCCATACCAAGAAAAGAGATCCTCTGCGCGGGGAAAAGTTTGCTCTTCTCCCAGTTGACCCGAAGGCCCAGACGGGCTAGGTGATGGAGCACCAGATCTCTGTGTCCGCAAACCTGCTCTCGAGAGTGGCCCAGTATGAGCCAGTCGTAGAGGTAGTTCAGGATGCAAACCCCGTGCTGCCGAAGGGGCGCAAGGGCTGCCTCAGCAATCTTCGTAAAGACGCGAGGGGCCAGAGATAGCCCGAATGGTAGGACCGCGTACTGATATGCCCGCCTCTCGAAAGCAAACCGTAGGAACGGTCTGTGTCGAGGTAGAATGGAGACATGGAAGTAGGCGTCCTTCAGGTCGATCGCTGCAAACCAATCGTCCGGACGAACGCATTCGAAAAGGCGTTTCGCTGTCAACATCTTGAACGGAAACCTGTGTAGGTAACGGTTCAAGATTGGCCTTAACCCACCGGCCTTAGGAGGGTGTCCTCGGCGTGGAGCAGACTGAGGCGACTGTGCCGGCGGCTGGGTGGAGGCAGCAGCTGGCCGCCGGGGCAGTACGTGTTTGATAGCCTCAGTCTGCTTCTGGGCGATCGAAAACTGTTGGGCGAAGTCTTCGACCGCCCCGCCGAAGAGGCCGGCCTGGGATATGGGGGCATCGAGGAACCGGGTTCGCTCGGTGTCCCGCATATCTGCCAGGTTCAGCCACAGGTGTCTCTCCTGGACCACGTTTGTGGACATCACTTGACCCAGGGTGCGTGCGGTCACCTTCGTCGCCCGGAGAGCGAGGTCAGTGGCGGCACGCAGCTCATTTAAGAGCCCCGGATCAACTCTGCCCTCGTGCATGTCCTTGAGGATCCTGGCCTGGTAAACCTGGAGGATCGCCATGGCATGCAAAGAGGCGGCAGCCTGCCCCACGGCTCTGTGCGATTTCGCCACCAAGGTTGATGTGAATCGACAGGCTTTGGAGGGGTGCTTAGGATCGCCACGCCAAGTTGAAGCGCTCTGTGGACACAGTTGCATCGCAACAGAACGTTCAACTAGGGGGACCCCAGTGTACCCTTTGGCCGCCGCCCCATCAATGGCAGAGGCGGAGGATGTCGCTGAACGGTCACGGGAAGACAACGGGGACTTCCAGGACCGCGCGAGTTCCTCATGAAGCTCAGGAAAGAAAGGTATTGGGGGCGGGGACTGACGGTTGCCAGCGCGCGCTCCCAAAAACCAATCATCGAGCCTGGAGCGTTCGGGACAGGGCGGAGGGTTCCACTCTATCCCTAAGCTCGCGGCTGCCCGAGACAACATGGCTGTCAGCTCTGGGTCCGACTCGGGCAATGCTAGAACGCCCGAAGGCGGCAGCACAGCCGAGTCATCATCCTCAGAGGACTCGAGCCCATCTTGTGATGCGGTGACCGACATCGCATCCTTATCCGGAGCGTCAAACTAGATGCGTGGGGGGGCCGGAGCAGGCCGCGCGATCTGCATCTGAACACTCACGGGTTGCGGTGTGCAAGACGGGGGTGTGGCCCGAGGCATGAGCGTCGGGGCTTTGTTCCACACCGTAACCGTCAGGTCACCCTGACCACCAGCCGAAGTACTGGGCCTCTGGGACTCAGTAGATCGGGGTGTGGTAGAGGGGACTCTCACTTCATCACGAAGGTCATGGAGTCTCGACCGCAACACCGCGATGGTCATGTTTCCGCAGTGGGAACATGACTCATCCACAAACACTGCTTGGGCATGCTGTAAGCCCAAACATACCAAGCAGTGTTTGTGCCCATCGAAAGAAGAAAGCAACCGGCCACACCCAGAAGTACACGGATGAGACATCCTGAAAAGGACGCGTCACGTGTAAGCTCTTTTAGGAGAGGAAGCTTCGCAGAGAACGCCGAAGCGCCCAGGGACCACACACCAGCTGTCTAGCGGACCACTGCGCAGATCAGCAGGCAGGCAGTATGATGATCACTGGAACACGCCGTAACACCAACGCCTCTGGAAAGCTGGTCGTCTCGAAGGCTTGACAAAGACTCAGATCAGGCTTGAAGGAGTGAAGAGATACTCTTGGCTCCAAAGCAGAAACATAATGCGATGTTGCCAGCGTACTTCCTTATATACCCACGAGGTGGGGCGGAGTTACGCATGCAAATTCCGCATGCCCATGGCATTGGCACTGCCATTGGGCGCTGTTGAATTCTCGAAGGTAATTGGCTTCTAAGCGAAACCCCCATTCGTTAGTCACTAACGTACGTTGTAGTGACTGAACGAAAGGGAACAGTTGTTTACTGTGAAAGAACAGCAATTTGAGGAGTGTATAGGCAGCATTACTCTGTGGACCATGGCAAAATCCGCAGGATGATGGAGGTGAATTTGGGTGAACATATTGGTGGCCCTTTTGTGCTTACTGTTTATCTGCACTTCCTGTTTACGATATTATCATATGTTTGATATTAACATGATATCAATGTTTAATCTATACTGGTATATTGCGAAACCACTATAGAGTCAAGGAAAAGAATTCATTGGTCAGAAAATGTTGGAACCCTGCTAGAGAGCCTCCAGAAACATCTTAGAACACTCAGTAAACCATACCAAAAATCATAACAGTAATCTTATTTTTTCTCACTGAACAATTTGTGGTGAATGTCTGGTGTTGAACCAAAGCAACAAACACCGCAATCATTATTGACCAGTGGTGGTTCTGATACAATTTTTTAAATTGTGCACTTATAGTACAAAATGATCAGTCATTCTCATGAGTTGCTCTTATTTGCTATTGATTGCTGTCTGTGTTGAAAGAAGTGGCATTTTGTTACAGACATTCCTGTACTCTTTTAGTTGACGTCAATGCAGGATCCTTTTGAGACAAAGGTACTGTATGTCTCAAAAGGACATCAGCTTCAATATCCAATGTGATCTCATGAATAAAAATGCATTTATACTTAAAGTTTGGTTCAAGCACATGTATGTTTTTGACATTTGCATAAATACTAAAACATACAGGATGAACATGTTGGTAGCACCTAAAACATAATTTTTTTAAATGTATGAACAGCTTTAGAAACATAGAAAGTTTGTTCATCATTTTAGGTTATTGAATACTGAATTCAGAAATCAAATGATTAGGTTTACTGTATTTTATTTATTCAATGAGATTTCAAAGCCACATTACATTTATATAATACATTTACCTCATTGGACATTATAATCATTTATTTATTTTTTTTTTTTGTGCTATATTTAACAATTTTTTTAAAGGTATTCCATTATTTGATGCAAGCCTTAACTGTTATGTTAAATTTAACACTATCATTATTTAATCTTTACTGAATTCTTTTTTTTATTTTTATTATGACCATTAAAATGCACCATGAATGGATTTTTGCTTTATTCCAAGACTTTTGAAGCTGTAACATCCCATTCTTGGTCCCATTAAAATATTGTATCTGTTTAACTATTCCAAATTGTTGCCTCAAGCAATTAATGACACAAGTTTTCAGCAGTAATGTCAAATATCACTGAGCGAATGTGTTGTTTCCCCTCCTGCAGTGCCTTTCAAGAGTGCAAGGCAAAAATGCCAAAAAAATGCTGTTTGCAATTCACATAGTTCCCTTTCGTTCAGTCACTACGACGTAACGTTAGTGACTAACGAATGGGGGTTTCGCTTAGAAGCCTATCATCTTCGAGATCTTAGAAAACGCCCAATGGCGTTTGGAATTTACATACGTAACTCCGCCTCACCGCGTGAGTATAAAAGAAAGTACGTGGCAATATCGCATTACGTTTCTGCTTCGGAGCCAAGAGTACCTACCTCTTCACTCCTCACAAGCCTTCTGAGACTCTGTCAGCTTCTTCGAGACAAGCAGCCTCTCACAAAAGAGCTTGCATGTGGCACGTCCTTTTCAGGATGTCTCGTCCGTGTACTTCTGTGTGCGGTCGGTTTTTCTCGCCCTCTGATGGGCACGAGCACTGTGTGACGTGTTTGGGCTTTCAGCACGCTCAGGCAGCGCTCGTGGATGATTCATGTTCCCACTGCGGGAACATGATCATCTCGGTGTTATGGTCGAGACTCCATGAGCTTCGTGCTGATGCCGGAGTGAGAGTCCCCTCTGCCACACCCCAATCTGCGGTCTCCACGAGAGGCGGCACTTTGGCTGGTGGCCAGGGTGACGGTGTGGAATCAAGCTCCGATGCTCATGCCTCAGCCCACACCCCCCTCTCATGCACCGAACCCGCCGAGCGTTCAGGCTTTTACATCGGGGCCGGCTCCTGTTGTCCCGACTGTCACGTTTGGCGCTGCGGAGGACGAAGAAATGTCAATCGCCGTATCACAAGGTGGGCTGGAGTCATCTGAGGATGATGATTTGGCTGTGCTGCCACCTTCGGGTGTGCCAGCATTTCCCGAGTTGGACAAAGAGTTGACAGCCATGCTCTCCCGGGCAGCCGTGACGCTTGGGTTGGAGTGGAACCCTCCGCCCCGACCTGAGCGCTCACGGTTGGACGATTGGTTTTTGGGGGCGGCACGTTCGGACACCCGTCCGTCCACCCCTCCAATTCCTTTCTTCCCGGAAGTGAGGAGATCATGCGGTCCTGGAAGAACCCGTTGTCTTCCCGCTACCGTTCGGCAACCTCCTCCGCCCTCGATGGAGCCGCGGCTAAAGGGTACACTGGGGTCCCCACAGGCGAACGCTCTGTTTCGATGCAACTGTGTCCGCAGAGTGCTTCGACCTGGCGCGGTGACCCAAAGCATCCCTCCAAAGCCTGTAGGTATTCGTCATCCCTGGTGGCGAAGACCTATAGAGCTGCGGGGCAGGTCGCCGCTTCTTTGCACGCCATGGCAACTCTTCAGGCCTACCAGGCCAAGTTGCTGTGTGACCTGCACGAGGGTGGAGCTGATCCAGGACTCAGAGATGAGTTGCGTGCCGCCACCGACCCGGGCGACGAAGGTGACCTCACGCTCCCTGGGTCAGGTGATGTCCACAGCTGTGGTCCAGGAGAGACACCTATGGCTCACTCTGGCCGAGTACGCGATTCAGTTCGCGCAGGCTCCTCCCCGCTACAGGGGAGTCCGCCATACCATGGTCGGGGCCAACGCCCCCGTCATGCGTGCGGAGGTTGCCACCCTGCTGGCGATGGGTGCGATCGAGCCTGTCCCTCCAGCCAAAATGAAGTCCGGGTTCTACAGCCCCTACTTCATTGTACCCAAGAAAATCGGTGGGTTACGACCAATCCTGGACCTTCGCATCTTGAACTGATCCCTTCACAGGCTTCCGTTCAAGATGTTGACTGCGAAACGCCTTTTCGAATGCGTTTGTCCAGCCGATTGGTTTGCAGCGATCGACCTGAAGGACGCCTACTTCCATGTCTCCATCCTTGCTCGACACAGACCGTTCCTACGGTTTGCTTTCGAGGGGCGGGCATATCAGGACGCGGTCCTCCCATTTGGGCTATCTCTGTCCCCTCGCGTCTTCACGAAGATTGTCGAGGCAGCCCTTGCGCCACTCAGGCAGCACGGGTTCGCATCCTGAACTAACCGAACGACTGGCTTATACTGGGTCGTATCGACGGATGCCTCTGCCATGGGCTGGGGTGCCATATGCAATGGGCTCCTGGACAGGACCCCAGTGCCTTCTGCATGTCAATTGCCTTGAGTTGGGTGAGTTGCTGACAGTACGGTTCGCCCTGCACCGCTTCCGAGCATTGCTGAAGGGTCAACATGTGCTAGTCAGGAC
This sequence comes from Romanogobio albipinnatus, assembly GCA_023566225.1. NCBI lineage: Eukaryota > Metazoa > Chordata > Actinopteri > Cypriniformes > Gobionidae > Romanogobio > Romanogobio albipinnatus. The sequence continues at coordinate 37,848,379 of CM042244.1, read as the reverse complement.
AGACAACATGGCCGTTGTAGCGTACATCAACCACCAGGGCGGTCTACGCTCCCGCCGTATGTCTCAACTCGCCGGCTATCTTGTTTTATGGAGTCAGATATCTTTATGGAGCCGCAATATCTGCCTACCACGATCTCTTGGAGGACAAAAAGTTAAGTCAGCACGACCTGGTCATCAGGTTCCTGAGGGGAGCGAGGAGACTAAATCCTCCTCGCTCTCCCCTCGTACCCTCTTGGGACCTCTCAGTAGTTTTAGATGCTCTGCAGAGGCATCCCTTTGAGCCTTTTGAGCATTGGCCTCCATCAAGAGGGTCGGGGACCTGCAGGCATTTTCGGTTGACGAAGCGTGCCTGGAGTTTGGGCCGGCTAACTCTCACGTGATCCTGAGACCCCGGATATGTGCCCAAGGTTCCCACCACTCCATTCCAAGACCAGGTGGTGAACCTGCAAGCGCTGCCCATGGAGGGGGCAGACCCAGCCTTGGCATTGCTCTGTCCAGTACGCGCTCTCCGCGCTTACGTAGACAGGACGCAATGTTTCAGGACCTCAGACCAGCTCTTTGTCTATTATGGTGGAGAGCGGAAGGGAAGAGCTCTCTCAAAGCAAAGGCTCACTGGATAGTGGACACCATTGTTTTGGCTTACCAGCAGCAAGATCGACCATGTCCCCTTGGGGTTAGGGCCCACTCCACTCGGAGTGTGGCCTCCTCTTGGGCCTTAGCGCATGGCGCCTCGCTAGCAGACATCTGCAGGCTGGGCGACACCGAACACATTCGCCAGATTCTACAATCTCCGAGTGGAGCCAGTGTCCGACTATGTACTCGCCTCTACTAGTGGCCGGTAATGGACCAGGCTCAGGTGTCTTTGCTTGCTCGCCATTCCACTCCACGGACTGGATACGTGCAATATTTTCCTCAGGTGAGCTTCCCGAAAGCCCTGAGTCCCTCCAGCACTGTCGACACCGACACCAGTAAGTCTGCCCTCTAGCGAGCCCAGACCCTCGTGTCTGGCCAGGTGCCCCGTGTGCATGGTTCCCCTCCGGCGACCCCCACACGTATATTTCCACCGTAAGCCTCCTCAGTGAGCAGGTGTCTTTCCCTTGGCAAGTCCCTGCCACCCGGGGTTAAAAATCCACCTTCGTTGGTACCTTAGAGTTTTCCCATATGCAGCCCTTAGCGGGTCATATGTGTACTCTCTAAGTCCACTGTAATATGCTTCCCAGTGTACTTTGGTATTCCTGTGATAAGTGGGAGTCCTTCGTCCGTACTAGTCTTACGACAGGGTACTCACACTTACGCAGGGCACTGGAAGACAGCCGAGTGGCGTGATTATATTGGGACCCCCATTCGTTAGTCACTAACGTTACGTCGTAGTGACTGAGCGAAAGGGAACGTCTCGATTACGGATGTAACCCTCATTCCCTGAGGAGGGAACGGAGATGTAACGTCCCTTTGCCACATCCGCTGTGCTGCTGGAACGGTTCAGTCTTGGCTCCTCAGCAGGTAACGTAATGCGATATTGCCACATACTTCCTTTTATACTCATGTGGTGAGGTGGAGTTACGTATGCAAATTCCGCATGCCCATGGCATTGGCACGCCATTGGGCGTTTTCTAAGATCTCGAAGATGATAGGCTTCTAAGCGAAACCCCCATTCGTTAGTCACTAACGTTACATCTCCGTTCCCTCCTCAGGGAATGAGGGTTACATCCATAACCGAGACGTTTCTCTCGCTGTCATATCTGTCATATCACGTGAATGTTCTGTTTTGGTAGTGTTCTAGTTCCTGTACCTGTTGCATTTGTTCCCTATGTTCCTGTTTTTCATTTGTTGTCTTAGTGATTCATTAGTTGATTGATTAATCCCTATACCTGTGCCTTGTGTTACCCCTCATTATTCTTTGTATTTAAACCTTCCTCAGTTTGCAGTTCAGTGTCCTGTGTTGTCTTTATGCTATTTAGTTAGTAAGTTCTTACATTTTCTCTTACTCCTGAGTTTTAAGTTTATATTTGTTTTACCTTCTTCATTTTTGGTTTGTTAATAAAACGGTTGGAATGGCAGGGCCAAGAGAAGATTGAAATATGGACTTCCCAGCCATTCTCCTCCTCCTCACCCTTGAGGACCAATCCTATGAATTTTTGCACACCAGACCCATTACCCGGACAGTACTCTGATCTCCTTTTTGGGGTGGTCTCAATGATTACCACAAACTAGTTTCCCTGGCTGTTAATTGTTCTAAAGGGAAGTTTATAGATTTTGTCAAGCTTATGCTCCTGAGAAGTGGCTCCTCCTTCACAGTGGGTGAGCCTCTTACCCGCCTCCCAGCTTACCGCTTCCCAGCCTCTTACCCGCCACAAACACTGAGCTTAAGCCTGCGCCCTCCTCAGAACAGCCAGCCTTCCAACACGCCCACAACAGTCACAGAGCCAGAGCCCACCGCAGACCCAGAACCTGAGCCAGAGCCCAACATGAGTCAAGAGCCAGGGTCAGGACCTGCCACTACTGGAGAAAGGTCATCCTGGCGACAGAGCCTGCAGCCTTGTTCATCCAGGTGACTGAGCCAGTCATCATGTCTAACCAGGTGTGAGACCCGGTACCCACGGCCGTCCCAGTGGGGATTTTAGTGGGAATTTTACGGTGTGGAGTTGTTTTCCCCTTCCTGGTGTACATTTGCTGCCTATGAGCATGATCAATATAATTGACTCCCTGGTTCCCTCCTATTCCCAAGCCAAGTCTCCTTCGTCTCCCAACCAGCTTCAAGTCTCCTGTGTCTCCTCTGGTCCTGCTCAGCTCCAAGTCTCCTGTGTCTCCACTGGTCCTGCCCAGCTCCAAGTCTCCTGTGTCTCCGCTGGTCCTGCCCAGCTCCAAGTCTTTTGTGTCTCATCTGGTCCCATTCAGTTCCAAGTCTCCTTCATCGATGAAGGTCCCACCTAGCCTCCTGTTCCCGCCTCCTCTACCTAACCCAGCTAGTCCTTCGGTCATGCCTCTGCTGGCTCCCATCAGTCTCTTGGCTTCTACTCTATTGGCTTTACCCTGCAACTCAGAATCACCTCAGATCTTCTGGTCTCCAGCTCCGCCTTGGCAAGTCGATCCTCTGGCTTCACTTTGGGCTGCCAAGCCTGTAAGTCCACCTTGGCTCCTTGTCCCCTTTTCTACACCTGTAACCATTGTCCTCGTGGTTCTACTGGTCTCTCTTGTCCCTCCGGCTTCGGCTTAGTCAGTTGTCGTTATGCCTACACCATGGACTTCCGGGCTTTCAGCTGTACCTCATCCCTCCACCCCTTCGGCTCCGCCTTCTCTTCATCTCAGCCTTGGTCCTCAGTCCCACCGGCACCCTAGCTCCATCTCGACTGTTTGTCGCTGCAGATCCACCTTAACCTTCAGGACAGGTGTCATCTGGTATCTTCGTCTCCTTGGCTCTGCCTGGGTTTCCAGCTCTCCTGGCTCCACCTCTGTCAGTTGGTTTCCTGACTCCACCATGGCTCCTCCCTCCATCGCACTGGCTGTGCGCTGGGTCCTCACTTGGATCCTTGTCAATGGAATGTTTTCATAATGATAGGAGTACCAACGTGTGGGTGTGTGTTGGCAAAAAATCGTTATGTTCATTGGTACGGAATGGAGTTGGGAGTTAAATATCCATTCAATAAAAAAATTGATCCATAATGTATCCAAAATATCCATACAATAGTATATTTACAGTATATCCCATCACTGTCATCCCATCCAAGTTAATTGCCAAACTTGGAGACCTGGGCATCAACACTTCAATGTGTAACTGGATTTTGGACTTCCTAACTGACAGACCACAGAATGTTCGATCAGGATCCACCTGCTCCACGTCCATCACACTCAACACTGGTGTACCACAGGACTGTGTGCTAAGTCCGTTTCTCTACTCCCTCTTCACCTCCGACTGCAAGCCTGTGTATGGATCTAATTCCATCGTCAAGTTTGCGGACGACACTACGGTGATTGGTCTCATCAGCAACAACGATGAGACTGCCTACAGGGAGGAGATCCAGCACCTGGCCACATGGTGCACTGATAATAACCTGCTCCTCAACACCACCAAAACGAAGGAGCTCATCGTGGACTTCAGGAAGGAGTCAAGAGGCACACACGACACCATCCACATCAATGGAATGGCTGTTGAGCGTGTCTCCAGTTTCAAGTTCCTGGGGATCCACATCTCACCTCCAGCCTGGTCAAGAAGGCTCACCAGCGCCTCTTCTTCCTGAGGACACTGAGGAAAAATCAGCTCTCCTCAGCTATCCTGGTGAACTTCTATCGCTGCGCAATAGAAAGCATCCTGACCAACTGTGTCGCAGTATGGTATGGGAGCTGCTCTGTTGCGGAGCGCAAGGCACTGCAGCGGGTGGTGAAAACTGCCCAGCGCATCACAGGGACTCCACTACCTGCCATCGAGCACATCCAGAGGAAACGCTGTCTGCATCGAGCTCACAGCATCCTCAAGGACTCCTCTCACCCAGCCCACAGACTGTTTTCTCTCCTGCCCTCCGGCAGGCGTTTCAGGATCCTCCGGACCAGGACCAGCAGACTTAAGAACAGTTTTTTCCCCAGAGCTGTCTCTTTGCTGAACTCAAACCCCCGTTGATCCACTTCCCTCATAAACTGCAAACTCTCCTACCTCACACCTACATTCATTTTGTTATTTGCACTACCGACTGTTTATTACAGTAACAACTGTTTACTTATGCATTTTGCACCACCATATCTTAACTGGAATATGCTCATTTGCACTGCCGACTGTATTTACAGTAACAATGTTTACATTTGCATTTTGCACCGTACTTCTAACTGTAATATGCAACCACTTTCCACTGCACTTTTACACTTTCTTTCGGATAGCTCTGTCCATAATTTATTGCACTAACTTAATCCACTGCTATATTCCTCATATTAGCCTAACATATTATTGTATACCTCTATCTGTAAAATTCTGTTCAAAGTAATAGCCATCTGTATATTATTTTCATAGTACATATTCACCTGTACATTCTGTTTACATTCTGTTTATAGTAATAGCCATCTGTATATTTATATTTATTCACTGTATATATTCATCTGTAAATTCAGTTCTGTTTATAGTAATAACCATCTCTCTACTTATACATATTTATATATATTCAGTACATTTTTATGCCCTGCACTTACGCAACCATTGTATATATCCTGCACTTGCTGCTATTGCACTTCTGGTTAGACCTAAACTGCATTTCGTTGCCTTGTACTTGTACTTGTGTAATGACAATAAAGTTGAATCTAATCTAATCTAATATATATATATATATATATATATATATATATATATATATATATATATATATATATATATATATATATATATATATATATATATATATATATATATATATATATATATATATATATATATTTGTATGTTGTTGTTGTTTTTTTACATATTGACAACTGTATTGTAAACACTACTTAGAAATCCTTATGAGTTCTCATGAGATCAGGCTGCAACATTTTTTTCAGAAGACTGCAACAAATCTGGAGGAGCTATTCCTTAATAGACTTGCTCCGGTCAAACTAGTTTGAGAGAGTGTAGTCAAACTGAAGGGAATTTGGGTAACACATGCTTGCAATTTTGTTTTTATAGCTTACTTTTTGAGCCCTAGATTTTCAACATTTGTGCTTTCTGAACCCTTTAAATCCAAAGAATGTGTTACAGTCAGCAGCAGACTCATCTGGCCCTAATTAAGATGAGGATTGTTCTTCTTGCCTCTGTGAAAGGGCATTGAAGAGCAACCAAACAAATACATACACAGCTCCAAGTATCTGCTAATGCATACTGATTTGCAGTGTTCTGGCCTGTGATTTAATCTACCTTGATACCTCAAACTTTTTACACCTAATTACAAAATAACACCTGTTTGACCTCTTTTCTATTTCTTTCTGTTTTATTCTTTTAGGCGGCTGCACTGCACCAGAAACTACATCCACATGCACCTGTTTGTATCGTTCATGTTGAGGGCCATTAGTATATTTGTGAAAGATGTGGTGTTGTACTCTGGTGCTGCGTTGCAGGAAATGGAACGCATCACTGTGGAAGATCTCAAATCCATCACAGAAGCCCCTCCTGCCAACAAAACCCAGTTTGTAAGTGCAGCACACGTACAAAAGTTAATAGCAGAGGGAACTCACATTGTGTTGTTGCCATAGTAGGCGGGAGCGTCGTTATCATCTGAAAGCATTTGTTGTTGTCGTGCCACTGTAGCAATTTCCACATAAATGCGTAACCTGGAAACAGGGTTTTCAATTAAGCTTTATAGGAATGAAGTCATGTAACATATTTAATTTTTAATTAAACATTATAATTAAGACCATTATAGTAACTATGGTAGTTGCTCATGCTCACTATCAGGAAGGATTATGGATATTCTCTTTTGGCATGAATATGGGTCCCAAGACCAGGATATAATAGGGAGTTGAGGATGTGTTCTTTTGACTTGGAAGAGTAAGCAGTCGCCCTGCAACCACCAGTTCCCTCAATTTCACTTTACATTGCATCAGTAGCTGACACAGGGGAGACACCTTTTTCCAAAAAGCCTTATTGAATCACACCAGTCTCTCACTGGCCAATGGTGTTTGATCATGCCAACTGGAAGTGGCTCCAAACACAGGCTGTTTACATGCCCTCTTGCTCATCCCTGGTTGGATTTACACATACTGCAGTCAGCACATTTATTGTCGATTGCACATTTATTATGTCGTATCAAATTAAAATGTTGTAACCTGTAACCTGTTGTACTGTACACTGGCCATGTTATTGCACTTGAACTATCAGGCAATCTCGCCAGTCATTCCTTAGTCAAAAGATTCAGAGGGTTTGCCGTTTGGCACCACTTTACCACATAGGCTGCAAACAGCCTCCATTTGGCATGCTTAAATGCCATTGGTCAGTGTGAGACACTGGCATGGTTCGATAAGGCGAGGTGGTCGAAGGTTTTTCCACAAAATGTCTCATTCCCTTGTCTCAGGGAACCAAGGTTATGAGAGTAACCAGAGATGATCACCCTAGTAATAGAATAACATTTCAGAACACCTTAGGAACTTGGCAAGCGCTCAAATTATCTTTCGACACTTGTTTTAAATTGTCCTTCTCTCTAAAGAATAAGTTTTGATTTTGGGGGGGTTAGTCAATGTGACAAGCAGGGCGGGCGAGAGCCGTGAGAGAGTGGAGCGAGGGCGGTGCGTGATTGATGATGAGCGCCAGCTGCGCGTCACACCAGTCTCGGATCTCTCACAGAGGAGCGACGGAAGCATAAAAATGACGGAAGCATGAATGTTCAAAAGACTTTAATCTTAAAATAAACAAAATGAAAGAAAAAACAGCAGCCTCCTCATGGATGGCTGCCGTGCACACATATTAATAAAACGTAAACAAAACAACATAAAGTCCAGGCCTAGTCCTCTCTCGTCCTTCGCTGTTGTCAAGAGATCTGAGACCAGCACGAGACACCTGGTGCCCATCATCAATCACGCACCGGCCTTCACGGCCTCTTCGTGAAGACCAGATCAATATTTGCTGAATCAATTCTCCTTTACCCTTCAAGATTGGCTGTAAGGTGGCTGTGACTCTCTTCTTGTACTTCTTGGCTACTAATTATTACTGGATTCTGGTGGAAGGCCTGTACCTGCACAGCCTTATCTTCATGACCTTCTTCTCAGACAGGAAGTACCTCTGGGGCTTTACTTTGATTGGGTGGGGTGAGTAAACGTGTGCACACACACTTATCTATAGTACATAACACTAGAGCTTCTGGCTACAGACACCAAATCATGTCCGAAAGTTTTAATTACTGCTTTATTTAGACATCTCTGGTTAACTTGAAATAAATAACTAATTGGGTTATCAATTGGTAAATCAAACAGAATTTGTATTTTAATGGCAACAGTTACTTTTAAGAATTTCTACTTGTTTCCAGTGCAGCGCAGTGGCATGTGCTGTATCTTTTGTAGACGGCAGCAGACACGTTTGTGGATATACTTTGGACTCCACGGCTCCTGCATTGTACACACTGTGCGGAAAAGCTGGACATGCACAGCGCATACAATGTGGATGCTGTGGAGCTGAGCCACTTCTCTGTTGCTTAAACCAGGGTTGCAGAGCCAAGGCTCAACAATAGGATTTTTCTTCTGCTACGCCAGTACCTCAGCTTTACATTCTGAGGTAACACTTTAGATTAGAGAACACATATTCACTATTAACTATGAGTTTTCCCTCAATATATTCCTAATTACTGCTTATTTATGGTAAGTAAAGGTAATTGTTGAAGTGATTATGTTTAGGTATGGGGTAGGTTAAGGGATGTAGAATAGGGTCATGCAGAATAAGGCATTGTTATGTGCTTTATAAGTACTAATAAACAACCAATATGTTTGTAATATTCATGCTAACAACAACTAGTGAATATGTTCATTAGTGAATACTAATGAACTAGTGAACTAGTGAATATGAAATTAGTGAATATGTTCCCTAATCTAAAGTGTTACCCACTCTGATATATATTACTATTAAAAATATATATATTTTGTTTAAGAAATTTGCAATGATAGCTAGAAAATATTATACAGCAAAAATTCTAATAATGTAACAGATGCATAAATTCATAAATAAATCATGGCATACGGTATTTTTTTCTTAATACATTTTATCCAAGCCAATCTTATTAGCCTTGAGTGCTGTGTAATAATAATAAATCCATATGTCCTTCTGTATGTTGCAACTTAAAAGTGAAGGTCACTCAATGTTTCACTGAACAGGTGTTCCTGCGATGTTTGTCACAATCTGGGCCAGTGTGAGAGCCACTCTTGCTGACACTGAGTAAGTGTTTGTGCTTGAAACAGTGTCCATTTATACCGCAATGCAGTATTAATTCAGCTTATCGAACAAATCAAATATTCTGTGCATGGTAAATAATGTTTTGCAAAAGACTCTTGAAAAAACATAAACTTACATTAAATATTAATAAGATGTCTGGATTGGTCTTTCTAAAAGTGACTGATCTGGTTTATGATCAACAGGTGCTGGGATTTAAGTGCAGGAAACCTGAAGTGGATTGTGCAAATCCCTATTCTGACAGCAATTGTTGTACGTTTCCATAAGTAAAAATATATTCATTCAAAAAGTCTGTGCTTTTTAGTACAGTACTTTGCATGATTCATACAAAGTAAACTTCAAATATTTGATTTATTTGCCTTCCATTTGCTTTCATGTAAATACAGTGTAAGAATCTAAGAAATGTGTCTATGATTAGTCTCAATTATGATCCATTAAATGAGTGTACTTTTCCCCCAAAGGTAAATTTTTTGTTGTTCCTGAATATAATCAGAGTTTTGGCAACAAAACTTAGAGAAACGAATGCAGGGAGATGTGACACCAGACAACAGTACAGGTAAGACTTTTATTTTTAATAAGCTACACCTGTATACCTGTATTTATAGTATAATTCTATAATTGGAGATACATTTGTCATTTCAAAAAGTTAAGGAAAAATAAAATCTTTCCATTATCTTATTGAAAACATATTCAATTTGCTTGCCAAACACAAGTTACTTACTTTTTTAGTTTTAGCAACAAAAAAAATTCTTTATAGTATTGTTTGTCAACTCTGTTACAGACAAATTAGGCAAGTAACATAGGTAAGAGTTTGATTGTAACAGAATTTACCATTTTAAACCTTTTAGCCAAAAACTCCACCTGCTAGCATAAATGCTAAGAGCACATGGCACTAATGAAATCATGATTAAAATACTTTTAAACAACCCACTGTGTGATCAGTGTAAAGTCCTTTTGATACAGAACTTGTTAGATTTTAGATTAAATATTTTCTCAGAGAGAGTGCTTCAGATCTTATCAGTGAGGGGAAGTGACATCATTTCCTGTATCCCACAAGATAAAAGTTATTTTTAAACAATGCAATGTTGTAGATTATGGAAAATGACTATTTAGGGCTTTTATAAATAAAATAAACCAAAATATTACCAAAAGTAAAATAAAATATTTTGATTACACAATGATACATGATGGAGAAAAAAAATACATGACTAATTTGGACAACAATAAATAATGAATTTCAGCTATATAAGACACTTTTTACAGAAAATGTTATATCGTTATGGCCTGTAACAGTCCATGATAATAAGTAACAAATTGTTAAAATAATTAAAAATAAAACCATTTGAAAAAAGCAGAAAAAAATTATGACTTTGGACACCAAATGTACCAGCAATTATAGAATCGCCCGCCCAACACATATACACACCGACCAGGCATAACATTATTTGATACATTGCTCATTGATGCACGTGGGGTGTTACTGTAGCTCAAATCAAAGTTAATACTGTTTCTGATGGAAAGGTGTCAGAATACACAGTGCATCACATTTTGTTGCGTATGGGGCCGCATAGCCGCAGACCAGTCAGAGTGCCCATGCTGACCCCTGACCATGCACCCCCAAAAGCAATGGAAGAATGACCTGGTCTGATGAATCACGTTTTCTTTTTACATCACGCGGATGGCCGGGTGCGCGTACGTCGCTTACCTGGGAAACACATGGCACCAGGATGCACTATGAGAAAAAGGCAACCCGGCAATGTTCTGCTGGGAAACCTTGGGTCCTGCCATCCATGTGAATGTTACTTTGACACGTACCACCAACTTAAGCATTGTTGCAGACCAGTGGCATGCACAGACCTCCTCAGGGGCAGGGGCAGAAGGACCAAAAAGGGCACTAAAAAAAATTCTAGAATCAAATGCATTTAAATGCATTTATTTATGACATAAATCACCTGTATTTAAAGCAGTACGAGTCTGTCTGTTGTGTTTTTAAATATTTTAACAAAAAAAAAGGGAGGGGGGGGTCAATTTTGTTCACCACTGGCTTTCAATATATGGTTAAAACCATTCTTAAAAATATTACATATTTCCTTGGCATTCTATGAAAAGACATTTATACAAATAGAATGCATAACACATCAAACAAAAACAGGGAAATGATGTTGAGAAGCACAACATCGAGTTTAAAGGGTTGACTTGGCCTCCAAATTCCCCAGATCTCAATCCAATCGTACAAGTCCGATCCATGGAGGCCCCACCTCGCAACTTACAGGACATAAAGGACCTGCTGCTAACATCTTGGTGCCAGATACCACAGCACACCTTCAGGGGTCTAGTGGAGTCCATGCCTCGACGTGTCAGGGCTGTTTTGGCAGCAAAAGGGGGACTAACACAATATTGTTATGTCTGGTCATAATGTTATGCCTGATTGGTGTATATTATATATGTCTTTACTTTTTTCAATCAATTTAATGAATCCTTGCTCAATGAAAGTGTGTTACTTTCAAAGAAAAGAAGAAAAAAAAAAAAACGTACTGACCCCAAACTTTTGAACGGTAGTGTATATTTAAATAAAGTTTTGGTTCTTTATCATGTTTGTGCCCCACAGAAAGCTGTTAAAATCCACCCTGGTGCTCATGCCGTTGTTTGGCGTTCACTACATCGTGTTCATGGCGATGCCCTACACAGAAGTGTCTGGGGTCCCGTGGCAAATCCAGATGCATTATGAAATGCTCTTTAACTCATTCCAGGTAAAACTTCTAACTTCTTGAGATATAGACGATTGTACGTAGACACCAACATATTTTGCAATAACTTTATATTTATATATGTTTCTTTATATTTAAACTCATGCTCCCTTTTCCAGGGATTCTTTGTTGCAATTATATATTGCTTCTGCAATGGAGAGGTAAGAATTAATTTCTGTACTTCAGTATTTCATAAATTTGATTACCTAAATGAGCCCCGGGATGCATATGTCTTGGAAAGATATAACTTATTCTCCAATGCTGAAATGATTTATGTTTTTGTGTATCTTGCTATTTTATGTGTCATTATGTTACTATTGGAAAATAACTAGAAGAATAACAGTGCAGTTACTGAACTCATTATTCTCCCTTTCCTATCAGGTAGGGTTAGGGGTAGGTGGGGACAAGTAATGTCCCAATAAAGCAGCATCCATTTATGATTTTAATGAATTTAATCAAAAACATTAAATATGTTGTAATTATTTCATACTGTATAAGTATAGTGTGAATTCATGTTGATTGGGACACTTTTTCCCCCAGTCATCTCAATGACAAAAAGTGTCCCAATCAACCTGAATTCACTGAAGAATGTAAAACAATGTTTCATTCTCATTTATCCATATTCTGATCACTCTGTAGGTCCAAGCAGAAATCAAGAAGTCGTGGAGTAGGAGGACCCTTGCTCTGGACTTCAAGAGAAAAGCCCGGAGCGGCAGCAACACATACAGCTATGGACCCATGGTGTCTCACACCAGTGTCACTAACGTGACCGCGCGTGGCCCTCTGGCCCTGCACCTCACAACCCGCCTGGGGCCCGTCACCATCAACGGCCACCGGAACCTTCCGGGATACGTCAAGAACGGCTCCGTCTCAGAGAACTCCATCCCATCCTCGGGCCAGGAGCTCCACATACAAGAGGAAGAGCCTTCGAAGAACTTCCAGGTGGAGAAAACCATCCCAGTGGTGGAGGAGGAAAGAGAAACCGTCATGTGACTTAATAAAGAGGACAAATGTTGTACAAAAAAAATGCTGAAGGATTAGCAAATCCTTTGTTTCTCAGGATTTCCTCACAATTTGGCTTGTGGGACCATCTCAGATGTGTTGGAGACACAGAGACTAACCCAATGGACCAGATACCGTCTGTATCTTTTAAATGAGCCAGACTGGAATCTTCCACAGGCACTAGGCCTCTTCACCAGCAGTATTTGGAGGATGAGGACATGTTTTGGTTATGGTGAACACCCTAATATATTACACATGTTTCTGCATTGTGAACACACATCGCCGGCGCTTTCAGGTTGTCGTATCCCCTCTTTAGATGAAGAATGATGAGTCTGCTTCAGATGAGATGTCTGGCACTGTGGACCATGAATTGTAAATAAGACACCCATGATATTTTAAATAGGTTCTTGATCAGCACTAATGTGATTTTATTTACACTAATCCGGAATGATGCAACAGCCAACGGGCAATCTCTGTATTATGATAGCAGGTTTTTGTTTGTAGAGTGTGAAATTTATGTCTCTAAGCCTTGAGAGATTTATCAGTACACTGCAAACAAATTATACTCTTCCTCAGTATTTCTGTCTTGTTTTCCAGTATAAATATCTCAACATTCCTAATTCAAGATACACTATATTGCCAAAAGTTTTGGGACGACTGTCTTTACATGCACATGAACTTTAATGACATCCCATTCTTAATCCGTAGGGTTTAATATGCAGTTGCCCCACCATTTGCAGTTATAACAGCTTCAACTCTTCTGGGAAGGCTTTCCACAAGGTTTAGGAGTCTGTCTTTAGAAGCGCATTTGTGAGCTCAGGCACTGATGTTGGACAAGAAGGCCTGGCTCGCAGTCTCCGCTCTAATTCATCCCAAAGGTGTTCTATTGGGTTGAGGTCAGGACTCTGTGCAGGCCAGTCAAGTTCCTCCACACCAAACTCACTCATCCATGTCTTTATGGACCTTGCTTTGTGCACTGGTGCGTAGTCATCTAGGAACAGGAATCCCCAAACTGTTCCCACAACGTTTGGAGCATGAAATTGTCCAAAATGTCTTGGTATGCTGAAGAATTAAGAGTTCCTTTCACTGGAACTAAGGGGCCAAGCCCAACCCCTAAAAAACAACCCCTCCACCAAACTGTACACTTGGCACTATGCAGCCAGGCAAGTCCCGTTCTCCTGGCAACTGCCAAACCCAGACTGGCCCATCGGATTTCCTGACAGAGAAGCGTTATTGGTCACTCCAGGGAACACGTCTCCACTGCTCTAGAGTCCAGTGGCTGCATGCTTTACACCACTGTATCCGACGCTTTGCATTGCACTTGGTGATGTAAGGCTTGGATGCAGCTGCTTGGCCATGGAAACCCATTCCCTGAAGCTCTCTACGCACTGAGTTTAGAGGTCAGTAGCTCTCGACTCTGCAGAACGTTGGCGACTTCTGCGCTGACTGCGCTCTGTAATTTCAGTTGCTGTTGTTTCCAATTGCTTCCAATTTGTTATACTACCACTAACAGTTGACCGTGGAATATTTAGTAGTACAGAAATTTCACGAATGGATTTATTGCACAGGTGGCAACCTATCACGGTACCATGCTTGAATTCACTGAGCTCCTGAGAGCGACCCATTCATTTACAAATGTTTGTAGAAGCAGTCTGCATGCCTAGGTACTTGATTTTATACACCTGTGGCCATGGAAGTGATTGGAACATCTGAATGGAATGACTTGGAGGGGTGTCCCAATACTTTCGGCAGTATATTGGACATTTACTGGAGAAGCAAAATGACTCGCTTGAAATGAAGATATTAGGTGTTGTTTTCTGAAAAATGTATCAAATATCTGCCAATGGGGTCATAAAAATACTCTTGTTTTTCCTTTTGAATTGAGTTTATTTGTCTGACCCCGTTGGCAGATATTTGTTCTTGTTTTAAGCAAAAACTCTTGTTTAGATATGTTTGTACTGGAAAACAAGTCAAAAATACTGAAGAAGAACAATTTGTTTTTGTTTTTGCAGTGTAGATTCGCCAAGTCTTGCCAAACAGTCTTTGTTCTTTGTGAGTCTGACAGTGAAAGCAAAAGGTAATTCCCTCTCATTCAGTACAAGTTTGTATTACTGCCAGTGATCATGAAGTGATTATTACATTTGTAAAATGTCAAAGCATTTTGTCATTACGACAGACACTAAAGCATAACAGAGAAGATCTTGTGTCTGTATGTTTTATATCAGGGTCATTTTTGGCTACCTTTACCATTGCAATTTATATATACAGCAAATGTATCGCAACACTTCATAATGCTGCCAATAATATTTATAAAAACTGGATTTGTTGTTCTGAGTGGTTGCTAAGGTTTTTCTAAGGTGTATCATTGGGTTTACTGGTTTAACAGTCCAATAGAAAATCTCTACAGTCCGAACCCTTGTTGTGTGTCGGTCCATTTTGTCTAAAGAGAATCCTCAGATCACGTAAAAAAACGGCTCTTATTAACAAGACAAATGATATGAGGTGTTGTTCATGTCAAGAGAGGTGAACAGGAATTTAATATAAAAGGTAATTATTTTAATTATATATAATGAAATGCATAGCAATTACAGATCTGAAGCGTCCAATAATGTCTAGAATGACGTATTAATGAAAGTCCTTTGTTAGCACCCAGTATTCCTTTCATTTTGTGTTTATTCTGTTAGTTATACTGTATTCAAGTGTCAGGCCATTATCATATATATATATATATATATATATATATATATATATATATATATATATATATATATATATATAAAGAAGACCCCTTCTTGGAAATGAGTGAGTAAATGGATCCGCAGCATCATGATCTGTACTGTAAGAGTTTTCAGGGAATTATTAAAAGCATCATGTTCCCTTACTTCACTTTCATCATTATTGTATAATGAACGAGTGATATTTTTCACATCCTTAAGTCTTTCATTATTCTTATGCTTCACTCCACTGCCTCGTATTACGGTCAGCCGCTTCATCATAATGTTTGTCATAATGTATACAGGAAAATGAAAATCATCAGATGCCAAATTACATTAATTTCATTTGTTTTTACAGCCATAAGGAAGAACAAACATTGTTTTGTTTTTTTTACTTGTATATGGGGACTGTTCACAAAGCCATTATTTGTTGGTCAGTATTATAGTTTTAGAGGCTCATGGTCTGTTATGTATTATCCAATGCTGCTTTTTGTTACTCCATGTATATACATTCATATTGTGTTTACACGATACATGAAAAGGTCCAATGCTCAATGTGTTTCTCTGCATATAATCTCAAATGTGATATGACTATGAAAGGGCAGTAATTCATATGCTGACATACAGCAGTACATTTGCTGAAAGTCTTAAATTCAGATGTAGGTGTTTTTTTTGGGGGGGGGGGGGGGGGGGGGTTTCAAACATGTTAAAATTCCCCCAAAAATTGCTATTCGATACATTCAAACATTTACTTTATTTACAAAAAAAATATATACATTTGAATTCTGCTTTTCTCTATGTAACACACGTTTGAACTTGAGTTTCAGGATGAAAATGACAGGGGTTTTTTACCATTAAATTCAGTGTTATTTATCAAATGTCTTCTATGTTTGCACTATTTCTGCCCTGGTCCTCAATAGTAGCTCAGACTGTGTGTTTTAGGCAAACAGCGATGGATTTGGTGTGTGTGTGTGTGTGTGTGCCAACGGGTCAATCAGAGAAAAAAATGTATCAAATTTGTACTGCTTTGAATGACTGTCCATCTCTGCTTTATGTTCCCATCATTCTTCATGTCCTCATTAGAAAAGTGATTGACACATTGCAACAAGGAATATTTGATCCAGGCCTGTCAAGCTCCCAACAAGTACTTGGGGGAGTAAATGAGGACCATTTTAATTTTGGGGAGACCTACTCCTTTAAAATATTTTAAAAATGAAAATTTGACAATATTTTGTTGTTGTCGTTAATATGTTACATACATGTAAAATAACTTTACACCAGTGTTGTATTATTTAGTGCTGATCGTGTGTATCATGTAAATAAGAAATAAATGAAAATGTATAATTAACAGAGAATCATTTATTTACAATTTACAATTAAATAAACAAACTGTAAATGTACATTTATAAAGTTTCTTACAAAAAGCAATGAAAAAATGGCTAATGGAAGTTTAGCACACACCGTTAAGGTGACTCGATGTTCACTTCTTCGCAGACTTCTTGGCTTCACTGCCTTTGGCTCCACCTCCTTTCCCTCCTTTTTCTTCTCCTTTCTCTCCACCTCCCTTTTTACCTTTTCCTCCATCTGATGCCTCTGTCTTTGATGCTCCTTTCTCTCCCTTTTCCCCTTTTTTCTTTGGGGCTTCTTCTTTCTCCTCTCCTTTCCCTTCTTTGCCCTCTTTCGCACCCTTGCCTTCCTTTTTGCCATCTTTTTCCTTCTTCTTCGTTCCCTTTTCTGCGTCAACCTTTCCTGCGACGGTTGGCACCTCCTCCTTCTCCGCAGGCTTAGCCGCTAAACCAAAGAACAAAAAAGATCAGGATTAGGTCAACAGTAATGATACTTGATGACATATTTCAACAATTTAGGATTCCAAACCATATTCACTCAGAAATTGCTAGTCAATTACATAAAGAAAAAAAAAACAATTACAAAGAAACAGATTGAATTAAGCATGTCGTTAACTAAATTAAATAGTATTTTCTTGTAAAACTATTGCAATAATCTTTGAAGTTTTTTACAAATACAAAAAAATCTTGGTAGCACTTTATTTTACAGTCCTGTTCCCCGTGTACATACTCAGAGCTGCCAACTCTCACGCTTTCGCCGTGTGACACACGGTTTTGCCTGTTTTCACACGCACTCACGCCACACATCCAATTTCTCACGCAAAAAAAAATTAAAAATACGATCTTGGGCCGAGACTCGTTCGTTCTTTTCAAACTCCTTGACGGTATTGCGCTGATGAGTGCCACTGAACCCTATGCGCTGCTGTCCATAGAAATGTATAAGTAGATGCCTCATTAGCGACTGTACTATGGGCCGCTATACGTTTTCGGACAGTCAAAGCCGGTCGTGAACGAGCTTTGTGAACATTCAAATGTTGCCTATGTGTCTGCAACCATAGTTATACGCATGCATGTATGAATGCAATAGACTGAAGCAGATGATTTTATAGGATTTAGTTTATCATTAATTGTAGATACAAAAAAATTGGTTAAAGATCTTAACATTATTTTAACATCATTAATATTATTGATCATCAGAGAACCCTACAGACTCATTGCGTAGCCTTTAATGAAAGCAGTGAACTCATTATGAGTTCCAAGTTAATTGGAAATAAATCATAAACTGTAAACCAATCAGCCATCAAAATAAATAAATTATACAATTAGTGATAAATTAGCTTAAGTGTTTAATAAACATCAATAGAGACTATTTATTCAAACCAAGTTTTTTTAAGTAGGTCTAATCATTATAAGTTATTATTTGAAAGCTTAAATTCCCTTTCAGTCGGTCATGTTCGACGTACATCGGAACTGACCGACGAATTGGGATCTGATCTCAGAGACCAATCTACTTTGAGTGTGTTAAAAACGAGCCAATGGAGATTGGCATGCGATCCAAAGTGCTAAAGGAATTGCACGAGGGTAGTTCCGACCAGGGTGTTATGCAGGAACTGCGTGCGGCGACGGACCTCGCTCTCAGGGCGACGAAAGTCACTGCACGCTCCCTGGGTCGGGCGATGTCCACCTTAGTGGTCCAGGAACTCCACCTGTGGCTGAACCTGGCAGACATGCGTGATTCCGACAAGGTACGGTTTCTCAACGCCCCTGTCTGTCAGGCCGGCCTCTTCGGCGATGCCATCGAGAGCTTCGACCTGCTGCTGCCTCCACCCAGTCGTCGCCGGCTGCACCTCCGCCTGCTCGTCGCCGAGGGCGCCCCCCTGCATCCGCCTCCGCCCCTGTGAAACCCAAGCAGCTGCCTCCATCGGGGAAGCAGGGTGCCGGACGTAAGGGTGGCGCCCAACCCGCTCAGGGTCCTGCTAAGCCGGCAGGCAAGCGCAAAGGCAAGCGGCCCTGAGATGGTGTCCGCACCCCTCCCCCACCCCCCGGAGGAGGACTGGGGGGCCCCGACTGGTACAACATCTCTGCCGCTGGCTCTCCGGAGTCCAGCGGTACCCACATTTTCAATAAAAGAGCAGTTTCCTCTCTCCCTGGGCCCCAGGAGGGCCAGGTTGGCAGTGTGCACATCCTCAACTATCTCGACGACTGGCTCATACTCGCCCAGTCTCGGGAGCAGTTGTGCGAACACAGGGACATGGTGCTCAGTCACCTCAGCCTGTTGGGCCTTCGGGTCAACCGAGAGAAGAGCAAACTCTGTCCCACACAGAGGATCTCTTATCTCGGTATGGAGCTGGATTCGGTCAGCCAGACTGCGCGCCTCATGGAAGAGCGGGTCCGGTCGGTGTTGAACTGCTTGAATACATTCAAAGGCAGGACAGCGGTCCCACTGAAATTTTTTCAGAGGCTCCTGGGGCATATGGCATCCGCAGCCACGGTAACGCCGCTCGGATTGCTTTTAATGAGACCGCTTCAACACTGGCTTCATGGCCGAGTCCTGAGGTGGGCGTGGCAGAGCGGACAGTACCGGGTCCCAGTGACTCCTTACTGCCGCCAAACTTTCAGCCCGTGGTCCGACGCTTCATTTCTCCGGGCCGGGGTGCCCTTAGAACAAGTGTCCAGGCATGCTGTACTCTTCACGGATGCCTCCTCCACGGGCTGGGAGGCCACGTACAACGGGCATGCAGTTTCAGGTCTGTGGACGGGACCTCAACTGCATTGGCATATCAATTGCCTCGAGTTGTTAGCAGTACACTTGGCACTGCGCCGAGGAGCAGGTCTTGTTAGTTGCGCCCAACCGGACCTGGTTCCCAGAACTAACTCTCCTCGCGACAGCCCCTCCTTGGCCGATTCCCCTGAGGAGGGACCTTCTTTCTCAGGGACGGGGCACTCTATGGCACCCGCATCCAGACCTCTGGAAACTCCATGTCTGGTCCCTGGACACCATCTCTTCTGCTAGAGCCCCCTCTACGAGGCGCCTCTACGCTTTGAAGTGGAACCTGTTCGTTGAATGGTGTTCTTCCCACCGGGAAGACCCCCGAAGGTGTTCGGTTAGTTTCGTGCTTTCTTTCCTGCAAGATGGGCTGGAGCGAAGGCTGTCTCCCTCCACCCTCAAAGTGTATGTCGCAGCTATCACGATGCAGTCGAAAGTAAGTCCTTGGGGAAGCACGACCTAATCGTCAGGTTCCTCAGAGGTGCGAGGAGGCTAAATCCTCCTCGTCCAAACTCGTTACCCTCTTGGGACTTGGCTCTAGTGCTTAGAGCACTTCAGAGCCCTCCCTTTGAGCCTTTGCAGTCGGTGGAGCATAAAATCCTGTCAATGAAGACATTGCTTCTGACGGCATTGGCTTCCATCAAGAGGGTAGGGGACCTGCATGCACTTTCGGTCAACAAATCGTGCCTAGAATTCGGGCCGGACAACTCTCACGTTGTCCTGAGACCCCGGCCTGGATACGTCTGGGTCGGATACGTGCGTCTATTGTCTCCAGTTGTGTTCCCCGGAAACGGCTAACCCTGTCGAGCTCCTCCGTCACCCCTGCGGTGCCAGACGTTGCGGCCGTCTGACGCCAGGCCTGCACCCGTATGCTTGTGAAACGTGTGTGTAGGCTGGGTTCCATATGTAGCGGTTCCCTCATGGCAACCCCATATGTGTATTCTTCCACGGTACCTGCTACCCTACTTGGCTAGCCCCGTGTCTTTCCCTTGACAGAGCCCACTCTGTCGTCTCTGGGCGTGTTCTTTCCCCCCTGGAACCAGGCTGGAACCACCCCAGAGACTGCCATATGTTGCACTACACTGCTAGGTTAGTCCTTATGTGTATTCCGCCACCAATCCTTCCACTGAAGGACGTGGCTCCGCAGCATACCATCTCCCGAGACGGGCACGCTTTCCCAGCGTTATCCAATAGCCACACTGGGTGGGTCTTTCAGAAACAGCAGTGACTGACCTCCCTGCTTGGAGCCCTGACTTCTGTACCATCTAAGACGGTCCAGTGCGCTCAAGCAAGACGCTGGAAGGGCCAGCGCCCTGGCATTTTGGTAGGGATCCCAATTCGTCGGTCAGTTGACCGACTGAAAGGGAACGTCTCGGTTACGTATGTAACCCTCGTTCCCTGAAGGAGGGAACAGAGATGTACGTCCCGTCGCCAGGTGCTGCGCTTCCACTAGGGGGCCGAGTCACTAGTTCGGCTCCTCAGCAGAAAAAAGCAATGATCTAGCATTCCACTTCCTTATTTATACCCGCACCGCGGGGTGGAGCGTGGAATGCGTGGATCGCATGCCAATCTCCATTGGCTCGTTTTTAACACACTCGAAGTAGATTGGTCTCTGAGATCAGATCCCAATTCGTCGGTCAGCTCCGACGTACGTCTCCGTTCCCTCCTTCAGGGAACGAGGGTTACATACGTAACCGAGATGTTCTCAAAAATCATCCTGTTTTGCAATCGTTGTATAAAAAAAGCTTTATAAAATGATCAACATCACATAACTGAATTTAAACAATTTTTAAGAACAGGGAAAATTATAAATTATACATTTATTTAAAATATGATTATATATAATATTCTAGATACACTATTTGAATGCACATAGCTTATAAATCCAACAGTTAACATTTACAACACTGTGTGTATGTGTAAGCTGTGTAAAAATAGGGGTTTTTCTTTTGCATTCATCTGAATTTGGCAGCAGACTCCCGGAATGAAAAAGCAGAAATATGTTGGTTTCTCTTCTTTAACTACTCTTAAATTTAGTTTAATTTAAGCACTTTCAAAGTCCAATGTTTGTTTTCACATTCTTTCCAGTCCTTGGAAAATTCAAGAATTCAAGAACCGTGAAGCCTGTTATTAACTAACAAATGTTACATGATTTTGAGTAGATCCAAACATTATAATTGCTAAACTAGCACAATACATGAAGAACGCGTTAGCTAACATGACATTAAAAAGTAACCGTAGTTGAAAACCTGTAATATGATCTGATCTGCATCTGATACTGATTATGCCTCATTTGTAGTTACGTATTTTTGTAATGCATTCATCTGTTTTATTGCTTGAAAAAGTTGTATTGTTTAAGCACTTTATTTGTTTCTGATGGACCACATGGTGGGAGGCTTTGCATGAAGAATAATGTCCCTCCCTAACTAATCTTGTGTCGTTTTTGGCTGAACATAAATCATTAAGTGATCTTCAGAAT
Source organism: Romanogobio albipinnatus (assembly GCA_023566225.1). Classification (NCBI taxonomy): domain Eukaryota; kingdom Metazoa; phylum Chordata; class Actinopteri; order Cypriniformes; family Gobionidae; genus Romanogobio; species Romanogobio albipinnatus. The sequence continues at coordinate 37,826,440 of CM042244.1, read as the reverse complement.
ACAATTATTCACAACATAGGCTAGGTTTCAGTTTTAGTTTCACTAATTAGTAAGAATTTGTTTAATACCATTCTAATCAAAATATCAATCAACCTACCTTTATCAACCTTAAACACTGGTCTATGAATAAGTCTTTATTGTGGTAAGCCTACATAGGAAGTCATTTAGGCACAACAATAGTTTTCTGGTTGAATGTTTAGCTCATGTCTAGAAGGCTCTACAAGTCATGATGCCGAACATTAATCAGAATAAGTTCAGGTACTGCATCTTTAGCAGACCACCCCAAAATCCACTAGAATGCAGGAAATCACATCTACTTAATCCAAAATTTCCTGGTTGTGGACCTTCACCTATGTCTGCTTCACAGAATGTAACCAATATTGTCCATCTAGGCTGCCAATATCAATGGCTTTGGGCCTCCCAACATACCATCAGTATACATACATGGGTACAACATCAAATTAATTCCAATTCTCTGATATCTGCGCGGCATAATTTTGATCTCCCCTGACAAAATCTCACTCCAAGGCTTTTTGATAAATTGGCAGGTATGCATTCTATGTACTTATTATACTTATTACAATAACCCATGTAGTTACCTTATATTACCAGTACTTTCTTGTCACCACCAAATGATAGTAAAAACAAGTGGTTACACTTGTTACAGTGTAATTACACAAATAAGTACTGAGTAATATTGATTTGGTTTGGTTTAGGGTTAGTTGATTGTAATTATGCTTCATTTATAGGTATTATTACAGTAACTGCATGTAACGTGTAACAAGGACACTGTAGTTGCAAAGGAATGAGAGTTAGTTGACATGTAGTTACAGAATAATGAGTTAGTTGACGTAGTAGTAAATGAATGAGTTAGTTGACATGTAGTTGCAAACGAATGAGTTAGTTGACATGTAGTTGCAAATTAATGAGTTAGTTGACATGTAGTTGCAAACGAATGAGTTAGTTGACATGTAGTTGCAAATTAATGAGTTAGTTGACATGTAGTTGCAAACGAATGAGCTAGTTGACATGCAGTTGCAAATGAATGTGTTAGTTGACATGTAGTTGCAAATGAATGAGTTAGTTGACATGTAGTTGCAAATGAATGAGTTAGTTAACATGTAGTTGAACATGAATGAGAGTTAGTTGACATGTAGTTGCAAATGAATGAGTTAGTTGACATGTAGTTGAACATGAATGAGAGTTAGTTGACATGTAGTTGCAAATGAATGAGTTAGTTGACATGTAGTTGCAAATTAATGAGTTAGTTGACATGTAGTTGCAAATGAATGAGTTAGTTGACATGTAGTTGCAAATTAATGAGTTGACATGTAGTTGCAAATTAATGAGTTAGTTGACATGTAGTTGCAAATTAATGAGTTGACATGTAGTTGCAAATTAATGAGAGTTAGTTGACATGTAGTTGCAATTGAATGAGAGTTAGTTGACATGTAGTTGCAAATGAATGAGTTAGTTGACATGTAGTTGGAAGTGAATAAGAGTTAGTTGACATGTAGTTGCAAATGAATGAGAGTTAGTTGACATGTAGTTGCAAATGAATGAGTTGACATGTAGTTGCAAATGAATGAGAGTTAGTTGACATGTAGTTGCAAATGAATGAGTTGACATGTAGTTGCAAATGAATGAGTTGACATGTAGTTGCAAATGAATTAGTTAGTTGACATGTAGTTGCAAATGAATGAGTTGACATGTAGTTGCAAATGAATGAGTTGACATGTAGTTGCAAATGAATTAGTTAGTTGACATGTAGTTGCAAATGAATGAGTTGACATGTAGTTGCAAATGAATGAGAGTTAGTTGACATGTAGTTGCAAATGAATGAGTCGACATGTAGTTGCAAATGAATGAGAGTTAGTTGACATGCAGTTGCAAATGAATGAGTTAGTTGACATGTAGTTGAACATGAATAAGAGTTAGTTGACATGTAGTTGCAAATGAATGAGTTAGTTGACATGTAGTTGCAAATTAATGAGTTAGTTGACATGTAGTTGCAAATGAATGAGTTAGTTGACATGTAGTTGCAAATTAATGAGTTAGTTGACATGTAGTTGCAAATGAATGAGTTAGTTGACATGTAGTTGCAAATTAATGAGTTGACATGTAGTTGCAAATTAATGAGTTAGTTGACATGCAGTTGCAAATTAATGAGTTGACATGTAGTTGCAAATTAATGAGTTAGTTGACATGTAGTTGCAAATTAATGAGTTGACATGTAGCTGCAAATTAATGAGAGTTAGTTGACATGTAGTTGCAATTGAATGAGAGTTAGTTGACATGTAGTTGTAAATGAATGAGTTAGTTGACATGTAGTTGGAAGTGAATAAGAGTTAGTTGACATGTAGTTGCAAATGAATGAGTTGACATGTAGTTGCAAATGAATGAGAGTTAGTTGACATGTAGTTGCAAATGAATGAGTTGACATGTAGTTGCAAATGAATGAGAGTTAGTTGACATGTAGTTGCAAATGAATGAGTTGACATGTAGTTGCAAATGAATGAGTTAGTTGACATGTAGTTGCAAATGAATGAGTTGACATGTAGTTGCAAATGAATGAGAGTTAGTTGACATGTAGTTGAAAATGAATGAGTTGACATGTAGTTGCTAATGAATGAGAGTTAGTTGACATGTAGTTGAAAATGAATGAGTTGACATGTAGTTGCAAATGAATGAGAGTTAGTTGACATGTAGTTGCAAATGAATGAGTTAACATGTAGTTGCAAATGAATGAGTTAGTTGACATGTAGTTGCAAATGAATGAGTTGACATGTAGTTGCAAATGAGTGAGAGTTAGTTGACATGTAGTTGAAAATGAATGAGTTGACATGTAGTTGCTAATGAATGAGAGTTAGTTGACATGTAGTTGAAAATGAATGAGTTGACATGTAGTTGCAAATGAATGAGAGTTAGTTGACATGTAGTTGCAAATGAATGAGTTAACATGTAGTTGCAAATGAATGAGTTAGTTGACATGTAGTTGAAAATGAATGAGTTAGTTGACATGTAGTTGAAAATGAATGAGTTGACATGTAGTTGCAAATGAATGAGTTGACATGTAGTTGCAAATGAATGAGAGTTAGTTGACATGTAGTTGCAAATGAATGAGAGTTAGTTGACATGCATTTGCAGATTAATGAGAGTTAGTTGACGTGTAGTTGCAAATGAATGAGCTGACATGTAGTTGCAAATGAATGAGAGTTAGTTTACATGTAGTTGCAAATGAATGAGTTGACATGTAGTTGCAAATGAATAAGTTGACATGTAGTTGAAAATGAATGAGTTGACATGTAGTTGCAAATGAATGAGAGTTAGTTGACATGTAGTTGAAAATGAATGAGAGTTAGTTGACATGTAGTTGCAAATGAATGAGTTGACATGTAGTTGCAAATGAATGAGTTAGTTGACATGTAGTTGCAAATGAATGAGTTGACATGTAGTTGCAAATGAATGAGAGTTAGTTGACATGTAGTTGCAAATGAATGAGAGTTAGTTGACATGTAGTTGCAAATGAATGAGTTGACATGTAGTTGCAAATGAATGAGAGTTAGTTGACATGTAGTTGCAAATTAATGAGATTTAGTTAACATGTAATTTAAAATTGAGTTAGTTGACATGTAGTTGCAGATTAATTAGTCGGTAGAATTGAACTATCGAAAGTGTAAGCCAAACCTTTAACTAAAATGATAAAGAAAATGAAAAATATAAAAATAAAAAAACTATTCAAAATATTAAGAAAAGCTATAATAGTATCTGAACGATCCTAAAATAGCACTGCTCTCCAAAACGTACAAAGCAGCCACTGATAGAGATGTTCAGAACGAGCTCGGAATAAGACAGACAGCAGATGAAGTCAGTTAATTGGTTTCAGATTGATCAGCTGCTGAGTGCAGCTCTGAGACCAGTATACCGCCTTCAATGTGCTCGACGGGTTTATGGCTGTAAACATTGCCGAAACTCACATACACAGTGTAACAAAAGGAGGATTTTACATGCACCCAAAAACCTCATTCTTTCAGCCTTTTCAAAACATACAATCAGCTTTCTCCAGCCTGTTTTATCTGTATAATAACAATGGTAAATTAACGTTTTAGCAAGGGAAAGTTTTAGCAAGGTTTTGAGATGAGACAAAGCTCTTTCTCTCTCTGTGTATAACCAAACGTGTGTGCAGAGATAGACCTTCTAATAAAGGGGCAGGTTTGAGATTGTCTGAATCGTTCTGTGGCTGCTCTGAATTTCATCAAACATTTTTATGGGAAAATGGTCCAACTGTAATATTTTCCCTCCCGCACATTCACCCTATGCACACAATCTCAGCGCATTCCTCCATTCTTACCCAATGATTTATACTAGAATGTGTGCAAGAATGTGTGTGCAAGACACACATTCTGCTCTTGAAAGAATAATATTTTTGTCATGTTTAATAACATGCATTTATAATTGGAGAAAACATGATAAAATCCTCATGTTAGACATTCAAGGGATGAGCAAGCCAAGCTTTGAGCTAAAGTAATGAAACTAACTCAACAAATAAAAACGTTTCATATACAGCAGTTTATCAAGAGTGAAGAAATGCAATGTGACGCGTCATATTGTGTGAAAACATTCATTCATTTCCATTCATTCGGTGGCTTTTAAGACAACAATCACCTAGAACAAAGCAAGGAACAACAGTTCATGACGAAAATAAAACATTTGAGCATAAAAGAGCAATGTAAGGAAAATACATTACTCTATATAATGTAGACAACATGAAGCAAAGAAAATCTATGAAAATAATTTATGATTTGAGTACCTCAACTTGATTATTTACATTTTATTTTTGAGGAGGAATATGCCAGGTCACATTTTCTCCCAAAAATCAAAATTAAGAAACAAGAATTAAGAAACTATATTTGTTTTTTTTTGTTTTGTTTTTGTTTTAGTTTATTTTTAGGGCCATTTTTTATTGTGATTTTATTTTCATGATTGACATTTTCCCTAAATTCATATTAATGTAACACCATGTCCTAGCCTAGTTGTTTAAAGAGGCCATATTGTGTCTTTTCAAAGTCTTGATGTTGTTTTTGGTCTCTACTAGAACAGGTTTTCCTGCATGAATGTTGATTATTTCCCCATATTCTCCATTGCTGCAGCTCCTCTCTTCCCAGTCTGTCAGTAACGCTCTGTTTAGTTCCTGTCTCTATGAAGCCCCTCCTTCTGAAAAGCACAATGTGCTCTGATTGGTCGGCTGGAGCAGTGTGTTGTGATTGGTCAGGCGTGTTTGGGAAATGTCCCGCCCCTTACCATAACCATGCTTTGTAATAATAATTCTTCTTTAAAATCCTAAATGTATAAAATAAAATAGCGGTGGTGCTGAAAGGTACTGTATTATTAGTTACAAAACAACAAAGGTTGTAATAGTCCTGAGACGTTCAGCATTAACCACTGCAATCATCTAACAACTCTTCTGTGTCTAACAGCCATCAAACAAGTCATCAAACATGGTACTCAAGGTCCAAGTCAAGACCAAGTCATGCGACTCGACAAACTTGATATTTGTATCTACTCCTATTGCATAAAAGGTTGAAGCGCATTGAATTTTATCACAGTCCTGTCTGTTGAGCACACAAAATGCAATAATCTTGTCATTACATATTTTTGGAAGTGTGTCCTTGCATGTTTTACAGTCACAAAAGAAAAGGAGACAACATCAGTGGAACTTAATAAGTGCTTGTGTGAGTTAAAAACAGTACAAAGATATAAATCAACTGTATATATATATATTTATATATAGACAAAAATTATTTCATGAATCAGGAAAGACAAAGAGGTAAACGTTACAGTGCTTTATTAAAAGGGACTTAAAGTGCAAAATGCACTTTTATGCGGTGTTTGAACACAGATGTGTGTCCACGGGATGTGTAAACAACCAGCCTACAATGGTAAAAAAATCCACCCAATACTTTTTTATAATCCCCATCAATAATTATCATTATCAGTTTCATATTTCCCCCTACTCCTACGTAAAAGTAGGGAAACCCTGCCCATGACTGTTGATGAGCTGCCCTTTTTGTCAGGACTTCTGAAACTTAGGACCCAGATGCAGGGTGAACAATGAAGACTTTATTAACAAGACTCTAGACAGGGCACAACAAGGAAGTGACAAGGTGTGAATTCAAACAGCAGGGCAGGGGACAGACACCACGATGACAGGCAGGGAGGACGACCACTGAGACCAGTCCAGGGAGACCATGAACTTGCGGATGGCTTGGGAGGCAACACCAGACAGGAACACCAGGAACCTGACACTTGATGTCCTCTCCCAGAATCAGCTCCAGTCTTGACTGCCCGGGATAAAGAGACAGTGGCCAAGGGAGACTCAGGACACAGGGCAGGAACCAACACAAGACACACACACGACAAGACAACAAAAGATAAACAAGAGCCAAAAAATAAAACCTAAGAATAGGGAAACTGCAACTAAGTATCCGAAATCTAAAAAAGGAAAACAAAAGAAATATAAAACTATAACAAACAAGAGGAGCTAAATAAATACTAGAAATGAAAGACTGGAACTAGAAACAAAGAAAAGTAAAAAACCAAATAGCAACTTTGCAGGAAACTAGAGAGAGAAAAATAAGACCACTAAACTAGAGAGAAACAAAACCAAAGCTAGAGAAAACCAAAAAATAAGGCTAGGGGAAAATAAAGCTAATAACTATAACTTGGCAAGATTAACAGCAATCACAAGGACAAGAGAAGCCAGACAACGAATGCACACAAACGCAACGAACCAGCAAGGACATGAGGGACAGAAGCACAATATAAAGGGACCAGAGCACATGAGGATCAGGTGAGCACAATTAGTGAAACAAGGACTAGACAATGACTAAACAAGGGGGCGTGGTAAAGGGAAACAAGGAGGCAGGACAAGAGGAACACACAAACAAAGACACAGCCATGTGCTCAAGCACAAGACAAACAAAGAAACACTAAACAGGGACAAAACTGTCAGGGCAGGATCCTGACACTTTTAGCATAGACACCACTGAGTGAGAAGGACAGAGACCGCTATTTCTGTTTACTCACTGTATTAGCTTGTTAGAGTATTACAATGCGCCAAAAAAAAACCTTTATAAATGTTCTGTTATTGGATGTACCAACGAACATACGAGTCTCCATAGACTCCCGGCATCTGAGCCACTGAGGACACCGTGGTTCAATTGAATTTTTGAAGGAAATGTACCTGAAAAGGCTCACTGGCGGCGTATTTCATAAATATATGTATATTATGCATTGTATAGTCAGGTGACAGACATTTTACGTTCCCACACAAGCACCTATACAACAATTTATTAACATGACATTACATGCTAGTCAATGAGTTGAGTCAACGTAACTCCACAACAACTAATTTTACATACATGTATCCACTAACCATTCAGAAACGTTCAGGTGCATTCAAAAAGTTGCAACCTCTTCCTGAGTCTCTCCATCTGTGTCAGACTCCGGTTCTCCGGTTGTAAGGCTGCACTCCAAAACTGCTTTTTTCTGACATTTTGGCTAAGTGAATTTTGTTTTGTTGTTGACATTGTATCCAAACCTCATGTGAAGGAGCTGCTGGAAGGGGGGCAGGGAGTAGCAGCTCGTTTGGATTTAAAGGGACACACAAAAATGGCGCGTTTTTGCTCACACTCGAAAAGGGACAAATTTGGCAAGCTATAATAAGTGATCTGGTGTGTATTTTGAGCTCAAACTTCACAGACACATTCTGGGGACACCAGAGATTTTGCATCTTGTGAAAAGGGACATATTATATCCCCTTTAAAGGGTTGGTGGTGATCTGGAAAATCTTTGCACAGGTGAGTGATGAGCATAAGCAGTTCAAATGACAGTCACACTTAACTGACGAGTCTTTCTACTTGCAGGGTTGAAGACAACAGTTCCAAGGTGGAGGAGGAGAGTCTCTGGAAGAAAACGATGAAGGTTGGTATATGAAGGTGAGTAGTCAGGTAAGTTACTCTCATGTAGAGACTGACGAGACCGGACAATCAGGCCTAGTCCACATGTGCACAGGTATTTTTTATAAATGTTTTTCTCTCCATTTAAAAAAAAATTGCGTCCACATGAAAACGCAAAGCACGCTATGAAGCGCTGTCAAGAACATGCCAAACCAACAGGTGGCAATATAACACTAGCCGTAAAGTCATGCTGGTCAATCAGAAGCCTGGAAAAAATGTTGTTGCCGGTCTCTGTCCTGACGCAGCAAGCCAAAATCTATAGTTTCACTGTCCACACAACACCACTGCAACCGGAGTTTCTAAAAATGTTCACCCTGGCAGGAGTTTTCAAAAAAGTTCAGTTTCAGTGTCCGGATACTGCATTTGCGTGAGGACAAACGGCCAAACCGCATAGAAAAAGCTGCGATTTTGAAAATATGCGTGTTCGTGTGGGCAGGGCCTCAGTGAGTTAACTGGGCGCATATATTGGGTGCTTGATGAGGGTGATAAGGTGATTGATGACAGCTGGTGGTGATTGTGGAATGCGTGTTCATGGTGGACCAGAAAGCATTCAGGGGCTGAATCCGAAATCGCCCCCTAAACCCTCAATCACTATTCCCTACTTCAGTCCACTAATACAGTTCACTTGAAGGAGTGAATGAAAACAGGTGAGCAAATTCAGACAGCCGCTCTGTGTACATCGGCTGTACACTCGTTATTGCGGTGCAATGTGGGATTGAATGAGTGCACTCAATGACGTCCACTATGGTTTCGGACACCACTACAAATGGCTGTCCCTTCAAATAGTGCCCTATTTAAGGGTATAGGGGGCGATTTCGGATTCAGCCAGGCAGATGTTGTGCTAGCGGGCTCATGGGCTGGAGCAGACTCTGGAGTGAGCTCATAGGCTGGAGCGGACTCTGGAGTGTGCTCATGGGTTGGAACTGACTCTGGAGCAGGCTCATGGGTTGGAGCGGACTCTGGAGCAGGCTCATGGGTTGGAGTGGACTCTGGAGCGGGCTCATGGGCTGGAGCAGACTCTGAAGTGGGCTCATGGGCTGGAGCGGACTCTGGAGCGGGCTCATGGGCTGGAGCAGACTCTGGAGCGGGCTCATGAGCTGGAGCAGACTCTGGAGTGGGCTCATGGGCTGGAGCAGACTCTGAAGTGGGCTCATGGGCTGGAGCAGACTGGAGCGGGCTCATGGGCTGGAGCAGACTCTGGAGTGGGCTCATGGGCTGGAGCAGACTCTGGAGCGGGCTCATGGGCTGGAGCAGACTCTGGAGCGGGCTCATGGGCTGGAGCTGACTCTGAAGTGGGCTCATGGGTTGGAGTGGACTCTGGAGCAGGCTGATGGGCTTGAGCAGACTCTGGAGTGGGATCATGGGCTGGAGCGCGCTCTGAAGTGGGCTCATTTATATATATATACAGGTCCTTCTCAAAAAATTTGCTTATTGTGATAAAGTTCATTATTTTCCATAATGTAATGATAAAAATTAAACTTTCATATATTTTAGATTCATTGCACACCAACTGAAATATTTCAGGTCTTTTATTGTTTTAATACTGATGATTTTGGCATACAGCTCATGAAAACCCAAAATTCCTGTCTCAAAAAATTAGCATATCATGAAAAGGTTCTCTAAACGAGCTATTAACCTAATCATCTGAATCAAAATTACACCTGCAAAAGATTCCTGAGGCTTTTAAAAACTCCCAGCCTGGTTCATTACTCAAAACCGCAATCATGGGTAAGACTGCCGACCTGACTGCTGTCCAGAAGGCCATCATTGACACCCTCAAGCAAGAGGGTAAGACACAGAAAGAAATTTCTGAACGAATAGGCTGCTCCCAGAGTGCTGTATCAAGGCACCTCAGTGGGAAGTGTGTGGGAAGGAAAAAGTGTGGCAAAAAACGCTGCACAACGAGAAGAGGTGACCGGACCCTGAGGAAGATTGTGGAGAAGGACCGATTCCAGACCTTGTGGGACCTGCGGAAGCAGTGGACTGAGCCACCGTGCACAGGCGTGTGAAGGAAATGGGCTACAGGGGCCGCATTCCCCAGGTCAAGCCACTTTTGAACCAGAAACAGCGGCAGAAGCGCCTGACCTGGGCAACAGAGAAGCAGCACTGGACTGTTGCTCAGTGGTCCAAAGTACTTTTTTCGGATGAAAGCAAATTTTGCATGTCATTCGGAAATCAAGGCGTCAGAGTCTGGAGGAAGACTGGGGAGAAGGAAATGCCAAAATGCCTGAAGTCCAGTGTCAAGTACCCACAGTCAGTGATGGTCTGGGGTGCCATGTCAGCTGCTGGTGCTGGTCCAGTGTGTTTTATCAAGGGCAGGGTCAATGCAGCTAGCTATCAGGAGATTTTGGAGCACTTCATGCTTCCATCTGCTGAAAAGCTTTATGGAGATGAAGATTTCATTTTTCAGCACGACCTGGCACCTGCTCACAGTGCCATAACCACTGGTAAATGGTTTACTGACCATGGTATTACTGTGCTCAATTGGCCTGCCAACTCTCCTGACCTGAACCCCATAGAGAATCTGTGGGATATTGTGAAGAGAAAGTTGAGAGACGCAAGACCCAACACTCTGGATGAGCTTAAGGCCGCTATCGAAGCATCCTGGGCCTCCATAACACCTCAGCAGTGCCACAGGCTGATTGCCTCCATGCCACGCCGCATTGAAGCAGTCATTTCTGCAAAAGGATTCCCGACCAAGTATTGAGTGCATAACGGAACATAATTATTTGAAGGTTGACTTTTTTTGTATTAAAAACACTTTTCTTTTATTGGTTGGATGAAATATGCAAATTTCTTGAGACAGGAATTTTGGGTTTTCCTGAGCTGTATGCCAAAATCATCAGTATTAAAACAATAAAAGACCTGAAATATTTCAGTTGGTGTGCAATGAATCTAAAATATATGAAAGTTTAATTTTTATCATTACATTATGGAAAATAATGAACTTTATCACAATATGCTCATTTTTTGAGAAGGACCTATATATATATATATATATATATATATATATATATATATATATATATATATATATATAAAAAAATCAATAACAGCACACACGTTAGCCGAGCACTAACGTTAAGGACTGACGTAACATTAAAGTTTGCAAAACAAATCTTGCTCCATCCTTTATCTTTACTCAAAGTAGTAAGAATTACAGACAATCTGCATTAATAGACACAGTTTTAGGTAATACTGCAGCCCACAGCTGATTTACAGTAGTATTTCAGTAAGACAGTAATAACGTGAGTTAGCCGGTTAGCCAGATACCTTTCAAAATATGAAACACAAATAACAAAGCTGCTTGCGATTCGTTTGAAAAACGATTAATTTGATTGACAACTTTTGAGAGACAATAACGTCTCGGTTACGTATGTAACCCTCGTTCCCTGAAGGAGGGAACAGAGACGTATGTCGGAACTGACAGACGAATTGGAATTGGGATCTGTTCTCAGAGACCAATCTACTTCGAGTGTATAGAAACGAGCCAATAAACATTGGCATGCGGTTCACGCATCGCCCCGCAGAGTGGGTATAAAACACGGAAGTGAACAACTCATACCGCTTTTACAACTGAGGAGCCGAAATGTGACTCAGGCCTGCAGCTGAAGCACAGCACCTGGCGACGGGACGTACATCTCCGTTCCCTCCTTCAGGGAACGAGGGTTACATACGTAACCGAGACGTTCACTTTCAGTCGGTCACGTTCGATGTACGTCGGAACTGACCGACGAATTGGGATCCCTACAAAAACGCCAGGGTGCTGGCCCTTCCAGCGCCCTGCTTAATCTCACTGGGTGCTCCCAGTTGGAGCAGCAGTCAGGGCTTAAGGCAGGGAGGTCCGACACTGCTGTTTCTGCAAGACCCACTCAGCGTGACTATTGGATAACGCTGGGGAAGCGTGCCCGTCTCGGGAGATGGTACGCTGTGGAGCCACGTCCTGGAAAGGTGGAAAATATTCATACGGACTAACCGTATGAATATTTGTGGCTAATGAAGTAGGGGCTGTAACTGGCTCCACACGGAGGCTATAGAATCTAGCGAACGTGTTAGGTGTCGCCCAGCTCGCAGCTCTACAGATGTCTGACAGCGAGGCGCCTTGAGCCAGCGCCCAGGAGGAAGCTACACTTCTTGTGGAGTGCGCTCGTAACCCGAACGGGCAAGGCACGTCTTGCGATTGGTACGCTAAGACGATAGCATCTACTATCCAGTGGGCTAACCTCTGCTTGGAGACAGCCTTTCCCTTCTGCTGGCCTCCATAACAGACGAAGAGCTGCTCTGAGGTCCTAAAGCTTTGTGTCTGGTCAACGTAAGCGCGAAGAGCGTGGACGGGACATAACAAAGCCAGGACTGGGTCTGCCTCCTCCGAGGGCAGCGTACTGCCATTAACTCCAGGCAATTGATATGCCAATGCAGCTGGGGCCCCGTCCACAGACCCGAGACTGCATGCCCCCCAAGGGCTGTCCGCAGTTCCTGCATGATCCCTGGGTCAGCACTACCCTCGTGCATCTCTTTGAGCGCTTTGGCCTGGTAGACCTGCAGGAGTGCCATGGCATGCAGCGATGATGCGGCTTCCCCGTAGGCGGCGTAAGACTTGCCCAGTAACCCGGACGAGAACTTACACGCCCGGGAGGGGAGACGCGGGGCATTCTGCCAGTCGACCGCGGCCCTGGGACACAGTAGCATCACCACTGTGCGCTCGACTTGAGGTATCCCCACGTAGCCCTTAGCCACACCACCGTCGAGGGTAGTGAGGATGGAGGAGTCAGTCGATCGATGGCGGGCGCTGTAGGGCGCCGACCACGACTTCGTGAGCTCCTGATGCACCTCCAGGAAGAATGGCACTGGGGCGGGACGCTGAGAACCAGCACGGGAGAGCATAGCCGTAAGCTCTGGATCTGGCTCGGACAACGCTACCACAGCCGAAGGGGGCAACGCAGCTGGGTCATCATCTCCAGAGCCCATTAGCTCATCCTCCGATGCAGCCAGCGAAATCATGTCCTCAGCCGGAGCCCCAAAGGAAACGGCTGGCCCCCCATGGGAAGGACCAGCGCACTCCTCCGGAAGCTCCACCGGCGCAGCGGAGAGTGGGAGGGGCCCAAGGGGTTTTTGTCCCGTCGGAGAAGCCCTGACCATCACCCTCAGATCTCCAGCAAAGGCATCAGCCAAAGTAGCAGCCCTCTGCTTTGCAGCGGGAGGACCACTAGATCGGTGGATGCGCAATGGGACTCCACCCCTTCTGAGTATTCGAGCCTAGATCTAAGCACTACGATGGTCATGTTCCCGCAGTGGGAACATGAGTTATTCATGAACGCTGCCTCAGCGTGCTGAACGCCCAAACACGTGAGACAACGATCAACCGTCAACTGGGGACAGAAAACGACGGCATCCAGAAACACACGGTTTGAATGACATCTTGAAAAAGACGCAGGGTCAAACCATGTATGCTCTTTTAGGAATGGAAAATTGCTCATCTCGCTGAGTGAAAAGCACTCAGGGAGATGGCCGCGGCTCCCCGCGGTCCGATAGTGCAAGCCCGCGGGTGAGCACTCAAAGGAAAAAGCCCAGCGAACCAACACAGGAACTATTTTTGTGACCGACTGAAAGGGAACTTTATATACACTGCACTTTCAGATAAAAAAATATTTGCATGTTTTCATTCATTTAGAACTATGGGGGCGGCAGTGGCTCAGTGGTTTATGTAGGTTGTCTACAAACCGAAAGGTTGGTGGTTTGATCCCCAGTTCCACGTGACCAAGTGTCGAGGTGTCCATGAGCAAGACACCTAACCCCAGCTGCTCCCGATGAGCTGGATGGTGCCTTGTATGGCAGACACCGCCGTCGGTGTGTGAATGGGTGAATGTGAGGCAATGTGTAAATCGCTTTGGATGGCCATTGGACTGTTAAAAAGCGCTATATAAATGCAGTCCATTTACCATTTATGTTACACACTATATGAAAGGTAATTTTCAAAAATCAATAATAGGGGCACTTTAATTCTAAACTAGGGGGCTACAAATTATTTGTGGAAACATTTTAGCACGTATTACCCACCAAAAAGTGCAGGGGTCCAACAAAGACATTTCTCTAAGTGTGTAACGGTAATAATAGTTTCTACACACCTACTACTCTAAACACGTTTTTATGACCAATTTATATGTGCCTACAGTATTTCTGTTGATTGCATTCCTAAATGGATTCCATGGCTTGTATATCTTCAGTTACACAAATAACTTCTAGGCTGTGTGTGGCAGGTGGCTGTGAGGGTAATGATTTGGCCTGCTAGCTGAAAGGTCAGGGCTTGAATCTCAGGTGTGTGAGTGAGGCAGGTCTTGGAGAATTACTGGGATGACTCTCTGTCTCTCCAGCGGCTCTGGCCCTGAAAATGGTCATGCTCTGGGTAAATCAGTAAAAGCCAGGAAGGTGAACATGATTAATGAAATACTTGCAAAAAAGCTTCTGCAATTTTGTAAGTTTTCAAACTGATATTAATGTGCAATATTGTGACAAGATTGAGCTTAGATACCAACAACAGGCAAGTACACACAATAGAAACAAACCAACAAAAAAAGGTTAGTTGACCACATGGTCCATTTTTACAATACTGTAATGATGTAAAGATAATGATGTAATTTGTCCACACTGAAGTCAGAAATGCTCTCCAACAGCACACAATAACAGCCAATTGTAATATACTTGATAATTAATATTTTGGCCCAGTGTTTGGACTCTGTGGGCATAGCTACCCAGCCTGGTCTTACCAGACTCTCGTACATTTCATTTGTACAGAGAGTCTGGCCACTCTCCATTGACAAGCGTTTACTTCCTTGAAGGCGGGTACTCTGTTGAAGTTTAAAACTATTGGATCTGCTCAGAGTCACTCTGATCTGCCATAACCAATCGCTAACGTTTGGTCATGACGTATGTCACGCGCCGTTCGCCTTTGATTCTCACATGGAAGTCCCCAAATAAATGTGCACACCACCTCAGTGATAAAACCTTGTGCATTCGGATTGTGATTTATTCACGGTGGAGGGGAGAGTTTTGTGATTGGGAACGCGCTGCTCCTGTGGTCCGTAACATGATTGTATATGCTGTAAATATGCTGTCATATGCTTGGTATGATAAGAATAAATGCTGCCATAAATAACAGCCCAATTCAAATGTTTACATGCTTTTCTTTTTAACGGTGATTAAATGTATTGCTTTTGTAAACACTTGTCAGCATTTAAAGAAATAAAAGTCTAGAAATGCATCCAAATTACAGCGCACACAACCGCACGGTGCTCTGCAGTGGTCAAAAAGGTTATATTCTGGTCAAAGATATAGATAAGATATAAGATATATTCTTGAAAACTCAGATGTGGATTCGGAGAGCAATTCAACTTTAACATGGGTGGTGGGAGACGGACGGCTTTACCCAACTCCTTCACCACTAACGGAGTGAGCTGGAAAAAACTTTTCCCGGGCCACAACATCATGGCCAACAATAAAACTCAGCAAAGATTGTTCTTGCTCTTGCTTTAACTTCTGTATATTCGGCAGCGGTGCCAGGAATGAATGGCTTCACTCGCATCTTTCTCCGCCGCCATTACTGAACTACAATTCAAACTAGCGCACGACATCGACGTCATCGTTTTCAGTCACTCCCTCTGTTCGCTGATTGGACCGGTAAAAAATTGTTTGGAGAAAACCTAAGCATATACAGTAGTCCCAGATGGAGTACTGAAGGAAAATGAAAATTGAGTGGAAGTACGTAGGAGGGCGGAGCCAGGCTAATAGCTACCTGGCACAAGTGATGAGTTACTTTTTCAGTAGAGTTGTACACAGGGTTTTATAATTACAGGTCCCAAATAATTTTATAATTAGATCCCAAAATTGAGATTGCTAGGGGGGATCAGGTGAGTGCCCTGCATCCCTGATTATTTTGGACAGTCATTTAACATTTCTATCGTAAAACAGCTGTAAAATATTAAATGCTTAGTTTAGCTACTTACAGCTGATCTCGCACTTTATGATCTCACACGTTTTTCGTCACATGCATGATACTTTTAGGTAGCTTGTCAGTCTAACTATTTTAAAAGGGTCATTAATTGCATATTGGGGGGGATTTTCATAATTTAGAAAAGGCTGTTTTCTACTCTGATTTTAGCCCCCTGATTTAAACACTCCATTTAAAGGGGGGTGTCTTGTTTAAAGGTGGGTTGAGTTGGGGGGGGTGAAACAATCTCTGTCAATCTCATGTCAATCTTGAATACCTGTAGAGTAGTATTTCATCCTTCATATCTCACAGAAAAGTCTTTAGTTTTATCATATTTATAAAAGAAAGATAAGCTGTACAGACTCTTTCAGAATAAAGCCGCGCGGCTGGAGGCGTGACGTGTGGCCGGAGCTAAAGAGCCACGAGCGCACGCAGCTATTGTGTTGAGAGCGTCTGAAAGCTGTGACATCCTTAAATGTGGGGGGAAAAAACGTTATCCTAAATAAACCATGGCTATCAATTAGATTCAACCATACATATATGCAGTGGTGCAAAAAGTGGGTATGCGCTATATGCGGCATATAGAGGCGCAGCACCTTGGGGGCGCCAAATAATGGTATGAAAATTTTAGTTCCCTTTCAGTCGGTCACGTTCGACGTACGTCGGAACTGACCGACGAATTGGGATCTGTTCTCAGAGACCAATCTACTTCGAGTGTATTAGAAACGAGCCAATGAAAATTGGCATGTGGTTCACGCATTCCACGGACCGCATTGCGGGTATAAATACGGAAGTGGAAGTACCGCAAACCGCTTTCAACTTCGGAGCCGAGCATTACATGTTCCTACGAAGAGTGTGTTTACACAAACAAAACGAGTCTCTACGAGAAGATCTGCTTACCTGTTCCTGTGTCGGTGTGATGGTGCTTTACAGCGGTGGTCGCGAGCAGAAGAAATCTGTTGTTTCGCTGGGCGTTTCCTCTGAGTGCTTAGTGGGCTTGCACCTTTAAACCACTGTAAGCCGCGGCTATTTCCTGTCCTCATTTGACGGCCACGATCTCTCTCACATGTAAACATGTGAGATTGCTTTCGTGGGTGATTCATGCTCTCTCAGGAGAGCATGGTCATGTCAGCGCGTTGTTCGTCTCACCTTTCTCGTAAGGGCTTGAGCGTTCAGCGCGCCGTGTGCCGTAGAGCGCCGGCTGACAGCGGGGGTTGCCACGGCAACCCAGCGCGTCACTCGGCACGCTCTAGATGCGCGGTCCAGACTATGAAACCTCAAACGGGGTTGAGTCCCTTTGCTTATTCCCTGATCTAGTTTCTTTTCTGGTGCTCCAGAAAAGGATTATTTTGGTTAATAAGCCTTGGTGACCTGAGGATTACAGTGGGGCATCCCCGCCGGGTACATCTCTTGGGGCGCGTTGTTCGTCCTGCCCCTTTCATAGGGGCTTGAGCGTTCAGCGTGCCGTGTGCTGTCGAGTCTGGCGGCCACGCCCACTGTCTCTCATGCCTGCTGGTAGCCCAGATGGGATTGCTGGTCCTTTTTTTAAAAAAAGGGGGGACCTAGCATTTCATTTGTGGCTCTGTCAGAGGACAGATGTCAATTGCTGCATCGGAGAGAGGGCTGTTATGCGCTGGAGATGATGACGCTGAGTTTCCCACTATAATAGTGTGTGCTCATGCTGAATCAGATTCAGTGTTGACAGCCATGCCTTCCAGGGTGGCTGCCTGGATGTGCATTGGAAGAATTTAGCATGAGGAGCTATTGGTGTCAAAATATGGAACACCAAAAGGGCCATAATATGTATAAATATTTTCGCTCTCTCACTACCCTCTCTCCTGCATGCACGAGGGTAGTCTCGACTCAGGACCTCGCTCTCCGGGTGACGGAAGTCACTGCACGCTCCCTGGGTCAGGCGATGTCCACATTAGTGGTCCAGAAAGCTGGGGCTAAACCTGGCAGATATGCGTGAGCCTGACAAAGTTCGGTTCCTTAACACCCCTGTCTGTCAGGCTGGCCTCTTCGGCGACGCTGTCGAGAACTCGCCCATGAGCTCTCTCGTCAGTCGACACCTCCGAGAGAATGGCGACTCCACCCCCGGAGCGTCCAGCTGATATGGGACCACTTCAGGGTTGCACAGGTAGACCTGTTCGCTTCCCTGGAGTCGACCCATTGCCAGTGGTACTACACCCTGACCGGAGGTACCTTAGGCATAGATGCACTGGCGCACAGCTGGCCCCGGGACCTACGCAAGTATGCGTTTCCCCCAGTGAGCCTTCTTGCACAGACTCTGTGCAAGGTCAGGGAGGACGAGGAGCAGGTCTTGTTAGTTGCGCCCTATTGGCCCAGCCGCACTTGGTTCCCCGAACGCACACTCCTCGCGACAGCCCCTCCCTGGCCGATCCCCCTGAGGAAGGACCTTCTTTCTCAGGGACGGGGCACTCTATGGCACCCGCGTCCAGACCTCTGGAAACTCCATGTCTGGTCCCTGGACGGGACGCGGAGGTTCTTGGTGGCCTACCACAAGCGGAGGTTCTTGGTGGCCTACTCTACGAGGCACCTCTATGCTCTGAAGTGGAACCTGTTCGTCGACTGGTGCTCTTCCCGCCGGGAAGACCCTCGGAAGTGTTCGGTTAACGTCGTGCTCTCCTTCCTGCAGGATGGGTTGGAGCGAAGGCTGTCTCCACCCTCCAAGTGTACGTCGCAGCAATAGCGATTTGACAGATAAAATTTTAAGAACGTTAAGAACATTCGCTTAAATGGTAAATCATGCATCGAGGACGTGCGCTATGAGTCGGACAGAACGTATGTTACTAACGTGTAGGCTAAACAGGTAAACCAAACAGGCAGTGCAAACTTTTGTTTGAAGTATCCAAACAGACAAATAGAACGTGCCCTTTCCTTGGTGTTCTCAAAATTGCATGCTCACTTTTTAGGGCACATCTCATACTTTTGACCATCTTTTTAAGTAATTACACTATTTACTAGGGGTGGCACTGTTCACAAAACCCACGGTTCAGTTCGTATCACGGTTTTAGGGTGACAGTTTTCGGTTCTGTATGGTTCTTGTTGTTGTTTTTTCTTTTAATCGTTAACACTCCAGAAATTTACTTCAGCATATGCTATATAGCGTAATTATCCACATTTTAGGATACAGTATTTTATTTATTTTTTATATCATGTAGAAGTTGTCTCCTGCTTGCGCTGTCTATCGAGTCCGACACATTGGCGTAACATTTTTCATGTTAATCATGTTAATTTTGATCAGAACAACGCACTATGGCTTTAACCCATAAGAACCCAGACCAATTTATCCTTATAGGAAAATTATGGGGCATAAAAAACAGGCTTAATGGACCACTTGTAACATGTTTCTGCAGTTGTTTTTGAAATACAACCCCTCCTTGTGAAAGATCTGTAATGTTACATATATGTGACATTGGGCGTTTATGATACATTTTTTATGTATATGTTACATTAGGCATTTATTTCTCAGTAAAAAAAAAAAAAAAATACATTTTATAATTTTTTTGCTAAATAACAGTTTTTTCTGTTTCTTTTCTTTTCCACAACATATATCAAAATGATGCGTATTATTCAAAATTATTAACAAAACTTATCAAGCCATGGACGGATCTTCCAACACTTATCCCCTGCTTGCTGATTTTAAGAATCATTGTTGTCAGTGAAATGTAGACATGCTAGTAGAGTCTGAAAACAGTTGCGTGACATATTGTCAGCCACCTATGTCATTTTTTCATTTTCCCAAGTATGCATGATTTCCTGGCATTTGTTTCAGATCATGCGCAGATCAATACCAATCAATATTTCCATTTTTTTAAACAGTGCTGTTAACATTTTTAGCTTAAAATCAGTCCCAGAATTTATATAACACATAGAGAAAGTATATAACACTAAAAAAATAATTGAATCAGCTAAATTAATTGAGCAGCTCATTAATATTTTTCTTAATATGACAAATACATCACATCAAAATTCCACCAACTGTTGTAAGGTTAACAGCCTGATGTGACATATACAGTGAGGAAAATAAGTATTTGAACACCCTGCTATTTTGCAAGTTCTCCCATTTAGAAATCATGGAGGGGTCTGAAATTGTCACCGTAGGTGCATGTCCACTGTGAGAGAAATAATCTAAAAAAAAAATCCAGAAATCACAATGTATGATTTTTTAACTATTTATTTGTATGATACAGCTGCAAATAAGTATTTGAACACCTGTCTATCAGCTAGAATTCTGACCCTCAAAGACCTGTTAGTCTGCCTTTAAAATGTCCACCTCCACTCCATTTATTATCCTAAATTAGATGCACCTGTTTGAGGTCGTTAGCTGCATAAAGACACCTGTCCACCCCATACAATCTCATACAATCAGTAAGAATCCAACTACTAACATGGCCAAGACCAAAGAGCTGTCCAAAGACACTAGAGACAAAATTGTACACCTCCACAAGGCTGGAAATATGTTTGGAGGAAGAAGAATGATGAGTACCATCCCAAGAACACCATCCCTACTGTGAAGCATGGGGGTGGTAGCATCATGCTTTGGGGTGTTTTTCTGCACATGGGACAGGGCGACTGCACTGTATTAAGGAGAGGATGACCGGGGCCATGTATTGCGAGATTTTGGGGAACAACCTCCTTCCCTCAGTTAGAGCATTGAAGATGGGTCGAGGCTGGGTCTTCCAACATGACAATGACCCGAAGCACACAGCCAGGATAACCAAGGAGTGGCTTTGTAAGAAGCATATCAAGGTTCTGGCGTGGTCTAGCCAGTCTCCAGACCTAAACCCAATAGAGAATCTTTGGAGGGAGCTCAAACTCCGTGTTTCTCAGCGACAGGCCAGAAACCTGACTGATCTAGAGAAGATCTGTGTGGAGGAGTGGGCCAAAATCCCTCCTGCAGTGTGTGCAAACCTGGTGAAAAACTACAGGAAACGTTTGACCTCTGTAATTGCAAACAAAGGCTACTGTACCAAATATTAACATTGATTTTCTCAGGTGTTCAAATACTTATTTGCAGCTGTATCATACAAATAAATAGTAAAAAAAAAATCATACATTGTGATTTCTGGATTTTTTTTTTCTTCGATTATGTCTCTCACAGTGGACATGCACCTACGATGACAATTTCAGATCCCTCCATGATTTCTAAGTGGGAGAACTTGCAAAATAGCAGGGTGTTCAAATACTTATTTTCCTCACTGTATGTCACCACAATATTTTCGTAACTTGTTTTATATCAATTTGATTTAAAATCAGGTTAAGTGTAATTTATGATAAGTTATTAAAATGTTAGAATTGTTGCATGGGTTGAAACAAAAACAAGCGTTTTAAAAAATTGCCGACACTGCAACATGTGCTAACCAGACAGGCCACCATTTTGGAAATGTTGCCATGCACAAATTGTCACATGACTGAACCTGGGTGTTCCTTATATGTCACTTAGGGACTTCCTGAGTTGAAATTTAGGGATATTGCTTTAAAAAGACCTTTCCAGATAATCACCAGTGTTTGTGACACCCATGTTACTGTGGGTTCTTATGGGTTAATTCAGAGTGAGCAGCTGACCTGATTAACATGAAAAATAACAAATTTTACCATGAAATCATGTAGTGAAGTGTTCCGTGTGTTTCACAATCACCCTGACATCCAGCGCAGTGAAAACAATAATAATAATACACAAAAACACAACACTGTCAGAAGTTTTCCCCCAAACTTCAATGGCCTGTTTAAATTATTAAAATTAGAAGCATATCTTAACTTTAATGTTACATTCATCATGTGAACTACTTATATGTGAACTACTTATGTGAACTATGTTATATGCATGTGTGTTTGGGACAGAGGGTCGCATTTGCAGCAGTCAGCAGATATGCTGCCCATCATAAATCAAAGCACGACACAGACAGGGGTCGGAGGAGAACACCGGAAAATGTGACAGAATGGACAATATTCGTCTGTATTTGCAATATACGAATACGGGTTCAGCTGCGCGAGACAAACACTGCCAGTGTGTGAATGTTCTTCATATGCACTGCTTCTGCTTGCGCGAGCAGTGTGAAGCCGGCGTTATACGACGCTGGCGCATCCTCCAACTCTTGGCAGCCTTCCTTATCTCTCCCACTTGCCATTTCTACACGTGACGTGACCCGCAGCACTCCACTTTTACTTCTTTTACTGTATGTCCACACATATTCTTATTTTGCGCAAAAAGGACACCTGCTGTCTGCCACACACACGCTCCGAACCGAGACCAGCGACCGAATGGTTTGGATGTTTTTTCATGTAGGCCTACCGTGCCACCCCTACTATTCACCACGATACATGGCTGTTATAAGAATTAAATTAAATCAATATCAACAAAATCCACAAAATCCACTTACACTGTAATTACAATCGCCTAAATAATGTAATGAGATTTTTAGATTTATGTTCTAAATATAATATTTTAATATTTTAATTATAGAAATATGAAATTGTAATTATTCCAGGCCTATGAAACTATAAAACTGCCAGTATAGTTAGCGGCGTGAGTGGATTCTAGAATCATCTCATTTGTTCTAACCGACTGTTCAAAAACAGTGAATTATGCAAGAATGAAACCTATACTTTGTTTGAATCTATTTTTGTTGGAAAAATAGAGCAAAACTGTAAAAAATGACAACTTGTTGTTTATTGAACTGTTGTATAAAATTAATATTGCATTTTGCAATCGTGCTGATATAGGCTACTCTGGAAAATAGCACTCTTGCTCATATGATATTGCTTAACTCATAATTTCCTCTTTAATTACTTTCAAACGAATGTTTTTTTTTTTTGTTCGTTTTTAGCCTATTTTTAATGAAAATACAACAACAATAAAATAGTACAATAAAAAAACTTGCGTATATTAAACTTTTGTTAAAAAAACGAATAAGACGGATGACATAAAATAGCTATACCCGAATTATAACAAATAAATAAAATATATTTGTAAATTCCCCTGTAAAATGGGGGAACCCTCAGTTTTTGCTTTGTGTTTTTTTTTTTTTTTTTATTAACAAAAGTGATCTTGTGATCTTGCGCTTGTGCCTACGCTATCGTCCTGTCAATCATCTTGCTCGCGGCTATGATTACAGTTACAATAAAATTTTAATTCAACATCATCCTCAGCCGATCTGCATTACAGTTTTTGCAATGACCATCAATACTAGATAAATGGGCAAGTGAAAAGGCACGCCATGTCACAATTTAGTAGGAACTAAAGAGCGCTCTAGAATGTTTGGTAGCAACATTGTTACTAGTATTGGGCATCGAGAACCGGTTCCTACTTGGAATCGTTATAAAAATTCAGATTATTTTTGTTTCTTTATTGGAATCCGATCATAATAATGTATATTAAAAATTGTTGCTGCATACCCCTCTGGCACTGGGTAGTTGCGCCCCTGCATATATGATCCAGAATCTGATCCGGAGGCTGAAATTGAACAGGAGCAGCAGCAACAACTACTACAGGAGGACGTCTCTATGTGGTATGTACAGTAACTTAACTGTATTTGTTTAGCGGCTTGTTATGTGTGAGTTTTACAACATTTGTGTGTGTTTACTCATGGTTTATAGGACATAGTTTGGTTTATGGACTATTGTATGCGACTTAACATTAGCAGTAGCAAGCAGAACGGTTTTGAACGTCATGTTGTTTACTTGAGGTGCACTTACACGCCTATAGCTAACAACACAAAGACTCACCGCCTGCTTACAAAGCACGACCGTGAACCTTAATTGCTGGGACTGCTCCATCTTTCAGCATTAGACGAGCTATAAATCCGGAGTTGAACTGGGCCTTGTTTATAAAACGATCGTCGCCGAAATGCAGGGAACAAACATAAACACTTGCTTAACTCTGTTTACTGCTCTGGAAAAACAAACTCCATCCACTGTCCCATTAATGCCTGGTTCTTTGGGAAGCTGTACAGGGTTGTCTTGCCCTGACAACCAAAAACACACTTCTTTGGTGACATTGTTGTTTGTGAAGTCCTGTTAGTGCTAAGTTAGTGTAAGGACATTCCACCCTTGTTGACGTCACGCAGACCCTTACTCGAAAAAAACTTTCCAAAACTTGTGAGAAACCGGAAAGAGTATTTTTGGCACAGAAATTCTCCTTAAAACGTCCAACTTATTTTTTGAAACTTTGTCCATGTTTAGCATGGGAATCCAAGTGTTTAACAGTGTAAAAAGCTCAGTATGCATGAAACAGCAAATGAGTTCAACAATGCGTTATTGTTATTTTCATATCCTCTGTTAAAAAAACCCCTTCAAATTGATGCATCATTTGTTTGAATCGGACAAAGAAAATTACTGAGCTACACCTGTTTGAAGTCGATAAGGTCAGCAAAGTCAATTTTTATCATTTTTTTCTGAAGGTTCCAAAACAGAATCACCTAGCATCCACACATTATAATCCCTGTTAATAACACTGAATTTGACAAATATTTTTCCGTGATACCACAATTGTTTGATTAACATCAATGAAACAGACAGACAATATATTGAGACCTACTGTACCACACAGATCTAATATAATGTTACACATCAGATGTTTTTCCCCAACAGTTAAACAAACTTTCACAAGACAGAACAGATAATGTTTACGTGAATACTCGGCAAGACAGATATTTTGAAATACTGTAATTCTGTGTATCTGTGTATATTGGGATCACTCGCTGTCTGAGGTGTCTTTGTGCGCATGCGTCGGATCTGTCAGTCTGTGTGAGTAAGATCGTTTTCATGGACAATTGAAAGATACTAGAAAACGTACAAATAAAGATACTTTTAGAGTATCTTTTTCAGTTTGTTTTGCCTGTAGCTTGAAATTATCTCATGCGCACATTGTAGCTGACCACAGTCATGTCTGTTTATGGTATGTTCATCAGCGCCTCATAAGGGAGCATCCAACCATCATTCCTCAGATTTCTTCCTTCAGGAAGAGTTTTCATGCATCGGGATTGGATTCACGTTCAGCACCCTCTATTTTTTGATTATTCTCCTTGTGGTGTGCATGATATCATTTCAGAAGTGTGTCCCGCAGTGTCCACGCTCTATTAGTGAAGAAAAATGTCTGGGCATTCATCACGCTCACTGTGAGAATATTAAGTTTAAGTATTTCATTCTCACTCACCTTCTGGGGCTTTTAAATTATGCTCAATTGGAACTAAAGGCCCAAAGTGTGCCAATAAAATACCATTACATCACCAGCAGCAGCCTGAACCGCTGATACAAGGCAGGATGGATCCATGCTTTCATGTTTTTAGCCCCAAATTCTGACCCTACCATCTCAATGTTGCAGCAGAAATCGAGAATCATCAGACCAGGCAACGTTTTTCCAATCTTCTATTGTCCAGTTTTGGTAAACACGTGTGTAACAATTGCTTATTTGATTTACTGTTGCCCTTCAGCTGAACCATTCTTGTCATTCTCCTCTGACCTCTGACTCCTGGCATCAACAAAGCATTTTCAGCCACAGAACTGCCGCTCACTGGATATTTTCTCTTTTTCTGACCTTTCTCTGTAAACCCTAGAGATGGTTGTGCATGAAAATCCCAGTAGATCATCAGTTTCTGAAATACTCAGACCAGCCCATCTGGCATTATCAACCACGCCATGTTCAAAGTCACTTAAATCACCTTTCTTCCCCATTCTGATGCCCAGTTTGAACCTCCGCAGATCTTCTTGACCGTGTCTACATGCCTAAATGAATTGAGTTAGATACATTATACGAATGAATTAATTGTTTTGAGTTAAACAGTGGAAAAACTGTTGTAGACTTTTTTTTGTGATAGGAAAGTAGCACTTCATAAAGCATACTACTACAAACAAACAAATGTCAAGAGTGTTGATTAAATCAAGGTTGTGATCACACATATACTCTTGTGCTGTATAAGCAATAAGACATGTGTATCTGATCGTAAACCACACAATCAGGCCACTCCTCTCTGAGTGATATTTAAATCACATTTTTTATGGGTGACCTAATTAATCCAGATGTAGCCGCAGTGGAAACCCACTGACATTATTTGCATAGCTGCCTATGAAAAATGCATATGTCCACAGAAGAAAGCCACAAGTGTGTAACGCATTCCATCTATGAACACAAGGAACAGGCCTTCGAAAGGCGCCTGACGAGGGGCACTTCCTGTGTTAAATGGTCTCAGTGGTATCTGGGAGAGTCCCATTAGAATGTCTTTAGCTCTAATGATGAATATAATTAACTCGGGGCATGTGTGGATTTGTTTGTTTTCGAGCATACTCCGTTATCCTTGGCACTGTGTGTGCGTACAATTCTCTACACCTCATTCAACTCATGTGCGCAAATGGAACGTCAATGCCGAGTTCCACATAGTATTCCATCTCATGCATGTTACAGTTTTCTGAGACCCGTTGTGCTGTAAAAAAATCTTGTCTATTTACAGTCTTTCAAAGAATGCGCCATCAATCATAAGCCTCTTGAAATAATGAGGCTATAAATATGATCCATAATGTGACGGTGCCACAGTGTAGAGACCCCCGCAAGACGGACTTTTCAGTCCCACTCCTGCAAAAATATACGTTACCTTCACCCGCTCCCACCCGCAACATTCATGTTTTGTCCCGCTCCCGCCCGCAAAAAAGTATAAATAGATTTCTTTTTCTGTACGTCCATGAAATAGTTTCAAGTAATTTTACATAAAAGCAAGCGAATGCATGGTTTGCCATGCAGAATGCGCGCAAAAGTGTGCTCCCTTCAATAATTCCTAAAAAGCTGACATTCAGCGCAATCTCCCAAAGCTTTGTTATCAATGAAGCTGACTGCACAATGAATCTTTCATAATGTCTACACATTTTCCTTGTTATAATCTCAGGCAGAGTGCAGAATCACTCAACAAAAACTCACTTTGAGCGGTGAGTGGATTCTATCTTAAATGCATCTGATTGGTCATTGTCAACACATCAACACGTCTGTGGTTGGCTACATTGCACAACCCTGCAAAAACATGCTATAATATAGAAACTCCACCCATGCTTGCGCCTGCCCTATAAATAGTTTTTATTTTGTTGTAGTTGTTCTTGTTGCTTTTGTGCAACACAATTTGTGTGAAAAACAATTTATTTGTTTTTAGATGTTTTATTTTTAGATATTTCTATTTTGTGGGAGTCCCACTAATCGTTTTATTCTCCCGCAACCCGCACATACACAAGTAACTTACCGCCCGCGCCTACACTCGGCCATCAAATCTAGTCCCGCGCCGCACTCTATTGTTTTGGGTCCCACCGGAGTGCAGGTCTCTACCATAGTGGGCCGATATAACCGTGTTAAAAGAAGAATTTATAGCTTTTTATAAATTAGCCTTTTATAAGTATACGTTTATTTTTGTACAGTCCACATTGCATTCTCAACATTGTTGCAAGGGGCACTGTAGTGAGCATTAGCATAAACTCTTTCCTGTGAACTACAATCATTGTAGAACAAAAGCAGAATAAGCAGGTTAAACCCAGACAGCAACTTAGTGTTGGCCCAGATCCGGGTGGAATCCACATCTGGGCCAACACTATGTTGCTGTCTGGGAAGTTAGTTAAACTGTTGACATTTATAGTTACCTATATGGCAGTGTGTTAAGTATGTACTGGAACAACACTTGCATTGGCCAAGCCTTCGCATATGAACATTTGCGTAGAGAATGATTAAAAAAAGAAATATTAGAACAATCCATTCCATTTTGTAACACTGATGTTAAGGAAAGCTGTTTGTCTGATCACATGTCTGTCATGTTTACTGTAATTTAATACTTCCTTATTTGCCTCCGAGTGAATGGAACAACTTCTCAGATTCCTTGGCAAGGAGTGTTTTGGAAGCACCATTGAATAGGGACAACACTGAGGAAATTACTATATTGTTTAATGAAATTTGTACAAATATTTTACACTCACTTGCCCCAATAAAACACAAAGGTTTCCAATTTAGCTCACGCCCATGGTTTAACTACCATATTCGTGTCATAGAGCATAAGATTAACGGAAAAAAGATAAGTTACTTTTCTCAGGAGCTTTTTAAGAATTACCTGTCTGCCTATCAACTCGCTGTCAAAGCAGCTAACATTTCAGGTTTAATATCTAACAATTGACATAATCCAAAAGTGCTGTTTAATACTTTTGATAAAGTGGGACAACACCCAGATTGAGTGCAACATTTTTTGATTATTTTATAATATTGAGGCTTTATATTCTTGCATTCCCTGTGCTTATTATCCCATTCATTTTTCCCATCCTGCTCTTGTTGTCCAATTAACTAATTTTAATCCAATTGATCTTAATAAATTGAAAGTGACTACCTCACCAGTGGATATTATGCCTACAATTCTCTTTAGAGATGTGTTAGGTGCAATTGGTCCATCTGTGTTGACCATCATGAATAGCTCATTGACTAGTGGCGTTTTTCCTTCTTACTTTAAGCATGCAGTGACAAGGCCATCTCTGAAGAAGCCAAATCTCAATTCATCCAATTTGTCCCATTACACCAGGTTGATAGGTCCTGTTCTTACATTAGTAAGTGTCTTGAAGATGTGAAATGCTGGATGTCTAAGAGTTTTCCTTCTCTCGGGTCAATTGAGTGTTCATCGGAGTGGTCCAAAACTCTAGGACTTTTGTTGCACTTGAACCACGTATACACAAAAAGATTGACGGGATTCTAGGGGTATTGTGGTTGAAATTTTAAAAAGTAACAAATCCTTGCCCCACGCAGGTCAATTTGACCCCCCTAGGAATTAATGGAATGTGAGGAATGCTTTAGTACTCATAGAATAACCTAAATATTTTAACTAAAAATGCTAAAACTTTACCAACATTTTTTTTTCATAATGTCTACATATGTATCTGAATGCATTCTGAAATGAACTGACTTTAGGACCCAGTGGAACAACTCATATGCTCTATATAGAGGCCATCTGGCGGCAAGAGTCATGAAATATCATGTTATATTATAATACAGCAAAGACACCCAATTTAAGATATTTTGAGCTGAATTAAAAGGGTTATGCAAGAAATGTTGAGTTATTTCGAATTTAAGTTGAGCGAATGTGAAGAAAGTGCTTAAAATATTATTTATTGATAAAATCTAAGGTAAATAAAAAAAATCCAAAATACTATCAAAATTAAATGAAATAAGCTTTCATTTAGTAAGTATTAAGTATAAATATATCATTAAGTATCATTTTAGGGCTTTGGGTCAGTTTGACCTGCAAGAGAAGGATTTGTCACAAAGTGCAAGGGAAGGAAGAAGGTTAAATGAGAGCAAAATTGATTGTTCTTGTCAATCTTAGCTCTTTGCCCCGTATCTCTAATTACTTAAGGCCCCTCTCTAGAAGAATTCACCCATATGCCAAAAATCTGGGTGAATTATTTGCATTTTGGAAAACGCTGTTGTGAAAAGTAGCTTCTATCATCTAAGGTTAATTGCTAAGATAAAACCTATGCTCTCAGGAATAAAAATCTATAGATGATCATCTATGCATTTATATCATCCAGACGGGACAATTGTAATGTTGTGTATTTAGTCATTTCCCAATCATGATGAAATGACTGCAGCTGGTTCAAAATGGCGCTGCAAGATTATCAGTCAGATTTTGGATTGATTTCAAGGCCCTATATTATATTTTACTTTTTAACTTGTCTAGCCCCCTCATTTCTATCAGATATTATTATTCTACACCAGCAGTAAAGAATTTCAGATCTGCTGATAAACTTTTGTGTACTGTGGTCCCGACTGAAGCAAAAAGGCCATTGTGCCTTTTCAATAGCCAGACCCAGGTCCGCTTACCTACCGTAACCTACCACTTACCATCTGCTTTGCCCCCACTCTGAATGCTTTTAAAACAGCTTTGAAGAAGCACTTGTACATCTTGGCTTTTGAGGCTGACCCAGGAGAGAACTAAATGTTGTTCTTTTATGTAGTCTTGTTTTATTGTTTTACGTTTGGTTTTATGAATGTATTGTACAGCACTTTGGGCTGCACTCGTTGCAGCAGAAATGTGCTTTATAATAAAATAAAATAAAATAAAATAAAACGGGCACAAACAACACACAGTATTAAATAAAGTCAACATAAAATGGCATTCACAGCCCATTTTGTTGGTATGGTGAGTGGGATTGCATTCTCACAAACATTTATTTTACATTTATATCATAAAAATGTAACTGAATTGAGCTGAATAATAACACTATTGGCTTCTGTAGATCTATTTTATACCTGAAATTGAAGTTGTTTCCTATTTTATAAACTTTGAAACACTGACTCAGTTGGAGATAAACAGAATCAACACTGAACTGAATTGTTTTAAATAATGACACTATTGCCATGCCTTGGACGATTTGAATAATTAATGTCCAATCTCAAATCTTTCGTTTCTGGCAAAAATACTTGAGCGTATTGTTGCATCTCATTTGTGTGACCATCTCACGATTAATAACAGAATCAATTCAGTTGGGTTTTCGTAAATCACATAATACTGAGACGGCTTTGGTTAAAGTCACCAATGATTTGTTGATTGCTTCTTCTTTTTTTTATTTTTTTTTTTATTTATTTTTATTAACACCACACAGCTGCTTATATTAAAGTGAGAGACAAGGCACAAATATACACAGTTTGGGGAAAAAATAAATAAATAAATAAATAAATAAATATATATATATATATATATACACACATACAAAAAAATAATAATAAACAATAAGAAAGAAAAACAGCACAATATATAGATGTATAGATAATATATTTATACAGGTACTTTATAAGTTTAGGCAGTAGGTTAATCTAGTGTGTGTTGATATTAGTGACTTCACTATATATTTATTGAATGATTTTTATGAATATGGGGTCACTGACTGAGAAATCAATTTCGAAACAATTTAAAACAATCCAAATAATAATAATTGTAGTAAAAGTAGTTATAATAATAGTAATAATAATGGTAGTAATGGTAGTTGCAGCAGCAGTATTAGTAGTAATAATAACCGTACAGTAATAAAAATAACAATATTATAAATAATAATAATAATAATAATAATGCATCAATTTGACAGTTTTTGGATATATATCACTCTCTGGGTCTGGGAGCTACTGCCCCACCGACGGCGAGCACAACCAACACAGATGCCATTCTCACCTCTAATCAGCCTGGTCTCCCTCCCCGACACCGGCAGAACCCATCCCCCATACCAGCAGTTAACCTTCTGTGCTCTGCTGCATCTTCCTCCACCACGGATGCTGGGGCACCACAACAGGCACCTACAAACCAAGCTCACCTGGTTTGGCTGTGACCTGGGAGATAGAATCATTTGGTTGCCCCTTTTTTTTTTTTTTTTAAGATTTTAATCTGTGGTTGAAACCATGGTGTACCCCAGTCGGCTCCCCGGCCAGAGACACCACATCCAACCCAGACAGCACTCCTTCACCGTCACTTTTAATGGGAGAGTGGCCCGCCGGCAAAGATGGCCAAGGGAGGGACCAGGCAAACCTACAACCGAACCGGAGATGCCCATGCCGAAAAGACCCGACAGTCACACACACCGACAGCACTAGAGTCGCCGCCAGACCCAGACAGCTTATAGAGAGTATAAATTATAATTGTTTATATATATATATATATATATATATATATATATATATATATATATATATATATATATATATATATATATATATATATATATATATATATATATATATACATACACACATACATATAACATTTTTTATTCAGATTTTATCAATTAAGACAATGGGGGGACAACTTAATCTGTATTGATAAAAATATTAAGCTATACAGCTACCACCACTAACAATAATAGCAATAACAATTATAAAAAAATAAAGTACAACATATGAAACCTATAACATATAAATGGTATAGACCTAATCTAAATAACTGTAGAACAGTATAGTAAGTAATACTTCTTTTATCTGTTATTTATCTGTTAATAGTTTGTTATAATTTGTACCAAATATCAAATACTATCACATTGGAAAGATAATAAAAATTAAATGATGTAGAGTAAATAAAAATAAATAAATACATAATAATAACAATAATAATAATAATAATAATAATAATAATAATAATAATAATAATAATAATAATAGTAGTAGATAGAGGGAAAAAAAGAGAGAAAATACATTTAAGGGCAGTAACATTTCAACTAGGATATGAAGAGTAATTGGCACTGGGTGAAGGGATATAGCCTGAGCTATAAGTTATAAAGAAGGGCACATTTCTCATAGTGTATGACAGTTTATGACAAAGAGGAATCAGTTCTCCTGTTTAAGTATTCAAAAAGAGGGGACCAAGTTTGTTTGAATGTGTCAATGTTATGTGCAAGTGCAGTTAATTGCTCCAAATTTGAGTGTACTAACAATAATTTGAACCATTGATTTATTGAGAGTTCTGTTCTGTCTTTCCAATTAATTCGAATTTGTTTCTTTGCTACAGTCAGTGAGATTAATATAAATAGTTTGAGATGGTTAGAAATCTGTAATGTAGACATGTCTCCCATCAGAGCTATTATGGGACAAACTGGGATGCTGAGCCCAAGGATATCTTAGAGCCTGTTCATGACCTCCGACCAGAATGACTGGACAAGTGGACACTGCCAGAATGCATGAAAATAATCATCAGTGGATGTTGGGCAGTGTGTACAATTGTTATTTGTATTATATCCCATGCGGTGTAGTTTGTATGTTGTTATGTGTGTTCTATGTATAATCTTATATTGAATCAATTGGTTTCTGGTATTACAAGACACAGGGCCGTTTTTAGGCATAGGCAAACTAGGCGGTCGCCTAGGGCGCCATCAGTAGGGGGGCGCCAATAAGCTCATATCTGGCACTGATGTTTGTGTGTAAAGGGTGTCACGGCCACCCTAAAATGTTATTGCCGCCCCCACTAGTTCCCCCACACTATTGGATCAGAGAACTGTCAATCTGACAATTTCTATATGCCATCAGATCAGAGTAGGCTACTGTCAAAAAAGTTCGCGTTTGGAGCGCTCAACAACACCATTAGATCAATGAACTCGGTCAATGCTTTGGCAAGGTAACACTTTTTTTAACCATAAAATAAAGCTAAATTCAAACTAAAGGCCAATTAAAATAACAGGTACAAATCTGTATTTTGTTAGGGCAGTATTTGTGGCAGTCTAGAAATAACGCTGTGAATGGGCAGATAGCATTGCTCGGTGTGTATGTTAGAGGCAAAATATAACTGCACACTTACTTCAGCATTTCATGATTATCAGTTATATTTTGACTCTGTAAAGCTTTCTTCTCTTAACTGCACCTCCAAAAGATTTTTGCGCCAATGCATTGTTAAAAGAATCAGTGTGTTTTGTAATTGTCCCATATAAAACTTTAGCGGCCAATTTAAAAATGGTATAATAAAATGTGCAAATTCACAACATGAATACATGAATTTAACGTATCTTTCCGGATGGTGTTGAATGCTGAATCGATTCATTCAGTTCTAATAGTGCTTAATGCAAGCAGTGTCGTACACACAGAGGGCAAAGTGTTGCGTTATTTAAAGGGGAAGTTCACGCATCAATGAGTAACAAAAACCACACTGAATCAGTATTTATTCTTATTACTTTCATGTGAAATGTACTAACACATAATAATGATGTAGTTATGTCTGAGAACAATTTCTTATAAATCTGCATATAAACTTATTTTATGATGTTGAAGGTTTGATTGGAGTCCAGATATGTTGTGTGATTGTCTTATTGCAGCTGCTAGGGGTTCAATGAAGAGTGCAAAAAGTAACGGTGAGAGTGGGCAGCCTTGACGGGTACCTCTTTTTAATTGAAATCGATTTGATATAATACCATTAGTTATGACAGATGCTGTTGGTGTATTATAGAGTGTTTTAATCCAGCTGATGATATATGATCTAAAACCGAAGTGACTGAGAAGGACCATTCTACCCTATCAAAGGCCTTTTCTGCATCCAAAGATACAATTATAAATGGTGGTTTATGTGTGTTAGATTGTTATAGAAATCAACTATATTTATTAACCTTCTAGTATTCTCTGAGGAGTGTCTCCCTTTTATAAAGCCAGTCTGATCGGGGTTTATCAAGGTTGGCATCACGGATTCCAGCCTACCTGCCAATGCTTTGCTAATGATTTTTAAATCTACATTAATTAATGAGATTGGACGGTAGTTAGAACATTGAGTATGATCCTTGTTTGGTTTTGGAATAAGAGTAATATAAGCCATATTCATATGATGAGGTATCCTCCCTGTTTCATAAATTTCACAAATAACTTTCAAGAGTATAGGCGATATCAGTGGCCAGAACTGTCTGTAAAATTCTGCTGGGAAACCGTCTGGACCAGGTGATTTGTTATTTGGAAGTCGGTGAAGTGTTTTTGTGATTTCCTGAGTGGATAAAGGTTGTTCTAATTTCTCTGATTGTGTTGATGATACCTGAGGCAAGGAGACGCCCCTCAGAAAACACTCTGCCTCTTCCAATGATGCATTTTGGTTTGAAGAGTAAAGATTTGAGTAATATAACCTAAATAAATCATTTATTTCAGATGGATTTTGAGTTACGTTGCCTGAATGGTCCATTATAGATGTAATGATTGATTTCCCAGTTTGCTGCTTTAGTTGGTTTGCCAAGTATTTGCCAGTCTTTTCTCCAAATTCAAATGGCTTTTGCCTGAGTAGCCTAAGTATTTGCTCAGTTTTTTGGTTTAATATTTTATTTAATTCCGCTTTAGTTCTCAGAAGTTCTTTAAAGATTGATTCAGTAGGCCCCTGTGAGGCCAGATGGTCCAGTCTCTTGGCCTCCTCTTGTAAAAATGTTTCTCTTGCCATCTCCTTTTTTTATATTTTTTATATGAACAATATGACATAATTTTTCCTGACAGACTTAGCTGTTTCCCACAATATACATGGGGATATTTCTTCGGTACAATTACTCTCAACAAAAAATATCCATTCCTTTTCAAAGTAGTTAACAAATTCTGTGTCATTAAGCAGGGAGGTATTAAAATGCCATCTGGGTGGTGGAAGTGGATGGTGTTCTGCAAGAAAAGTAAAGCCAATGGGTGCATGGTCAGAGATAGCAATAGCATGAATGACTGTATCAATAATTTTGTGTATTATAGAATTGTTTGTCAGAAAATAATCTACAGTGAGGAAAATAAGTATTTGAACACCCTGCTATTTTGCAAGTTCTCCCACTTAGAAATCATGGAGGGGTCTGAAATTGTCATCGTAGGTGCATGTCCACTGTGAGACATAATCTAAAAAAAAAAATCCAGAAATCACAATGTATGATTTTTTAAACTATTTATTTGTATGATACAGCTACAAATAAGTATTTGAACACCTGAGAAAATCAATGTTAATATTTGGTACAGTAGCCTTTGTTAGACTGGCTAGGCCACGCCAGAACCTTGATATGCTTCTTACAGAGCCACTCCTTGGTTATCCTGGCTGTGTGCTTCGGGTCATTGTCATGTTGGAAGACCCAGCCTCAACCCATCTTCAATGCTCTAACTGAGGGAAGGAGGTTGTTCCCCAAAATCTCGCAATACATGGCCCCGGTCATCCTCTCCTTAATACAGTGCAGTCGCCCTGTCCCATGTGCAACACCCCCAAAGCATGATGCTACCACTCCCATGCTTCACAGTAGGGATGGTGTTCTTGGGATGGTACTCATCATTCTTCTTCCTCCAAACACGTTTAGTGGAATTATGACCAAAAAGTTCTGTTTTGGTCTCATCTGACCAGATGACTTTCTCCCATGACTCCTCTAAATCATCCAAATGGTCATTGGCAAACTTAAGTCGGGCCTTGACATGTGCTGGTTTAAGCAGGGGAACCTTCCGTGTCATGCATGATTTCAAACCATGACGTCTTAGTGTATTACCAACAGTAACCTTGGAAACTGTGGTCCCAGCTCTTTTCAGGTAATTGACCAGCTCCTCCTGTGTAGTTCTGGGCTGATTTCTCACCTTTCTTAGGATCATTGAGACCCCACGAGGTGAGATCTTGCATGGAGCCTCAGTCCGAGGGAGATTGACAGTCATGTTTAGCTTCTTCCATTTTCTAATGATTGCTCCAACAGTGGACATTTTTTCACCAAGCTGCTTGGCAATTTCCCCGTAGCCCTTTCCAGCCTTGTGGAGGTGTACAA
This sequence comes from Romanogobio albipinnatus, assembly GCA_023566225.1. NCBI lineage: Eukaryota > Metazoa > Chordata > Actinopteri > Cypriniformes > Gobionidae > Romanogobio > Romanogobio albipinnatus. The sequence goes on along the minus strand of CM042244.1, from coordinate 37,790,203 downwards.
TTTTGTCTCTAGTGTCTTTGGACAGCTCTTTGGTCTTGGCCATGTTAGTAGTTGGATTCTTACTGATTGTATGGGGTGGACAGGTGTCTTTATGCAGCTAATGACCTCAAACAGGTGTATCTAATTTAGGATAATAAATGGAGTGGAGGTGGACATTTTAAAGGCAGACTAACAGGTCTTTGAGGGTCAGAATTCTAGCTGATAGACAGGTGTTCAAATACTTATTTGCAGCTGTATCATACAAATAAACAGTTAAAAAATCATACATTGTGATTTCTGGATTTTTCTTTTTTAGATTATGTCTCTCACAGTGGACATGCACCTACGATGACAATTTCAGACCCCTCCATGATTTCCAAGTGGGAGAACTTGCAAAATAGCAGGGTGTTCAAATACTTATTTTCCTCACTGTATACAGGAATAAGACTTGTGGTATGGGGAATAGTATGAATATTCTCTACTATTAAGATTTTTAAGTCTCCAGATATCTGTCAGTCCATAATCAGACATATAGTTCTTAATACATAATGATGAATGGTTTATTTTGCAAGTAGAATTTGTTGAACAATCTATTTTTGGGTCCAGTACTATGTTAAAATCTCCGCCTATGATAATATGTGAGTTGGGAAATGTAAGTATCTCAGAAAATAATAAATGGAAGAACGATGGTGTGTCCGCATTGGGTCCATATATATTTGCTAATGTGATATTGTCTTTTCCTAAAAATCCATTGATAATAATATAACGACCTTCAGTGTCAATTAATGTTGATTTATGAGAAAACTGAATGTTGTGTCTGATTAGAATGGATACTCCTCTTTTCTTGGATGAAAAGGTAGAATGAAAAGTCGGCCCATTCCATTTGACTGCTAGTTTTCGAGATTCTGCCTCTGTTAAGTGAGTTTCTTGTAAAAAACAAATGTCTGTATTTATACTACTCAAATGATTTAAGATCTTTGTACTTTTTGCCGGAGAACTAATTCCTCTGATATTCCAGGAAGTTATTTTAACAGGTAGAGTCATATAACTGGTGTTACTGGATATGAGAATATGAGAGAAAGTGCCTGTCGATTACACGTATGAATATGCAAGTGAATAATTGTGAAAGGGTAACGAAGAAGAAAAAGCACATACACATACAGAAACACAACAAAAGTTAACCACAAAAAAAACATAGTAATACTTTGACGTAAAAGGAAAGATAGTTCGAATACCTCGAAAATTTAAAGTAAATTAAGGGGGGGGGGTGTTAGTAAAAGGGCCGATGAAGATTTATACACGGAGGGTTTTTAAAAAAAAATGTTCCATTGTTTTAATCGTGGATTAGATGAGCCATGGGGTAGTTTTGGAATCTCTGTACAACTGTCCATTTATGTATAGTTTGTCCACCGCAAGTGAGGCACGGCTGCCGGTTTGCCTGTGCTGCTTGAAAATAGGATACAGAATTTTTCGGCGTTCGATTATTTCCCGTGGAAAGTGGTCGTTCATCCCGAACATGGTGCCTTTTAATTCTCTTCCTTTGCTCTTCACAAGTTCTTTTTGTTTGTAATGTTCAAATTTGGCGATTATGGGACGCGGTCTATCTTTCAAACGTTTTCCGAGGCGGTGCACGCGATGGAAGGTGATCTTGTTAACAGAATCAGCTGGTAGTTTCAGTTCATTGCGTAAAAAGTTTTTGATTGTGGGTTCTGGATCGTCAGAGTCATTTTCGGGGATGCCTGAAAATATGAGATTATCTCTCATATTTCTTGATTGAATGTCCAGAATTGTTTCTTTCATTTGAATGTTTTCTTTTTTCATTATTTCAATTTGTTATGTGAGTGATTGCACGAGGTCTGGAGTTCTTTGTTGTCTCTACGGAGATCATCGATGTGTTGGTACGCAAAGTCCAGGCTAGACCGCAGTTCTTTGATGTCCTCTTGAATTATTCCAAGTATTTCCAGTTTACTGTTTATTGAATCCAGCACACTAACCTTTATTTCAGTAGTGAGTAGATCATCTGTGTCGGTGGATGAATCAGTTTTTTTCCATTTGGCCGGTTTCGGTGCCGGTGGTCCTTTTGAAAGCTGTTTGTCTGTGTTCATCTCGTGATAAAAGTAGTTGTCGATGAATTCCTCCAAGTTATCCACGGTTGTATAAGACAGTATGATCCAAAAGTGTTCTTCTGTTTAGACCGTGTGTACTGTAGGCTATTACAGTTCGTCACCATGTCACATCTACCTCCGTGCTCACGTGTGTTCACACCTGACGCATGCTCACACCCCTCTCTTTTTTTTCAAAGCATTTTTGAAAGTGACACACTTCCTGCTGCCAGTTGGTGGCCACCCTGACTCGTTGATGGCTTCTGACTCTGGTGCAACATGTATTCTCATCCTTCTTGATCTAAGAGACGCGTTTGATACTGAAGTCATGCTCATTGGTTCCCGTCATCAAATTTCTAAAGCTGGTTCTCTGTCTTTGGCTTTTGGAAACCCAAGGTAAAGTGAGGAACCTTGGAGTTATTTTTGATGCTAATCTTTCATTTGATTATTTTGTTCAGAGTATTGTCAAAACATATTTTCTCCATCCTGGAAACATTGCAAGATTATGTCCTATGTAAAATTTTCCTGTAGCTGAAAAGCTGATAAATACTACTGTAACGCTCTTTTAGTCTGCGTTTCTAAATCTACACTAAACAAGCTCCAATATGTACAAAATTCAGCCGCCAGGATCTTAACTGGGTCCAGGATATGCAAACATATTACCCCAGTTTTGGAATCCTTGCATTGGATCCCAGTCAGGTTCCGAGTTGATTTAAAATTATGATGCTCACATTTAAAGCATTACATGGTCTGGCACCACCTTATTTAACAGAACTGTTACATCCCTATACTCCTAAATGCAGATTGTGCTCCTCACAATCGAACTTGCTAGTAGTTCCTCAAATACAACTATGGGTGATAAGGCTTTTTCTTCCTTCGCTCCTGTCCTTTTGGAATTCTCTGCCTCTGGAACTTAGGGAAGTCCAGACCTATGATATTTTTAAAGTTCAATAAACTCTTCCCAAGCTCCCGCAGGACCCCTCTCCTTGTTTTTCTTTTGTTGTCTACCTTTCCATTCTTCATTGCTGCAGCAGTGAGCTCTCAAAACTCAAAACAAATCAAAACTACTCCATAGGGAAAACATGTCCGACAGCAGGACTGGATAGGTCGAGGCAAGGAGAACACAGGGAAGAATAAATAGGGAAGCAAAATAGGAGGGTAATGAGGGGTAACAAATAATCAGGTAGCAAGGAGGGCAGGGTCAAGACATAAGAAGGGGGAGCACATGGCAAAATAACCATCCAGGCCCTCAACAAAAATACACACGGTGAGCAAATGAACCGTCAACCTGTGTGTTCACAACAAAAGAAGAAGAAAAAACATGGAGCATGACTGTCAGAATATGCAGCAGTCATTGAGCCATGCCAGTGGCAGATTTTCCTGCACATTCCTACATTTCCTACATCCCTCCATTAACCCACCTCCTTTTCTTTTCTAAACTACTTCATTCTACCCAATTGCGTAGTCTCCACCAATATTAACGCATATGTAACGCATATGTATGGGACTATGACATCTACCCTAGCTAAAAGTGGCACACAACTTACTCTTTTGATTCAACACGGCATAGTGAGTGGTGAGCAATCCTTTGCTTCATGTGAAAGTGTACACTTACATCATTAGGTGAGGTCGGAGAGATTGCTTCATGCACCTCTCGGGATTCTGTCTAGTTGTTAACATGGTCGCATTTCAACTACATATGAATTTTTATTGAGTGTGGAGAATATCGGGGTTATACTAGTGGCATGCAGTTGGACACACATTAAATGGTTTTCCAACCTTCAACCTGTTCCAGAGGGGGCTGCCATGGAGCTTCCCCTTAGATAGTATTGACTGTCTCCAGCACAAGGGATGTTGTTGCAATTCAAATCCTCAGGGACTCAGACTGGCCTGCTTCCTATCAATGGGGCTCTCAGTCAATGGTGCACACCTTACAGAGGTCAAGTAGATATATCTACTAGAGTAGTAATCTTCGAATGGTCATTGATGGTGGGTTTTTCAATCAATGTGTGAAGCATGCCAGAAAGATCACATGATTGTGATGCAGCTGTAATTCTGTCTTTTTTTCAAGAGCTTGGGAGATCATTGACTATGCTAAAAAGGTTTTAGCAGCGATAGTCGTTTCTCATGCTGGGTAGCCTGCCGGAGTCAGACATGGCCCTGATTCACCAGTTTCTTAAGGGAGCGAGACGTTTAGTCCTCAAAGGGGTATAACCCTGCCACCATGGGAATTTGGAAGGGTCCTTGACGCTCTTGTCGAGGAACCCTAAAGCCCTTGCTCGCATCAGATCTCAAGTGGTTGTAGATGAAAATTGTCTTCCTTTTGGCTATTACATTAGCTAAACGGGTGAGCGAGTTACAAGCTCTGTCTGTACACAAAGACTGCATCAGATACTTACCTGATGATGCAGGGGTGATAAATCATCTGTATTGACCCAGATTTCTGTCAAAAGTCACATATAAATCAACTCCAGCACAACCAAGCAATTAGGCTTAACACTTTTCTTCCTCATTCTGGGACTGGCACGAAAGGTTGAGGGTCTTATTGATAAGATTAATATGAATGCTGGTCCTTCACATTTAAGTTTGCATGCAGGGCTTGGTCATGAGAGCCACTAGAATCAGCACAGCCCCCTCTCACAGAGAGTTGGTCTGGCTCAGAAGTGGGCTTAAATGAGGCCTTATAGATGAGACGGTCTGGAGGTGCACCGCATGACTCTGCTCTATATGAGGGAGATAGGGACACACAAATAGACCTCGTGGTAGTCGTGGATGGATGGATTTAAATTGATTATTAATTTTCTTGTTTTTGAAGTTGTATTTAGTTTATTTGGAAGAGGGTTATGTTTTCTACCACCAAAATTAATCAGTAGGCTCTCCCTGGAAAGGGGACCTATACAGCATTTATATCGAGCGATTTTCCTCTTCACGTGTTTCTTATCAATGCAATATATATCTGCAATATGTATCTGGGTGAAGAGATAGTCTCTCACTCAGAAACTGGATAGGCAGTTGAACTTGTGAAACAAGTGTGATTTAAATCATAATGATCATAAATACAAAGTTTTAACCAATTCATTTCATTGTATTCAATATTCATAAATAATGATTCCTAAACATGTGTAAATCTATAAAGTTGCATAAATAATTTACATTTGATATGCTCTCAATACATCAATTGTCTATGCAAACCTAAATGTATGTGTGGTAGAACCGCACTCTACATAAAATACATACAAATACTAATGAGATCACATTCACTAAGTGTGAAAGTGTACGATGGCCCAGTAGTGCACAACAAAACAAACACATGGAAATCGATTCACTTCAGAAGGCCTTTATTAACCCCCCTGGAGCCATGTGGAGTACGTTTATGATGGATGGATGCACTTTTTTGAGCTTCAAACTCAATGGACCCCATCACTGCCATTATAAAGCTTCGAAACATCTGGATATTTATTAATATAACTCTGATTGTATTCATCTGAAAGAAGAAAGTCATATACATGGCTTGAGGGTGAATAAATCATGGGCTAATTTTCATTTTAAAGTTAACTAATCCTTTAACTAACTACTATCATGAGGCTTAACTCATACCCTGTGTGAGTACTTGTTTTTAATGTTAATCGAGGAAGAATGCAGGTTTTTCCTGGATATCCACACGATTGCAAATGTGGCATTGACTTTATGCAACAGTTCAACAAACAAAAAGGTCACATTAAATGGCGTACATTGTAAACACAGTATTGTTTGCTCTATTTTGCAACAGAATAATAGTTAATAATAGTTACAATGAAAGCCGTGGCAGAACTGTTGTGCGTCTCCGACACACAGTGGTGTTTCGTTATTGAGTGAATCTGCAGCTTTGAATGAATTGGGAGAGTCAATAGGTGTGTTTGACTTGAAGCGGATGCTGCGCAAACTGATTCAAAAGCATACTCACTAATTGCTCTTGCGGTTCTTTGATGTCATACACTGATGGTGGCCTGCGCAGCGCCGCTTCAAGTTAACCGCATCTAACGATTCAGTGACACATTCATAAATACAGCCACTTGATTCCTTACTGAATGAATGAATAAATACATATAGACATCTATATATGTCAGTCGACAGGTTTCAATAAACCGTTATTGATTCAAAGAGCTGATATGGAAATAATAAACATGTTCAGAGAAATAAATAAACCGTTATTGATTCAAATAGCTGATATGGAAATAATAAACATGTTCAGAGAAATAAATAACGTGCTTAATTATAAAAGCTCGTACTCTGTAGGTTTCGACGGCAGGAACCACGGTCTAAATGAAGTTCAGAGTAAAGATTTTCCCCTCAAAAGTTCCCTGCTCAAGAGGTAGTACTTTTTCAAGGTTCAGGAACTTTCACCAGTGAGACTTTGACGCTGAACATGGATTGGTTGAGTTTTGGTCAGCATTTTGATTGGCTGACCCCACGCAGCATTTTATTTCAACCACCTTTTTTAAAAGTCTGTTGCGGTGCATGCAGTAAGAGTCGATTGCTATTCGAATCAACAATGAAGTTTAAAAAATAAGTCCAATGGACCAACTATGAAAGTCGCACACAGTCCTACATAACTGGACTAATTTGCCTAATCTTCACTGTACTTTGGTCTGTGATGGAAACACAGACAGCAACAGGTCTGGGAGGAAAAGTTCCTGGGACAAATTTTTCTGCATAATTTCGGTGGACACGCGGCTAATGTGACTGTATAAATGGTTTAAGGTCAAATTTAAAATGAACAAAACTTCAATAAATGCAGAATATTGAAGAAATTAATGCACTTATAACATTTTCTCGTGTTTGGCACTACAGGGCCACAGTGAAAGTCATAGGCAGAGCAAGGCATTGCATTGTGATAAAATATTATGAAGACACCTTTTACCATTGGGAAAACTGCATACCAACGAATCATGCAACATACGACCAGAAATGTGTGTTACGAAAGTAAAAGGGCTCAATTCCTGGTTGATTTTAAAAGAGACACAGACAGAGAAAGAACAAGTAAAGAACTGTGCTTTTTACTCATTCATTACTTTATATTTTCTAAGATACACTCAAGCCTGAATTTTGTAAAGATTCACTTACATTTACACTTGCAACTTTCACTAACATCTACAGACTGCAGATTCTAATAAACACAACCTCAAGATTACTGCGAGTGGCACATTTTCGTCCGTTTCATCATAAATAGTCTTGAAAGCCTTTTCTACTCTACGCCATCCAGGAGTGCAGGCTGAGGACAGGAAGTGCACACGATTGGTCTAAGTGACTGGATTGGCCGGTTCATCTTCTTCCCTGACCACAGGAAGTTGTCCACTACCTTGAGCCTGTACCTGCTCAGAGACTGTCTGCAGCGCTGGCATTTCCACAAGAGCTGAGCAAACACACAGGGTACGTGAGAAAAGGGAAAAGAATAGAGATAAGCAAAGATCAAGATCAACAGAAGAAGACAGATGACATCTGACACATCAGCCTGAACAAGAGATTTGAACTGAAATGCAGAAACATGTATATGGAAGAAATGTGTGAAGGAAAAATGGAAAATGGAAGCTTAGTGGCAACATGTGGCTTTTTTAGATTTCTATCAGGATGGAAGTCTGCACACATTTATTCACTGTGGGAAGTGAGTAAGGAAGAAGAATGGTAACAGGACTTTGGGAATAATGTGCAGTGAACAGATAAGTCATTTAGCCAGTGTTTCAATGCCATGCTTGATGAGACAATTAAAGAAACACCATTATTTCTACCAAAGGGAATAACAGCAACAGCGCTTGTTTTTTCCACAGAGGACGACTTCATTTTTTGTTGTATATAATGTCAACTTTTCATCATTTTAAATGATATCTTTACCCATCAATGTCTCAATAAAGGTCCAGTATGCGTACAGTATGTCTGCATATGCTGATAAACGATTCACAGCACTGTATGTATGTATTCATTCATTTATTGAATAGTTTAATGTGGGATTATTACACAGTGTGAAAATGAATAGGCTTATAATGGGTTCCCTTTCGAAAGGGAACTCGCGCTGCGTCAGCTTGACGCTACGGGGAACGCCTCCGGCGTGACAGGTGCCTGAAATTACTATCGAAAAACGTCAATCCTATTGACCGGCAACAGCCTATGATGTCATCAAGGCGCGACCAGGAAGTATATAAGGGCGCCTTGCCAACATGACAGTATCTCTTCGTCTTCAGTGACTGTTTTTGCCTGTTTCGCTATCGGGAAGCATCAACAGAGAAGAAAAGAATGAAGTGTGCGAAGAAGCAGCGACACTTCCGCAAGTGTGTGGATCCGTGCAACAGGTACCTTACACCTGATGACACACACACACTCTGCGTGTACTGCCTGGGGGAAGAGCACGCACGGGATGTTCTCGAGGGAGCATCCTGTGCGAACTGTGAGCGTTTTCCCATGAGAACGCTCCGCTCTCGTTTGGCTCTCTTCTCGAGGGGAGAGAGCTCAGCAGCTGGGAACGGCCCTGCTCGTGCTGAGGCTGAGCGGCGGTTACAGACTTGGGGTTCCCAGCTGGATCTGGCTCGTCGTCTGGAGACCGGTGTAGTGTTGGCAGACAACGAGCCAGATCGCGAGGGGCGGACCTCGGAGGAGGAGCAGGATCTGGGCTCCTCCTCCTCGTCCGCTGCTTTTCCATTTGAGCAGAGGATGGTTGAGGAGGCGAATGAAGCGCCTGAGGCTGAGGCTTCTCAACCACCCTGTCCCATGTATGGGGAGCTGTTGGAGGTGATGGAGCGCGCTGCAGGTAGACTGCAGCTGCCCTGGCAGCGCGCTAGGAGAGAGGACGTGCGTCCGGGTAGGTTGGACGACCGTTTTCTCTCCGCCCATGACCAACCAGCTCTCGGGAGCCTTCCATTCTTTCCCGATCTCCACCAAGAGATCGTGAGAGGATGGAAGAAACCTTATTCAGCCCGGATCCATCGACATCAGCGGGCTAATTTCGCTGATGTCGAGGGATTGCCCGAGGCGGGATACGTGGCGTTGCCGCCTGTAGACGAGGCGTTTGCGAACTACCTCGCCTCCGGGCGGCTATCGACATTAAGGGCTCCCACCCTGCCGTCTGAACCTCTCAGGACGTCTGCGCGCCTGAACGGCAGGGCATACATGTCGGCGGGTCATGCCGGGGCAGCCTTACACACAATGGCGGTGTTACAGGCTTACCAGGCAGACCTGCTGGGGGACCTCGATCAGGGGGTGGGTCTGACCCCTGAGGCGGTAGCCGAGTTGCGCCGGTCCACAGATCTGTCTCTCCGGGCCACCAAGCAAACCGCTTTTGCCATCGGTCGTTCGATGGCGGCGATGGTGGCCACGGAGAGACATCTGTGGCTCAACCTGGCGGACATCGGGGGGAAAGAGAGAACCTTTCTCCTCGATGCCCCGTTATCGCCCTCTGAACTTTTTGGCACCTCCGTAGAGGCGGTGGTGGGTAAGTTCAGGGAGGCGAGGGCGCGCTCGGCAGCGTTTAGGACTTGCATACCGCGGAGGTCCGGGATAGCGCCCAGGCAGTCGGGTGTCCCGCTCCCGTCTCAGTCTGAGGGCTGGAGACAGGGGCAGCGAGCCAGCGTTGCCTCTCGAGCGCCCCCGCCGTGGAGGAGCGGGACGCAGAAGAGGCGGGACACCCGCAACCGGAAGAGGAAGGAAGCCGGGGCTGGCAACCGGGACCAGCATAGGCGGCAGACTCCGCCCCCGAGGGCGCGGAGATAAATGCTGCTTTTCCCTTCTTCTCTCGTTCTCCCCGGGCGCTTTACATCAGGCCGGTGGGCCTATGATGAGCAGGAAATGTAAGATTCTGACGGCCCGCCTGGCTTGGTTGTCGAAGCGCCCCCCTCAGGTCGGCGGGCGGATACTAGCTCGGTGGCTGGATTGATGCACCGCGAGGAGCGATTGGTGAGTCCCCCTCTACGAGGGTGAAACAATTTCAAAACTATGTTTTTCAGGACTTTTTTGACCGTCGCTCCCCTGAGGGGTTGCTTGGGGAGATTTTGGATCATCGCGGGATGTCGCAGGGCTGCAGCTCCCCGTGAGTAGGCTAAGAACGATCTTCTTTGCAACATTATGTGGTTGTGTGTGTATGCCTCACTTTTGCTAGTAGAGTCTTGCTGCCTCTCCGTGTTATATTTTCCCACTATGTGGGTTATTAATTTGCGCTCTCGCCCGAGGGCTTGTAGTGTAGAGGGCTAGCTGCGTTTTCCTAGCGTAAAAGTGGGAAGTAGCTGAAGACCGGGTACGCGTTATGCGCGAGCTGTAGTGAGATCTGCGCCCAGCTCTGCGAGGCTTTGGGAAAAGGGGTTTCGGGGCCTCAGTGTGTTATATTAGAGGTAATAATATTTCTTCCCGAGCCCTGAGTAGATCTAGTGCGGTATGCCGCACCACTTGGCCTAGGCTTTGTCAAGGATGGGGGCGTTCCCTTTTAATGAAGGTGTTCGCCCCTGGCCTGTCCTTTGATATAGAACATGGCGTGGTTTATGCATCCTTGTTTCAGCCTCCTCTTGTTACAGAGTCGTCCGGCCAAAGCCGCCCCCTTCTCTGCGTTCTGGGGTTACGAGTAACGCAGTCGGGGTGTTGCAGCAGACAGCGACTTTGCCAGTGGTCGTGGGGCGGAGTGAAGCGTCTTTCGCTGGTTTTGCGATCAGACTTATCTGCCGTTTCCGCCTTTCAGAGCTTGGTGGCCGCCACCTTTGGCGGCCCCCGGCCTCTTCCTGGAGGATGTTCGGCCGGTGGGTTCTATATTTTCTAAAAGAAAAGCTTTTGTTCACCCTTGCTCTATGTCTCTGCTCCACCTCCTTTAGGGCTCGGGTTGAACTGAACATCGGATAAACCTCTGTGAAGGTTCTGGTCGGATGCTCCCCTGAGGCCCGAGCATTACCAATGGCTGACGCCCTCGCACTTATGGTTGGCCGCTGCATGGAAAGTAAGACAGCCGCCCCAAGGCAGGTGACGTAAGTTGTACTCCCCTCGCTTTAGAGGGTCTTTGTTTAAGCACTTTCGCTGAGTACACTGCTGTTGGCAATGTGATTAGGTCCATGTTTGTAGGCACTGCCCGAGAGACTGCGCCGTCCTAGGGGCCCTAGGACACGGCGATGCAAGTTGTCCCTAGCTGCCTCTGGGATGGAGCCAGCCCCAGGTGCGGGCATAGGAGCCAGCTGGTTGTTAGTAACCAGCTTCGGCAGTCTGGGCAGTTGGACTTCAGAACAGGTAGTAGGCATCAACCGGCCTCCCTGCAAGGAAGTCTCGACGCCGTGGCCCACGAGTGGGCCCTGGAGGCTCTTCTCCACTGGTGTCGACGTCAGCAGTAACCTCGTCAGCTACTTCCTTGGGGTTGAGTTCCCAGGTGTGAACTGGATTTCCAGGCTTTGTCAGCAGCAGACAGCTGCCGCCAGCCCAGGCGCAGCAGCCAGCCTTCTTAAGGCCGCCCTGAGGGGTAGGCTCCAGGTTTGGTTTACCTTTACTCAGATGGTAGGCCAGATTGGCCTCCCTGAGGGCCTGCTGTGGTCAGCAGGCGCTGCCTGGTCTCCCCCGAGGGGGCACGACTGGCATTGAGTCCCTCGATGGTTGGTATAAGCTGCTAGTAGGCGCTGTATGGCTAGCACGAGTGCTAGTAGGTAGTAGGCCTCAACCGGCCTCCCCTAATGCAGCCGCTGGGGCGGTGACCATGAAGTGCCATGAGTAGCACATTCTGGCTTGGGCGGCTCGCTCTGCTATCAGGTGGAGGCATTGCGCCTCCCTGAAATCGTTCCCCGGTCCCCAGGTTTGGTAACGGATCGTAGCACGGGATGCTATCAGGCAAAGCTGCACGGGGCTTCCCTGTGGGATTCGCTTGGAGTAGTAGGCCCCACGTGGCCTCCTCTGAGGGCACGCTCCTGTCTCGTGGTCTCTGGATAGGTCCAATCACTGAGCAGAGGGCTGTGATGGAGAAATGCCCGGCATTGTTGCAGGTGGTAGGCCCGTTAGGCCTCCCTGATGATGCAAGTCCCTATCTTCCCTGCTACCTCGAGGGCTAGCACGACTGTGATCAGGTTTCAGGCCCGTTTGGCCTTCCTAAGGGCGAGCTCCGCTGTTGGACACGCGAGCAGTCGGCAAGGGTTACCAGGTGGAGGCTCCTCTCGGCCTCCATGGGGAACGAGTTCCCCTGGCGGGAACGCACAACTGGCTTTACGCTGACAGCTAGTGGTCACCCGCTATCAGGCGCCGGTCTCTGGCCGTTCGCGAGACCTGGAGGCGGTGTTCTTACCCTAGCACGACGAAACTTACTGCTGCTATGCGGTCCCCACGGGAGGGGACTTTCATAGTTTGCCTACTGCATGGTTACCTACCAGGCAGGCTTATGAGCTCCTCTCGAATGAGGGTCTACTATGAGCTTACGGCCGCTTGGCGCTGGTTAAGGGTTGTAGGCCCCTCGGGGCCTCCCTGGCATAATCAGCCTGTAAGGCCTCTGGCCTCCTAAGCACGTTTTAAAGTAGGTGCTTGGTAGATCCGAGGATCGAGCGGCTAAACTCCCCTCGCTAGCAAGGGTTATATAGCACTTCGCTGAGAGCTGCTCTCTGGGATAACCCGTCTCTGAGATCTGGCTAGTGGATGTCACTGCCTTTTTTGCAGCACCCTAGCGGGATGCCTCTTCGGAGGCGAGTACCAGAGGCTCTGTACTGTACAGACAGGGTTGACCGTATTACGTGTCCCATAACAGACTGGGTCACCTGGTCAGGTCTCCCTGGTGGCATTCGGTGAGAACCTCCCGAATAGTGACTGGCATAGGGTTCCCTCGTAGTTCCCTTGCCACGTTCCCTTAAAGGAACCCCTTCTAAGTCGAATGGGCTGGTTCCAGGCCTTCGAGCAGGGCCTGGGAAGGACCTCATGTGTGTGAAGGTTCCTTCTTGGGCGATAGCTTGGGCTATGACCGTAGGGAGCGCTGTCACTGACAGCCTAATGTGACCAGAAGGGGAGTGGTTCAGGCATCTCAGTAGAATTTGCTTGTCTTGACAGTTGTCACTGCCAGTGGGCATGCACTCCCGTCGGCATGGCGGCATTGGTATATCGTTCCCCGTAGCGTCAAGCTGACGCAGCGCGAGTTCCCTTTCGAAAGGGAACGTCTCAGGTTACGAATGTAACCATTGTTCCCTGAGAACAGGGAACGAGACGCTGCGTCGCTGTGCCATGCCGCAGGGCCTGCCTGCCGAAAACAGTCCCTTCAGACGATTAGATACTGTCATGTTGGCAAGGCGCCCTTATATACTTCCTGGTCGCGCCTTGATGACATCATAGGCTGTTGCCGGTCAATAGGATTGACGTTTTTCGATAGTAATTTCAGGCACCTGTCACGCCGGAGGCGTTCCCCGTAGCGTCAAGCTGACGCAGCGTCTCGTTCCCTGTTCTCAGGGAACAATGGTTACATTCGTAACCTGAGACGTTTATTAGTTGAAATTGATCTGATTGACTTTGCAACCTGAGACAAGCCAATAATGAACTCGCAGATCAATTAGCTTTTTGTTGCAGAGCCTTGTGAATTTAAAAGACCAAAACAAACCATAATAAACACTTCCAACACAAAAGGTAAGATATACGGTATATACAGTGTCGGGAGCATGGGCATCGGAAGCAAAAAAAATGTGGGTGGGTCCTCAGAATTTCTTTTACTGGAGTAGATGCCAATAAGTACAAATATACCACTTTGCTTGCTAAGCGAATAGTTCGGAAAGACAAAATTACGGGAATCGCCATATTATTGAGAGCGGCAGTAGTGTAGGGGTAAGATGCACAGTATCTAGTTTTGACACAAGTCGACCCGCGGTTCGAATCCGCCTTTCGCCGAGTTCAATCTTCTCCCTTTTCCCATCACATATCAGATCGGAATGGCATTTATTTTCAATAAAAATGACGAAAATATTAGAAAAGTGTAAATAAAGCGTCTAACATGTTTAATAATAAGTGTTTATCGATTAGGGGTAGGTAAACAGACATGTGCTGAATGTTAGAGACGATAAAAGTGAGTGGGTCCAATATCATTGATCGTAAAAAGTGGGTGGGTCTTGTCCCACCCACAAACAATGGTTCCGACGCCCATGGTCGGGAGTATTGAGTTATGTAATCAGATTACTTTTTTCAAGTAACTAGTAATGTATTAAAATTTTGTAATATATCTTTTAAATTTACAACAAAATATGCAAGTTACTTTTTCAAATAAGTAACACAGATTACTTTGTTTTCCCATGTAGGGTTGACAGCTCTCCTATCCTCATGTTAAGAATCGTGGGTAAGTGTAGAGGAATTGTGTGTAAACATGATGGTTATTGTAGTGAACATTTACTCATTTCACTTGCACAAAAACAGAATGTGTTCTCAAAATGATAAAAAACTGTTAAAATGCGAACTCAGAATATTATGCAAATCTGCAATAATTACACATAATTACTAATCAATTACACAAATATACTTTATGCACTTAATCTCACTTTATTAACCAGTGTTTTTGCTGCTGACCTTCAATGATGCAATTCAAATATACAAATAAGCAAAAATGACTAGTTAAACATCACATTTTGATGTTTTCTTGCTTTAATAAATAATATTCTTTAAATTGAATTTTACTTAAGTTTTAATGTGTTGTGAGGTTGAATTGTAAATGGATGTTGTTTGGATTGACATTGCACTATACAAACAAAATTGACAATGTTTGGCAACAAGTGTTACTTTTCTGCAGTTTGCCATTTTGGGCAAAAAAAAGAAAATGTTTGTCTGAAAAGTTTTCTTGTTAAGGGTTGGATTTGCATGCCCTGTGTGAGATATTATCAGTCGTTTTACCAGTCACTTCCTGTTTAAGTGACAAACTGCACTACTTGTGGTTGTTTTATGAGATGTAACGTACGTTTTATACTTGTGATAGAATTGTGCTGACCTGTTCATTCAAACGTTCAACCCAGTGCTATATGGAAAAGTTAACGTACAGACTTTATATATATATACACATACATACACCGATCAAGCATAACATTAGTATATTACCTATCCCTATTTATATTTAATATAACCTAATATTGTGTTTGTCCCCCTTTTACTGCCAAAACAGCCCTGACCCATCGAGGCATCCACTAGACCCCTGAAGGTGTGCTGTGGTATCTGGCACCAAGATGTTAGCAGCAGATCCTTTAAGTCCTTTAAGTTGCGAGATGGATCCATGGATCTGACTTGTTTGTTCAGCCCATCCCACAGATGCTCGATTGGATTGAGATCTGGGGAATTTGGAGGCCAAGTCTCAAACTCGTTGTTGTGCTCCTCAAACCATTCCTGAACCATTTTTGCATTGTGGTAGGGGTCATTATCCTACTGAAAGAGGCCACAGCCACCAGGGAATACCATTTCCATGAAAGGGTATACATGGTCTGCAACAATGCTTAGGTAGGTGGTACGTGTCAAAGTAACATCCACATGGATGGCAGGACCCACTGCTAGCCCTTTTGGTGGGGGGCAAGAGTCTGCATGGGCACCCTGACTGGTCTGCAGCTATGCAGCCCCATATGCAAGAAACTGCGATGTACTGTGTATTCTGAGACCTTTCTATCAGAACCAGCATTAACTTCTTGAGCAATCTGAGGTACAGTAGCTCGTCTGTTTGATCGGACCACATGGGCCAGCCTTCGCTACCCATGTGCATCAGTGAGCCTTGGCCGCCCACGACCCTGTCGTCGGTTCACCACTGTTCTTTCCTTGGACCACTTTTGACCACAAGAGTTTTGGAGATGCTCTGACCGTTGTCTAGCCATCACAATTTGGCCCTTGTCAAACTCGTCCTTATGTACAATCCTTACACTTGTTTGATTTTTTTCTGCTTCTAACACATCAACATTGAGGACAAAATGTTGTGCCGTGGTATTGGTAATAGTGTTATTCACTTCACCTGTCAATGGTCATAATGCTATGCTTGATCAGTGTATATACTGTATATATGTATATATGTCCCACTGTCTGATATATATATATATATATATACCCTGACTGGTGTGTGTGCACTGAATGAATTGCTCCAACACAAGAATATGTAACTTTTTTGTAGTTCTTAATTGAGTTTCTGCACATTGTGATTCATGTGAAAATGTATGCTTTGTATGAAAAATGTAAGTATGAAGCTCTATCCCTGAAATCAAAACATACAAATGAGACTGTAGGAATACAAATATGCAACAAAGCAAAAGAGCTACAGGAACAGATAGTATGGTCACAGCTCAGTCGAGGGCTGGTGTGGCTCTTACCTTCCGGCATGTCTGTGAGCTCGTTGAGGGGGGGCACCGTCTCCAGTGTGTTGGCATACGTCTTTGCAGCTAGTCTTTGTGCGTGCCGAGCCTCAATCTCTTTTTTCGTTCGTGGAATTCGGCATTTGAAGATGCAGCAAAGCGTTATTACTGTGAAATGAGGAAGAGAGCTTTGACATATTTTGAAAGTCCTTCACAACAGGCAGCGTCTAAAATCTCTTTGTTCTGTAAATGCTACTTTGCTCTGGGGAAATTTAATTAAATCATTTACTGTGATTCACAACGTGTAAATAATTAAATGTTTATTTTGACATCCATTATGTGAATTCTGAATGCAAATACATGCATAGCTTGCCATTTTAAAGAGGTCACCCACAAATAAAAACTCTTTCATCATTTTCTCACCCTCATGCCAATTAAAACACATAACCTATTTCTTCTGTGGAATACAAGAGGAGGAATTTTTAATAATATACTGGTTGGCCTTTTCCATGCAGTTACAATGAATGGAGACTGGAGCTTTCGAGCTACAAAAAAGACACAAAATGCATCATTAAGGTATCAAAAACTAGTCTATAAAACGTGTTAGTACTTGCTGTATTCTTTTTTGTTACTTTGGAGCTTGACAGCTCCAGTCCTTGAAAAGAATGGCTAAAACATGTCATATTGGATGCACTATTGCTTTAAACACTTTTAGACACTTACTAATTGCTAGGATGAACATGGAGAAAATGCCAACAACCTGCCATAATCGAAGACCCCAAAACACCACTGTTTCTGAGGTGACCGGGTCTGGCTTTTTAGGAGGGTCTGTTGGCAGGAGCTGTAGGGAAGACAGAGGGAAAAAATTAGATATTTTTCCCACATCTCTCCAGGTAATTGCACCACCCAAATGGAGGAAATGGCAACAATAGCAGTGATTAAGAACTGCACTTTCGCATGGTGATCACAGTGTCAAGAAGAGAGGCACAAACACTTGCAGTGCATTTTTAGACAAACAGAACGGGGAAAGTGGAAGCAAGTGGCAGTCTGTAAAAAATAAATAAAAGAGAGAGAGAGTGTCACAATTCACCAGTGAGAGTGCCCCTGATTACCACCTGAGGGCACTCCACCCTGGACTGTCACTCCATCCCAAACTACATTACCCAATATCCTTTGCCCGGACTCATCATCGCTCATTGTTTGCACCTGTGTCTCATTACCTCATTACCCCAGCCTATATAAACCATGTTCACACTGTCATTCACTGTGAATTTGTATCACTGCATTTCTGAGCGTTTCCCTGGTTTCTTGTTTCTTGGTTTACCTGTGGATTACCCCTTTGCCTGTCTCTCTTGTCTTGTTTGCCTTATTGGACTGATTACATGTTATGACCTCTTGCTAGGGATGAGGAAATGAAGCCTCATGAAGCAGTGAGGCTTTCCCCTGACTGTTCCGGGAAAAGTTTTGAAGCTTCAAGAGTGTCGAGAACAGCGCCATCTGATGTTTATTTAAAATAAAGCAGCCAGAAGCATGTGGAAGAAGCTCTGTCAGATGAAGCAACCACAACACACTTCCATCGTTTGAATGTTATGTGTACAAATAAAAGCCTTACACCTTTGTGTTTAATTTGTCCATTAAATAAATTAATTTACTTATTAAAGTGTGACAATAAAATAGGCTATAATATGAGCTTATATGATTCAATAAGATCTAATATACTCTCTCTCGCTCTCTCGCTCTCTCGCTCTCTCGCTCTCTCGCTCTCTCTCGCTCTCTCGCTCTCTCGCTCTCTCTCTCTCTCTCTCACACTCTCTCACACTCTCTCACACTCACACTCACACTCACACTCACACTCACACATAGTGAATAAGGACATTGTGTGATAGGATCATTAAATGTGCTAATGACACTTGGCAGTGATAGTGCTTGTGCAACTGTAGGAATAACAGAAAAGTGATAAAGTTTTTAATTATTTTTATTAAGGAAAAAAAAACTGTTTCACAGTGTTGGGGCTGAGTCGATTTCTTATCTTAGACAGATAGTGGAATTCTTTCTTTTTTTTGCCTGTTGCCGTTGCTCTAAATACAAACCCTTCACCAAACACCAACACCCTATCCCCTAATCCCACCCTAACCCTAAATTACCTAGAAAACAACCAAAATAAAAAAGACACAACAACAAAAACAATACATTTTGGTTATCTAAATGCAATTCAAAGTACAGCACTCTCCTCACAAACCCATCAACCAGACTGACTGAGCCAACAAGGACTCTGGGGTTCGAACCTTCTGACACGCAAAGTGAAACGTGCACGGAAAGTGAGGCTTCATTTGTTATCGATCACGTGACTCTGGGAAACCAATACACACCCCGAAAAGGAGCTTCACTAGAAATTGTCTCGCATGCGCGATACGCGCATCGAAGCTTCAGTGTCATACGTAGCATCACTACCTCTTGCCTGTTTGATGACTAGGAGTGTGGATTACCCTTTAATAAAGCTGCATTTGGATCTTCTACCTTCTGTCTCAGAGCAGTACGTTACAGAACACTTCGCACTATTATGGATCCAGCAGTTGAACTCATCCGTTTGAAGCAAGGTAATAGATCACTCGAGGACCACACCCAAGATTTCCTGGACCTGGCTTATTTAATGGACTTTCCTGATTTTGCCCTTATTGACTTTTATTGTTATGGACTCAATGATCGCTACCAGTCCAAACTCATCAGGGATGGTCCTCGAAGATCACTGGTTGAGTTTTTGGACTATGCACTGTTTTTAAGAGGGTCCTCCTACATTGTTGGGGAAGTAGAGGAGGAAGTTTCCCCTAAATATTTTTTGGGAGGGGGCACCGTGCATCAAGCTCCAAAGCCCGTGGAGCTTGGCCCATCACAGTGTTCACCATGTCCAGTGCTAATTATCGATAGTCCAATGGTTTCAGCACCTTCCTGTCCAGAGACCGCTCCAGCCTCAGACCTGCGTCCAGAGACGGCTCCAGCCTCAGACCAGCGTCCAGAGACTGCTCCAGCCTCAGACCTGCGCCCAGAGACGGCTCCATCCTCAGACCTGTGTCCAGAGACGGCTCCAGCCTCAGACCTGCGTCCAGAGACGGCTCCAGCCACAGACCTGCGTCCAGAGACGGCTCCAGCCACAGACCTGCGTCCAGAGACGGCTCCAGCCACAGACCTGCGTCCAGAGACGGCTTCAGCCACAGGCCTGCGTCCAGAGACGGCTCCAGCCACAGACCAGCGTCCAGAGACGACTCCAGCCACAGACCAGCGTCCAGAGACGGATCCAGCTACAGACCAGCGTCCAGAGACGGCTCCAGCCACAGACCAGCGTCCAGAGACGGCTCCAGCCACAGACCAGCGTCCAGAGATGGCTCCGCCTCCTGTCATGAGCCCAGAGAGGGCTCCGCCTCCTGTCACAAGCCCAGAGAGGGCTCCGCCTCCTGTCACAAGTCCAAAATGGTCTCCAACCGGGCCACCTGCTCTGCCCGCGCCGCCCAGTCGCCTTGCTCTGCCCGCTCCACCATGGGGGTCTCCAAGACCGTCTGCACAGCTGTGGTGGTCGTCTGCTCCACCGTGGGGTTCTCCAAGACCGTCTGCGCTGCGGTGGTCGTCTGCTCCACTGTAGGGGTCTCCAAGATCATCTTCGCTCCTGTGGTGGTCGTCTGCTCCACCCTGGCCGCCTGCCTGGCCTGCTCCTCCCTGGCCACCCACGCCACCCTGGTCATCTGTCTGGTCTGCGCCACTCTGGTCATCTCTCCAGCCAGCTCCTTCCTGGACTTCTGCTCTGCCTCAGTCTCTAGGCCCTCTTCCGCTCCACGGGCCTGGCCCTCCATCCCGCCCCCGGTTCGACCTCTGCTCCACCTCCCTCCTGGACAATTTTAGGAGCGTCTGGAAGCCGGTCCTTTGAGGGGGGCTATGTCACAATTCACCAGTGAGAGTGCCCCTGATTACCACCTGAGGGCACTCCACCCCGGACTGTCACTCCATCCCAAACTACATTACCCAATATCCTTTGCCCGGACTCATCATCACTCATTGTTTGCACCTGTGTCTCATTACCTCATTACCCCAGCCTATATAAACCATGTTCACTCTGTCATTCACTGCAAAGTCTTGTAAGTTGTATCACTGCATTTCTGAGCATTTCCCTGGTTTCTTGTCTCTTGGTTTTGGATTACTTGCCTGTTCCGTGGATTACCCTTTTGGCTGTCTCTTGTCTTGTTCGCCTTATTGGACTGATTACATGTTATGACCTCTTGCCTGTTTGATGACTACGAGTGTGGATTACCCTTTAATAAAGCTACATTTGGGTCTTCTACCTTCTGTCTCAGAGCAGTACGTTACAGAGAGATTCTAAGCTAGCATCATTTGAAGGATCTATTTCAGTAGCAACCCTGAGTGTGTATTTTAAAATCCTTTTTTTTTAAATCATATTTAATATCACCTATTATGTTTATTGCTCTTGTAATGCTTGCTATTTTTGTTTAAACTTATAATTGTGGGGTTGTGTGGAATAATTGTCTTCTCAAATAAGAGATTTATATTTCACAGTTTTATTTTATTGTAAAGCAGTTTAATTCCTCTGTCAAACTCTTGGGCTGATAGAAGATCTTTAGTTAATGCAGTTTTGGATCCTAGACTAAATACAGTGTTACTGTTTTTTGATACCAAACAAAGCAGATATTATAAATATGGGATGGGGTTCTGATGGGAAACTACTAAGAGACTGGATCCAACATTCAGTCTAACAATTTGCATTCAAAAGACAATTTAATATATGTATACTTCTGCTTCTGCAATGTAGTATTGTTCTGAATTGTTCCCTATCTCCTATATAGTGCACTGTCTGATCGTTCCCTACCCCCTATATAGTGCACTGTTTGAATCGTCCCTTATCCTCTAGTGCACTGTGTGCCATTTACCATGTAGAAAACATTAAATGTGTGAACAAGTGACCAATTTCAGCCGCAGCTTCAGCGTCTGTTTATAATGTAGGGGCTTCAGATTCTAGAGAGCATTTGATTGGACAGAAAATCTGATAAGACGCTGAAGTACAGAGTGATGTCATCAAAATCATTGATCCTTATTGGCGGTATAAGTTTTGAATGCTTATATCTTCTAAATGTGAATTTTGTCAGTAAATGTGATAACAGTAAGGTAAAGCTAACATATTCATACTAAAAGCTAAAAAGATATATCAATACATTTTGTTTTCATGGGGACTTTAATGTGTAATGTGTCCTTGATAAATGTCAAGCAGGATTATTATAGTTAACTGAAACTAAAATTAAAGGTGCCCTAGAATGAAAAATTGAATTAACCTTGCCATAGTTAAATAACATGAGTTCAGTAAATCACATATAGTGAGTCTCAAACACCATTGCCTCCTCCTTCATATGTAAATCTTGTTTGTGAAAAACACCACGGAAAAATAGGCGAATCTCAACATAACACCAACAGTGATGCAATCATCGGGATCATTAATATGTACGCCCCCCAACATTTACATAAACAAGCACATGTTCACTATCTGGCGAAACTGCGCAGCCGAATCATCTCTGCAGGTAAACAAGCGTCACACGAGGATAGCGAACATGGCAGATCATGGACACCAATGTTATGTTCCAGGCTGTGCAGGGGATGTGAAGATGTTTCATACTCTTCCCACAGATAAAACATGTCAATAGGCATGGTTGATGTTTATTTATAATCGGATACCGCAACAATTTAATTCAAAGTAGTTAGTTTGCTCAGCCCATTTCATCACGGACAGTTTTTCAAACCTGGGACAATATCAAGCAGGCTTTGCTCAGCGTCTGACACTGAAGAAAGGGGCAATTCCAACCATATTCCTGCGAGCAGTAAGTGATTTTATCCACTTCTTGACTGTCTAAACCATTTCTGATTAAATTGAAAGTTTCTTAGAGAGACAACATTAACTATAATATTCCTGTTGTTGTCTATATCCAACGCAAGATGCTATACAGTAAAAATAGGATAATCCAAGTAGCTTACATAACTAAATAGTATGTCTAATGACAAAGGTTAATATTATTTCATGCCAGTGTTGTCATAAATTACAAAATGCAACCATAGATACGTAACATACTATGTTAGTTTAGTTTCTTACACATAGCTCACACGATCCTTCTAGATAACGTCACCACCTCCACCATTTAAGTTGAAACGATAGTAATTTGATATTTATGTATTTCTACTTTTGACAACTGAAGTATTTTAAATCAGTACTCTACTGTCAAACTCAAACGTTACTGTACAAACAACACATTTAAGCGCTACCCAGTTCAGTTTGTGATTCAAAGTGAAGAAGCTATCATTGTAAAATCATACAGGGACAAATTACAATAATTAAAATGTTTTTACAATGCTAAAAAAGTTTTGACTGCTGATGTGTATATGTAATGCTATATGCTAGTTATCGTTTAGGCTGAAGTTCTGGTACGGACGTAATGATTTTGCAGATTCCTAATTAAAATAAAGACTTAACTTACCATTCAGAAGCGTCCATTTCCAATCTCAAAACATGTTGTTGTTCTTCAAAATCTGCATCTTCATCAGAAACAGGCTCAAACATATAAGGTTGAATGTCTAATCTCTCCATCGTCAAGACGATCAGTAAAGTTGTTCCTGTTATCATTGAGCCGCAGTGAAACAGCCAATCAGACCAGAACTCTGCATTAATATTCACGACCCTTCCAAATAAGGCAAAAACAGACCATTTCATCCTAGGGAAGATTTCTAGAGATGTAAATGGACCTGTAAAACCGTATCTGGACAATTATTGACCTTAAATAAGCCATATACCCTCTATGTAGATACCAGAGAACAATTTAAAATGTTGTTTCAAATCATTCTAGGGCACCTTTAAAACTAAAATGATAATGAAAATGTTATATATATATATATATATATATATATATATATATATATATATATATATATATATATATATATATATATATATATATATATATATATATATATATATACCCTCTGGTGCCTCTGCACCTGCAGGGTACACACATCATGAACTACATCGACGATTCTGGCTCAGTCGCATCAGCTGGCGGTTCGGCATCGAGATGTTGTTCTCGCCCACATGAAAGAGTTGGGGTCACGTGGTTTGGGACTCAATGTTGATGCAGGCATGCCTCTCACCAGCACGCATAGAGTCCGTCCTGTCGGATGTGAAAAGAATAAAGCTAGGCCAGTTACTCACTGTGAAACAGTTTCAGAGACTGTTTGGTCTGATGGCAGCCGCGTCCAACGTGATACCATTTGGCCTGTTGTGCATAAGACTCTTGCAGTGGTGGCTCAGGACCAAAGGGGCAACCCCTTTCACGTGATCAGGGTCACAGCGCACTGCTTACGTGCCCTAGTTATGTGGAAGAAGCCTTGGTTCTTGTCCCAGGATCCTGTGCCGGGAGCTCCTTGTCGTCGTGTAACACTAATAACGGATGATTCCCTCACGGGCTGGAGAGCGTTCATGGATGGTAGGGGATAACGATATTCAAACCGAACCGAAAAACCGTGATACACCACCCACGGTTCAAACCGTGATCCTCTTATGTCGAAGCAAACATGCCCCGCCCCCTGCTG
This sequence comes from Romanogobio albipinnatus, assembly GCA_023566225.1. Lineage (NCBI taxonomy): Eukaryota > Metazoa > Chordata > Actinopteri > Cypriniformes > Gobionidae > Romanogobio > Romanogobio albipinnatus. Next base: position 37,766,238 of record CM042244.1, on the reverse strand, counting down.
CCCCAGCCCAGCTCTCACTTCACCTTATGCCACAACATTTTTTTATTCCTTGATATTTGATTAAATAATAATTAGTACACGTTTAACAACTAACAAGAGCTGTATATTTTTTACTAAATATTATTAACTAAATATATTAACTAAGTGCATGTCACGTGACTTGGGTGATCGCTCAAGCTCAGTGCCACCGCTCCCACCACGCGCTGCGCATAGGGCACCAAGTGCTGAGGGGGCACCACAAGAAGACCCATTGTTCTGAGTGGGTCACAGAGTGCCTGAGAAAAACGCATTGTCCCGATTCAGTATCTGCGGTCAGATGATATGTAAGGCTATATGTCTCTTCCACCTTAGAAAACCGAACTTTCATGTCCTGTCAGCCGTTATACTGTGCTCGTAGTCGTAGCGCACACACTTCAACTGCATGCGCAAACGCAGCAGAGCGCGCTGTATATCACTTCATATATTAAGAGCAAGAGAAACTACGATCATGCAATGTAATAAAAGCCAATAAATCATGTAACAGGTACTCTGTGTGTTAGCTGGGAAGGATTTGCACGCATTCTGTGCTAATCAGGAGCAGTCATATGATTCTTTAACAGTTCATGTTGTGTATTTGTCATGGTAACTATTGTTTCCATAACCCCAAAAAGCCACTTTATTTTCACTTTGTTATTTTGTAAATACATTATTTTGTAAATAAATTATAAATGATTTTGTAAATTTAAATTAATGTGGTGGTTACTTTGTGTTACAAAAACTGCTATTTAATAGCTTTAATTTATAGGCCTATTTATTAATCATCGGCATTAGTCATATTCATACAATTTAAAAAATAAAAATAATAAAAATATTATGCATTTGGCAGACGCTTTTATCCAAAGCGACTTACAGTGCCCTTATTACAGGGACAATCCCCCTGGAGCAACATGGAGTAAAGTGCCTTGCTCAAAGGCACACTGGTGGTGACCACTGGGATCGAACCAGCAACCTTCTGCGTGTCAGTTCCATGGTTTAACCCACTGGACCACCATCTCACACTCATTTATGTGTTTAAGTAGGCTAAAGTGGGACATTACTTGTGTGTGGTCATTTATTTTTGTGGAATAAATGTGCTTGGTTTTTTTTTGTTGTTTTTTTTAACTAGTCTTGACTAGTCTACAGTGGAGGCATTAATTAATTTTTGTTTACTTATGTTTGCTAACTGCTCTAAAGAAAATGTGAAGCCAATGTATAAAGTTAATAAGTTAAATTATTGATGTTGTTATTATTAGGTTAAAAGTGAATCTAGCGTTATTATTGCTGGTGCCCTGCCATGAACCCTGACCCACAGCAAACAGACCCGAACTGAACCGTGGCTCCAAAACCGTGATGTGAACCGAACCGTGGCATTGGTGTATCGTTACACCCCTAATGGGCACCAGATTCAGGGAGCAGACATCTTGTCGAGGCAGGGGCTGAGGCCCGGGGAAGGGAGACTCCACCCCGAGGTGGTGGAGCTCATATGGAGTTGCAGACGTGGCTGTGTTGCGTCTGTACATGGTTTCCCTGATTGTTCTACTCCCAGGAGTTCTGGAGAACAGAGTTATGGAAGTGTGGGTTTGGCCTCTGAGGGGGCACAACTCATAGACTCAGGTCTCTCAACTGAAGTTGTTGAGGCCACTCTCACTCTAGAGCTCCCTGTGCAGGAAACAAACTGGTTTCCTCCGTGGTGCGTTGGAGCAGGAGGAGTATGGTGGCTATGAATATGTAGCCTTCCGCACACACTTGTCGGGTTTGCAACCTAGTTTGGGCTTCACCCCTGGGTCCCTGGTGTTTCTGTATTTGTTGTGCTCGTCTGATTTCACACAAGACAGTCACTAGTCACTATGGTGGCATTGGTATATTCATTCCCAGAGCGTCAATATCGACACAACGCGAGTTGCCTTGAAAGGGAACACCTCGGTTACGACTGTAACTTTGGTTCATTGAAGAAGGAAAGAGACGCTGCGTCGCTCTGCCATACTTCCGGCGTGCCGAGATCGACTTGCTTTGACCTATCAAAAGCTGACTATGTTTGATCTGGGTGCGCTTTATAGCTTCCTGCCATGACGTCACCCGCCTATATGCCATTGGACTGATTTCACAAGTGCAATTTCACGACAAGTCAATATCGACGCATTGTCCTCTTCAGGGAACGAGGGTTACATACGTAACCGAGACTTTCAGTCAGTACACTACGAGTTACGTCAGTTATCCACCCAAGGGGGGAACCATGCACATGGAGACACCTAGCCTAACACGAGGGATGACCAAGCGGGCATTGTGTCGGCATCAACAGTGCTGGGGGAACTCTGGGCTTACTGAGAAACTCACCTGAGTAAATATGCGCATGCATCCAGTCCGTGGAGTGGAATGGTGCAGCAAGTGATGACACCTGAGCCTGTCCAGTTACAGGCTACTTGGAGCGAGTACATGGGAGGACACTGGCTCCACTCGGAGATTATAGAATCTTGCAAATGTGTTGGGTGTCGCCAAGCCAGCAGCTCTACAAATGTCTGTTAGCGAGGCGTCATGCACTAAAGCCCAAGAGGAGGCCTTAACCCATAGGGGGCATGGCATGCCCCGAACCTGATATGCCAGGACAATGGTGTCCACTATCCAGTAGGGATGAAACGATTACCGGTTTCACGATAAACCACGATAAAATTTAGTGACGGTTAGTAATATCGTATAAAATTTTATTATCATTAAAACCGCGTGTGATTATCACGGTTGTGAAAACTCGCGGTAAATCTTGTCCAGTCAGCGTCAGTCTGGCGCACCGCTGTTTTCTGAATGAGGAGAAATGGCAGAAAGCAGTGACAGCACTCGGGGGATTGTTCTGCCTTCTAAAAGGACCAAATCTGAGGCGTGGTCATATTTTGGCTTTTACAAAAGTCCTGAGGGAAACTTAATCTAAGATGGTCACCCTGTCTGCAAACATGCCAGAAGAAAGTCGCTGTAATAGGGAAAACACTTCAAAACTACGAACGCAAGGCAAGTGGACTTTGACCTCAATACCAAACCTACGTCTGGGAAATAATAACGTGAAGCGAACGAACAAATTCAGACAAGACTAGGGTGACATTTAAGGGATAATAATCAGGGTTTGACATTAACAACCGCCATTTGCGGGTGTAACGTTATTTCGGCTGCACACTAGCCACTCTGGCTTTTGAACTTATAATAGTCTTCTCAAAAGCCATCGGTAATCGCGTTGCGCATACTTACACGTGCTTCTATTGAGTTTATGAATGCAATATCTCATAATCAGAGGCGTTCAGATTAGCGGAGTTTTGTTCAGAGCGCGCGCCGCTCTCACACGCTGAAATCTGCACTCGAAGCAGAGATAAACGTGCGATGCACGCAGGAGATTCACTCATCATACAGTGGTTGACTGTTTTTGTTCTATTTCAGCAGCGAAAATGGTTTAAAAAAAACACAGCAGAACCACAGCGCATCTGATATGATGGCATAACGCAGGCGAATTTAGGGACCGTCTCTAAAGTTACACACAACATTGGTAACGTTATACACGTTTCAAACTTCAATAGCATTTGAAGAGAATGACAGTCATAAAAAGACTGTAAAGTGTTCATCTAGGTGTCAGGTATGATGCGCACATTTTGATATTTAATAAAATAACCTGTCAAATCATATGGAAATATGGATATGCATTATTTCACTAGGATACTGTTTGGGCTCTAACACAAAATATGCTAGATTTAAATGTGTCTGATAGAACACTGATGAGAATATTGCTTGGGAATATATTTACAGTGATAATATTAGAGATTATATTTACGACAAATGATTATTATTTATGCGTTGCTATTGATGACGGCCATTAAGGAAGGAAATCCCACAGAATCTGGCTTAAAAAAGTGCTTAGAGCTGCTTTAGTTATTTGTTGTTTGTTGAATTTCAAATATAAAACTTGTTGAAATGTTTTAAGTGTGTGCATCTGTTCTTTTTGAACACTTTCATTTCGTTTGAACAAAACCGTGATAATATTGATAACCGTGATAATTTGGGTCACTATAATCGTGATGTTAAATTTCCATACCGTTTCATCCCTACTATCCAGTGAGACAATCTCTGCTTGGAGAGAACCTTTCCTTTCTGCTGCCCTCCGTAAAAGACAAAGAGCTGGTCTGAGGTCCTGAAACACTGCGTCTGGTCTACATAAGCGCGTATGGCGCATACTAGACAGAGCAGTGCCAAGGCTGGGTCTGCCTCCTCCAAAGGCACAGCTTGCAGGTTCACCACCTGATCTCTGAAAGGAGTGGTGGGAACCTTGGGCACATATCCAGGCCAGGGTCTCAAGATCATGTGAGAGTTAGCCGGCCTGAATTCCTGGCACGCTTCACTTCCTGCTTCGCTACTGTTCGGACGCTCTTGCTTACTGCTCCGTACTTTGCTCTATCGCTTCTATATTTTATCTCATAATTTCAACTTCAGCAAATCAGCACAGTGCTCAAACGACAAAGCTTGACTCCAATGATAAAATTAGAAACTCTGGTGACTGGATTACTAAACAAAAAGCGTAATATTTCAACCGACCAGCCTCCCACTGCCTTCAGCTTACATTCCGGAGAAGGGAAAACACAGCTGCCTACATTCAAAAGGATAAGAAAATCCCTCTTCTAGAATCTACTTGCTGCACATACTGCCACAGACTTGTGGGTGAATGTGGGTGAGGAATCCCCAAATGTGATGAATGTGACCGAACACAGATTGAATCAGCCCGTAGCTAACACTGTTCATCAGTGGACCACTTCCAGCAAGAGGAACAAATAGGTTCTCATGGCTACTTGGGCTTAATACATGCTGGCAAAAAACCTGCAACATGAAGGGAGTGAACTTTATCGACAACTTTAATCTCTTCTGGAGTCAGAGACAACTGTTTACATCAAATGGCCTCCACCCAAACAAACTCGGTGCAAGAGTGTTAAAGGACAATATTTATTTTTCGCTTCATCATCCTTTAGCTGTGTGTGCTAACCCACTCAACCTGGATGGCACACACACACCAGTAAAGAGTATGGACGATCACAGGACTTCATTTCAGCATCTGAATGGACATGCAGTTGATACACCCCACAAGGACAATGATAACCCCACGCAGCCACAACAACCACTTCTCATGGACACACTCATGGAGCCCCGCCCTCAAAGCTCACCACAGACAGACTGTGACGGATTAGAACTGCTCCAAGTGACACAGATCGAGGCACTAAACAGCAACATCTCAGCCCAGACTTTGGAGGCACTGGTAAAAATGGGGACCATCGGGGGTCAAACTGGTGAACTTTTACACCTTATGTGTGGTCTGAGCAATAAGCTGGAAGAAATGTCTAAGTCACTCCATGAACCGGACAATAACATATTGCAGCTTCCGGTAACACCAGAGCAACAGCCCCCCTCACCAGACATGTTATTCCTCTCTACAGTATCCCCGCTTTTGAGCTTCTCAGAGAAAATGGATTTTGTTTATACTGGAACCAGACAATCACACTCGATTGCTGCGAGCCCCCAGACATCAACCAAAGAGCATCAAGCCCCACAACCACCAAAAACTGTGGGCCCAGCTCGCTCTGCCCCTCCTCCTGTGAGATTTCTTCGGTCACAACGCCAGGGCACACACCCTCCTCCATCTGCACCAAAAACAACTGATACCAGCTCTCAGTGATGTATTATGGGTCCTCGCTACGTTAACATCAACTTTATCAAATGTTTACAAAACAAGCAGGAACCCAGTGTGCCTGTCTCTTTCTCTATTTCTGTTCTGTTACGTGATAGAAAGTCTAAGGCCTTCTCAGGCCGTATGGCAAACCCATCTAATCTGCTGCCTGTTACTTGTCTAACTAATATTTCTGTGGGGGGAAAAAATCAAATGAATACTGTTAAGTTAGCACTTTTAAACATCCGTTCACTTAAAAACAAATCATTTCTAGTCAACGACTTAATAACCACAAACAACCTAGATTTTTTGCTTCTAAATGAAATATGGCTAGAAGACAGCTGCAGTGCAACAGTCCTCAATGAAATAGCCCCTCCTAACTTTACTTTTTATGAGTGTGTGCAGAGCAGTCAGGAGGGGTGGGGGTGTGTCTGCTCTATTTAAAGATATCTATCAATGTAAGCAAGTATCATTTGGTGACTATTTGTCTCTAGAATATATGGGCATTGTGCTAAAAGGTGCTCCACGCATCCTGCTTATCATTATTTATAGGCCTCCAAAATATTCTCCGGCCTTTATTGAGGACTTTACAGAGCTGTTATCAGCAATCTCATCTGAGTATGACTGTTTTGCTATTGCTGGGGATTTTAACATTCACATTGACAATGCTGAATCCAGTACAACAAAAGATCTCATGACTGTTCTTGACACTTTTGATTTGACACAACATGTACAGTACACGGACCCACACATGATCGTGGACACACTCTAGATTTACTTATCAGTAAGGGGCTAAACATTTCATCGATAGTTATTAAGGATGTGGCACTGTCTGATCATTTCTGTATTTTCTTTGATATATCAATCTCTCCTGCCATTGAAACTATATCTGTCTCTGTCAAAAAGAGATGCTTAAATGAGAACACTAGTGTGCTGTTTATGAAGGCTATATCTCTAACACCAAGTATATCTGCAGATTTCTGTTGATTTTCTCCTTGACTCTTTTTACTCAAAGGTTAAGAGTGTAATTGATGATATTGCTCCTGTGAAAGTCAGAAAAAAGAGTGGCAAACGATACTCGGTTACTTAACGTAACCTCGGTTCTCTCTAGAAGAGGGAACGAGTATTGCGTAAGTTCCTTACGCTACGGGAAAGTATTCTTTCTTCGAGATTTCTGAAAAACCCAAAATTATCCTTAATTTTGTAACATTGTCAACGCAGTGCGGCAGCCTGGCAGACCATAGCAGGCTATTCCAGCGTGCTATTGGCTGCTCTGCTGGCAACTGCAGCAGCCTATCGGTGAGCCCGCGTGACGTGGCGACCAATGAGGGCGCTTCGCGCCCACCTGGCTTCATTTGCCTACAGGTGGGGCGTGGCCACGTGTATATAAGCAGGGCTCACGGGCTGCATATTCGGTTTTCGTAGTTCTGAAGCGTAAAAGCCCGCGGGGCGCACGGCAAGGAACGCAATACTAGTTCCATCTTCTAGAGAGAACCGAGGTTACGTTAAGTAACCGAGAATCGTTCTCTTACGAGAGGTTCTCTCGTATTGCGTGAGTTCCTTACGCTACGGGAACATATTGTCAACGCCGTGCGCGCCTCGCATACAGCATATGTATCCCAGGGAACCGGGGACCATAACACTGCTCGGGCAGGGTGGCCGGTAAGGAAAACGGGCCACCACATATACAGACACTTCATTCGAACTGACGGGTGGTTACGACGGGTGGTTACAACACCCTGTCCCATGAATGAGGGAACGGCACCTGCCGGTCTCCTTCAAATTCACCACACCTTGTCTCATGAATGAGGGAGCGGCAACGCCGGTCGCCTTCAAATTCACAATATCTTGTTATATGAGTGAGGTAACGGCACCGCCGGTCACCTTCAAACTCACAACAGCTCGTCTCGTAAATGAGGGAACGGCACCGCCGGTCTCCTTCAAATTCACAATATCTTGTTATATGAGTGAGGTAACGGCACCGCCGGTCACCTTCAAACTCACAACAGCTTGTCTCGTAAATGAGGGAACAGCACCGCCGGTCTCCTTCAAATTCACATGAGCCTAGTACCGAACTTACTACCAGTATGTGAGCTATGTCTGCGCAGAACCACTGGGCAGAACCAACAGCCCTATTGAACTGATAACACTTTCGCCTGTAAGGCAGGAACTTCCAGATTGTAAAATCTCACGAACGTAGACGGGGAGGCCCAGCCTGCCGCCATACAGATATCGTGGATGGAAATCCCTCTGGCCCAAGCCCACGAAGAGGCCATGCCTCTGGTGGAGTGTGCTCTGACACCTAGCGGGCACTGCAGGTGTTTGGAAGCGTATGCAGTTGCAATCGCGTCCACTATCCACCTGGACAGGGTCTGTTTCGAGGAGGCGAGACCTTTAGTGCGCCCACCAAACGAAACAAATAGCTGCTCAGAACGCCTGAAGGCGGCGGAGCGTGTGACATAAACCCTCAATGCCCTGACAGGGCAGAGGAAATTGCCACCGTCCCCCTCATCGGATGCTGGCAGAGCCGAGAGGGAGATAATCTGCGCCCTGAAGGGAGTGCCGATCGCTTTGGGGACATAACCATGCCTCGGTCTGAGAATGACCTTAGAGTCATTAGGACCGAACTCCATACACGTCGGGCTCACTGAGAGCGCGTGTAGATCCCCCACGCGTTTCACTGAAGCCAGAGCTATCAGAAACGCGGTTTTTAGCGAAAGGAACCTTGGTTCCACAGTCTCGAGCGGTTCAAAGGGATGAGCCTTCAGGGCCTCTAGGACCAAGGCCAGATCCCATATAGGAACCGACGGGGGCCGCGGGGGATTCATCCGTCTGGCTCCTCTGAGGAAACGGATGATGAGCTCGTTCCTTCCTAGCGTGCTACCTAGCGTCGTCTGAGCGAACGCTGCTATAGCCGCCACATACACTTTGAGCGTGGAAGGGGACCTGCCCCATTCCAAAAGCTCTTGGAGGAAGGAGAGCACCCGCTGGACCCCACATTGCTGTGGGTCCAATCCCTTGGAAACACACCACTCAGTGAACACCGACCACTTAGAACTATATAACCGCCTCGTCGAGGGGGCTCTAGAGTGTGAAATCGTGTTCATAACCCCTTCGGGCAGGTCAACGGGTATCCGTTGGTCACCCATACATGCAGAGACCATCGCTCTGGATGGGGATGCCAAACTGACCCTCCTGCTTGAGAGAGAAGGTCTGCTCTCAGCGGAACTGGCCAGGGGGGTGAATGCGACAGCTTCACCAGCTCTGGGTACCAAATCTGGTTCTCCCAGCGCGGTGCTATAAGGAGCACCGGACGGCACGTTTCCCTGATTTTCGCTATGACCTGGGGCAATAGGGAGATCGGCGGGAAAGCATACAGCGGGAGGCTGGGCCAAGTTTGGGACAGCGCATCCTCGCTTTTGGACAGAAACGTCGGGCAGCGGGCGTTCTCTTTTGTTGCAAAGAGGTCGAGCTCCGCTCTGCCGAACAGGCGCCATACCAGCTGGACTGTCTGGGGGTGCAGGGACCATTCTCCTGGGAGAATGAGGCCCCTGGACAGCTTGTCCGGGCCCACATTGAGGTGGCCCGGCACGTGCGCAGCTCTCAGCGAGCGCAGCGAGCTGTGTGCCCACACGAGCAGGCGTTCTGTCAGATTGCCCAGACCTCTGGACCTGACACCGCCCTGCCGGTTCACGTAGGACACCACTGTGGTGTTGTCCGACCGGACTAACACATGGTGTCCTCGTATAAGCGGGAGAAACTGCCTGAGCGCGTTCTCTACTGCTATCATCTCCAAACAGTTTATGTGTAGGAGTTTTTCCTCGCTCGACCAAAGGCCCGAGGCTGATCTGCCCTCGAAAACGGCGCCCCAACCCGTGGTGGAGGCGTCCGTCGAGATGACCTTGCGGTGTGAGATGGCTCCCATCGTCACTCCCCTCTGGTACCAGTCGGCTACTAACCAGGGCTCTAGGGCTGACACGCAGCCCTGAGTCACTCTGATCCTGAAGCCACCGGACGCCCAGGCTCTGTGAGGCACTCGGGCGTTTAACCAGCATTGCAGCGGGCGCATGCGCATTAAGCCCAGCTGGAGCACAGCTGCAGCTGAGGCCATACGTCCCAGCATCCTCTGAAAAAACTTGAGAGGTGCGATTTTGCCCGGCCGGAAGTACGCAGCCATGCGCCGAACTTGGCGCGCGCGATGGGGTGACAGGCGGGCTGACATTGCCACAGTGTCCAGATTCAAACCCAGGAATGAGGTTGATTGCGTGGGCACTAATGAGCTCTTGGTCCAATTGACCGTGAGCCCTAGGCTATCCAGATGGCTGAGCAGCATTGCCCTGTGGGCGAGGAGCTCGGCCTCCGACTGCGCCAGGATGAGCCAATCGTCCAGATAGTTCAATACTCGCATCCCTCGATTTCTCAGAGGAGCGAGGGCCGCGTCCATGCACTTCGTAAATGTACGGGGTGCTAGTGACAGGCCGAACGGAAGGACGGTGTATTGATAAGCCTGGCCGTCGAAGGCGAATTGTAAGAATGGCCTGTGACGCGGCGTTATCTTGATTTGAAAATATGCATCTTTCAAATCTAGGGAGATTAGCCAGTCTCTCGGGCGAATATGCGCGAGGACTTGTTTGGTCGTGAGCATCTTGAACGATCTTTTCATAAGAGCTTTGTTCAGACGCCTCAGATCCAGAATCGGTCTGAGCGACCCATCCCTTTTTGGCACGAGAAAATACCGGCTGTAAAAACCTGACTCGCTCATAGAATGGGGAACCGGTTCTATAGCCCCTTTGCACAGCAGCGTGGCTATTTCTGCTCGAAGTAGATGTGCTACTTCCTCGCTCACTCTCGTCTCTGTACGCGCACAGAAGCGCGGAGGGCGGCGAGCGAACTGCAGAGTGTAGCCGTGCTTCACTGTTTTCAGCACCCATTCTGATACACCTGGAATGGCTTCCCACGCTCTCGCGTGCGCCACACGGGATAGAACGGCCTCCGGGCTCGAAACGCCGCGCTTCGCGGGTTTGACGGCCTGTATAGGAGGGGCGGGCGCAGTGCGCGCGCTCTCTGTGCTGTGGGCCAGCCGATCGCTCGCGATGGCTGGCCGCCCTACACACTGCATCTCTGCCGCTTCGAGCGGGGAGTGGCTTGTGTGCGGCCCTACACTCATCGCTCCGGCCACCCTGGGCGGAAAACAAATGGTGTGTGGCGCGGCGCGTGGCGCCTGAGGCATAATGTTCGCGAAAATGTGTGAGCGCGTTTGAGCGGGCACAACTCTTACGCGTGGAACATGACCGTTAAGAGTGGCTGTGTGACAGCGCGTGTGGTGGTTAGTCGTGGACGCAAACAAGCGGACACGTGACCTAACTCTAGCACTCGAGCGGCCGGTGGCCGCTTTATGTGAGTGGGGGACACGGGGTTTATAGTGCTTGTGTGCAGGGGTGAACACAGAAAAGTGGGCACATTTACTGCATTTGAAACACATACGGCGTGAGCCGTGCAACCCGAAATAATGCAACTTTTGTGATTTCTCTGGTTCGCCGTAAAAACGGCGGTTATTGACAGGCGAGAAGGCATTTTTGCCGGCTCGTTGGCTGCGTGAAATCCATCTGCAGCAGCCACAGTGGTGGGGGCTGACAGGAAAGAGAGTTTTGACGGTGGTCCGGCCGCGGCGGGACTTAACCGTCGTTTCTTGCCTCTGGCTAGGAGGACTTTGGAGGCTCGGGCTTCAGCGCGATCCTAGGCCGGGGGCCCCGAGGTGGAGGCGGCTTACCACGGCTGGAAGAGCGCGATCTGGGGCGGCCGCTCGGTCTTCGCTGAGACGAAGGGGGCCGCGCTGGGCGCTGCGCGGAGCTCGTTGCTGGCTGGTCACGAGGACGGCGAGCAGCGGAGCTATTGCTAGCGCCGGGGCGTCGAGGCAGGAAAAGGTTCATGGCCTGCGTCGTTTTCTGCACTTCGGAGAAACGGTCGACGATCCCCTTGACCGCTGGTCCAAAGAGCCCAGACGGGGAGAGCGGGGCATTTAGGAAGGCCGCGCGCTCTGTTTCTCGCATGTCCGCGAGCGTGAGCCAGAGGTGGCGCTCAGCTACCGTGAGGGAGGCCATAGAGCGTCCGAGGGCCTGTGCTGCGGTCTTGGTGGCGCGAAGGGAGAGATCCGTCGCGCTTCGCAAATCCGTGATTAACTCAGCGTCACAGCATTTCTCGTCCAGGTCGCGGAGGAGATTAGCTTGGAGGATTTGCAGCACGGCCATAGAGTGCAGAGCGGACGCAGCTTGACCGGAGGCAGCGAAAGCGCGGCCGATCAGCGATGACGTCACTCTGCAGGCCTTAGACGGGAGGGCAGCCTTTGAGCGCCAACCAGAAGGCGGGCAAAGGTGCGCTGCGACCGCCTCTTCCACCGGAGGGATAGCGTTGTAGCCTTTCTCGGCCGCGCCGTCAACTTGTGAGAGCGTCGAAGAAGCCTGAGACGAGACCCTCGCGGAGAATGGCGCGTTCCAGGACTTTGCGAGCTCCTCGTGAAGCTCCGGCAGAAAGGATGCAGTCCTGGAGGTGGGCGCACGGCGGCGACTGTTTAGGAAGCATCCGTCAAGTCGGTTCGGCGCTGCCACCTTGGGCGGGGCCCATTCGAGGCCTAGCTGCTCGACAGCCCGGGTGAGAAGGCGCAAAAGTTCGGCGTCCTCACCCGCTCGAGAGCGTCCGGAGCCCCGGACTGAAGAGGACGCGGAAGACCAGTCCTCGCTGTCGGAAGCCATGATGGAGCAGCTGTCGGCGCGTTCCGCGGCCGCATCCACCTCATCCCCGGAGGCGGCAACAGAAATGGCGGCCTGGGGTGGGGGCGGGGAAGGCGAGAGTGAAGCGGGCGGGAAAGGTTCCGGCGAGCTTCTCTCGGCGAACTCCAGAGTCCGCTGCGAGCGGCGCTTCTTTCTGCGCGGCGTGGCAGGGACTGGAGGGATATCATCATCGAACAGGACGAGTCGAGCCCGCAGGGTCGACATCGTCAGTTCTTCGCACTCTTGGCATCCGCCGGCGAGGAGTGCGGCGGCGGCGTGATCACGGCCCAGGCAGAGAGCGCAGATCACGTGGCGGTCCCCGGAGCTGAGCTGCGCGTGACACGAGCCGCAGGTGGAACGAGACATTTGTATCAACGCTCGGCTCTTTTTGTGAAAAAGTGTGACGCAGCGGCGACAACACTTTTGAGCGTAAAGGATATGGGCTGCCGGATAGCAGAGCAGGCACGGATGGCTGAAGGTGGCGCGATGCTGCCGGCTTCCTCAGGCGCTGTCCTCTGCTTGCTTGTCTGCGCGGTCACGGCGGCGGGTTCCAGATCCAGCGATGCGAAGGGCTTCGCTGAAGAAAAGAAAATCGAATATGCAGCCCGTGAGCCCTGCTTATATACACGTGGCCACGCCCCACCTGTAGGCAAATGAAGCCAGGTGGGCGCGAAGCGCCCTCATTGGTCGCCACCTTGGAGAAACTCAACAGCAGTGCAATTAATGAAAAGACAATGCAGGAAATCTGAACGCATGTGGCGAAAGACAAAACTTGTAGTCCATTATAACATCTATAAAGACAGTCTTTGTGCTTTCAATGTGGAACTAGGCAAAGCTAGACAGACCTTCTTTTCAAATATTATAAACAGAAACATAAACAACTTGCACTCTTTTTGCTACTGTCGAGAGACTAACAAACCCCCCAAGTCACATTCCCAATGAAATGCTCTCAGACAGCAAATGCAGTGAGTTTGCTTCCTTCTTCTCTGAGAAAATCAATAATATCAGAAAGGCGATCAGCACATCCTTGAGTTGCTCTGGGGTGAGTCAGATCAGACCACAACCTCAGAAAGTTACTATGACTGATTTTGAAGCAATTGATGGTAAAATTTTAGAAGAAATGGTACAGAACCTTAAAACATCACCCTGCGCCTTGGACACACTCCCCACATCTTTTTCAAAAGTGTGTTTAACTGTTTAGAAGCAGATCTCCTAGAAGTGGTAAACGCCTCACTTCTGACAGGCTAGAAAATTGGGTTGGGCTTTCTGGAATGGTCCTCAAATGGTTCAGGTCATATTTAGAAGGGAGAGGTTATTATGTGAGTATAGGTGACCATAAGTCTGAGTGGACATCCATGACATGCGGAGTCCCACAAGGGTCATTTCTTGCACCATTCCTATTCAACCTGTATATGCTGCCATTCAGCCAAATAATGAAAAATAACAAAATGGCTTACCACAGCTATGCTGACGACACCCAGATCTACTTAGCCCTATCATCTAATGACTACAGCCCCATTGGCTCTCTATGCATTGATGAAGTTAACAGTTGGATGTGCCAAAACTTTCTTCAGTTAAACAAAGACAAAACTGAAATCACTACATTTGGAAACAAAGATAAAATTCTCAAGGTGAATGCATATCTTGAGGCTAAAGGTCTAATAACAAAAAATCAAGTCAGGAATCTTGGTGTGATTTTGGAGTCAGACTTGAGTTTCAGTCGTCATGTCAAAGCAATAACTAAATCAGCCTACTATCATCTCAAAAATATTGCAAGAATTAGATGCTTTGTTTCCAGGCAAGACTTAGAGAAACTCGTTCATGCTTTTATCACCAGTAGGTTATAAAATTGTACTATTGTAATGGTCTTCTCACTGGCCTTCCCAAAAAGACCATTATGGTGTGTTCACACCGCCGCTGGCGAGAGCGTCAAAGTGGCCGGAAGTCATTCATTTTCAATGGGAGCCCGGCAGCGAGCTCCGGCGAGAGCGGCGCGGCGCGTCTTGGACGATTTGGGCGTCGAGGAGAGTTGGAATCAGGTCAACTTTATGGTAATGAGCTATGACGCGGTTCGGCGGCAACCGGCGGCAACCAATGGGAATGTAGTAGTGCTCCGCTTGAAATGATTCCAGAGAACGCAGTTCTGTAAACTTTGGTTCCGACAACATTAGTTCCCAAGCAAAATAGAGGAGAGGTTGATCTTTGCGGTAGCGGGTTTCCCTATAATATATATATATATATTCCGCGCAACACCTTTTATATGCAACATTTTCGCGCTAGAAAGCCTTTTTTTCAGCGGGAATGCAATTCATTTGCTCAAAAAAACACCGATTTGAATGCTGCACTTAAACCAGGACAGTTATTGTAAAGTAGGTTACACACAAATGAATGTTAATGTTAAAGACCAAGGCTAGCACCTATAAACTGCATGTTGACATTAGACTAGCACTTCCAAGAACACAAAAGCCACACCACACAAATGGCTTTTAAATGGTTTATTTCATTAGCAAACATGCAACTATAATTAAGTTAACTTTTACATTTAAATTATTTCATGATGTTATCTTATACGGGTATACCCTACTGTGGTCAGTCTGCACAAATGCCGATTTTAAAAATGCGAACATGATTGTTTGCTTTGCGGCTCCTTTAAATGCAGTTTTAAAAAAGACCAAGCATTCGATCTACGTCAGAGCGGCAGCGCGTCCGTGAATCTTTCTACAGCGTCGAGTGCAGGGCGGCCAG
The DNA here is from genome assembly GCA_023566225.1 of Romanogobio albipinnatus. Taxonomy (NCBI): domain Eukaryota; kingdom Metazoa; phylum Chordata; class Actinopteri; order Cypriniformes; family Gobionidae; genus Romanogobio; species Romanogobio albipinnatus. The sequence continues at coordinate 37,751,025 of CM042244.1, read as the reverse complement.
AGCGAAGTTTGACGCTCTCGCCGGCGGCGGTGTGAACGCACAGTCAGACAGCTGCAGCTCATACAGAACGCTGCTGCCAGGATTCTGAGAAGAACCAGAAAATATGACCATATCAGACCAGTCCTCAGGTCTTTACACTGGCTTCCAGTTACATTTAGGGTCGATTTTAAAGTACTATTACTTGTATATAAATCACTCAATGACCTAGGACCTAAATACATTGCAGATATGCTGATTAAGTACAAACCCAACAGATCACTCAGATCATCAGGATCAAGTCAATTAGAAATACCAAGGGTTCACTCAAAGCAAGGAGAGTCTGCGTTTAGCTATTACGCCAGCCACAGCTGGAACCAGCTTCCTGAACAGATCAGATGTGCTCCAACAGTAGCCACTTTCAAATCCAGACTCAAAACACATCTGTTTAGCTGTGCATTTACTGAAGGAGCACTGTGCTACTGTACGTCCGACTGATTGCACCTTATCTTATGCATTTACTGAATGAGCTCTGTGCTTTGTCTGAACTGCTTGCACTTTAATTATGTGTTTCAATTTAACCCTGTTTTATTTTTATTTTTAATTATATTATAATTATATTTAATTCCTATTATAACTTTTATCCTCTATATATTTTTATTTTTATTTTATTCACTTAGGAATATTTTAACTTCTTTTCTGTATAAAGCACTTTGAATTGCCACTGTGTATGAAATGTGCTATACAAATAAACTTGCCTTGCCTTGCCTTGCTTCGTCAACCGAAAATGTCTGCAGGTCCCCTACCCTCTTGATGGACTTTCATAGAAAGGAACTTCAACTCGATAGACTGCAAGGGCTCAAAGGGATCTTTCTACAGGGCAGATAAAACCACTGCGAGGTGGCAATGCCGAATCCTCATCTCCGGTGGAATCCAGCCCACCTTGGGATGTGGCGATCGACATGGTGTCATCCGCCGGCGCTCCGAATGAGACGTTGGGCCCAGGACAGGAAACACCAGCTCCTTCATCTGGCAACACCACGGTTTGCATTGTGTCAGAGGGGGATGTGGCCTGAGGATATATAAGCTTGTTTCCGATGCAACATTTCTTATTTCCATTAGTTATTTCTGTTTGATTTGATGTGCTGAAATAACTAAAACTGAAATAAGAATGTATAAACACTATATAGATATATATATATAAAAAAAGTGAAAATTGCAAAAACACAATAACATTACTAAAACTTTAACTAAAATGAATATGGAAAATATAAAAATTAAACCTAATTCAAAATAGTAAAACAACCTATAATAGTATCTGGATGCTACTAAAGTAACACTGATATCAAGTATCAGTTCCAAACTTTTGAAGGGCTAGCTCCAGCTCAGGCACCATGTGTGACAACAACTTTAAGGTGAGAGTGTGCTGCTTTAAATAATTCAACAAGTATGTGTCATACAAAGCGTTGGTGGTCTGTTGGGATCAAGGATTCAGACATGCTGACTCAAAGTTCCTCTGCACAGGTTATCACTCCACATCTCATTTGTAGTCAACTTTCAAGGTCTGCACTCAGCTTTGATGTATTGATGTAGTGACTCGAGACACTTCGAGTCCCTTCAAGAAGTTCTGGAAGCAGTTCAAGAAGCAGCTACTAGTCTTGTATATAATGAGATGCCATGTACCAACATGATTATATTTTCATCTGTCAAAGAGTTATATGGCATTTTGACACATGCCTAACAGTTGTGTTCTGGTTGGTTGCTGGGTGATTACGTTACTGAATAAAATCATAAAGGCAACAAGTCTCTATAGCTGTGTTTCCATCCAAAGTTGTGAATTTAACTTATGCACAAAATTGGAATGTGGCATAAAAAAATTCTGAATAAAGCATAATTTCCTTTCGATATGTTAAAAAGAACAAAATCATCATTCTTGGGAAATTGGTGCAAAACATCTGGATAACACTTTAGATTATAGTCCGGAAAGTACTGTCTAAGTAAAGCGTATTTACAGCATAACTTTCGGTAATTATAGTGTAACTATAAAGTAAGTAAGTGTAGGTGTAAGGGGAAAATATGTAATATTTGGGGAATAAAGGGGTAACTATCAGGAAAATTAACACATTATTTTAAATTAACGGGTAATTATCCAGAAATGCTCTCATAATGTACTAATCTTTTCGCATCCGACCAACTGTTACCAGCATGAGTAAAGAAGTTTCAAGCTTTCATGACATTCTTGCACAAATCTGAAACTCACGCGAAAACTGTGTCTTCTAGTCTTGTTTGTTTCTCATTACTATTATCACATATTATTAGGGGTGTAACGGTACACGTATTCGTACCGAACCGTTTCGGTACAGGGCTTTCGGTTTCCGAATACAATTAACAGTTAACATTCTGCTTGTTTAAAGCGCGGAACACACTTCAATCTGAGTTCCCACACGAACATATTAAGTATTCAGTCCATTTGATCACGAAATTCAAACAATAAATGCCGTTTTGATGCTCTTTAATGCGGCGTGACTGATCGATCATCTCTTCCTAAAGAATAAACATGAATGAACATCTGAAGGTATGTTGAGGATACATTACAACTTACTGTCACGAATCATATGTGGTGTAATTGCTCAATCAGTGTTTCAAGCCGGAAAGACCTAAATATGCTTGTAAACTAATTAAATGTGTAAACACATTTACCTCAGGCAGTCATTCAGTGTCCACAGAATTGTATTCACTAGAGAAATCAACTCTTTCACTAAATATAGGCACTATATTAGCCTATACACTCACCTAAAGGATAATTAGGTTCAATTTGTTCAATTTCTCATTAATGCAATTATCTAATCAACCAATCACATGGCAGTTGCTTCAATGCATTTAAGGGTGTGGTCCTGGTCAAGACAATCTCCTGAACTCCAAACTGAATGTCAGAATGGGAAAGAAAGGTGATTTAAGCAATTTTGAGCGTGTCATGGTTGTTGGTGCCAGACTGGCCGGTCTGAGTATTTCACAATCTGCTCAGTTACTAGGATTTTCACGCACAACCATTTCTAGGGTTTACAAAGAATAGTGTGAAAAGGGAAAAACATCCAGTATGCGGCAGTCCTGTGGGCGAAAATGCCTTGTTGATGCTAGAGGTCAGAGGAGAATGGGCCAACTGATTCAAGCTGATAGAAGAGCAACTTTGACTGAAATAACCACTCGTTACAACCGAGGTATGCAGCAAAGCATTTGTGAAGCCACAACACGCACAACCTTGAGGCGGATGGGCTACAACAGCAGAAGACCCCACCGGGTACCACTCATCTCCACTACAAATAGAAAAAAAGAGGCTACAATTTGCACAAGCTCACCAAAATTGGACAGTTGAAGCCTTGTTACCACTGTGCAGGCTGGTGGTGATGGTGTAATGGTGTGGGGTATGTTTTCTTGGCACACTTTAGCCCCCTTAGTGCCAATTGGGCATTGTTTAAATGCCACGGCCTACCTGAGCATTGTTTCTGACCATGTCCATCCCTTTATGACCACCATGTACCCATCCTCTGATGGCTACTTCCAGCAGGATAATGCACCATGTCACAAAGCTCGAATCATTTCAAATTGGTTTCTTGAACATGACAATGAGTTCAATGTATTAAAATGGCCCCCACAGTCACCAGATCTCAACCCAATAGAGCATCTTTGGGATGTGGTGAAACGGGAGTTTCGTGCCCTGGATGTGCATCCCACAAATCTCCATCAACTGCAAGATGCTATCCTATCAATATGGGCCAACATTTCTAAAGAATGCTTTCAGCACCTTGATGAATCAATGCCAGGTAGAATTAAGGCAGTTCTGAAGGCGAAAGGGGGTCAAACACAGTATTAGTATGGTGTTCCTAATAATCCTTTAGGTGAGTGTATATTAGGGATGTCTTGATTATTTAATTTATGTTTAAATAAACCTGTCATGAAATTGACAGACATAAATGATTATATTTCAACAACGAATTGGAGAAAAAATGATTTTATAATTAGATTTAGAAGTTATTGCAAAAACTGCCTTATATGAAGTTTATATGTTTGCGTACTATGTTATTTGAGTGTTGATTATTATATCTAAAAATAAATAGCAATTTAGGCTAATAGTTTGGGCTCTGTTGTTAACCTTTAATATTAATGTGCAAGCAAGGGCTCCCTATATAGTTTACAGCACTATCTTCAATTAACTTTTAGTTATAATTTAATTCATTTAAGGACAGACCCTTTTTTTTCTTCAGTAAACCACTGTGGTTTAATAAAAATAAATAAAAAGCAATTTTGTAAAACTGCTGTACCGAACCCGTACTGAACCGTGACTTCAAAAACGAGGTACGTACCGAACCGTCATTTTTGTGTACCGTTACACCCCTACATATTATGTTATTGTTTGTATACTGTTGTGAGCATTACTAAAATAAAATAAAAACGGACGGCATCCGACATCCAAGTTTCTCGCCGTGCTCACTTCATGCTTCAAGTTACGTCAAGCGAGAACTCAACCCTCTCATGTACGCACAGATGACTGTTGGTCGGAAGGGATAGTCTACAGCAGTGGTCGGCAAAATTAATTTCTTAAATTTTCCCATGACTATGTTCTGGCCTGCCATCTAGTGGCATTTTTTTTTTTTGGCCCGATGCCAAATTTTCTTGCCGACCCGTAGTCTACAGTTTAAAAAATGTAAAATATTGGTATTTTTCATACAAACACTTATCGTTTCACTTCTGTAGCGATTATGGTCGCAGACTTTATAGATGAATGAATCTTCCAAATGATTCATTAAATGAACAATCCCTTTCACAAAGCCCTAATTCAGCTCCAGACCCCAGGAAATCGATCATTTATCACGAGGCTCCATTTGGCCTCGGGCTACCACGTCTACATCACAATTACGTGATTTCCTATGGACTTTTGACCAAAACTTCACAAAGAGGACAAAAGACTCGTTGTGATCGCAAGACAAAGAAACAAACAGATCTCTGTCTTTTCAGTGGCTGCTAAATGAACTCCCAGCGACACAGTTTAAAACTCAAGCAAACTCCTAGAAAATGTTACATACTAGATTGCATAAGATCACATGATTATTGGACTTTCACTCAAATAGCCTTCGACATAGTTTGTTAGCGTGTTTACAACTGATACACGTGACTATTATGCATGTAGATCATTCCCAAATTCATGCAATTATGTAACTATTGAATGAGTGGATCAAAAGACACCGTGTTTGATACCCTTGTGCTTGTATGGATATGATAAAACAGATGAGCTGAATGAAATCTTGTCTTCTTGAATCTTGAATGAATGTCCTTATAGTAAGAAATTAGGTCTAACTTTACTCTCTGCTTAAGAGCAGGAAGTTAAAGGAACAAATCTTATGGGAGGGGGGAGACCCAGTCACCCCTGAACCCTAATTGGCCAGAATCCATCCAGGGGATGGGCAAGTTTTTGAGTTTAACCTCTCTCACAGACGAAGAGTTGTGTTCAGTGTTGTTCTCGAGACGTTCACCGCTGGGTGTTCACGCGTGTTCGCGCGGTGTTCACGGGTGTTCACGTTCTGTTCATTGTTCAGTCAAGAGCTGTTCGCAGTGCGATTCCAGAATCCGCCAAGGCGACGATCGGACGATCGTGGCAGACCATCAAAGAAAATGGGTTAACAGATTTCATTCAGGCCATCTGCTCTTCTCTCACTTTCCTTTCTTTTACTTAAAGTTTATTTTCTTTCTGTTAAGTCTCGGGTTCTGTTAAGTTTCGCCACAAAGTTACTCAACTAGTCTCCAACAGCGACTTCAAACAACGCTCACAAGACTTCCATCCCGCCAACACGCCACGTGATTGGCTTCCCAAGACGTCGATCAAAGACACGACCAGACCTTCAGCGAATCAAAGACCCGAGGGAACCCCTCTCCAGCCAGGAGGAAAAGGGAATCCCCCTTTGTCATAGACGACACACGTGAGACAAACGCAAATAATACCTCTAGATTTCAAGCTGAAATGGTGCATTAGATCAAATGTAATAACCTAAGAAACGATAGGAGGATAAATTACTGATCAATGGTTTCTTCAGGTCATGCGTCATAAATGTATATTGCTTGGGATTTCATAATTTCTTTCTCTTAAGACTTATTCTTTCCTCACTTTCTTCCTTTCTGCAACGTGTGAATGTGCGAGTGCGTGTGTTTATGTTAGATATTAGTTTGATGTGTTAGAGTAATCAATAAAGTTTCGTTTGTAGTCAAAGATAACTGTTCTTGTGTTATGTGCTTATGAATTTAATGTCTTGAACTGCCGATCTAAGTTACCTGGCTGTTAAATAGTGTTTCACTATTGTACGGATATTAATATCCGCTGCAGAGTTGATATTTACGGCCCGTTCAAATGAACGTTGGAAGAGTCATTTGCCCGGCTGTACATTAGACTCGCAAAATTCCCTATGAATTCATTAATTCATTCATTTGAGCTACATAGACCTGTTTCCCTTTAACAGACTCCCCTTTAAGTTCTTACATATCGGTGGACGAATAAGTTAAGGTGTAAACATTCATTCTGAATTATTTATAAATTATAGCGTAATTCGAGTCTCTTTCATTTTAATTCAAATTCCCCGTTGAGTTATTATTTTATCTGACTCATTGTCGCTACACTTCAGAAGACATTTATTCATCCATTATTCATCCATTGTCTTATGGATTACTGTAGTATACAGGCCTATTCAAATTTTTTATTTATATATAAAAAAAAAATATGAATAAAAAAAAAGTTTAAAAAAAAATCTACGAATCTGCCGCAGCGCACAGACAAGAGTACAGGCAAATATTCTAGAGCGGAGCAGGTCGTCTCCATGGTGACAAACACTCATTCTCGCTGATTCAATGTTCTCACGCTGCCTATGACACATGCATCTAACATGGCGTTGTCCAATTTATTCATTTATTCATCCATTGCGGTCGTATGGATTACTGTAGTATACAGGCCTATTCAATTTTTTTATTTATATATTATAAAAAAATATTAATTAAAAAATGTTAAAAATAATCTACGAATCTGCCATGGCGAATCTGCCATCTAACATGGCGTTGTCCAAGCCAAACCTCAAAGTTGACAGAGAAAATCATAAGTTTCAGAGTGAATGGACGGAGAAGTACTTATTTACTGTGCCAACTACGGCAAGCAAGCGAGGGACCGATAGACCTGTGTGTTTACTGTGCAACAAATCAGTGGCTGTGGCCAAAGAATATAATGTGAAGAGACATTTTACTACAAAACATTTGTCTTTTTCTGCGCAATACCAAGAGGGCTCAGTAGAGAGACAACATAGAATAGACAGACTGGTAACTTCTTTTGAGCAAAGTCAGCATGCAATTGGAGGGTTTTGTACCAAACAAGAGAGAGCTTTCATTGCCTCTCTACGAATGGAATGGATAGTCACTAGAAAAAAGAGGCCCTTCACCGAGTCAGAGACTATTAAAGACTGCATGCTGTCGGTTGTTGACGAAATTATTGTTGACCAAAAAATGAAAGACCACATGTCCTCATCTATTAAAAAAGTACCACTCAGACACCTCAGCTCTCCGTCAAGTGGATCTACTAGCAAAGGATGTATTTGATAAACTACTGGAAAACATCCAAAAAACGGAGCTGATGTCCATTGCTATTGACGAATCGACAGATACAACTGATGTGGCCCAGATGTGCGTTTATATGAGATTTTAGGATGGAGTTCCCTTTCGTGAGGAGCTTCTGGTACACATTCCACTGGAGGGTCATATGACAGGTGAAGTGCTGTTTCAAAATGTTGTCACGTTTTTCAATGAGCATAAACTGGATTTACAAAATGTTTGCTTGCTAGTAATGGATGGAGCACCAGCTATGCTCGGAAGAGTGCAAGGACTAGCAGCCAGACTGTCAGCTGTGGCACGTATTCACGAGTCTGTCTTGTGCGTGAAGCTCAGTGGTGAATTAAAAAACACTATGGACAAGGTCACAAGCATTGTCAACTTCATCCACTCAACTTCAAGCCTTCAGCATCGTCTTTTCCATCTGTTGCTTAATGAGACTTCTGCTGAGCACGCTGACTTACTGGCTCATTGCGATGTCAGGTGGCTCAGTAAAGGAAAAGTTTTGGATTGTTTTTGTGATCTCCGCAGTGATATTATTTCTTTCCTTCGCACATGTAAACACAAACGAGCTGCTCATTTCTTGGAGCACATGCTTGATGAACAGTTCATGACACAAGTTAATTTCCTCTGTGACATTTTTGGACACTACATTCAGAGTTACAGGGGTGAGATAAATGTATTGCGGATTTGGTTGAGAGATTGTGTGCTTTCAAAACAAAGCTGAATGTATTTGTGTCTGACCTAACCACAAACAAGTTGATGCACTTTACACACCTTCGTACATTTTTGAGCAGTACGCCAGGGGCACAAGTCATGCAAGTCAAATAAGATTCGATACTTGAAACTGCAAAAAAACCAGTTGCAGTTTTGCACTTATGACAGCTTTATTTTGATTGTTTGATTTATATATATATATATACTCAGTGCAATTCTCAGGCACTTCTCATTGCTCAGGCAGCAACGTGCCTTTGCTATTACTTATATAAGCTATTACTTATGTTTGTATGTCTCAGTATATATGTTTATATGTCTCAGTATTTGCATTTTGTTGTAGGCCTAATCAATACAAGTTGAATGTGTTGACATTGAAACCATGAAACCAATGTACCTTATTTTATTTCATATATTATGAACCTTAGTATATAGTATATTTTAATTTCCTTTAGCTGATATCAATTTATCCGTCCAGCCCTCACAAATTTTGGAATTTCCTAGTTTGGCCCCCCTGCAAATGTATTTGAATAGCCCTGCTGTAATTATTGCTGTATGTGCTGTTCTATGCTTCAACTTTTAGGAACTCAAATGAGTTTTCATTAGCATAGATTATTATAGTGTTCATCTGAAGATAGAAAGTCGTATACATCTCGGATGGCATGAGGGTAAAAGACGAGTATGGTGGGGACATTTCTTTCATAATACATAATAGCTAGAGAGAGACTTATTTAAGATTCATCTGTGGCAAGAACGAAAAAGAAAAGGAACAAGAGGAAGATGAAGCCAAGCAAGAGAAACGAATAAGAAGTGTTGTAAATCTGTTTTAAAAGGTTTCCGAGTGATATCAGATTGTGTAGGTGTTTTTTTATTGTACTTACCCTGTAACTACATGAAACAAAAGGGGAACAAGCACCACTTTAATTTAAAGCCTGCAGATTCATACTTACCATGTAACTACATGAAACAAGAGGGGAACAAACACCACTTTAATTTACAGCCCGCAGATTCATACTTACCCTGTAACTACATGGACATAACAAGCACCACTTACCCTGTAACTACACGGATAATTACCCCTTAATTAAAAAATACTTACAATATAAATTATTTGTTCATTTTCCTGATAGTTACCCCTTTATTCCCCGAATATTACATATTGTTCCCTTATACCTACATGTTGTTACAAAGGTGGTGAGGTGACACGGATAACAGATGCGGATGTAAACTGGGTTTATTGACAGGACCAGGAAGTGAGCAGATGTGGTGAATAACAGAAGTGGCAGTCCAGGAGAATGGTGATGACAAAGGGTGATACAATACGTTCTTGTTTGCAGGTAGACGAGACAATGGAGCGAAGGAGACCAGGAGACGAGACGAGGAGACACTCAGGAGACGTTGGAGCAAAGGTAAGGAGTTCAGGTGAGTCCGTAGAAGCAAGCATTAGCATGGAGCATGTGCAAACGATACCGGACGGTGACTGAGTGCGTGCGTGGGGTTCAGGTGAGTTGTGTCTGGGAGAGGGTGGAGCCTGGCGTGCTTGTAACACATGTACTATAATTACCGAAAGTTACGCTGTGAATTCGCTTTACTTACGCAGTACTTTCCGGGCTGTAATCTAAAGCGTTACCAACATCTGTAATGAAAATGGAAGTTTCTGCAATCAGGGAAGAAACTGTGGCTCTTTTTTCCTCCATCTTAAATTACTTGTGGCAGACGAAACACAACAAGCGCCGTCATTTGAGATGCTGTGATGCGATTGGTCTGCTGGTTTATCCAGTTATCCAATCACATGTGGATGAAAACAGGTTTAATGTTCTGGTCTGAATGTTGTCAAATGTATTTGTATAGCACTTTTTGCAATACTCATTGTTTCAAAGCAGTTTTACAGAAAATCATGTGGTTAATGTTTATAATATTATAATATCTTCATGTCTCATAGTCACATTTAGAATATTAGAGCTGGGCGATATAGTTTACATTTTGCTATGATACAAGAAATCCAGCAGTATATAAATAAATATCATCCTACAAACACTTCACAATCAAATGATTAATGTTTGTCATGTAAAAGGTGCACATGAAGTGTGCAAAGAGTAAAGGGTTTGTTCAAATTTCCAACCCTACGTGTTACCAGATGAAATGGCGAGGCTCAGCAAGAGCCACTCATAATTAGTATTGACTTAAACCATTAGTATTTAGTATTGACTTATTAGAGAGACATTTTTGCTAGATAAATGATAACATTTCCTATCAGTAAGGCTGGAGATAGCAGATGTCCCTTCAGCTAAAAGTAAATTACTATTGATGTTTCTTATTCAATAAAGCCTAAGATTTCCACATGGTCTCCTGCTGTGTCGCATCGATAGAGAGAGTACTGAAAGCCCATTCAGACATTCACAGATTAGTGCCTATTTCGGTCAGGTCTACTGTACAGCGGGATAACCATTTACATGCAGAAACTATTCACTGTGCATAAACAAAGAATAAGCCTCAGAACTCCAGAGCAGAGAATTATATGTCTGATGGATAGATAGATGCATATCTTGGGCAGAGAGAGAGACAAAATCTTTTTTACTTCACTCGTTGTAATATCATCAGAGTGGTGTGCCTCAGGGGTTTGTACTGAACCCATTCCTGCTGTAGTACTTCACACGGGCAGGTAACCAACGGGGTACCTTTTCATATTCATATCCATTTGGGAGATATATTTACTTTTTTTGCTAAATATTGGCTCTCGGGCCCAAGATTCTCATCTTTGATGGCTATTTTGAGTGTTTAGGATTTTTTCTTTAACAAAGTACTATGGCTGCCCCGGTGGAAATATATAACGTAACTGTTAAAAAAAGTATTGTCCGAACTTCCTCTGAGAAGGAAATATAGCAACTGGTGCTCTTGAAACTTTGATTTAATACCACTGTTATAGGCAAACAACCACATGAACCAGTTGTGAATTGAAAAAAGCCACTAAAAAGCACTTAACTGACTATACGAAATAAATCTTTCAACAAAGAGGTTTTGAGTGAAACAAGTAGGTCTATTTGAAAACAGAAAAAATTCATGTTAAATATCAGCAAAAGCGCAGAAGATTTATTGGGTCATTCAACGTTCTTGACAGCCAATCAATCACGAGACGCAGCCTGCTAGGAGAGTTCAACTGCCAGTACATCATATATTGATATTTTTCTTTTGTAATGTACTTCATGTCCTTTCTCTTCTATCCTCCAGAGAAATACAGCTGTTGACTCTTATTTAAGGTACAACTCTAGACGAACAGCAAGCAAAGACATCAGACAGGCTAAAGCTCTACTCTTCAAACGTCTCAGTTTGTATGTAAAAATGAATTAGAAATATATTTAAATGTGCTTGTATAGTATATTAAATAGCATGAAGAGCTTGCTCTTCCAGCATGACATAATTGTGTCTTATAATACAGCTTTCCTGCAGCCGAATGAAGAAGAAATCTCTTTGATCATGTGGGTGTTTTATATAGGTGTCTATAAATATGAATGAGCGTCATCTTGTTTTCCAATTTGACTTGGTTTTCTTGCTGAGCCAACTGGAGCACAAAATGTTACCAAACCATGAATTTGTGTTCCTTAAGATGTTTCATGTTGGAATTAAACATTGCACAGGCAGGGGAAATTGGAGGCACCTGGTAATTGACCCTGTAATGAGTGTTTAATTAGCAGTGGGTGTAGAAAACCACTGCTGTCAAAGTCAACTAGGACGAAACCTGCAGTATTATCAGTTATGTATATAAACTCCTAAACTTTTGCCAGCACCTTACAGATGTGTCTGGGTGACTGTTTTGACAGGGGTCTTTTAGATAGCACACCTTGTAGTCCTTCTGCACTGTTGTCTATTTGCTGCACTATATATTTCTAAATATCTTAAGCCTCTTAATGTTGTTTACAACTCTTTGTGTAGATTTGTCATAACGTGGCCATATCAAACTCATCACGTATGACCAGTGTTGGGGGTAACGCATTACAAGTAACTTGAGTTATGTTATCAGATTTACTTTTTCAAGTAACTAGTAAAGTAATGCATTACTTTTAAGATTTATAACAAAATTTTTGTGTTACTTTTTCAAATAAGTAACACGTTACTTTGTTTTCCCATTTGTCACAATTCACCAGTGTGAGTGCCCGTGATCACCACCAGAGGGCACTCCAACCCGGACTTTCATTCCATCATAGACTACATTACCCATAATCCTTTGCCCGGACTTATTAGCACTTTTTTGTTTACACTTTTTTTTTGTCTCATTACCTCATTACCTCTGCCTATATATACCATGTTCACTCTGTCATTCACTGCGAAGTCTTGTTTTGTGTAACGCTGCATTTCTGAGCGGTTTCCCTGGTTTCATGTCTCTTGGTCTTGGATTACCCTTTTTCCTGTCTCTCCTGTTTTGTTTGCCTGATTGGACTGATTACCTGTTATGACCTCTTGTCTGTTTTTGACTACGTTTGTGGATTATTCTAAGATAAAGCTGCATTTGTATCCTCTAACTTCTGTCTTAGAGCAGTCCATTACACCATTTATTGACTGACAGTTATCTTGTCCCCATGTTGAGAAAAATGCAAAGGCGTTGTGTGTAAACATGATGGATATTGTAGTTCTAGATGTGAGCATTTACTCATCTCACTTGCACAAAAACAAAAAGATTCAGTATTAATCTAATTGAATCAAATCCGTCAATTGCAAAATCAGAATACTATGCAAACCTCCAATAATTAAATGTTAAATAAAACAAATATTTTTATGCGTTTAATCTGACTTAATTGACCAATGTACTTGCTACTGACTTTTAATGATTCAGTTAAACCATAAGCAAAAATGACTTTAGTTTTTTTTGTTTTTATTGCTGAAGTAAAAAAACAGCTTTCCCCTCCTGCATCTATTCTTCTGTAATCCAGAATGCAGCACAGCTGAAAGGTTTGTTTGAGCTGCGCCCTTCTACTGTACACACATGGGCAGAGGTGGGTAGAGTAGCCAAAATCTGTACTCAAGTAAAAGTACAAGTACTTACGGAAATATTTACTCAAGTAAAAGTAAAAGTAACAATCGTAATATTTACTTGAGTAAGAGTAAAAAAGTATTCGATGAGAAAACTACTCAAGTAGTAGTTACTAGTTACTTTCGATCTGATTGATAAGAAGCGAAAACCCTGAATTTCTGGCTACTTGGAGAGCTTTCACACACCCCTCGGTAACACTTTACAAGAAGGTTGTATTAGTTAACATGAACTAACCATGAACTCTGTTCAGCATTAGTTCATCTTTGTCAACGTTAGTTCATAAAAATCCAGCTGTTCATAGTTTATTCATGTTAGTCTATACAGCTGAATAAAATTAGGCTGCATTATTTTGCTGTTTAACACTGTAAAGCTGCTTTGAAACAATCTACATTGTTAAAAGCGCTATATAAATAAAGTTGACTTGACTTGACTTAGTTCACAGTGCATTGACTAATGTTAACAATACTTGAATAATGCATTAGTAAATGTTTAAATTAACATAAAGATAAATAAGTGCTTTATAAGTGCAGTTCATTATTAGTTCATGTTAACTAATGTAAGCTAATGAACCGTGTGTGTGTGTGTGTGTGTGTGTGTGTGTGTGTGTGTGTGTGTGTGTGTGTGTGTGTGTGTGTGTGTGTGTGTGTGTGTGTAATGGTTAAACAGTGTAAATTAATGATGTGTCTCTTCTTAAAACATACTTTGTTCTTATATTTTTTATAAGTATATAGGCTATTCTTTAGGTAGGAATAAAATACAATACCGTTTTTATTTGTATGTATTTTCTACACTTCAGACAGGTGTCTGTCCGGATTTGTGTATAAATGCAAGACGTCACATTAGGCTATTCAATTTGTTTCGTTTTGTGAAGAAAAGGATATGTAAATGTGCAGATGTGAACGTTTGTTCGTGGACGTGTGTTGTTTGGAGGATTCAAACGATTTGTCATTGCTTGTGTAACCGGTGGCTCGCGACACCAGTTATAAAACCACTTTTCTCTGCGTTGTGAAGACAGACACGGGACAACAGGCGGCGGTTTCACTGGGTTTTTTTACTCTCTGAGATCTGATGTAAAACAAATAAAGGCAGCCTCTGAGTACAATCACCCTTATTTCGCTCTCTTCCATACAATTACAAGGTCAAGAGGAAGAAAAATACAGAGAAAACATACCTGATGTAAAACAAATAAAGGCAGCCTCTGAGTACAATCACCCTTATTTCGCTCTATAAAACAAATGTGACGTAGATTTAATTACCATGTGCTTTTCATCTCCACATATAGAGTAATGACACAAATATAACTTAAATTGGGCAAAATGACAAAAATAACCACACAGGTAAGTAAAATAACATAATACACATAATTTGCAATGAAGATATAGAAATAAAAGCAACAATTAAAATAAAGATTAATAAGGATTAGCAGGAGCCAAAAATAACCCACCTCTTCCATACAATTACAAGGTCAAGAGGAAGAGGAGGGGACAAAACAGGAAATTAGGTGGGCTCATGGTGACATCACAGCAATTAAAGGGAAAACGCACTTAACTCACTTAGGCAAATCACATCAGGTACATGTAAACGAACAATTTTGTGAGAATTATAACAATCAATACATGTTTTAACAAAACACTTTCCGTACCTGTTACACTCACCCCCCAGAATTCACACAAAATTCTTAGAGTATAACAAATAAAACACTGGTCACTTGAATTACATGGTCCACACATTAAAATCAGTGAAGACTCCACCTAGAAAGTTACCCAAACAAGGGATACAAATATGGAGAAAGTTGGCCAAACGTCTACACATTTTGCAGGCATACACAAAGTGCCCATTACACTTTGAAAAACTCATACCAAATACATAAACAGGATTAATATACACAAAATAGAGAAGATTACACTTTGGTTGAGATGTATTACCAGAGATCATGTAATATAATACACAAACCTATACATGAATAACAGGAGATACAGACTCCACACCAAGTAAGGTTTCAAGTTGAACCATTGACTCAATCAGCCTACGAACAGGTTTAAGTACTCTACCAAACCTGGTAGTGTAACGATCGTCAGAGTTATGGTCAACCAAAGGATCACGTGAACTGTCAGGAACAGGAACAGTAAAAAAGTCATTAGCTACAGTGTCAAGGCCAACCGAAAACTCATTTTGTACTTCAGAAAGAGTCTGAGAAGAATGGGATGAGACCCAAGAAGCAGTACGATCATCATCACAAACAGCAATGTGAGAAATGACAGACATGGACTCAGCATGTGACAAATCATCAGTGACAGGTAAGGTTGACTCAACCACATCACATACAGATTGAGGAGGTGTGGAACAAGGGCTACCACTAGCACTTTCACCAACAGAAAACTCAGTTGAAGGCAAAGGAAGAAAGTTAACTGGCAACAATAGATTCCGATGTACCACTTTCTCATGACCAGATTTGTCACGGATCTTGTAAATGTGCAGTGAAGGTTTGGAGTCAACAACGGAATACATGGTGGGTTCCCATTTATCGGCAAGCTTCCGTTTACCTCTACAGCCTCTGTTGGCAATGAGAACATGATCACCAACTGACAGGGGCAATCCTTTGACTCTCTTATTGTACTGATCAGACTGATGTTTTTGTTCGGCAGTAGAGTTCTTTTGAGCCAGCGCCATAGCAGACTGTAGATCACTGACAAGAGATTGAACATAGTCATTGTAATCACAGATTGACTCATCACGAAGCACGCTTTGAAACATAAGGTCAACAGGCAATCTCGGCACCCTCCCGAACATCAGGTAAAAAGGGGCAAACCCAGTTGTTTCATGGGCAGTGCAGTTATACATGAATGTCATTGTTTGTACCAACTGTGGCCACTTGTGCTTGGATCTGGGTGGAAGCGATCTCAGCATGTTACCTAACGTTCTGTTGAATCTTTCAGTCCCTCCATTCCCCATTGGGTGGTACGGTGAAGTCCGTGACTTGTCAACGCCGGCAATATCAAGAAGCTCTGCTATCAGCTCACTCTCAAAATTTGCTCCCTGGTCCGAATGGATACGCTGGGGAAATCCATAGATACAAAAGAAGCCATCCCAGAGTTTCTTAGCAACACTTTTAGCACATTGGTTTCGGCAAGGAAAAGCGTGAGCTAACTTGGTGAAATGATCCGTAATTACCAAGACATCCACAGATTTATTGTGCCTGTCTTCAGCAGACCAGAAATCAATACAGACAAGCTCCAATGGGGCAGTGGTCTTAATGCTCTCCAAGGGCGCTCTTGCTGCTGGCTCTGGAGTTTTACTCAGGACACAACGGGCACAAGTCTTGACATAATCACGCACATCACGTTCCATCCCAGGCCAATAGAACCTCTGGCGGGCTAAAGACAGGGTACGTGGCTGACCTTGGTGACCGGCCAGATCATGAACACCAGAGAGTGCTTGCGGTTTCATAGAGGCAGGCAGGACGAATTGAAACTTTTTATGCTTAGAGAGTGGATCTTTGACAGCTCTATACAGGATGCCATGAAGCAAACAGAGTTTATCCCACTGCCTCAAAATCCTCAAAACTAGCAAATCCTCATTCGCACGCTCACGCCTGGTAGGTCTGCGCTTCCTGCTGACATAGAAAGCCACCCTCGAAATAACTGCGTCTTTGTGTTGCTGACACTGCAGTTCAGACAATGTAAAGGCATGGATTACGTCTTGACAGTCGGGAATCAAAGAAGTCAAATGATCACCCACGGATGTTGCTCTGGATGCAGCTCCTGAATCCCAATCATCACAGACAGACAAGATAGATGAAACATCCTCAGAGGTCATGGAAAAGTTTATCTCAGAGCTTAGATTGAGGTCAGTTTCAAGTGTCTGTGGCTGGCACGTGAGACGGAATGTCCTCTGCACAGAATCATCTCCCACACTGTGTACATACTTCAGCAGTTCAGAGTAAGGCTCGGACAGAAGTCGCTGACTCACTGGGTTGACGAATGGGTCACGACTGAGTGCATCCGCCACGACATTCAATCGTCCAGGAACGTACTTGATTTTAAAGTTGTACGGGGCAAGTTTTGAAACCCAGCGCTGCTCACAAGCATCTAGTTTAGGTTTTGTCAAGATGTACGTGAGCGGATTATTGTCCGTCCACACGGTAAACTCATGACCTTTTAACCAGTGACTGAACTTGTCGCACACCGCCCACTTGAGGGCCAAGAACTCTAGTCTGTGTGCAGGGTAATTGGCTTGGCTGCGGCTCAAAGACTTGCTGGCGAAGGCTATGGGACGTGCTTTGTCCTCACCACTGGGAACTTGAGAAAGTACTGCACCTAGGCCATCCAGCGACGCATCAGTGCAGAGAACAAAGGGGCGCTCAAAGTCAGGGTGTGCCAGGACCACGCTCTCGACAAGGGCTCTCTTTAACTCTTCGAAGGCGACATCACAATCAGGAGTCCAGTCCTGGGGAGACAACTCCCGATAAGTGCCAGATCGATTACGGCCACTTGTGCCTTTCGCCAAACGTTTTTGACCGGCCGTCAAATTGAACAATGGCTTTGCGACACGTGTACAGCCAGGGATGAAGCTCTGGTAGTATAAAACCATGCCTAGAAATGATCTCAGTTTCTTTGGCGAAGGTGTGACATTATCTTCCTTCATCAGGTCATTCTTTCGAAATGCTGAAATGACTGCTACCTTGTCTTCATCCACGGAAACTCCAGATCCGCTGATCACATGGCCCAGAAATTTGATGGAGCGCCTGAGAAAGTGACACTTTTTCGGAGCCAACTTCAAATTACTAGCTCTCAACCGTGAAAACACCACTTCCAAGCGTTTCAAAGCCTCCTCTTCAGAGCGGGCGAAAACCAGCAAATCATCTAGATAGCAAAGGAGGCTGGAAAAGTTTAGATCTCCAAACACACTGAGCATCATGCGCATAAAGGATGCTGGGCTGTTACACAGGCCTTGGGGAAGACGGTTGTATTCGTACAAGCCCATTGGTGTTGTAAATGCTGTGTAATGACGATCGGAAACATGGAGCGGGACGTTGTAAAATCCTGACGTCAAATCAACAGAGCTGAAGAGAAGATTGCCGCCTAGAGCAGCCAGGCAGTCTGCCTGATGAGGCAAAGGGTGAGCATCCTTAATGGTCTTTGCATTAAGCCAGCGAAAGTCCGTACAGACTCTGAGAGATCCATCCTTCTTCCATACCATTACCAAAGGAGATGCATACTCGCTGACGGATTTGCTAATGATGCCTTTCTCTTCCATTTCAGAAAGTACCTCTCTCAACTTCTGGTAGTGGGCAGGAGGGGTTCGGCGATATGGCAGGCGAAACGGACGCTCATCGCTCAGATGAATTCGGTGGACAAAGTCTTTCACCTCTCCACAATCGAGTCTGTCTCTGGAGAAAACATCTTGATAGGACACGATAAGACTCGTCAACTGCTCCTTCCATGACTTTGAGACCTCACACTTTTCGATATCAATGTCCCCCAAACCATACTCGTGCAGTGACCGCACAGGGTCAACAGGTGGAATAGACTTGGAGAAAGCTGCACCAGAAACTTCAGGTTTGCACACATATTGTGAGACTGTAACATCCTCCACTGCTAAACAAGGAGACACATCAGCCAGCTTAGCGTTACGTCGAAGAGTGATTGGAGACTGGGTGGGATTTAAGATCTTCATCGGCACCCATCGATCACCCCACATAGGAGTCACCACACGTCCAACAAGAACATGACGTGGCGCTGAACGTGACGTAGTGGGCTCGACGATGACGGAGCTTCCTGGGGCGACATTAGTGTTAGCTGGTAGTTTTCCCCAGACAAGGTGCTCACACCTGGGAAGCAAGGTAACGGCCTGACAAAGCCTAACTGTACCGAGCTTAGCGGGCTGTTGGGGACCAGACCAACGAGAAACACCGCTCAATAGCTCAAGAAATTCTTCACACTCAGGGTTGCTGTTTTGGCAGGAAATTAGTTCCCAGTATCTCTTTTCGGCTTTCATCTTCTGAAGCACACATTTGATTACATTACTACCGATAATGAACTCATCCTTCTGTCCAGGCACTACTAAGGTTGGCACGACAAACTTGAACCCGTAGACTTCGATTTCCAGGTCATATGTGCACTTAGGCTGAGTAGTCAGACCACCGCAGCCCACCAGGACCACATTACCAGGAATCACTGAGGGTTGAGGGAGAACTCCAGCAGCATGCAACTTTGATTCACTTTCTATACTCAGCGTGCAAGCCATACTGCCAGAATCTAGCATACCGTTCAGCACGGACTGGCCACCGACAGTCACAGGAGCATAAAAGAGTTCACTAGCTCCATCAATTTTCTGAGATCCCACATACAGCACTGTTTTGTCGGGTGGCAACAATTTGCAACAATTTACAAAAATCTCATGTGGGTCTGACTCGTCTTTTAGGGGAAATACGCCACTGCCCATGTTATCCCCCTCCGCACATGGGCTATTTAGTTTAACTGAATGGCTGAAGGCGGCAGCTCAAGGCCTGTCGTCCTAGGACAATTGCTCTTAAAGTGTCCAGGTTTGAAGCAGTTACGACAAAGCCTCTGGCGCATACAATGAGTATGTGTAGTGTGCTCTTTAGATTGACATACTCTACATGCTGAGCTCAGACTGGGCTTGGGGTCTGAAGTTCTGACAGGACAGTTTGGGGTGGACGAGGACAGTGAGGCAGTGCAGAGAGATAAAACTTTGTCCATCATGCCAACCAACTGCTGCATACTAGCATCAGGAGTAAAAGGAGCAGCGTTGGGGTTCAACTGACCAGCTAAACTTGGTATCTGACTTGAGAGTTCAGGCTGTTTGGGAGAACTTGACGCAGAATCGTCACAGACAGCTACAGTGTTCTGATGGCAAGCAGACATAGGCAATGAGCGTGAAGTTCTAGCAAAAGCTCTCTTCAGAGTCCTGCGATGACTATCCAGTCGCTCTTGAACTTCAGCAGCACTCCACTGTTCAGCAGGCTTGAACTGAAAAGACAAAGCAAGGCCAGGATCTGGACAGTGTGAGATAAACATCATAACAGCTTCAGTAACAGGGTCCTCAACACACTTGTTCCGTCTACGCAAACACTCATCAGCCACATCAATCGCCTTATTGAGCCGTATCCAGTAGTCCATTGGGCTCTCGTCCGCCCTAGGCAGGGTGTTATAAAAGTCAGACATAGGCATATTTGAATACATCAACACACTGAAATTCCGCTTCAGTATATCGAACACGGTGGTGGGGAGCACTACAGCCGTCGGCCCAGGGAAGCTGCGCAAGGACACTTTGACCACATCTCTCGCTTTTCCAGCTAACCTGCTCAAAATGATATCAGAAGCAGTTTCATCAGTGCTTTTCTTTCTGTTTAAATAACTGTACATCAAATCTTCCCATTCATGTACAGTAAACGAATCACTTTGATCACCTCTAAAGAACGGTGGAGGCGCAACATCATGTTGGACAATGACTTTCAAATTAGAAGCATCAAAACATTCACCTGAATGCTGTACATTTGACTTAGATTGCACTGGGCTGGGCTGTTGCGTTAAGTTGAGACTGGCTGAAATGCTTTCACCAATTTTCAGTGCCAAATCAGAAATAATACTCCCCAAAGACTCAGGGGTAACTGCACGATCAGTGTTACGGCGTGCAAAAGGGGTAGAGCAAGCAGCTGGGCTCCCTGAGGTACCAATAGCTGAGTCAGATGCATGTACATGGTCAATATCTGCAGTAAAGAATGTCCTCCCTCTCCCAAAACAATGAGGTGAAACTCCATACATATTGTCAGGACGATTAAGAACAGCCCCACTACCCCTGCCTACTGGTAGCATGGCACTAGGTCTTTGTACAGGGCTAAAATTATCCTGACTAACAGTGTCCTCAAACATGACTCAGTTCGAATAGGAAAAAAAAAAAAAATTATTAAAAAAAAATGTAATAACAGTTTCAGAAAACAAAAAACAAACACTGAAATCACAACTAATATGCAGATAAGTGTAGTTTGCAGAAATACTCATTTAGACTCTCTCAAAACAGTCCAATGTTAGTTTCAGGGAGAAAAAAAGAAAAAAAATTATGTGACGACGATCACAAAAACACTGTCCTTCAGCTTGCAGCAACGCAAAGAACAGTTCAGTACAGCGTTGCCCGAGGAGAAATAAAATAAAATGTGATAATAAAAATATCCTGTCAGTAATGAGCGTGCATCAGTAAAAAAAAAACAAAAAAAAAAAGTTCAGCACAAACCCCACAGCGAATAGTATTAATAAAAGTCAAAACAGTTTTTCATCATACTTCATAAAAAGGGCAACCGTTCAACCTTTACCGTCTGTGATATGAGCAACAGAAGATAGAACACTGATGACGAGATCGGCCGAGATGAAATGAGCAGCGGCCTCCGCGATCAGCGAAACACCCTCACATCCAGCGATCTTTCACGGCACACCGTCGTCTGTTGAAGCAGCAACTCCGGCGATCGGTAATCAGCCAATCATGCGAAATCCGAAGGGTTATGGCACCACGTGTAACCGGTGGCTCGCGACACCAGTTATAAAACCACTTTTCTCTGCGTTGTGAAGACAGACACGGGACAACAGGCGGCGGTTTCACTGGGTTTTTTTACTCTCTGAGATCTGATGTAAAACAAATAAAGGCAGCCTCTGAGTACAATCACCCTTATTTCGCTCTCTTCCATACAATTACAAGGTCAAGAGGAAGAAAAATACAGAGAAAACATACCTGATGTAAAACAAATAAAGGCAGCCTCTGAGTACAATCACCCTTATTTCGCTCTATAAAACAAATGTGACGTAGATTTAATTACCATGTGCTTTTCATCTCCACATATAGAGTAATGACACAAATATAACTTAAATTGGGCAAAATGACAAAAATAACCACACAGGTAAGTAAAATAACATAATACACATAATTTGCAATGAAGATATAGAAATAAAAGCAACAATTAAAATAAAGATTAATAAGGATTAGCAGGAGCCAAAAATAACCCACCTCTTCCATACAATTACAAGGTCAAGAGGAAGAGGAGGGGACAAAACAGGAAATTAGGTGGGCTCATGGTGACATCACAGCAATTAAAGGGGAAACGCACTTAACTCACTTAGGCAAATCACATCAGGTACATGTAAACGAACAATTTTGTGAGAATTATAACAATCAATACATGTTTTAACAAAACACTTTCCGTACCTGTTACACTTGCACAAGAGCGCATATGAGGAAAACACTCGGACAGTGTGTGAAATAGTATTATAATAAGGGAAAATTTCCCATAGTTACCAAATGACCGTTAATAGTGTTCAAATATAGGCATCATTGTGACACTTACCGCTACATGTTCTTTTCAGGGTGGAATTCTTGTATGCTGAGAGAAGTCAGTTCGTTTGGGTGCACACAACATGCATCGCATTATGAAACTATTCTTTTTGACATCTTGGAGTGAAAACATAGACTGAACTTGAAGCCACGAGCAATCTGCCTCCCGTAGCTCACACACATCTTCCTCTGCTTCGGCCATCATCTTCCGACTAAACGCGCACTAATATAAGCGGGTGATGCGTAGCAACCTCTCGCGAAACAGCCATATTAACTTATTTTAATATATATAATATAACTATTACCATTTGACAGTAACGGAGGAACGCCACCGAATGTAACTAAGTAAAAGTACAGTTTTTTCACAAGAAATTTACTTGAGTAAGAGTAAAAGTACCCATCTTTAAATCTACTCTAAAAGTACAAGTTACCCAAAAAATGTACTCAAGTAAATGTAACGAAGTAAATGTAATTCGTTACTACCCACCTCTGCACATGGGTTTGCATTTCCTTCAGCCCAGGTGAGAAAAAGTAACGCAAAAGTAACGTAACACATTATTTTACATAAAAAGTAACTAAGCAACTCAACTAGTTACTTTTTAACGGAGTAACGGAATATTGTAATGCATTACTTAAAAGTAACTTTCCCCAACACTGTGTATGACTTTCTTAATTGGTTGCAACCCAAATCTAGAAATACATTTTATTGGCTTCTGTTTATTCAGATGTGTTCATTTTGATTGTCCTTACTTAAAAGTCATGTTCACTTAGACATACGCAATATCCATTTTCCTTGTTTCTAAATTTCTTAGCGAAGTCGAACGTAGGCTTTATTTTCATATCTAAAAACAACTTTATGGTTATGTCTTAAATCTGTGTATTTTTTGTGAATTAATTGGTTTCATGCTGATCTCACTGATATATGGTGTTGAGTCTTTGTGATATAATTATGTTTTGTACATTAGCTGTGGTTTGTGGGTGTGGGGGAGAGGTGTGTAGTGTAGGTTTTGTAAGGTTGTTTTGTTTTGTATGTGTTGTAATATTCTGTATAAGTGTTTCTAGAACCCCATTGAAAATGAGATGTTACATCTCAGGGGACTTATTTCAATAAATTCAAATTAACCCAAAATCGGTTGTAAATTAAAATCACTTTAAGACACGCTACTACAACACAAGCAACAGTAATCACACTATAAAAACTGCTGGGTTGTTTCAACACATGTTTGGGTCAAATATGGACAAACCATAAAATTAACATTTTAAACCCAATGTTTGGGTGTCATTTGACCCATGCAGTGCAAAAGGTGAAATAAAAGCAAGAACACCTAAAACTAAACAAAAACACAGGCTAAAGTCACAGAGGAAGACATTAACTTAGCTAATAAACAGAGTCAACATGATTACATTTCATTTTTAATCACTCTTCTCAAGGGCCATTCCTGCTTTTTCAGTTCCTGTTCACCAGTCATTCACATCTCACTTTGATAATAGTTTCCACACATATTCCTGTCATGAGTGCCGTGAACACACATAGGCCAAGTGAAGAGTAGTGGGAACATGAGGTGCACACGCTCTTTCACGCCACATTCCTAACCCAGCACTGTTGGGTTACTGAATATGAACGATTATACACCCAAATTGGCTTAAATCAACCCAACCGCCTTGCAAGCTAGCAGGGAATGTTCTGGCAAAGTTCTCTCAAAGTTAAGAACAAACATTCCTCCATGAACTTTAACAGAACGTTCATTCAAAGTTATCTGGTCTTTAATAATGTTCTCAAAACATTAGCAGAAAAACATTATCTATACATCGTTCATGGAATGTTTTTACTTGTCTGTTTTTTAAATGTTGCCACTTGTTTCAGAACGTTCAGAGAACAAACAAAAGTAAAAGTTACATTGTTGGCCAGAGAGGACCATTTCTCACATGACAACAGTGATGTGTTGCTTGAAGTAATGAAGAGGATGTACTTAAGGAGATAATGAAACTTAAAGTCATTCATTGTCTAAAGTAAACCAATCATGAATGATTTAACAATGGGAGCTGTTGGGTGGTGCAAATCTTCCTCCTCGCTACTGACAATATCATATATTATCAGAGAACAATGTAAACACATAGGGCCCTATCTTGCACCCAGCGCAATTGACTTTGTACACCGACGCATGTGTCATTCCTATTTTGCACCCGCGCAAAGCGCGCTTTTCCCTCCACAGAAGCACGTCGCTAAACTAGTGAATGAATTTGCGCTCCCTGGGCGGTTCAGCGCAAAAAAGGAGGCGTATTCCGGCGCAAACAATCCCTGGTGCTATTTTGCTGTTCCATTAAACAATTGCGCCACTGACCAGAAAAAACCTAGTCTAAAGTCAGTGGCGCGTTGCGCGTTGTTCATTATGCTATTTTAAGGGCGCATGCTTGACCATAGCGTGCACAACGCGCATACACTTTGCTCATGTAATCTACACAGATGCAACAGTTATTTTTGCAAATCATAAATTGTTACACTAAAAAAAATATTAACACATGAGATGACGGAAATCATTGTGGTGTGCCACGAAGATGTGAAAAAATAGGCATAAATCTAGCTTACAAATTATTCAGGCTAATTATTCATTTAACCGACGCTATTTTGGGTGGGTTTCTCCCATCCCCATACAACACAACTTCTCTGTCTTTCACTGCTCTTACAAGAACATCAGTCTCCTCGGCTGTGAACCGCTCCTGGCGTGCGCCTGGTAAATACGCCATAATAATAGCAATCCATAATGGAACTTGCGCACCTGCTTTTAAAGGGAATGTTGGATGACGCTCTGATTGGTTTATTCACGTTACGCCCAAACCACACCTATGAATAATGAAGCTTCTTCAGACCAACCCATTTTAGATTTGCGCCGGGCGCAAGAGCCATTTATCCCGCCGGGAAAATAGCAACAGCGCCGAGACCCGCCCACAAAGTTACTTGCGCTGTGTGCTTTGACACTTGCGTTTCAGATCGTTAAAATAGGGCCCATAGAGGCATTGCAATACCAGTGCTGTATTATGCATTTGGAATATCTCCCCTTATTGTGAGACACAGATTTACAAAACATGCATGTGGAACTACTGTATGAATTTAATGATAAACTTTATATTAAGTGCCAGTGAACCGGAAGTAACTGATTTTACTTCAGTGCTGTGATGTATTTCCAAGTGAAACAGAATATTGAATTGAGGGCAGGTTTTTACTTTAGCGCACCTCCTCTCCATCTCTCGCTCCATAGCAGACTGATGGTTGGAGGGGAGTGGTTAAGTGCTTTCAACCCTAGCCGTCCAACTGACCTCATCGTAAAAGGAACGCCATTCCAGACCGGAAGTAACTTTTCAGATTTTGATTAAACATTACCACGACAAAC
This sequence comes from Romanogobio albipinnatus, assembly GCA_023566225.1. Lineage (NCBI taxonomy): Eukaryota > Metazoa > Chordata > Actinopteri > Cypriniformes > Gobionidae > Romanogobio > Romanogobio albipinnatus. Next base: position 37,724,943 of record CM042244.1, on the reverse strand, counting down.
TTTTTTTTTCTGTGTATTAACTTGCGAGGATTAATTGTTCACCCTAAGACTTGTAATGTGTGCTAACAAAGTAAAAGTCACACATATGGAGCTGCATATGTGATGCAAATGTTAAAATGAATTAGCTTACAAATCATGCACTATGGTAAAAGTGTGTTGAGGTCATAACTAGGGATGCACAATATATCGGCCACCATATCATTATCGGCCGATATATGTTAATTTTTAATGTTATCGTTATTGGCCAGATAAGAAAATGGATTATTTCCTTCGGCTGAGACACTTCTGTTCGGGTGTGAATTGCTTGAAATATGGTTGGAATCTCTTCAAAAAGGAATATACAGTTAAGTCTATCATATAGGCTACATAAAATTATAATGAGAACATAATGGTGTATTCTGCAAGAAACCGCACAGAAATAAGTATTTATTAATAAATAATTTGCCCCTGTAATCATATTTTGTGTGAAAATGAATAAAAGTTATTGGTGTTTTACTGCAAGTAGTGCTCATTTCAGCTGGAATCTGCAGTAATTTGTGTGTATAGGTAGGTTTTTGGAGATTTGCAGAAATGTGTGTAGAGGCTATGGATGTTCCGGTCAAATTTGAGTTTTCAGAGTTATTGAATATTGAATATCTGCCGATACTGATTCCCGATCCAATACTTGGTGTACTTAAAGTACATTAAAGATATTAAAATCAATTCAATGTACACTCACCTAAAGGATTATTAGGAACACTATACTAATACTGTGTTTGACCCCCTTTTGCCTTCAGAACTGCCTTAATTCTACGTGGCATTGATTCAACAAGGTGCTGAAAGCATTCTTTAGAAATGTTGGCCCATATTGATAGGATAGCATCTTGCAGTTGATGGAGATTTGTGGGATGCACATCCAGGGCATGAAGCTCCTGTTCCACCACATACCAAAGATGCTCTATTGGGTTGAGATCTGGTGACTGTGGGGGCCATTTTAGTACAGTGAACTCATTGTCATGTTCAAGAAACCAATTTGAAATGATTCGAGCTTTGTGACATGGTGCATTATCCTGCTGGAAGTAGCCATCAGAGGATGGGTACATGGTGGTCATAAAGGGATGGACATGGTCAGAAACAAAGCTCAGGTAGGCCGTGGAATTTAAACGATGCCCAATTGGCACTAAGGGGCCTAAAGTGTGCCAAGAAAACATCCCCCACACCATTACACCACCACCACCAGCCTGCACAGTGGTAACAAGGCATGATGGATCCATGTTCTCATTCTGTTTACGCCAAATTCTGATACTACCATCTGAATGTCTCAACATAAATCGAGACTCATCAGACCAGGCAACATTTTTCCAGTCTTCAACTATCCAATTTTGGTGAGCTCGTGCAAATGGTAGGCTCTTTTTCCTATTTGTAGTGGAGATGAGTGGTACCCGGTGGGGTCTTCTGCTGTTGTAGCCCATCCGCCTCAAGGTTGTGCGTGTTGTGGCTTCACAAATGCTTTGCTGCCTACCTCGGTTGTAACGAGTGGTTATTTCAGTCAAAGTTGCTCTTCTATCAGCTTGAATCAGTCGGTCCATTCTCCTCTGACCTCTAGCATCAACAAGGCATTTTCACCCACAGGACTGCCGCATACTGGATGTTTTTCCCTTTTCACACCATTCTTTGTAAACCCTAGAAATGGTTGTGCGTGAAAATCCCAGTTACTGAGCAGATTGTGAAATACTCAGACCAGCCCGTCTGGCACCAACAACCATGCCATGCTCAAAATTGCTTAAATCACATTTCTTTCCCATTCTGACATTCAGTTTGGAGTTCTGGAGATTGTCTTGACCAGGACCACACCCCTAAATACATTGAAGCAACTGCCATGTCATTGGTTGATTAGATAATTGCATTAATGAGAAATTGAACAGGTGTTCCTAATAATCCTTTAGGTGAGTGTATATCATTTTCACTATGGAGTAATTCCAATATAACAATTATGATAGAAATTAATAATATAATTTATATTATAAAGGAAATAATAAATAATTATTCCAAAGTCCTACAGAAAGATGCTACTGGTGAGATTTTTGTGTTAATGCAACTAATGACCTTAAAAGTTGATGTTCAAAATAGCCATTATCCATTTATCCTATTCCATTAGTTTCTTTCAGCAACATAAATTATGCTCTATGTTTGCTATGCACATCATGAATCTAGTCATTTATAATCTATCAGTCATTCTGGGAACTCTGAGGAAGTGACCTTTCATGAAATTGAGCTCTTATGTCACTGAGCTCACGCTTGTCTCTGAGGTTTATCATCTGGCTGGATTGTTATAAATAAAATTGTGCTTGGTTGCTTCAATTTACATCTTTTTTTCAAGCAATAATCTTCTTTTAGTCTGACAGAGGCAACAGTGTCCTTGCACTACTGCACTTAGCTTTTAACAGCAATATAAATAAACAGCAGTGTTTGACAGTCAATAAATGTTTTTGAAATACCTTAAGTGCTAACTTTGAGATGCATTTAGAGAAAACTATCGCCGGACTTCATGTGCTTTCAAACAGCCATGCGGATTGCTGCAGTTGTGTCTGTCAATGCATTCAGTGCCATAAAACTGAAGCAGTTCACGCTCGATACAAAGAGAACCCCAGCAACAGTGCCGTTTAAGGGCCATAAAATCCAACCAGCTCTTACCTCTGGGTCTGGTATCTGGGCGGCCGCGTTGAAGACATGGTGTGAGATCAACACCGCCGTGACGCTCATCAGCAATGGGACGAGGGTTGGCGGCTGACGCCTAGGCCCCTCGATCGCCATTTTCCCTCTTCTTCTCCCACGCCTCATCCCTCCCCCTGCTGCTTCTGCCCGGAAAACTGCGCAGGACCACAATAGTGCAGGTGATTGATAGTCGATCAGTGCGAAATGTCCACCGCCTCCCCTACATTAATGCTGCTCTGGTCTCTGTCTTAACACTCCCTGTCATCCAGCCCTCCACAGAGACACTACGCTCCCCGCTGCAGTCGGACAGCCACTCGGCTACAGGCCATTAATTAATTAATAGCCCTGGTGTCGTTTACAGCCTTGCCGTCCGGAGCACAGAGAGGTTACAAGAGTTGAGGGGGGAAGGGAGTTACACGGAAGGACACAATGGGACAGGGGAATTGTGTGACACTCTGTATTTTGATCACTCCTTCATGTTAATATGTGATGCTTGCTATGCAATCCACCTGCCAACAGGTGGTTCACAATAATTATGTGAAGAAAGTTGCTCAGCTGTCCACCGGGATAAGGAGAATTTACTGAAAGCAAATGTCTACTGTACATCTTTCCAAAATAATCTCATTGGAAAAATGTGCCTCTACCTACACCTTCACTGAAGTTTCCAGCTGAAATGAACTGTAGTGGCAGCAAAATACCAAGTTTTAACTTGAATTTCTTCTGACAGCAGCAGATTTTTGATTAAATAAGATGTATTTTTGCACGGTTCCTTGCACATCTTATGACCTAAAAACTCCTCAAATCATTGTGCATGATTTGCAAATGAGTTTTTGACTGTTTGCATCACATAACCAGCTCCATACACTCTTAGAAAAAAGTTGGTGTGACTCTGTGTGTCACGGCCAGTGTTGGGCACGTTACTTTAAAAAAGTAATTAGTAATAGTTACTAGTTACTTCTTACAAATAGTAACTGAGTTAGTAACTGAGTTACATCATTATAAAAGTAACTAATTACCAGGGAAAGTAACTACTGTGTTTTATTTCAAATGTTTAAATATGTCAAATAACTTGGATGCCCCCAATATTAAATATGTTAAATGAATGAATTGGACACTAAATAGAATAAATTATTATTATAAAACATTGTACATTAATGTACGCTATTGTAATGTTGCTGTGGGACAATGTGAGAGACACCTATCAAATTCAATATATTATTGTAAATATTATCAGTAGGCCTATAGTGTAAATATTGTGCAAATATTATCAGTACTTTACTACTCCTCTGGTAGTGGAGCTCACGTTATCACCTGGGTTTTTAGCCACTAATGTTGTGACTGTGATGATGTGAGGCTTGTGAGAAACAGAAATTAATTTGATTACTCGTTACTGAAAAAAATTATTCCGTTAGTAACGCCTTTTATCTATAGCGCCGTTATTCCCAACACTGGTCACGGCCTTAAAGGGATAGTTCACCCAAAAATGAAAATTAGCTCATGATTTACTCACCCTCAAGTCATCCTAGGTGTATGACATTCTTCTTTCAGATGAATAAAATCGGAGTTATATTAACTCTTAAATGCATACCTCGGGTCTTTAGCGACCCGAGACGTCATTCACTACCCTCCTTTTTAAAGTTAGACATCAACCTTCTTTGTATTCCTCAATCAATCCATTTTAAACAATATAACAAGAAAAAATATATAAAATTATAATTGAATGCCTGTTTTTACGTATTACTACGTATTATTTTTCCTGCACAATAATAAATTAATCTATAATGACGAAATAACTGCAATTCACCTTTATTCCACAAGGTGGCAATGTCTGATATACAATGATGAAGTGACGTTTCACTCATAATGCAGACTGAAAACTAAACAATAATAATTATAATCTGCAAAACTTGAAATGGCTCAGCGATTTACTGCAGAGCAAGTACTGAACACATTCACATATTAGTGTCACTGTCACTTGATGCTGGATCTGGTGAAGGAAGCTGTCAGTGATCAAAATATTTATTTTCAAGACGTTGAAAATGAGTTTTGAGAATATGCGTGAGATCGCGAATATGATCCAGATGCAGAATGTACTGGAAAATGAGTTCTGACGAGGACAGTGATGATGGTGTAAAACATCTGCTGAGACTGAACCCTTACAAACTCCAAAAGGTAACAAAATATGTTTTATTTTATTCTTCTGTAATTGTTGCTCTAATATCAGGAGTTTTATATATCATCGCGACAGGTATAGATCTATCCATGTTAGATAGATCCGGGTCGCTAAAGACCCGAATATGTAGGAATGTTTGGCGAAACAGTCATGCATTTAAGGGTTAAAAAAGTCCTGGCTCTTCCAAGCTTTATAATGGCAGTGACTTGTTGGTTTGTTTTTGAAGTACATGAAGGTGCATCTATCCATCATATAACTGCTCCGCACAGCTCCGGGGGGTTAATAAAGACCTTCTGAAGCGAAGTGATGTGTTTGTGTAAGAAAAATATCCATATTTAGACTAAAATAACTAATTTCCATGGACTGCCGTATGCAAGCTGACTTACGGCAAAATAATAATAGGATCGCAAGCTTTGACGCCTCTTGCAGATAGGGCTGGGCAACAAACTCAAGCCCCTCTTCTCTTATATCGAAATCCTCCACATTTCTCTTTAAAAATTCTTGTTTTAGACTTCTAATTCATATTTTGTTTAGCTCTATCCTCTGCGCTTCCACGTTCGTCAATACGCATGCGTCAAGGGTTCAAGGGTTACTCTTTCACCATAAATAGATATGTACGAGTTTTCTTCTGGGAACCAACACATCACAATATTCCTCCTTTAAATAATTAATTTGCAGAATAAAGGAGCGGGCCTGGTTGAGTTAGTTAGTAGTGTGCTGAAACTGGCAGTAATGGTAAGGGACGGGGCATTTCCTAAACACGCTGGAAGTGCTTGACCAATCACAACGCACTTCTCCAGCCGACCAATCAGAGCTGCTTTTCAGAAGGAGGGGCTCCATAGAGACAGGAATTAAACAGAGCGTTACTGACAGGCTGGGAATAGACGAGCTGCAACAATGGAGAATATGGGGAACCAACATTCAAGCAGAGATGGGGACTCGAGTTTGAGACTCGGACTCGAGTGCGACTTAAGTCGCACACACAGTGACTTCAGACTCGACTTCAGACTCGTCCTCAAAAGACTTCAGACTCGACTCGGACTCGAGCTGCGGGACTCGTGAACAATGTTTATTTTTAGGAAACGTCTGATGAGCTCGATGTTATTCCCCTCCCTCCGGTACCTATAACCTGCCTACGTACTACGTATCTGCTGCTCGCGGCCACACATGAGAGGACAACGAGCAATCATGTATAGGCGCGTCAATTCAAGCGGCCGCGGCGCGCGCGCGCGAGTGAACGCGATCATCTCTTCCAGAAGAATAAACATAAATTAATATCTTAAGGTATGTTGAGAATAACACTTACTGAAACGTATTATATGTCGTGTAATCGCTCAATCAGTGTTTCAATCGCGCAAAGATGTCAAACAGCTTGAGAAACATATGTCACGCCGCATCATTTACCTCAGAGTCAGAAGTCATTCAGTCCACAGCTGTTAATTCACTGGAGAAATCAACTCTTTCACTATCTATCTATATATATATATATATATATATATATATATATATATATATATATATATATATATATATATATATATATATAAATTCTACTTAACCTGTTAGTGATGTCTTGATTATTTAATGCTATGTTTTGATAAATCTGTCATGAAAAGGACAGTCACTAAGATTATATTTCAACATGGGTATTCAAATAAAACCTAATCATGGTTGATAATCCAAACTGCTTAAAAAAACATACTAAATGGTGCTTTTTTTAAATTCAAAAAAGGCCAAAAGTTTTCTGTGATTGGTAGGTTTAGGGGTAGGGTTAGTGTAGGTGGATAGATTATACCATTTGTACATTAGTAAAACCATTACACCTATGGAGAGTCCCCGTAAACCACGTGTGGGTAGTGTGTGTGCACTTGAGTGCGTGTGTGACTGTGAGAGAGTGTTTCTGTGTGTTTGCTTGAGTGTGTGCTCTCTTTAAGTGGAAAAAAGTGTGTTATTGCTTATACATTTTGCAATGTTTTTGTGATACCCTGAGTACCAGAACTTTGTGGTTTCAGATGTGCTGTGTTGCACATAAAATTGTTAGCTATTAGATAAGCATCTTACTTGTTGTCTTTTCATATTCACTTGTTGTCTTTTCATATTCATTGATCGACAACTGCAGGTTTAATGAGCTGATATGGTATGTTAATAGAGAAAGGTGTCAAAATAACTTATTACATGCTTTGAATTCCTTATATATAGCTTTGCAGTGTTCTACACAGCCTGGATGGGTCACCGTATGTGATGCAACACTTATTATAACCAGAGACTTATTATAATAAAGAGACTTGAGACTTGACTTGGACTCTAGCTCAGAGACTTGAGACTTGACTTGGACTCGAGCCCAGAGACTTGAGACTTGACTTGGACTCTAGCTCAGAGACTTGTGAGCATCTCTGCATTCAAGCAGGAAAACCTGCTCAAGTAGAGCCCAAAAACAACACCAAGACTTTGTTACAACACTGAACTTGTACTTTGACTCAAGACTGCTTTTTTTAGCAGTTTTCTCCACCATAAAGCTCAACTGGTTACATAATAATATAAAATTAGATATTGATTTGAGTAGAAATACACAGTTGTGAAGGCATCACCTGATCCAGACAAAGACCAGTAAAAATAATTAGTTAATTTCTAAAAAATCAACAGCTTTTCTTTGGATCCACCTTTTATTGACATCTATAAAAAAAATATTTAAAAAACGGTCGGCTTGACAAATCATCTTCAAACTTTCTACAACAGACCAGGTTAATACAAAATTAGGCTGAATATTTTCTTTTAATAATAATGTACATTTTATTTATTTGCTTTTTAGACATATTTTACCCTAAAATTAAAATTTTCTGTTAGTTTAACATATGTACTTAAAAAGTCATAAATCCAACTCGATGTATTATTAATCTTTGTGGTTAATTAGCTATTTAATCTGTTCTTTTACCTTCGTGGTCTCTCAGTTTTGGATACACTTATTCAACTATTTGGCATGTGTGAGATCTAGTATCTGAATAGATTAATTTGCTAAATTCATATTTATTGGCATTCGTAACACATGGCACAGCATTGGAGGAAAAACAGTGTGGCCGTATGTGAACAAAAGTTAAAGGGATTGTTCACTCAAATATTTTTACAAAATGTTTACACACCATCATGTCATTCCAAACATGAATATTTTCTATCGTCCATGGAACACAAAAGATGATATTTGGAGAATCTTTTAACATTTTTTTGGTGAAAAACAATTTGTCTTTGTCTATGTGTGTGTGTGTTAGTTATAATAATATTTTAATCAATGTTATCTGAAGTTTTGAATAACAGAACTTGTTTTTGTTTTGAAAAGGAAAAAGAAAAGTATTAAGAGATAAAATAATGCAAAAATAATGTTTTATCTTCAGTGCACATTTTTCCTCTCTCATTAAACTTTGATGAGTGAGGCGTTGACAGTCATTGCTACACTATAAAGTGATGGCACTGGAACCATGTGCTTTTTAAACAATTTTCATAGGTTTAACATCAAATATCAGCTTGGAAAATACACAAATTTGACTAGAAATGCTGCAGACCGGAAATGTAAAGCAATATTTCAGTATGAGTCAGACATGCATTCAGAAAAAGGCGGATAGAACCTTTTAGTGGGTCCTTTCATGAGATAATTTTATGGATTTAGTTTTAATTCAACAATTTTGTTTTAAATCACTGTTATTTGTAATTAAATGTTATGATAGGAACGTCGCCTTGAACGCCTTTACAGGCCTGAGAAGGGAACGAGATGCTGCATCAATGACGTGTTGGGAACGCCCCTGCGTGATTGCGTCTTAAGCATGTATGTCAACTAGTCCAATGGCGAGAGCGAAAGTCACGGGCGGGTGACCTTATGACCAGGAAAGCATAAAAGCACATCCGGAACTACCGGTGTCAGCTTTGATTTAGCCGAAGCAAGTCGCTCACAGGGATGTAGGAAGTATGGAAAGTTGATGCAGCATCTCGTTCCCTTCTCAGGGAACTATGGTTACAGTCATAACCTTAGACGGTTCCTGTCGAGGGAACTCACGCTGCGTCAATGACGCGTTGGGAACGAGATACCCAAACGCCATACTTACAAGTGCCTGTCTATGTGAAACTGTTGGTACAATCGAGACATGAGCACCTGTGAACCTGGAGCAGCATTCAGGTCCAAACGGTAAAACCTTACAAATGTGAGTGGAGAGGACCAACCCGCCGCATCACAAACTTCTTGAAGGGACACACCCGAAAGTAACGCCTTAGAGGCTGCCATACTCGTAGAATGAGCTCTGGCAGCCAACGGTGATGAGAGATAGCCTCAACAATCCACTTGCAAATAGTTTGTTTTGTTGCTAGAAACCCCTTTTTGGGCGATCCAAAACAAACAAACAAACAGCTGATCTGATTTCCTCCACAGGGCAGCTCTGTGGACATAAGTATCCAGTGCTCTAACTGGACAAATGAGATTCAGCTTTTCCTGGTCCGATGTAGAGGACAGAAGGCTTGCAACACAACAGGCCTTGGTACATTGGTCGGCACCTTCTGGACATAGCCCGGTTTAGGGTACTGAAATGCTTTGACCATCCCCGGTGCAAACTCAAGACATGTAGGGGATACTGACAGGGCCTGAAGATCTACTCTTTTAACCCTCTGAACCCAACAAACACGCCTGTGCGTTCTGCTGGATTTTTCCTCATGACAATGTCAAGCAACTAAAAATACTCCGTCATTTTTGGCCTCACAGACATTAAAGATATGTATTTACAAAGCTTAAAGTGTCTACTTGTATTTATGTACACTCAAAATACTAAATGTTGTACTTTTCGCTGAATAAAGAAAACAAACAGGATAAGCGTTCTCCCGTCTGTCTTCCCGTGAAGTTCACTCTGAAATCCGTCTGAAAATGTAACTCAGCGAATACTTGCCACAAAGACATGACAGATATCTCTTTATAAAGCTTTGAATGTCTACTTTGAAATTAAGTAATTTTAGTGTTGGGTGTAACTAGTTACTAAGTAATTAGTTACTGTAATTTAATTACTTTTCCCTTGAAAAAATAACTTTAAGGGATTGCTGTATTTTTTCTGTATTTTAATTACATTTACTTCTGATGTAATTAAACTAAATACTTTGTATAGACTGTAGAGCAATTATATATAGTGTAATTTACATCAAAATTTAAAGTCTGTTTTTATGTCCTTCTCACATTTGTAATACTTTGGTCAGTTAATAAGAATAATTTATGTTGTTTTATATTATTTATTTGAATGAATTAAAAGAGCTGTTTCGTGTCTATCCTCGAATCACTTAACTAGTCGAGGTTGATATAGGATTTAGAAAGTAATTGTAATAAGTAATTAAATACTTTTTGGAGAGAGTCATTTGTACAGTCATCTAATTACACTATTGTAGATGTAATTACTAGTAATTAATTACTTTTTTAGAGTAACTTACCCAACACTGCATAATTTATATAAAAAACAAATATTCTCTGTTTATGTAATCGGTATGAAAACAGCAAGAGGTACAGTTCTTCAAGCAGAGCCTCATTATCTTTAATGTGACCACACCCACACGCATTATAGGCTACTAGTTGAACTATTGCCAGAAACATGTTGAAATATGAAATAGGCAACCTTTCATTGCTAAATAAAGATACATGTACAACATGAGGATATTTATATGCTCTATAATATTAAACATAGCATGACATAAAAGTAGAGTTGACAACTGTCCCGTTTTAGCCGGGATGCCCCGTTTATTGGGCCTTGTCCCGTTTATTGACTGCTACGCTGATCTAACCACTGATTAAGGGGCTGTTCACATATGTTGCGTCTTTTGCGCGCTTTTGCAAGTTTTTTCAGGATTCTTTGATGAATAGAAAGTAAAAAAACAGCATTAATCTGAAATAGAAAGCTTTTGTAACTTTTGACACATGTAATGCATTCTTGCTGAATACAAATATTTATTTCTTTAAAATTATTAATCAATAAAACGATTAATTTAAAACAAATTCTTGCTGACCCCAAACTTTTGAACGGTAGTGTATAATGCTACTGTAACAGCTTTAACTCTGTTACCTTAGTGGTTATATTTTTCCACACCATTAGGGGGCGCTAATCGTCTTCATAGATGAGTATTTAGCCAGGTACTATACCTGAAGAAGTAGACAAGCATGTGGATAGAGGAAGCAATGGCTTTCCTGGGCTATTCCGTCTGACTTTACAAGGTCCTATGATTGAGGAATGTGTTTCCTTTTTGGTCAATCAGTAAGTAATGCTTTTTTTTCCAACAATTACCAAAACCAGAGCATGTATTTAATGTTAGTGATGGCTAAATGAAGCTTTGTGAAGCACCGAGGCTTTCCCCTCAACTGTATCATAAAAAGGTTCATTACTCGAAGCTTTTCAACACGGTGCACACTAACGACATCTTGTGGTCAAATGTTGAAGAGCTGCTTGTGCCAGAGGACCCATTCATTTTTTTGACTGTTTCATGTAACAATTCACTTTGTGAAATCCACAAAAGCAATAAAAATGTTGTTTTTTTGTTTGTTTTTCATTTGTTAATTTAGTAGGCTACTTACAACATGTGAACAAATGAGCCTATTAATGAATTTATGAAAAAAATATAATTGTGACAAATTAACGCGTATAGAAACAATTTATATGAATCTGCTTTGATCAACACATGCAGCCTTATTTTCATAAACTTTAGCCTTAGTCCTAAACCTATGAATTCATAGGTAAGGCTCATGTAGGCATATATAATCAAAATAAAAGAAAATAATTGTGGAATGGTGAAGTGCTTGTGAACTGGGGAGTTTTTATTTTGTGGGAAATTGAAGAAATCAAAGATTTTTATTAAGGAACAGAACTTGTTCAACAGTTTTTTTATTTACTACTTCCCCTGCCTTTGAAAATATTCTCTCACATGGGACTGAGGAGGCAGGAGTGCATAAAAATTCCAGGGCAAGATGATGATGATGTGGATAGACACCCTTCTGGGTAGCCCAGAAATGCAGGGGATCTTCTGTGCGTGGAATATTTGGATCACTGAGGTAGTGTTGCACTTCAACTGTGGCATCTGCAGTTGCATTTTTCATTTTTCTGGTTTCCACAACATGACTGTCCAGTAGATCCCACAGACCTAATAGACAGAACAATACAAATAAAACAAAAAATTACATTTGGTTGAAATGTAATTTAATTCTCTGCAATAGCTATGCATGATGCATGCCAAATACATACACACACACACAAACTCAATACAGCAAACAGTACCTGAATGGGTTACATCGCTGCCTGTGGCTTCTGTTGTTTCTGGTTGTGATGAGGGGATTTGAGAGGATGTGGATGGGGTGTTTTGGCCTGCTCTAATGATTGCAGCAGACGTCTCACAGCAGTCTGTGCATTTGACTGGCTGCAGAAACCTATAGTTTTAAAGCGTGGATCAAGCAGAGTTGCAAGAGTCATGACGCTCAGAGTCTCATATGTAGACATCCTCTCAGAAAGAAGTCTCATGAGGTTGTTGCACAATTGCACAGCCGTCTCTTCATGAACCTGTGAGATCTTTGTACTGATTGCATGCCTCAGCATTCCTACAAGAGGAATCACCTTTGACCCTGACACTCTCTTCTCTTCTGACAGTTCAGTGGAAGCCTCATTGAAGTGACACACATTACACCAAGACATTCATTTACTTTCTGGTACTCTTCTGAAGTCAAAGGTGTGAGGTTTGTCTTCAGAGTTACCAAAGCAGCACCTACTGGCTCCCTCTGAGCAAAGAGACGCTCTAACATGGCATATGTGCTGTTCCAATGAGTATCCACCTCCTGAATCAACTTATGAGTTGGTTTGCCCATCTGATTTTGTAAAACCAATAATCTCTATCTTGCTGTTGTGCTAGACTTGAAATGAGCTACAATCTTCCGTGCCTTTAGTCTAATGTCCTCCAATCCATTTGTTTGTTCTATTGCCTTCTTCACAATCAGGTTTAAAGCATGTGCTATGCAGTTTGTGTGGCGGAGCTTCAGGATACTGGCACAGGCAATCATATTGGCAGTAGCATCAGTTACCAGACACCTAACCTTGTTTTGAATGCCCCACTCCTCCATCAAAGCTGACTTCACTTCTGCAATATTTTCAGAAGTGTGACTTTTTGAAAATTTTCCAACCCCCTATAAAACTGTGGACAGCTGATTTTCATTTATAAAATGACATGTCACTGCCAGATATGCATCCATATGAAGAGATGTCCACATATCAGATGTGAGGCTTACAGCTTTGGCCTTTTTCACCTCTTCTTTTGCCTTCTCTTTGGCCTTCTTGTATTTCTCCTCCACCATTTTCTTTAATGCCTGGCGGGATGGAAGAGTGTAGGTTGGATCCAACAAACCTACAAACTCTTTGAAGCCAGCATCTTCAACAATTGAAAATGGCTGGTAATCTTTCACAACCATGTTCACCAAGGCCCCATCAATCTTTTGTTTTCTGATCCCTGCAATAAAGTAAAGTATTTAAAACATAACTTAAATAATACACAACTATGCATTATTTAAGATATATATATATATATATATATATATATATATATATATATATATATATATATATATATATATAACAACAGCACTTCTGATCTTTGAAGAAAAGATCAGAAGTGTTATACCTCGGTTGCAAGTAGCTGGTACACTTTCACAAAATGTATTCTCATGTTTAGCTCTATGTCTCAACATTGAGGAAGTGTTGTTATTATAAGAAAGCTGTTGAGAACAAATCCGGCATTCAACCTAAAGAAGTAGGTAACATGTATTGTATTTTTTTCCATATCCATTATATAGGCTAAGCCTATTATTTAACATAATAGTATATTTTATTATACATTGAATATGCGTAAAAGTATTTGTGTAAATATTTATTCATATTACTATTAGCCTAATTCTTATAATTATTTATTATTTTACAAAATATTTTTTTATATTAATAATAATAATAATAATAATAATAATAATAACAACAATGAGCTTACTTTATTTGTTGATACAACCTGAAAATGCTGCCAGACTTCCGAACGGCCTTATTTCTTGGCTGGTTCCATGCTCAAAATTCAAGTTCATAGTTGCGTCAGCTAAGTCTACTTTGTGGTTGTTTCTTGGATCATGACGCTTGGACGTTTAACGAGAGCACAATGAGGGTTTTGATTGTACGGGTGGAAAGAAGGCCGGAGGACACTTTTCCTTTCTTCAGCATTGGAATTATCTCTGAGTGAACTGGGTTATCTAAAAGTGCTGACTTTTGCAAGGACATTTCAACTACTACCAAACCTGGTCAGCTTCACCATCAGCTAAGTGTTATCATTTGCTTTGCCAGTCAAGATTCCCCAAACGCTGAACTTTTCCTGTTTGATGACCTTGTTTATTATTTTGTTTTTGTTTCTTTTGTGTAATGTAAAGTTTGGGTCTGATTCTTCAGAAATATAGTTGAGCAAACCAAAGCAAACTAGTTTCTTTACCTTTACCTAAGTTAATATCAAGCCTTGCCATCCCTACTCTGATATATAACTTAAGCCAAAAAGGGGTAACGGTTATACTACAAAAACTTTAAATGGTTTGTGTGTAACAACTGACATTCATTTCAATGATGTTAAAATTATTTTTAGGATTAAATTGTGCATTAATAGGATGAGCAAATCAAATGTGTTTATATCTGAGACCCTTTTATAGACACACTTAACTGTAGACACTGAATTATCCCTTATTTTTGTCCCACTTTTTGTCCTTTGTTATGTTATGTTGTGTTGTAAATAAATGCAAACGATTCAAAAATCCAATCTCTTCATATTCTTTGTTCTAGTTCCCTCACAGTCCCATTCAGCCTATGGGGCCATTAGGGGAGTGTCTTTGTCTTTCCAGGTGTGAAAAAAATCAATATTCATGATGATTCATGCCCTCCCCGCATAAGCCTTCCTGACACAAAACATGTCTTACAAATTTTAAATCAATATATTGTTTTATGTGAATGAGAGGCCAGAGTGATTTTTACATTGTCTTGAAGCAAGCCTTCTAGCCTTCTAGTCTTCTAGCCTACGTGATCAGTATGGGTTTTATGTCCTTATTTCAGTGACTTAATAGTTTTTTCACAAACCACGCATAAACGTCATTTTCTCAAAACTACAAACTTTTACATACATGCTGATCACATATTGTAGCAGAGTTTGTGCTGAATACAGTATAATCTGACTTTAGCCATGAAAATGTTACAAGTAACAGAAATTAGCTCAAATTATGGGAGGGGGACAGGGGCATGGATGGTCTTCTTTTGGTGCCTTATGCGCGTGGTGGGAGCGCCGGCACTGCTCAAATGTCAGGGCATGTCAAAACACCCCCAGGGCCCAGAAAACAGCTCAGGGTTCATTGGGTTAAGAGACGAAATAGCCAAAAGGTAAACTGTCTTAAGTGTCAAATTTCTCTAAAATCGACTCAATCGGCTCAAAGGGAGCCACAGATAAACCCTCTAGCATAATAGCCAGGTTCCACGCAGGAACCCTGGTCCGAGTTGCAGACCTCAGCCTCAAAGTACCACGATGGAAACAAGTGATCAGCGGGTTCCTCCCCCCAGAAACACCATCTAAGGGAACATGGTAAGTAGCTATGGCTGCCACGTACACCTTTAGTGTAGAAGGGAATAGACCTGCAGAAAAGCGATCTTGAAGAAACTCTAGTCACTCACTTTAATGCATAAAGTTTTTTCTTGTGGCTGTAGCTCTGGAGTGAAGTATGGTCTCCACAACCTCGGTTGAGAGACCCAAATCTATGAGCTGGGCCCCCTCAGATGCCACACCAACAGGTTCCATATTTCTGGACGGGGGTAAAAGATCATGTCCCCTGCCTGAGAGTCTCCAAGGGAGAGCCGTCGAGAAGGGACACTAGGTCCGAGAACCAAACCCGGCTCGGCCAGTAAGGTGCTACCAGCAGTGGTCCTGGCAGACCTTCTCCAGAACCCCTGGAAGCAGAGCAACAGGGGGAAATATGTACAGATGTAGCCATGTAGCCTTGGCCATGTCTGTACCATAGCATCCAGTTCGAGAGGGGTTGGATGCGTGAAGGAGAACCAAAGTGCGTATTCTGAGACGCAAACAGATCCACTTCCACTTGGCCGTAAACCTCCCATATATGCTTCACCTCCTCGGGGTGAAGTCTCCATTCCCCTGACCTCAGCCCCTGCATCGTCTGCTTCTATATTCAGGCTCCCCGGGATGTACACTGCCCTCAGGGAGAGTTGCCTTGGGACCATAAGAGGACCTTGTGCGCCAGTTTGCATAGCGGACGTTAACGCAGACCCCCTTGATGATTTATGTAAGAGACCACCAACGTATTGTCTGTGCGGACAAGCACATGATGGCGCCTCAGGTCTGGGAGAAAATGCTTCAATGCCATGAAGACCATCATCTCCATACAGTTTATGTGCCACGAAAGATGATGGCTTCTCCACAGACCCTGAGCTGCGCAGCCTTCCATTGCTGCTCCCCAGCCTGTTAGAGAAGCATCTGTCATGAGAGTGACTTGATGACACTGACAGGAACCAATGCTCCCTCCATATAACCAAGGCACGGAGACACCGCCACGTGATCATCAGACCTAACAGTGTCTGGAACTGTTTCACAGTGAGTGACTGGCCTAGCTTGAGATTCTTTACTGATGTGAGTATGGTAGCTACACGAGCAGGTGATAGAACAGCCCGATCTAATATAGAAAGCAACCCTCCATCCTTTTTTGGAAAAATGAAATACTGGCTGTATAAAGCCCATTATATAGCCTCCTTTGCTAAGAGAGTTTTTACTTCTTGTTCCATCACCAGAGTCTGCTCGGGATGCACTAATGTTAACAGCACCCCGTTCTATTGAGGTGGACGTGAACCAAACTGGATTCTTTAACCCTTCTCTACAATATGCAGGATCCATTGAGATACATTCTTGAGAAGTTTCCATTCTGCTAGAAAATCTAGTAAGGGAGGCTCTCGAGGCTGGCCTCTGGTGTACTGGAAGCTGCTACCTCGGGGGCCTGAAACATACTGGCAGAACACACCCGATTTAGCTGCTTTTGACGTTGTGTAGATGTTGCGCCGAAACCAAGCTGGAAACCGTTGTGCACTGACGGTGGCGGGGTTGGCAGACCAGCCTCCAGAGGGCAACAGAGTGGGACGGGCACCGTATGCTGAGGTGTACACCGCTCCACCCCGTGGGGTCTGCCCTCAGAGGTCTGATACTGGTAGCGGCAGGACCTCTTTTGAGCTGAAGCCTTGTTAGTGAGAAGCACTGTCCTCAGATCAGGCTTTTGCTTTGAAGACTTTGGCTGAGAATATCGTCCTTGCCCCCAAGATTGTTTCTGTGGAGAGGCATGGGAAGAGACACTCTCCTTCTGCTGCGCTCTGTATGAGGAGCTAGACGGCTGGGGCTGCACATGCCCAGCAGCCCCAGAGGGTTGTGGATGGCAAGGAAGGGACCTTTTGAACACCTCCACTTGCTTTTTAGTCTCCTGAAACCTATCGACGACAGTTTTAACTGCGTCACCAAAGAGGCCAGACGGAGATAGCGAGGCGTCCAACAAAAAGGCTTTGTCCTTTTTTTTTATTTTAGACAAATGTAACCATAAATGCCTCTCAGTGGCCGTCAGGGCTGCCATAGACTGCCCTATTGCTCTGGCGGTCTCCTTGGTGGAACTGAGAGACAAGTCTGTGGACCGACGCAACTCTTAAATTGTGTCGGGCCCTACCTCACTGCCATCCAAATCCCTCAGCAGATCAGCCTGATGAGCCTGCAGTATTAACATACTGCAGACATGCACCAGCCTGACCAGTTGCCGTGTACGCTTTTCCCACAAGTGTTGATGTAGTTTTTCGTGGTTTTGTGGGAAGCGTTGGGGCCTTCAGGGACAATGCTGAACCAGGTGACAGATAGCTTGCGAGCGTCTGTTCAATCCAGGGCATCACCCCATAACCATACTCTTTCAGCCCCCTTATTTCTGAATAAACATGTACTTGGGGACTGAATAAACATGCTGTGTATGGTTTATTCCACAATCTCGATAACTCTGGAAAAAAAGGGAAGGCCCCATGGTGGAGGTGAAATATCGGGTGATAGAAAATGCTCGTCCAAAGAGTAAACTGGACGAGCGTTTTCTATCACCCGATATTTCATTTCTTTATTTATATTTATTTATTGCCATGTTTTTCTATTGGTCACTCAATATTTAATTTCTCTACAGCTCTTGTGACCACCTCCACCAACGCTGGGGGAAGAGATGGCCCTAATCCAGCACTAAAGACATCTACCTCCTCAGAGCTTGACATGTGTAGTACCGGGCTCCCTCCCTGGGTGGAAGAAGCCACAGCGTGGGCTTCCCAGCACTGGAGAGGAAGCGCAAGATCCCCCGGATAAAGGCAGAGAAAAGGGCAGGCCGGTCTCTAACCTCTCCGAGAGATCTATTTGCGATCCCCACTATTGCGATGGCCGTGTTGCCTCGGCAACAGCAGGACCAGAACCGTGAGGAACATGAGTCTTATCATTCTCCTCGAAGAGTGACAGACGGGAGCGGAGCATGCGAAGCATACTGAGACAATGCACGCAGTCAGCCTCCTCAAAGGTAGACATCGCATGATCCGCTCCCAAACACATCACACATAACTTGTGTGTGTCTCCACCCATGATGAAACGAGGACAAGGAGACACACACTGTTTGAATGCTTATGTCGACATACTTTGCTTTTGTACAATATTGTGACAGACAACAATAAATAGAACAAACCTTTTGACATAGAGCACTTGCTGAGGCACAGAAGCTGATGCCGGTTATTCTGGATGTGCTTTTATGCTTTCCTAGGCATGACGTCACCCACCCGTGATGTTCGCTCTCGCCACTAGTTGACATGCGTGCTTCAGACGCAATCACGCATGGACGTTCCCAACGCGTCATTCCCAACGCAAGTTCCCTTGAAAGGGAACCGGTTTAACTGTGCACCTTACTGCTTACAAGGACCACATTCAGTTACAAATCTGCTCTAAATACTGCATACTCTAGTTACTACTCCAACCGTATCAGTAATGCATCCTCTCAACCTAAAACATTGTTTTCTCTTGTCAGTAAACTCACCAACCCTCCTGCACCAGTCATGAGTAACTCAGCAGACCTCTGAGTCATTCCTGCACTTCTTCCAAAATAAAATCAATAGCCTATCTTTTCCCACCTAGGATCTCTCCTCTCCCCTCATGACTCCTCTGAAGAGCACCTGCTACTTTCACTGATTTTGACCCCCCCCCCCCCCTCCCCCCTCAATCCCTGCTTATATCTCTGAGCTAATCAACAAATCAAATGTGTCTCCCTGTCATCCTGATCCCGCTCCTACTGCTTCACTTAAAAACTGTGCACTTATTTCATTGCCTATTTCACTTCTCATTTCCCAACTAATTAGTACTGCTGCATGCAAAGCGGCATACTGAGACATTGCACGCAGTCAGCCTCCTCAAAGGCTGATATCGCATGATCCGCTCCAAAACACATAACACATAACTTGTGTGTCTCCACCCATGATGAAACGAGGGCAAGGAGACACACACTTTTTGATATGTTTATGTCGACATACTTTGCTTTTGTACAATATCGTGACAAACAACAGTAAATAGAACAAATTGTTTGACATGGAGCGCTTGCTGAGGCACAGAAGGTGGTTCTGTTCTGACGCCGGTTGTTCTGGATGTGCTTTTATGCTTTTCTGCTCATGACGCCACCCGCCCGTGATGTTCGCTCTTGCCATTGAACTAGTTTACATACGTGCTTCAGACGCAATCACGCAGAGACGTTCCCAATGCGTTATTGGTGCAGCCAGAGTTCCCTCGAAAGGCAACCGGTTTAACTGTGTACCTTAGCTACTGCTTACAAGGACCACATTCAGTTACAAATCTGCTCTAAATACTGCACGCTCTAGTTACTACTCAAACCTTATCAGTAATGCATCCTCTCGACCTCTTGTCAGTAAACTCACCAACCCTCCCACACCAGTCATGAGGAACTCAGCAGACAATGATCTCCTTATGGCCATTGACTCAGGCTTCAGTATCTTACAACTCTCTGCTCGTGGTATTTCTGGAACTGTCCTATCCTGGTTCACTTCCTATCTGTCTGACCGCCAGCATTACATCTCTATCCTTCAGGCTAAATCAACTACTAGCCCTGTCTCACACGGTGTTCACCAGGGTTTTGTACTTGGACCTTTACTCTTAATCATCTTACATGGTGTTCCCCAGGGTTCTGTACTTGGGCTCTTCTTCATCGTCTCACACTGTGTTCCCCAGGGTTCTGTACTTGGACCTTTACTCTTCATTGTCTCACATGGTGTTCCACAGGGCTCTGTACTTGGACCTTTATCATCATCTACATGCTTTTCTTAGGTCACATAATCCGTTATCATGGCTTTAACTTCCATTGCTACGCAGAAGACACCCAACTTTACGTCCATTCTCAACGCAATGCTCTTTTCCCCACTAACTCCATTTCAGCTTGCATTGATGATATAAATGCTTGGATGACTAGTAATTTTCTTAAACTCAACACTGGTAAAACAGATCTACACTGCCGTTCAAAAGTTTGGGATCTGTAAGTTTCTTCTATAAATAAGTCTCTTCTGCTCACTGAGGCTGCATTTATTAATTCAAAAAATGTAAAAAAAAAAAAAAAAAAGTACATTTTTTTTTATAATTGTTATATATTTTGTTTAATATTTTCAGTTTGAATATATTTTAAAGTGCAATTTATTATTGTGATTAAAGCTGAATCTGAAATCATTCTAATATGATTTTTTTTTTTTGCTCAGGAAACATTTATTATAATTTTTATCAATGTTGAAAACAGGATTCTTTGATTAATAGAAAGTTCAAAAGAACAGCATTTATCTGAAATAGAAAGCTTTTGTAACTGTTACAGTACAGATACACAGAGAACAGGAGATGGAGTTAATGAGAGTTTATTTGAGTGACCAGAGTGCAGAGTGCAGAGTGGTTCAGGTGAGCAGTCAGAGAGATGAATGGCAGGAATATGTAGATAACTGGAGGAATATACTCAATGTCTTTCGTAGGAGAACCAGGAGGACGGAACACTGGAGCCAGGGAGACAATGGAGACAGGAGACGAGGACGAAGGACGACACTGGAGACGAGGAAGCAGGTAAGTAGCACAGGAGAGTCCTTAAGGTAAGCAAACATGTAGTGTTGTGCAAACGAGACCAGACAGTGACTGTGTGAGTGCGTGGGGCTTATGTGCAGGCAGTGATGAGGTGATGATGAGCAGTGTTGGGAATAGCGGTGTTATAGATAAAAGGCGTTACTAACGGAATAATTTTTTTCAGTAACGAGTAATCAAATGAATGACTGTTTCTTCCGTTACAACGCCGTTAGCGTTACTGAGGATAAAAATGCGGCGTTACTATAATTGAGCTCACTGAAGCGGTTTTCATCCGAACAGGCTCTCTGTCAGTCGGACATGCAACGCGAGTGTGTGTGTGTGTGTGTGTGTGTGTGTGTGCGTGCGTGTGTGTGTGCGTGCGTGCGTGCGTGCCAGCCATGCATGTTGGGGGGTGGGTTGGGTGGTACACATAACTGATGATGATTGGTGGGTGGGAGACAAGGTTGAGGTTGATAGGTTGAGTTCACACACGCACACACACACACACCTATGACGCACACGTATATGCACAGTCAGCAATGGCAAGTCCAAAGACTTCAAAGGTAGCTTTCGCAAACTGGAAGTATAAGCGCTACTTTTCCCTCGCTGAGGTGAAAGGTAAGAATGTTTATATAACGTGCAGCTTATGCCCAGGAAGAAAGAGTCTCTCCACGTCGGTGGCCAGTAATTCTAATCTAATGAAGCCTCACATCATCACAGCCACAACATTAGTGGCTAAAAACCCAGGTGATAACGTGAGCTCCACTACCAGAGGAGTAGTAGTACTGATAATATTTACACAATATTTACACTATAGTAGGCCTACTGATAATCTCTCACATTGTCCCACAGCAACATTACAATAGTGTACATTAATGTACAATTTTGTATTATAATAATTTATTCTATTTAGTGTCCAATTCATTAATTTAACATATTTAATATTGGGGCATCCACGTTATTTGATATATTTGAACATAAAAAAAAAAATAAAAAAAGTAACAGTAGTTTCTTTCCCTGGTAATTAGTTACGTTTATAATGATGTAACTCAGTTACTAGCTCAGTTACTATTTGTAAGAAGTAACTAGTAACTATAACTAATTACTTTTTTAAAGTAACGTGCCCAACACTGATGATGAGCAGCAGGTGTGTGTGTAATCAGTACTCGGGAGAGGCTGATCGTGGTGCTTGGGAGTGGGTGGAGCCTGGCATGCTTGTGACAGTAACATTATACACTACAGTTCAAAAATGGAGTAATGATGCTGAAAATTCAGCTTTGATCACAGTAATAAATTATATTTTTAAATATATTCCAATAAAAATGGTTCTTTTAAATCTAGTGGTTCTGAAAATGGTTCTTTACAGTCTAGTTCTGTAGGCTACACAATCACGGGGAAGACTGCTGACTTGACAGTTGTCCAAAAGACGGCCATTGACACCTTGCACAAGGAGGGCAAGACACAAAAGGTCATTGCAAAAGAGGCTGGCTGTTCACAGAGTTCTGTGTCCAAGCACATTAATAGAGAGGCAAAGGGAAGGAAACGATGTGGTAGAAAAAAGTGTACAAGCAATAGGGATAACCGCACCCTGGAGAGGATTGTGAAACAAAACCCATTCAAAAATGAGGGGGAGATTCACAAAGAGTGGACTGCAGCTGGGGATCAGTGCTTCAAGAACCACTACGCACAGACGTATGCAAGACATGGGTTTCAGCTGTTGCATTCCTTGTGTCAAGCCACTCTTGAACAACAGACAGTGTCAGAAGCATCTCGCCTGTGCTAAAGACAAAAAGGAACAAAAGTGGTCCAAAGTTATGTTCTCTGATGAAAGTAAATTTTGCATTTCCTTTGGAAATCAGGGTCCCAGAGTCTGCAGGAAGAGAGGAGAGGCACACAATTCATGTTACTTCAGGTCCAGTGTAAAGTTTCCGCAGTCAGTGATGGTTTGGGGTGACATGTCATCTGCTGGTGTTGGTCCACTGTGTTTTCTGAGGTCCAAGGTCAACGCAGCCGTATACCAGGAAGTTTTAGAGCACTTCGTGCTTCCTGCTGCTAACCAACTTTATGGAGATGCAACAGGACTTGGCACCTGCACACAGTGCCAAAGCAACCAGTACCTGGTTTAAGGACCATGGTATCCCTGTTCTTAATTGGCCAGCAAACTTGCCCGACCTTAACCCCATAGAAAATCTGTGGTATTGTGAAGAGGAAGATGCGATATGCCAGACCCAACAATGCAGAAGAGCTGAAGGCCACTATCAGAGCAACCTGGGCTCTCATAACACCTGAGCAGTGCCACAGACTGATCGACTCCATGCCACGCCGCATTGCTGCAGTAATTCAGGCAAAAGGAGCCCCAACTAATATTGAGTGCAGTACATGCTCATACTTTTCATGTTCATACTTTTCAGTTGGCCAAGATTTCTAAAAATCCTTTCTTTGTATTGGTCTTAAGTAATATTCAAATTTTCTGAGATACTGAATTTGGGATTTTCCTTAGTTGTCTGTTATAATCATCAAAATTAAAAGAAATACACATTTAAAAATATCAGTCTGTGTGTAATGAATGAATATAATATACAAGTTTCACTTTTTGAATGGAATTAGTGAAATAAATCAACTTTTTGATGATATTCTAATTATATGACCAGCACCTGTATATCATTTCTAAACCACTAATGTTAGCAAATAATGATTATTTTCAAACAATCAAGGTTTCTCTCCATCTGCCATTGGCCAGCCAAACTCAGCGGTTTATTTGCATGCGTACTGTTTTATGTTGTTGAGAAGTTAGGTTGAGGGCAAGGGGTTGGATTAAATGGTCAAAAATATCTACATAATAGTCATTAAAAGGGGGTGCGGCAAGGCTAAGGGACAGTGTACGTTCAGCAGAAAGAAACATCTTCAGGGTGATTCACAAAATTATCCCACTTTTTAAGCAGCTACTTGAATAACTGAACACAAAATATTAATTCAACATTATATTACCTCAAGATGACTCGCAGTAGGCCTATCTGCTTGAGTGGTTTGTTATCAGTTTTAGCGTTTTTTGTCGTGCAATAACAGACCACTAGATGTTGCGACTGAAGAATCAGAACTGAGTATTGCAGAGAGCCAGGTAAAAATATAAATGAATGAAAATGGTTCTGCAATAAGCATGGACAAGGTTGGGATTCCCCTGAGGGGAAGTGCTTAGGGAAGTTCGCAAGTGCGTGTCTAAAAGTGGAGTGGAGCGCAGCCTTGGTTTACGCACATCTGTTTCTACGCTTGTTTTAGAATTCGGAATTTCAGAATATGTATAACAGCGCTTCCTGCCGTATAACAGTGAGAACATGGACTGATGAAAAAACTTGCGGTAAGCGTTGTCATAATTCATAGAAAATCTTGTCAATGGTGCATGGGTAAAGAGTTAACTTGGCCCGTAAGCAACCACATAGTAATATGCTAACATCCAGTATTAATAAATAAACGTACCAACACAGGATGATAATTCCATCTACATCTGATTGACACTACCATAGCTCCATCTACTCACTCAAAGTATTGATGAGTTAGAGAATATGTTAATCAAATCTGTTCTTTACTTTTGGATTTTCCATCCTTCTTTCAGGGGATCTGACATTTCTGTGCTGTGATCTTCTCAGACCGTGAGAGGATGTGGTGAGAATACAGCCTATACATCTCCACAGCTTGACTGATGAGGTTTCCTCTACTCCTTTTGAGAGCTGCAATAGAAGATAATGAATAAACACAGCCAAATGTCATGCTAATGTTAAGATCTGGGGATTAGGTGATGGGTACTAATAACCCAACCTACACTGCTGTTATGAAAAGAGGGGCGCAGGGGGAAAGGAATTAGATGTGAATGTCGTGCTGAATTATCGAATTATCTCAGTCAGATATTACATCTGAGTATGTGATTCTGCACCACATAATGCAGCTGCTTTGAAACTGGGACACACTTGTTTTCTGTGGTCTGAACAAGCAGTTAATCTTAAGGAAGCATGTTGTTTAAGGTCATGTCCAGCAGGTCAGAAACAGACTGCAAGCAAGTGAAAACTATGGAAACTCAAATCTGTACATTGTTCTAATCCAAAACGTTTCGCAATGCAATTCTTGTTGCAAAGCAAGCATGGGTTTCATTCTCAGTGTTGTCACAAGGTTGGATAACAGTGCTAAAGTGGGCATTTGTGTAAACAACCTTCTTCTATTTATATATTTTATATGTAGCCTAATGCACCCAACACAGGCTTATTGGGAAAAACTGCCTCTATCAACACTTCTGCAAAAAACATGTACCAATACATACAACCTTCACCATAAACAACTTTCTTCTATTTATATATTTTATATGTAGCCTAATGCACCCAACACAGGCTTATTGGAAAAACTGCCTCTATCAACACTTCTGCAAAAAACATGTACCAATACATACAACCTTCACCATAAACAACTTTCTTCTATTTATATATTTTATATGTAGCCTAATGCACCCAACACAGGCTTATTGGAAAAACTGCCTCTATCAACACTTCTGCAAAACATGTACCAATACATACAAATCATTAGTGTTAGAGCCATAATGCACATTGTGGAAATTTGATAATGTTGAAGTAACGTTAGATTATTATTTGTTTCACTTGCATTTTTTATAAAGAATAAGAATGTTTACACTATAATTATATATGCTTTTGTTGTGCCCTTGCTTACGCATAAGGTGACTAAGACGTCATAACCGGGTCAGTGGATTGTAAGCAAGTGACGGAGCGATACAGTTTTTGAACGTCGTTCCATATTGTGTTGTTATATAAAGTTTAAAGGTTGTTATTGCTTTGCAGTACAAAATAAACAGGAATCCAAAAGGAATATAACGACTGGGATGAGTTCGTCGCGTCAGACTGGTTGCTTTGAACGAATGGTACATAGAACAGTTGAAGAAATAAGAGTGCCATTACATTTAGTCAAAAACTCTGCTCTTAAAGGACGATCGCTGAACGGATTATAGATGTTTGGGACTATTGTTGTTTCTAACAAGGACTAATGGATGATCGTCAACATCAAAGGATTAAGCGATCGCATGGAGGCGTTTGGTGGATGCACGTACATTATGAAACACGCATGTGGAGCGCACGAGGCATTTAAAAGTTAATGGCGCATTGTTCAGTCTGTTGGAATATCCTGTTTGAGGAATGTTGTACAAGAACAGGTATTGTTTGAACAATTTGCGGGAAATATTTAATTTTTAAGAGGCTTTAGGACTGTTTCACATAGTTTGTGCACTGATTCTGCAAAATGGATGACGATGACGCAACAGGTTGCAGTACCGATTTTCGCCACGAGGTGGCAGGAACTGCGTTTCAAATGGAAGAAGCTGAAAATGTCAGACCGAAAAGAACACTTCATTTAACTGAAAAGGCATTGGAACTCAAGCTGCACAATCTCATAAAGGACAGAAGATCAAAGCTTGGCCAAATTACCAAGTTAATGAACGAAATTGATAGTCTTAAAGATGATGAGAAGAATCTGAATAATATTGAGGAAAAGCTTCAGAATGACTTTTCAGGGTTGAATAAAGAATTCAATTGCCTCAATACTGAATTAGGAGTGCTTCTGTCTGAGGAAGAAAGAAAGGCAGATCATGAGAACTGGTTACAGCATAAAACTGCATATATTGAGGAGTTTGTAACACAGACTGAAACTTGGATTCTTACAACCAAAGATAAGATAGAAGCTTTTAATATTGGACCTGAAGACAGTGTTTCAGTTGCTTCATCCCAAAGACACAAAAAGAGATATGGGTCCATTGCTGGACGAATGTCAAATGTGTCCAGTCGCAGTTCAAGTTCTGAAGTTCACCTTAAACAAGAAGCAGAACATGCAGCATTACTAGCCCGGGCTGCAGCTTTAAAAAAGAAGCAATCCATTGAACAAGAGATGGCGAAATTGAAGGCAGAACAAGAACAGTTGGAGTTGGATACAGAAATTGCAGTTTCCTTTGCCAAACTCAAGGTATTTAAAGACAATGACATCCTGTTTGACAATAAGAGTGAATGTCAATCAAAAAATGCTGGTATGCATTGTAAGAAGGAACAGAAAAACTCTGTCCTTGAGGAACAGCATAGTAAAAGAGATGGGATACCAACATTTTCTCAGAGAACCCATAGTACAAGATCTAGAAAAGAACTAGTTAATGATAACAGTTCTGGAGAACTTGAAGGCAATTTGTACAAAGTGATGCAAAGACAGAATGAGATCAGTGAGATGTTTGTTAAACAGCAAAATTTGTTTCATTTGCCACAAAGAGACATTCCAATATTCACAGGAAATTTGATGGAATACAGAACCTTTGTCAGAGCTTTGGAACATGCTATCGACACCAAAACCGAAAGTGCAAGAGACAAATTGTACTATTTGGAACAATACACTAGTGGAGAAGCCAAAGATCTTGTCCGTAGTTGCGTTCATATGGAACCTAACAAAGGCTACAAAAAGGCTTGGGACATTTTGCACCAAGAATTTGGCGACGAGCTGAAAATAGCCAGTGCCTATATAGACAAAGTGCTGAATTGGTCACAGATAAAACCAGAGGATGGAAAGGCATTGAAAACATATGCACTTTTTCTGATTGGATGTCGAAATGTAATGGAAGATCTTGATTATATGGACGAAATGGACAATCCTACAAATATCAGAATTGTCATCTCAAAGCTTCCATTCAAGTTGAAAGAGAAATGGAGAGGTAGAGCCTTTGAAATTCAAGAACAACGTGGAAGGAGAGCAAGATTTGCGGACTTGGTGAACTTTATAGACAGAGAAGCTAAGGTAGTCACAGATCCATTGTATGGAGAAATTCAAAGCTTTTCTGTGGGCAGTGAAGGAAGAGCAAAGGCCGCATTTGTCAACTTTAAAGTTTCAAAGAAAATTCCACAAAAAGGTAGCAGTTTTGTCACAGCCATTAATTCTGTGGAAAAGGAAGCCCCCGACTCTGCTGCAAAAGGTACCTCAGTTGTAATTGCCAGTGCATTTGAGAAGCCCTGTTTGTTTTGTCAGAAGAACCACACACTGGAGTCCTGTGGTAAATTTGTTGAATGCTCTTCCAAAGAAAAAATTGACTTTTTGAAGTCAAAAGGCTTATGCTTTGGATGTCTGACATTGGGTCATCTTAGTAAAGACTGTAGAAAAAGAATGACATGTCAAAAATGTTCGCAAAGACACCCTAGCATACTTCACATTGATAAGAAAGAGGAACAAGTACACAGGCAAAAGAAAGAAGACAGAACAGAGGAAAAAAGTGTGTCCTCTGCTCTGGTCTCACTTGAAAAAGAATCATGTGCTGGTATTGGGGCCGGAGAAGCTGAGTCGATTCTTGCAATTGTGGCAGTAAAAGTCAAATCCAAAAGGAGTGAGAAAACTTTGGAGACGTATGCCTTTATGGATCCGGGAAGCTCAGCTACATTTTGCACAGAGACTTTGATGAACCAGTTGAATGCTAAAGGAAGGAAAACAAAAATACTGCTTAGAACAATGGGACAAGAAAGGCCGGTGGATAGTTATATTGTGTCTGATCTGGAAGTATGTGGATTGGAAGAAAAAGAGTACATAGATCTCCCAAGAGTTTACACACAGAGAAGTATTCCAGTAACAAGAGAAAACATTCCATCACAACGACACATAGAGAAATGGCCTTACTTGAGTAAAGTGCACTTTCCCACTATTGATGCATAAGTTGGCTTATTGATTGGAACCAACATTCCTAAAGCACTGGAACCTTGGCAGGTAATTAATAGCAAAGGAAATGGTCCTTATGCATTAAAAACTGCTTTGGGTTGGGTAGTAAATGGACTCAGCAACGAAACTGATAGCTGTTGTATAGCGAAGGAAATGCAGTCAGCCATTGCTGTCAACAGAATTTCAGTAGAGAGTATTGAACATCTGTTAGTGCAGCAGTAAAATACGGAATTTGCAGAACGCTGCATTGAAGACAAGCCCGAGATGTCACAGGAGGACCGCCAGTTCATGAGGTTCGCTGAGAAGTCAACACAATTAGTAAATGGACGCTACTGCGTTGGCTTACCAATGAAAAATGAAACTGTGAAAATGCCAAATAATCGCAGCGTAGCGGAACAACGTGCTAACAGTTTGAAAAGAAGGCTGAGCATGAAGCCAGACTTGCATGAGGATTACAAGATCTTCATGAGTGATATCATAACAAAAGGTTATGCAGTCCAAGTTCCAAAAGAGCAACTAAACCGAGAAGATGGTAGAGTGTGGTATATTCCCCACCATGGAGTATACCATCCTAAAAAACATAAGATTCGTGTAGTCTTTGATTGCAATGCAGCTTATCAAGGAACTTCATTGAACAAACAGCTGCTACAGGGACCTGATCTCACTAACTCTCTGGTAGGAGTTTTGATTAGGTTCAGACAAGAACCAGTGGCCCTAATGGCAGACATAGAATCTATGTTTTATCGAGTAAGGGTTCCAGACAAAGATGCAGATCTTCTACGTTTCTTGTGGTGGCCAGAGGGTGACTTGGCACAACCCCCTGTGGAATACAGAATGGTCGTGCATTTGTTCGGGGCCACATCTTCCCCAAGCTGTGCATCCTATGCCCTTAGGAGAACGGCGGAAGATGCTAGAAATAAAGTACCTCAAGAAATAGTGGACACAATGTTGCAGAGCTTTTATGTTGATGATTATCTGAATTCTGTGTCATCAGAGAGCCATGCTATTGTCTTGGCAAAACAGCTCAGAAGTCTGTGTTCTAGTGGTGGCTTCCGCTTGACCAAGTGGATTAGTAACAGCAGAACAGTCTTGTCGTCCATTCCTGAAGAAGACAGAGCTAAAGAAGTCAGAGACCTAGACTTGAGTCACAATGTCTTACCTATGGAAAGAGCTCTAGGAGTCCAGTGGTCCACTGAAACGGACAAGTTCACCTTTAAAGTGCAAATCAAAGCAAAGCAATCAACCAGAAGAGGAATTCTATCTGTGGTCAGCTCAGTATATGACCCTCTTGGATTTCTGGCACCTGTCATCTTGCCAGCTAAACAACTACTGAGGAACTTATGTAAAGAAAAAAAAGGTTGGGATGAAGAGATACAAGATGATCAAGAACAAAGATGGTGCAACTGGCTCTTGGACTTAAAACAACTTTCTAAGTTTACAGTGCCCCGATGTATCAAACCAGCACATTTTGGATCTACGAAACTGGCTCAACTGCATCACTTTGCTGATGCCAGTGAAGATGGATACGGTACTGTGACTTATATCTTGCTGAAGAATGAAAGGGGTGACAAGCACTGTTCCTTTCTAATGGCCAAATCAAGAGTGGCACCTCTAAAACAGATCACAATACCCAGAATGGAATTGACTGCTGCTGTTGTTGCCGTGAGGGTAGACAAAATGATGAGACAAGAGTTACGGTTGAATCTGGAAGAATCAGTCTTTTGGACAGATAGCATGACTGTGTTAAAGTACATTGAGAACCAGAATACTCGGTTTAAAACCTTTGTAGCTAATCGTCTAGCAGTCATTCAAGAATCAACTACAGCAAATCAATGGAGGTATGTTAACACAACACTGAATCCAGCTGATAATGCTTCCAGGGGCATGAGAACAGAAGCATTCATCAGATGCGAGAGTTGGATACAAGGACCAAGTTACTTGTTGGAGGATGAAAATGAATGGCCAAAAAGACCAAATGACATTGGAAAGGTTGCTAAGGAGGACTCTGAGGTCAAGAAACCTACATCAGTTAATGTTACGGCTGTGGATAAGAGTGTTGATACTGTGAACATGCTTATCAGCTACTACTCCAAGTGGCATCAACTGAAAAGAGCAGTAGCCTGGTTTATGCGGTTAAAAGAGTTGCTGCTATGCAAGCAAAAAAAGAGAAAGGAATTAAAGGATGCAATACATCAGAGAGAAAGTAACCCTGATAAAGGCAACATGCACCTCAAAGAAAAGATGAAAAAACACAAAGAAGCATGGTGGAGTGATGCTCTTACTGTGGACGAATTAGAGAGAGCTGAGATGGAACTCATTCGTTTCACGCAAAGAGAAAAGTATGCAGATGAAATTGCAACTTTACAGAAGAATAGAACTCCCATTAAAAAGAGCAGTTCTATCTACAAACTGGATCCAATTCTTCTGGATGGAATGTTGAAAGTAGGAGGTAGATTGAATAAATCTACTCTGTCAGAAGAGGCCAAACATCCAGTTATTTTGTCTAAAGACTCACGCATTGCCAATTTGATTCTCCAACATGTACATCAAGGACTTGGACATAGTGGCAGGAACCACATGCTGGCAAGACTGAGGCAAAAGTACTGGATTCCAAAGTCTAATTCTGCAATTAGAAAGGTCATATCACAATGCTCAAAATGTAAACGTCTGCATGCCAAACCTGCAATACAGAAAATGGCAGATCTGCCTGAGGATCGGGTAATAGCAGACAAGCCCCCTTTCACTAATGTGGGCGTAGATTTTTTCGGACCTTTGGAAGTCAAGCAAGGCCGCAGTCTGGTGAAAAGATATGGCGTTATTTTTACTTGTCTGGCGGTTAGAGCAATACATATTGAAGTGGCTCATTCTTTAGACACGGATTCTTGCATAAACGCCTTACGTCGCTTCATTTGTAGGAGAGGACAGGTCGCTATTATGCGTTCAGATCAAGGAACCAACTTTATCAGTGCTGACAAGGAATTGCAAAAAGCAATAAAAACCTTGAATCAAAGCAAAATACAAGATGCTATGAGTCAAAAGGGCATCCAGTGGATTTTTAACCCACCTGCAGCATCCCACCATGGAGGTGTGTGGGAAAGGCAAATTCGTACTGTAAGGAGGGTACTTGCATCTGTGTTAAATCAGCAAAACCTGGATGATGAAGGTCTTCAAACGATTTTATGTGAAGTTGAAGCCATTGTTAATGACCGACCGATCACAAAGACATCAGATGACCCCAATGATCTTGATGCGTTGTCACCTAATCACTTATTGTTGTTAAAAACACAGGCAATACTGCCACCAGGCATATTCAGAAAAGAGGATCAGTACGCACGCAGGCGTTGGAAGCAAGTACAGTATCTCGCAGATTTATTCTGGACCCGATGGACTGCTGAATACTTACCTCAATTACAAGAACGTCACAAATGGACTAAGACCCACAGAAACCTACAGATAGGAGATGTGGTTCTCATAGTGGATAATTGTGCACCCAGAAACTCGTGGATGATGGGCAGGATCATAAAGACTATGCCAGACGCAAACGGGACAGTAAGACGTGTGATGGTGCAAACAAAAACCAATACGTTGGAAAGACCTATAACTAA
Source organism: Romanogobio albipinnatus (assembly GCA_023566225.1). Taxonomy (NCBI): domain Eukaryota; kingdom Metazoa; phylum Chordata; class Actinopteri; order Cypriniformes; family Gobionidae; genus Romanogobio; species Romanogobio albipinnatus. Next base: position 37,692,537 of record CM042244.1, on the reverse strand, counting down.
GCTTTGTTTGTTAGAAGAGAATGTTTAAACAGGAAACAAACAGAAAATGAAAGAATTATTGTCAGTGTTTATGGCTCCACCTAAAGGATTGGTAATTGATATAGTGTTCCCTTATACAATTAGGGGCCGGAATGTTAGAGCCATAATGCACATTGTGGAAATTTGATAATGTTGAAGTAACGTTAGATTATTATTTGTTTCACTTGCATTTTTTATAAAGAATAAGAATGTTTACACTATAATTATATATGCTTTTGTTGTGCCCTTGCTTACGCATAAGGTGACTAAGACGTCATAACCGGGTCAGTGGATTGTAAGCAAGTGACGGAGCGATACAGTTTTTGAACGTCGTTCCATATTGTGTTGTTATATAAAGTTTAAAGGTTGTTATTGCTTTGCAGTACAAAATAAACAGGAATCCAAAAGGAATATAACGACTGGGATGAGTTCGTCGCCTCAGACTGGTTGCTTTGAATGAATGGTACATAGAACAGTTGAAGAAATAAGAGTGCCATTACATTTAGTTTCCAGCTGAAATTAACACTAAAGCGTAAAAACAGCATCAACTTTATTCCCTTTCATAGAAATTATGATTAAAGGGGCAGATTATTGATTAATAGACGTATTGTCATGTGGTTCCTTGCACAATACTATGTTATGACTTCATATCACTTTTTCCATAGTACATAATTTGTAGACTATTATGTTTTGAGGTTTGCATCACATATGCAAGTGAATGCAGTGATCTCGTCATTGCAATGCTATTTCTTTCAAAAAATGCTAAAAAAAACAGCAAACAATATCGATATGAATACAGTAAGAACTTCGTTGTGCAGCATAACAGCGTCATTCATTATAACCAGAGTTTATAATGGGCAACTGGGCATGAGCAGTTTGGGCAAATATGCAGATACACTTGTGATGTGTGATCAGCGTCAAACATTATAAAGAGAGTGTTCATCTCTCTCTGTAGTTTAATCACAATTTAAATAACATATTTGTTTCATGCTGCTAAGAGAAACAATGTGAATTTGATTGTTTAGTCATTGGCTTGATTCACTGATGCATAAACAGTATTAAACGATTCAGAAAAAAGTCTGTGTGAACTTAAATAATTAGCTACACATCAGAAATCACTGATCACAGACCAGGCATTAACCCTCTGAACCCTGAGCTGTTTTCTGGGCCCTGTAGGCTATTTGACATGCCCTGACATTTGTGCTTATTTCCAGTCCTGCTGCTGGCCATCGTGATGCCCTAAGTGCAATTACTTACGTACGGGACATTTGGGCCCAGTTGGTATCCCTACTTTTATATCATGCTGTGTTTAATATTATAGAGCATAAAATACCCTTGTGTCGTAGGTGTATCTTCATTTAGCATTGAAAGGTTGCCTACCTGTCTATATTTCATTTTCAACATGTTTACGTTGATTTCACACATTTTAGTCTAGCAATAGTTCAACTAGTAGCCTACAATGTGAAGTTTATGCATCAATAACGCTAATATAAGTAAATATAAGAGAACATATGTTTTACCTTAAAAATTATCATCTTAAAATCGTGTTTTTCTTCTTCTGAGGTAAATCCAAGGTAAATGCACAGTGTGTCTTCTCGATGAAAAGCAGAAGAATGATGAAGATGAGTCTTTGTTTTGAGGTGATGGGGGACGTTTACAGGTTTGCGTTCCTTCCTCGTGGATGATTTGCATGTGAATCGCTTTGTGCCGGTAGGTGTGGTCACATTAAAGATAATGAGGCTCTGCTTGAGGAACTGTACCTCTCGCTGTTTTCATATGGATTACATAAACAGAGAATATTTGTTCCCTTTCAGTCGGTCACTACGACGTACGTCGGTAATAACCGACGAATTGGGATCACTTCAGAGAGCCCCTATCAGCTTCGAGAACTTAAGAACAGGCCAATGAACAATTGGCGTGCGAGATTTGCATCTCGCGCTCCGCCCCGCGCCGCGGGTATAAACAGGAAGCGAGAGCATCGCACTGACGTCATTCACTTCGGAGCCGAACCGGCGTTTGAAGTTGCAGAGACTGCTTTCCTGTTCTTCAGCGAAAGAGATTGTTTCGAGAGAAAGAGAAGAGGATCGTGTGCTGGTGTGACGGCGCTTTCCAGCGGGACCGCGAACTCAAGCTGCTTAAAGGAACAACTGCTGTTATCACAGCAACCTGTTGGTTTCGGTGGGCGTTCCTTCTTGGAGTGCAAACACAGGCTGCACTATCCCCTGTGTGTTGCCGCGGTTTCCCTGGGTGCTTCAGCACTCTCTAAAAGAGCATTTTCCTCACAAAAAGAGCAACACGGGTGTGACACTGCGTCTTTTTCAAGATGTCATTCCACCCGTGCGTTTCTGGATGCGGTCGTTCCCTCTCGCCCGCTGACGGCCACACTCACTGCATCACGTGCCTGGGCTTACAGCACGCTGAGGCAGCGTTTGTGAATAGCTCGTGTTCTCACTGCGGGAACATGACTATTGCGGTGCTTAGATCGAGACTCACCTACCTCCGGGAAGGCGGAGTCCCCCTCCCCATACCTCGATCTAGAGCTATCCCTAACCAGGATAGACCTACTTCGACGGATGGCCGGGGTGATCTGAGGATAACGTTCAGGACAAACCCGCCTAGTGTCCCTACGCAGGTCCCTGAACCCTCTCAAGCACCGCTGCCGGTGGCGCCACCGGAAGAGATCGCTGGTCCCGCCCACGGGCGCCCAGTCATCTCTTTCGGAGCGCCCGCGGACGAGCAGATGTCGATCGCAGCATCGGAGGGGGAGTTCCAGTCCTCAGAGGATGAGGATTCAGCTGCACTGCCTCCCTCTGGGAGAGTAGCTTCGGCTGAGTCGGACCCTGAGTTGACGGCTATGCTTTCCCGGGCCGCCGAAAAGGTCGGGCTTGTGTGGAACCCTCCACCACGTCCCGAACCTTCTAGGTTGGATGATTGGTTCCTGGGGGGGGGTCGCGCTGGTTCTCAGCGTCCCGCCCCAGTGCCATTCTTCCCGGAGGTGCATGAGGAGCTTTCCAGGTCGTGGACGACACCCTTCAGTGCCAGAAACAGACCTGGAGGCTCCTCCCTCCTCACTACCCTTGACGGTGGACAGGCCAAGGGTTACGAGAGGATCCCGCCGGTCGAACGCGCCGTCGCGATGCAACTGCGTCCGGCGACCGCCTCCGAGTGGCGTGGTGATCCTCGTCTCCCGTCCAAAGCCTGTAGGTTTTCGTCCAGTCTAACTGCGAAGGCCTACAGGTCCTGCGGACAGGCCGCGTCTGCCTTGCATGCCATGGCGTTGCTTCAGGTGCACCAAGCCCAGGCACTCATGGACATGCACGAGGGTAGGTCTGACCCAGAGCCCCTCCGGGAGCTCCGGGCGGCGACGGACCTCGCCCTCCGGGCGACGAAAGTTACCGCCCGTTCCGTGGGTCAGGCGATGTCCACCTTAGTGGTCCAGGAACGGCATCTCTGGCTCAACCTGGCCGACATGAGGGAGACTGACAAGAACCGGTTCCTGGACTCCCCCATATCGTCGGCCGGGTTGTTCGGCGACGCGGTCGAGAATTTCGCCCAGCAATTCTCGGCCGCCCAGAAGCAGACGGAGGCCATCAAACACATCCTGCACCGGCGGCCCGCTGCTGCCTCCACCCAGCCGCCGGCTGCAGCACCTCCGACTGCCCGTCGCCGAGGACGTCCTCCTGCGGCCGCCCCCGCTCCCGCCCCAGCCCAGCAGCAGCCTTCCACCGGCCGTGGGCGTGGAGCCGGTCGCGGGAAGAACGTCCAGCCCGCTCAGGCCGCTGCCAAGCCAGGTGGCAAGCGCCGTCGGAAGAGACCCTGAGACGGGCCGCCCAGAGATGGAGGAAACTGCTCTTCAGGAGATGGCTGCAGCTCCACTCCTTCCCCCGGTGGAGGGCCGGGGGAACCCCATTTTTCTTTCTGTTCCGCCACTGGCCCCAGTGCCAGTGGCACCCAAATTCTCAATAAAAGAGCAGTTTCTAACATCTCTGGGTGCCAAGAGAGCGCGTCTGGCGGTATGCGACGCTACCATGCCTCGTACCCCTCAGACACCTCTCTCCTCGCCAATAGGGGGCGTCGGTTGTGCGGACGCACACAAAGTGCCTCCCCACGCTCGCCCGTCCCCTCAGCGGATGCAGGTCGTGTGTCAGACCCAGACCCCTGCACGGACCACTCCCATGTCGTCCTGGGGCCCCTGCGTTCCGCTGCGCTGCCCCGCTCCGGGTACGTCTGTGGTGCCGATGATCCCGCTTGCTCGGTCTCTGGGGGCCTGGCTAGCGCTCCCCAGCCCGTCTCGCTGGATCATCCGCACCATCAGACTCGGCTATGCGATTCAGTTCGCCCGGCGTCCCCCGAAGTTCAGGGGTGTCCACTTCACTTCTGTACCGAAGGAGGGCGCCCCCGTGCTTCAGGCGGAGATCGCTGTCCTATTGGCGAAGGACGCGATAGAGCCGGTCCCTCCAGCCGATATGAAGTCCGGGTTCTACAGCCCGTACTTCATTGTACCCAAGAAAGGTGGCGGGTTACGACCGATCCTGGACCTGCGTTACCTGAACCGCTCCCTCCACAGGATGCCGTTCCGAATGTTAACCCAGAAACGCATCTTCAGATGCATCCGTCCCCAGGATTGGTTTGCAGCGATCGACCTGAAGGACGCGTACTTTCATGTCTCGATTCTCCCTCGACACAGACCGTTTCTACGCTTTGCTTTCGACGGACGGGCATACCAGTACAAAGTCCTACCCTTCGGGTTGTCCCTGTCGCCCCGTGTCTTCACGAAAGTCGCGGAGGCGGCCATTGCTCCCATGAGAGAGCGTGGTGTTCGTCTTCTCAACTATCTCGACGACTGGCTGATTCTTGCCCAGTCGCGGGAGCAGTTGTGCGAACACAGGGACATGGTGCTCCGGCACCTCAGCCAGTTGGGTCTTCGGGTCAACTGGGAGAAGAGCAAACTCTGTCCCGTACAGAGGATCTCTTTTCTCGGGATGGAGATCGACTCGGTCGCCATGACTGCGCGCCTCACGGAGGAGCGCGCCCAGTCGGTGCTGAGCTGCTTGAGTACGCTCAAACGCAGTACAGCGGTTCCACTGAAACATTTTCAGAGGCTCCTGGGGCATATGGCAGCAGCAGCCGCAGTAACGCCGCTAGGGCTGCTCCATATGAGACCGCTTCAGCACTGGCTACACGACCGAGTCCCGAGATGGGCGTGGCACAGCGGGTCCCTCCGTGTCCAAGTGACGCCGAGATGCCGCCAAACCCTCACCCCGTGGTCGGACCCTTCGTTTCTACGGGCAGGAGTGCCTCTAGAACAAGTGTCCAGGCATCATGTTGTCTCCACGGATGCCTCACCCACGGGTTGGGGTGCCACGTACAACGGGCTTGCAGTATCGGGTCTGTGGACGGGGCCCCAACTGCAATGGCATATCAATTGCCTAGAGTTGCTGGCAGTTCGTCTTGCTCTCAGCCGCCTCAAGGGGTCGCTCAAAGACAAGCACGTTCTGGTCCGGACGGACAGCACGACGGCCGTTGCGTACATCAACAAACAAGGTGGTCTACGCTCCCGCCGTTTGTCCCAACTCGCCCGCCATCTCCTCCTGTGGAGTCAGAAGCATCTGAGGTCCCTTCGTGCTATCCACATTCCGGGCCTGCTCAACCGTGCGGCCGACGAGCTGTCGCGGTTGCCAGTGCTTCCCGGAGAGTGGCGACTCCACCCCCAGGTGGTCCAGCTGATTTGGAGTCGCTTTGGGGCCGCACAGATCGATCTGTTTGCCGCCCACGACACGACCCACTGCCAGTTGTTCTATTCCCTGTCCGAGGGGACCCTCGGCTCGGATGCACTGGCACACAGCTGGCCCCGGGCTCTGCGCAAATATGCGTTTCCCCCAGTGAGCCTTCTTGCACAGACTCTGTGCAAGGTCAGGGAGGACGAGGAGCAACTCCTCTTGGTAGCTCCGTACTGGCCCAACAGGACGTGGTTCCCGGAACTAGTGCTCCTCGCGACAGCACCTCCTTGGCCCATTCCTCTGAGGCAGGACCTTCTGTCTCAGAGACGGGGCACCCTATGGCACCCGCGTCCAGACCTCTGGAAACTCCATGTCTGGTCCCTGGACGGGACGCGGAGGTTCTAGGTGACCTACCGCAAGCGGTAGTAGACACCATCGCTTCCGCCAGAGCCCCCTCTACGAGACGGCTATATGCGTTGAAGTGGAACCTGTTCGTCGACTGGTGCTCTTCTCGCCGAGAAGACCCCCGGAAGTGTTCGATCGGATCTGTGCTATCTTTTCTTCAAGACGGGTTGGAGAGAAGGCTGTCTCCCTCCACCCTCAAGGTATATGTTGCCGCCATCGCCGCAAGCCATGACCTCATTAATGGTGAGTCCTTAGGCAAGCATGATCTGATCGTCAGGTTCCTAAGGGGAGCGAGGAGACTAAATCCTCCTCGCCCTTCTTCTATACCCTCTTGGGACTTGACTCTGGTGCTGACCGCACTTCAGAGGGCGCCCTTCGAGCCTTTACAGTCAGTAGAGCTTAAGATCTTGTCTCTAAAGACAATACTCCTGATTGCATTGGCCTCAGTTAAGAGGGTAGGGGACCTGCAGGCATTTTCGGTCGACGAATCGTGCCTGGAATTCGGGCCGGGTGATTCTCAGGTGACCCTGAGACCCCGGCCTGGATATGTGCCCAAGGTTCCCACTACTCCCTTCCGGGACCAAGTGGTGAGCCTGCAAGCGCTGCCTTCGGAGGAGGCAGACCCAGCCCTAGCTTTGCTCTGTCCCGTCCGTGCTCTCCGGACTTACGTGGACAGAACGCAAAGCTTCAGGACCTCAGAGCAGCTCTTCGTCTGTTATGGAGGACAGCAGAAGGGAAAGGCTGTCTCCAAGCAGAGGATGGCCCACTGGATAGTGGATGCCATCGTCTTGGCGTATGAATCCCAAGACGTGCCCTGCCCGCTCGGGGTTAGAGCTCACTCCACCAGGGGTGTAGCTTCTTCCTGGGCGCTGGCTCGTGGCGCCTCGCTGACAGACATTTGTAGAGCTGCGGGCTGGGCGACACCCAACACGTTCGCTAGGTTTTATAGCCTGCGTGTAGAGCCGGTGGCTTCTCGTGTGCTCGCTTCCCATAGTCAGCTTCACTGAAGTGCCCGTTCTAGTGTCGGCTTGCTGCGCCATTCCCTTCCCCTGGAACGGATACGTGCGCTTATTCTCCAGTCGAGTTCCCCAGGATTGGCGAACCCTGTTGAGTCCTCCGTACCCCTCGGCAGTCGGATGTTGCGGAGCGTCCGACGCCAGGTCTGGCACTCGTATGCATTGGTGGAACTTGTGTCAGGCTGGGTTCCGTATGTCGTGACCCCTACGGCGGTCCCATACGTGTATTCTCCACGGTACAGCTCCCTACGGCGAGCTCGTGTCTTTCCCTTGGCAGAGTTCTCTGCCGTCTCAGTGTGGTGTCGTCCCCCGCCTGCATTGGCCGGGGCCTCCCCTGGGACTTCCGTATGTTGTGCTGCCCACGGCCAGCCCATACGTTCTCTCCACATGTTTACTCCCTCCGGGCATGATGTGGCTCCCGCAGCGTCCTTCGGGCACGCTTTCCCAGCGTTATCCAATCAAGTCTGCTGAATGGGTCTTGCGGAACAGCAGTTGACTCTTCTGGCGTGAATCTTCCCGCCCGCTTCAGAACGGGGTCTGAGGGGCTCTCGCTGGGCGCTGGAAGTGGTAGTTACTGTGGCGTTTTCCATAGGGATCCCAATTCGTCGGTTATTACCGACGTACGTCGTAGTGACCGACTGAAAGGGAACGTCTCGGTTACGTATGGTAACCCTCGTTCCCTGAAGGAGGGAACGGAGACGTACGTCCCGTCGCCACAGTTCCTTCCATCACTGCCTGGCCGGTCTCTAGTTCGGCTCCTCAGTGAAAAACGTCAGTGCGATGCTCTCGCTTCCTGTTTATACCCGCGGCGCGGGGCGGAGCGCGAGATGCAAATCTCGCACGCCAATTGTTCATTGGCCTGTTCTTAAGTTCTCGAAGCTGATAGGGGCTCTCTGAAGTGATCCCAATTCGTCGGTTATTACCGACGTACGTCTCCGTTCCCTCCTTCAGGGAACGAGGGTTACCATACGTAACCGAGACGTTTTTTATATAAATTACCTCATTTAAAAGTAGACATTCAAATATTCAAAGAGATATCTGTCGTGTCTGTGTGGCAAGGATTCGCTGAGTTACAGTTCATTTTCAGACGCATTTCACAGTGAGACAGATGGGAGAATGTGCATCCTGTTTGTTTTCTTTATTTAGCATAAAAAAGAACAACATTTAGTTTTTATTTTGAGTGTACACAAATAAAAGTAGACACTTAAAGCTGCATAAAGACATATCTTTGATGTAACTGAGGCCAAAAATGACGGAATATTTTAAGTTGTTTTACACTGCCATGAGGAAAAATCAAGCAAAACACGTTGCGCGTTCTTTGGGTTCAGAGGGTTAATGAACACTTACTTACTGTTTGTGGCGGTACTGTCGAATCCATATCGTAAAAGTCTGTTTGTAAAGCCTGTGCTGACATTGCAACTGAATTAAATGTAAAAAAAATAAACTGAATCCATTTTCTCCAAATTCTCTGGGCGGGTGAAGCAGAGAAAGAGGAGGTAACCTTATTAAGACATATAGGGGAGATTCCAGATTGGCCCATCTGAGCTTTCATTTTCTCAAAGGCAGAGCAGATAGGGCTTGGTGTACATCTATCTCCATTTCTAGCCACTGGGGAACCATAGACAGACTAGAGGAACTCATTAATGTAAAAAATCATATTAATGTTAAAGTGAAATTTTCATGTCATGGGACCTTTAACACTATCGGTTAGGTTTTGTGTATATGCTACGTTATTTTTTCTAACAAGATAGAGCATTAACCTTGTAGCGTCACTTACTGAACATTTAATTTCAGAACTGCCAATATATGTACAAAAACCAACTAGAGGTCTTCTCAGATCCTAAGATCTGTACCCAGATCTTATCCAAAATGCATACAATATTTTTTAAAAGAAAATCCTGACCCGAGTCTGGCCCGAGCACGAGAAGAGCTTCTGCACACAAAAAAGAATGCATGAACATGTAGCATAATGATGCAAGTGATGGATCTCATAGCTATAAGATGTATTTCTGTGTGCGAGGTTACAAACGTTTGTTGGAAATGCACTTGACATGAACTCACAAGTACGTGCTGAAGTGCTGAAATGTCAATCTCTCATCACTGTAACCTCATTACGCGCTATAACTTTTTGCATAATGTAATTTACCTCATGATTAAAGTTAATTTTTAATCCATACTGATGGCGCTCGATGAAATGGTAGGCAAAAATGTGGAGCAACTGAGTATAAATGTGCAGGCAACCGTACCGTAGAGTCCATTACTTGTGGAAGCGCAGATTCAGAGAAAACTGTGAGATAATAATGTTGTCATAGAATTGTTTTAAATAATAGAATTATGTTAAATGCACGACAGTTTAAAAGAATTAGGGTCTTCTTGGGTCCATTCGGGAAAAGCACATTTATTTTAAATAACCCGAGACCAGAGACCACTAATACCGAACCTGACCCGTGTCCAAGACACTCTTCGAAGTTTTGGACCCTACCCGAACCCGCTCGAGTCTCAGCTCGGACCTTGGGTTTTCGACCTCTACCAATCTAATAAAACACTGGCAGGTTCACATTCATCTGTTTCAGATAAAACTGAACATGCTTTTAGTTCAAGAAGCAACATAATATTGGTAAGGGCGATCTTACCAATCACAATTTTTTTAAATTTAGCACATTTTCATGAATCAGTACTGTTTTTTATTTCTTGTTATAAAGTTCAGCACTGGTTTACTTATATTTGAAGTGTGAAGATGTGTGAAGATGGTGGTCCGTGAAGATGGTGGTCCAGTGGGTTAAACCACTGAACTGATATACAGAAGGTTGCTGGTTCAATCCCAGCGGTCACCACCAGTGTGTCCTTGAGCAAGGCACTTTACTCCACGTTGCTCCAGGGGGATTGTCCCTGTAATAAGTGCACTGTAAGTCGCTTTGGATAAAAGCGTCTGCCAAATGCGTAAATGTAATGTTTTTTTATCCAGTATCCATTTTAAAAACTATCGGTCGATTAATCGGTTATCGGCAAGTGCGGTCCAACCTAGTTATCGGTATCAGTAAAATCCACTATCGGTCGACCTCTAGTACAGACCTAGAAAATCCAGATGATGCTCAATAACTGTAATTAATTTGCATGCTTTGGATTACAGACCAATGAACAGTGTGGTATTAGCATTCATTCTCTCTGATAGATCCAATCCAGCTATTATTTTACAATTGTAGTCTCAAGCCAAGTTCAGACTCGTAGTCGATGGAAGCACAGAGCGCAATCTTGAGATAAGTGTGTAATGGAAAAACGAGAGGACAAGTTTTGAGAGGACAGACATATACAGACCATGACTCAAGATCCTTCGCTCATCCAAAAATAGGAACTCCCCACAGTTCTTTTAAATGGCCTAGTAATAGGAACTGACCCTTTTTTTTCAATGGTTTCATTAGAAGTAATTAAGCTAAAAGAAAGAGCTACACCCGTGGGATTGTGGAAAAACGGCGTATCTGCGTTAAAGCAGTGCATGAGCTGCCACCCAGAAGGCCTCTCATAAAAGCCTTTGCCAAACCATAGCGCTGAGAGACGTGCTGCGGCTCCAATCCTCAAACGCTATACGCCACTGCTTTACTCTGCTACTTTCACAGGATTTTGGGTCAGGAAAATAATATTTCTGCTATTACTGTGTACTGTTAAACAGTTTGGCTGTAACACTCCCCCCTAATAATCTCATGCAAATTCACTCATGACTTAATGCGTAATGACAGCCAGACGGATGTACACGTGAAGGGATGTAATTTATGCAAGCTCTTGCCTATAGTCTGTCTTCATGCGCCACATCATTTATTTGAGTCTTAATTACAGTGAGAGGCTGGAAAGACTGTTCAGGCATTTATTCAGCTCGTTTGACATGCACTGCCATCTTGTGGTTCAAACAATGATTACAACACCAATTCAAATGAAAAGTGGTATTTGCTATGTTTTGGGTAACATTAATACAGGAAGAAAGCATCTTATCTCCATACTTATACCTCACAGTTAGGTGATAAATGATTTACAGGGTTTTTTTTAACCCTATAAATCTGATATGTAAATCTTTTTAGCCTTTAATTTCTCCAAATGTGAGTATCAAATATGATCATCTTGCTTTTTAGGAAGGTTTATCTGTATTGCATTGCATTCATTTTTTTACAACTATAGAGATTTTATTCATTATACTAAGCATTAAATAGGCACTGAGTAATATTACTTAACTACATGTACTTAATATAGAGTTACGGTTAGGGATTGGTTAGGGTTAGTTACTTGTAATTATGCATAATCTACTATAGTAAGTACATGTAAAAAAACAAAGTTTTACCTTTATCTGTTACAAAAATCTCATTGATTTACATTACAAGCATCATAATTTCATCTCACTTTTTGGTCATATAAGCATACAAATGCAACAAATTGCATATTTTGCTCAGCTAAAACTGAGGTGATTTTGCATGTCATAATATAAGCCATAAATGATGTGCATAGTATGTGCATGAATGATTATATGCATGATGCAAGCATTTTATTAAACACATATGCAAACATTTTTAGATTTTGTCTAAAGGTTCAATAAACTGTCTCATTATAAAAGATAAAAAATGACTTTCAAATGCAGTTATTGCCACATATTACAATAAGCTTCATTATGCAGAGCAACTAGTGCTATAGGCCTAAGTTGTTTCGTTTTATAAGTGGCTATAATATAGTAGCTAATGTGCACTACATTTAACCTTTTTTAATTACAAGCTATTTCATTGCCGGTTACTCGCACTCTCTGATTACAGAAATGCGACCTGAAGTTAACCAACGTGCAAGTTTAATGTCTTTCATGATCATGGCACAAAATGAACGCGTGTATTCACACGGCCATGATTTGCTCTCACCTCTTTCACAAGGCTGTCAAAACTGGCACAGTCCACTTTAACCTCTGCCTGCACAGCGGGACTTATTTACCCGAGTTCCTGGATGTAGTCAATGGTGTGGAGGAAGCACTGGTCCGGAACGAGGGAATACCTCGGAGGAGCAGCCCAGAGAAAGGGCCCATTCAAAGATGGAATGACAAATAGGTGAGTCTGTTTACGTACACACTGTTGACACAGGTATGCGTTTGGCTCGCTGGGTTATTGCTTGGGATTCGGGAATAAATCTCAACCTTTCAGAGCTATGCGGTCCCGCAAAATAATGCCAATCTGTTTGGGTTAAAGCCACATATTTCAAAGTGATGGTTTTTCTAATGCTTATTCACTGGTTCTTACATTTTGTACAAAGTGTTTTGAAATTGTCTGTAACATCGAAATAATTTACGCTGAAATAATTTGCCATCTAAAATTGTCTTAGCATTTTAGTATCTTATTATTTATTTATAATATCAAATAGTATAAAGTATCCAGCCTATACGCGGATGTAAGCTATTTTCTGTGACTTCCAATTTATATCAAGCAGCACAACAAGCTCGAAGTACGTTTAATTTACAAATGGCTGCGCCTGATTTTGGGTGAAAAATAAGGTGGATAATAATATGATACTTTATTATTCCTGAAGAAATCCTGGCAAAACTCGGTTGCTCAGTGTTTCTAGGCAGTTGCTAGGGTGTTCTTAGTGTTTACTAGGGTGTTCTGGACACTTGCTAGCATGGCATAGAATTGGTCGGCTTACTGGGAACACCCACAAAACGTCATATCCGCCATATGCCGTGGGGGGAAACAAGCCATTAGAATGAATGCACGTAGACCGTATTAGATGCTTTATCTTTACTCTTTATAATGATTACGATTTATTTTTGATTGGTGCAGTCCCGAAAAGTTGCCATGTGACGTTCTGCACCTCTAGTAAGTTAAAAAACCCTGATCTGAAGTTTTATAACAGACAGAGCCGTTCGTCAATTCCGAAATCCTGCAATACGTCCATTACAATTAAACATTTGCACTACATGATGCTGGTATTATTGTAAAGATGAAAAAAAGAGATTTCATTAATTGCAATGGCAAAAGTGTGTTGAACAAAAAAAAAAAAGTCATACTTGTCACGGAACTCAATTTATCATTAAAGCAGTTTTTCACGATGAGTGATCACATACCCATATAAAGCGTGAGGTTATTAATGTACAAAACATTTAAAAGTCTTCTTTATTTCATGATGGGAAGAGCTGGGCTCATGCTTGTGCTTCAAGCTGATAGTCACATTATATGTACGGCACTTTTACATTTTCTCGTCAAAATGCTGCTCCCACAAATATTACACAACATAATAGCTAGGCTACTTTATAAATCACCCAGTCTTTTGATGAAGACGGTTGCTATAAAAAGTAAATAAAAAACTTTGCTATTGTCAGTGTAATGGAGGCCAGCTAGTAGCCGCTGTGCGAGTAAACCTCACTCCTCTGATCTCAAGAGACGCTAGAGGTTGCAGCCTTTAGCCTCCTTGTCAGAGCATCCAACTCTCATGCTGGCAGACCTGGGTTTGAGTCCTGCTTAGAGCAGGCAGGTTCGAACAGGAGGGGATACATTGGTGCCGTGACCCAGATGGGAGTGAGGTTTAGGGGGATAAGTGTAACGGAGGCCAGCTAGTAGTTGCTGTGTGACTGACGTTAGGGGTTGCAGCCTTTAGCCTCCTTGTTAGAGCGTCCAACTCTCATGCCAGCGGACCCGGGTTCGAGTCCCGCTTGGAGCAGGCGGTTCAAACAGGAGGGGTTTACATCAGTAATTCTAATAATATTGTGACACTGACATGTCAACTCCAAATATCAATTTCATAGCAGAGAGAGAGAGAGAGAGAGAGAGAGAGAGAGAGAGAGAGAGAGAGAGAGAGAGAGAGAGAGACAAAATATGCTGCTTATCATAATTTGATGTGAAATTTTATTATTTATTAACTTATTTAGTTAGTCAAAGGTAGGCATAATAAAACAGCTTTGACCTTTATGAGAACACCAATTATTGGCAAAGAATTCCACTTAGCTTTTCTACTAGAAACTGTGACATCAATACTAAGTCTATCTGCTTGAATGTGATGATCAGAGCATCCACTGATTTAACACTCAAGACCTCAATCATAAGCAGAAAACAAGGGGAAGATGAATGTGTACTCAAGTCCTTTTACAAAACGAGCATTCTTAGAATGCAGTGATACAAGTTCTTTCTATACCACTGTTAAATACACTCACCTAAAGGATTATTAGGAACACCTGTTCAATTTCTCAATAATGCAAGTATCTAATCAATCAATCACATGGCAGTTGCTTCAATGCATTTAGGGGTGTGATCCTGGTCAAGACAATCTCCTGAACTCCAAACTGAATGTCAGAATGGGAAAGAAAGGTGATTTTAAGCAATTTTGAGCGTGGCATGGTTGTTGGTGCCAGACAGGCCGGTCTGAGTATTTCACAATCTGCTCAGTTACTGGGATTTTCATGCACAAACATTTCTAGGGTTTACAAAGAATGGTGTGAAAAGGGAAAAACATCCAGTATGCGTTGCCTGGTCTGTTGCCTGGTCTGATGAGTCTCTATTTCTGTTGAGAAATTCAGATGGTAGTCAGAATTTGGCATAAACAGAATGAGAACATGGATCCATCATGCCTTGTTACAAATGTGCAGGCTGGTGGTGGTGGTGTAATGATGTGGGGGATGTTTTCTTGGCACACTTTAGGGCCCTTAGTGCCAATTGGGCATCGTTTAAATGCCACGGCCTACCTGAGCATTGTTTCTGACCATTTCCATCCCTTTATGACCACCATGTACCCATCCTCTGATGGCTACTTCCAGCAGGATAATGCACCATGTCACAAAGCTCGAATCATTTCAAATTGGTTTCTTGAACATGACAATGAGTTCACTGTACTAAAATGGCCCCCACAGTCGCCAGATCTCAACCCAATAGAGCATCTTTGGGATGTGGTGGAACGGGAGCTTCGTGCCCTGGATGTGCATCCCACAAATCTCCATCAACTGCAAGATGCTATCCTATCAATATGGGCCAACATTTCTAAAGAATGCTTTCAGCACCTTGTTGAATCAATGCCAGGTAGAATTAAGGCAGTTCTGAAGGCGAAAGGGGGTCAAACACAGTATTAGTATGGTGTTCCTAATAATCCTTTAGGTGAGTGTACTTGATCATAATTTTAATTGTAGTGTGTTATTCAATATTACACTTAAACGACATACAATCTATTTTAAGTGCACTAAATTGCAATTGTATTATTACAAATATATTTAATAGTGCTATCAAATAGATTAATCACATTAACAAACGTTAGCATTTATATAGTGTGTGTGTGTGTGTGCGCGCGCGCGCGCGCAGAACTACTTCCTTCCGCCACGGATTCACATTTAGAACAAGTAACGTTAATGAGTCGCTTCATTGAAGATTATTGTGTAGAGTATTATTATGAGAGAGAGATAAACTAAATGAGTATTACCTGCATCTGATATAGCATTCATCCTTCAGCTCGATGTCCACAATATTATATCCATTATAAAAAAAATAAAATAAAACAACAGTTTGAATGTCCGCTGAGAAAAGCCATATCTTTGTCTGAGGGTGCGTCTCAATCAGCTCCCTAGTTCAGTAGTCAGGGCACTGATCAGAGTGTCAGCCCATTGACTTATGTCCTGATCAGATTCAGTGCACTGACTACTCAACTAGGGAGCTGATTGAGACACGCCAAGTTTCCATTTAGTCCCATGACAGCGCTCAAACAACTTCCTTGATCTTTACTGCCATCTAATGGTGTAATAATGTAACTGAAGTCAATTTCACGAACACTAACGGTGGACCCTTTCTCAATACCAAATATGGCATATTATCTATATCAAATAATTTTTATTGAACAACAACATTTAAATGAACAACAATATTCATTATAAAAGACAATAGGAAATAAACACAAGCAAACAATTCAGTCAAACGTACAAAAGCAACGCTCTAGTACAGGATTCGAGTTAAATATAGACTAAATAAAAAGTTATGAAACGTAATTTTCCCCTTAACCCAAAGATTTCCCGTTTGATATACCCTAAATGTATTATATCTCATGTTTAACCACTATCTACATACAGTAAGTGCCAGTGGCAAATTCTCTCAGGATTGTCTGAGATTCTGACTGTCTGAAGCTGTTTTCTGAGGGTAGGCCTACATGAGCACTGAACGGCCGCTGACGTAGGCTACTGGAGCTCACATCTGTGAAAGTGTCTGAACAGATATTAAAACAGGCTCAATTTTTATATATGAATCACATATTTGAGGTCTTGCCTAAAAAACTCTTAAAACTACATTTTGTGACACAACAACAGTAGTAGGCTTTTTGTTAAAAATATGGTGGATTTGCTGAAATGCCATGACAGTCGCTGCAAGCGGAGTGATACAAACGGTGAACCGCTTCCAATGCTGATACTGGGGGATAATCGCACGGCTGAAATAGGCTCCAGAACCAGAAAGAAAAACAGAACCCCTAAAGTGTGCTGTGAGTTTTGTGTAGGGTAATTGAAATGAATGGGAAAAAGTCACGTGAGAGGACCCGCCTCTTTTCGTGCACGCTCTGGAATCGCCTGAATGAAGACAATGATGGCATTAATGAGAAGACTAATTACAAATTAAGTAAACAACTTAGCCCCTTAGATATCACCACTTTATGTCACGTCAAAATCAAACTTGAAATGGGCTGAAAACATGATGACTGTGGGGGTTTTAGTGAGCAATCAACTTGGGGAAATTAAAGAATCATAATCAGAAAGAGCTTTATTGCCAAGTGTGCTTGCACACACAAGGAATATTTCTTGGTGCTGAAGCTTCCAGTGCACATATACAATACAAACACAACAAGAACATAGTAATACAAATTGTAAGAATAGAAATATGAAAATAGCATTAAAAAAATATTAGGTCACATTCACGTTTAGTCAGAATAAACATTTACAGATTATAAACATATTAACAGTATGCGAGTAGTATGAATAAATATAAATATCTCCTGAGTTTAGAAGATATTGCACTAAACAGTGGGAGTATTGCACTTACAGGCACAAAGGTACACCTTCCTCTCTGTGACTGTGTACAAGCTTGATGACTGATGAAAATAAGTAGACTATTAAAATGAAAAGCTGAACATTAGTTCACAAATAATGTATATTGTTTAAATTGTTACTGCCTTTAGATAGCATTTTGGAATATATGTAAAAATGCATAAAAACACAAACTTGATGAAGTTTATACTTGGGTTTAATAAATAGAAGAACTAGCATTACAGTTAGTTACAAACTAGAAATACAAACTAGATTTTGTATTTGGTCTCTCTTTTTATGTAATGTGGATTTTGCCTCCTCATTTTAAAACACCAGCGTACACCACTGATGTGTGTGTGTGGGTGTGTGTATACACATATTACATAAACAAACTTGTATGTTAGATGCGATTACTTGATTTTTACAGCACTAATATTAAAAAACAACATAAAAGTTTTAACAGAAACAACTTTAAAGTATATTTTTGTTTATCATAAATGCTTGTCAGTACATTCAGCAATAACTTTAACCATATCTCAAATACAATTGAAGTAATTATGAAATTACATAAAATGTTCTCATGTCCTACTTAACCGGGTCAGAAAAGCACTTTTTATTCACACCAATTGCATTTAATATAAATTTAAACTAATAGATTTTCATTTCAACTGCAAATAACATGTAATTGTGTCTTATAAAGTATTCTTATAATGTGTGTTATTACCATAATAAGTACTCTTTTAAAAGTGTCCTAAAGTGTACTTCTTTTTCACAAGGCAAATTATGACCGAATGTTGATTTTTGGTGTGAACTGTACCAGCTTTTACAACGACAACTCTTTCCTTGAACATCTCTTATCTGAAATCTACTCTCAAACACAAGTTCTTTACTCCTTCAGTGTAAACAAGGCATTTTGTTTTTTCCGGATGGTATTTTTGTTGTGTGGTATACTTGCGCTGGTAGCAGCCAGTGTCCCTGAGGGTTGTGGTCAGATGAAATAGTGCGCTGTTTCAGGAGGAGCACACTGCTTCAGCCACAGGTTTAAATTAAGCGTGGTGGAACAGCGCCTCAAACCCCCTCCGGCCGCACAGGAAAGAGAATAACTCAAGTATGGCAGCATGAATGCCGAGGCTGATACGGTCAATGTAAACAAGAGGAGAGACACGGTAAGAGAGAGGTCAAGTCATCGCACACATATCGCTTCAGCAGGGGATTCACATTCTGCCCAGCTTATTTTGGTTTTGCTTTTCATTTTGGTTTCACACCACGGCACACAAATCAAGTATTAATGAGCAATGTGCGTCAGAACAGAAGGCAGGGAAGTTTGTTTCCACTTTAGAGTGCCAAGAGGAAAAACTTGGATTACCTTGATAATGTGCCTATTTACACCTTGTTGGCAGAGGATATTTACACTGACTCCGCCCACCAGTGTCTGATTGAGCCAGACAAACCTGCAAAAGAAACCTGTCTGATAACAGAAGCAGGGCTGTAGTGTTAGACACTTTTTTCACGCTTTCCAAGCTCATTCAGCTCACTTTCCCCGTCACATTTCAGATCAGAGAGGCATTTATTTTAAATAAAAATTAAGAAAATATTTGAAAAGTGTAAGTAAAGTGCCATCTAACCTAACCGGTAAGGTTAGATGAGAGCTTTAAGGCAGCATCCATTTATAATTGTATATATCATATCCATAGAAAATATTATAATTGCATACTGTTTTATAAGGTGCAAATTATGGAAGCTTGTTTCTGCCACAGAATTAAACAATTTAAAAGATAATTGCGACTTTATATCTCACAATTCTGACTTTATATCTCACAATTCTGACTTTATAACTCAATTCTAACTTTATCTCACAATTCTGACTATAATTTACCATTCTGACTTTATATCTCACAATTCTGAATTTATATCTCATAATTCTGACATTATAACTCACAATTTTGACTTTATAACTCAATTCTGACTTTATAACTCACAATTCTAACTTTATAACTCACAATTGCGACTTTATTTCACGCAATTCTGAGAAAAAGTCAAAATTGTGATTATGTAAACTCACAATGGAGAGAAAAAATGTCAGAATTTTAAGATAAAAAGGAATTTTGAGATAATTGTTTTACGATTACCTTTTTTACAAGCTTCCATAGAAAATAGTATCTGTTACTATAAGTATAAATAGCATCCAACTACTATTTACAGGTTCTCATTATTACTCTATTCTATTCATAACTTCTCCAACAGAAAGTGTTGCACTCTGTTTCTGAAACATGAATCGTCTGTAATTTATGTTATTTCTAGTGATCTCACAATGCCGGTTGGATTGATGAAGTCTTGATGAAGTTTGGGAGCCATGAAACAAGTAAGTATGTGTGTGTGTGGTCAACAGCAGACTTGGACACATATAGACTGGGTTTTTTTTTTTTGTCCTAGCGGGATCTCTGTTTGCTTTTAAAGAGTCTTCTCTACGTCCCCTGCTCAGGCTTTCTGTGGGCCTGCTGGAAGCCCTGTTTCGCTCTTGCCATCATGTCCTTGTAGAGTTGCAAGTCTTCTTTCTTTTCCTTCAAGGTGTTCCTCAGAGATGTTCTCAAGGTTTCATTTTCTTCTAGCTGCAGCGCCAGCCTGCATGGACAAGATACCAGTGTGCATTTAGTTACTGGTCTGTAATGAACTTGATAGTTTAGGGAAAATGTACTGTTATGCTTTCTAAGCCAGTTTGCCAGCCCTGTCCCTGGAGGCAGACCAACAGCACACGTCTCCCTCATCTGACCCATAGCTAATGAGCTGATGAGTTGAATCAGGAGAGTTTGGAAATGTGTGCTGTTGGTGTACAGACCTCCAGCTCAGCGCAGCATATTTTACTGTATTTACAGCCATTGCATTGAATTCTGCAGAGTTCCTCTCACAATCAGGGCAAAATATGTGATTCAATTGATCAATTCTGTGTTCTAGGTACGGTCATGTGTAATGTGACAGTTGAGACAGAGATCTTTTAGTAATAATAGTGTTCATTTTGACAGCTTTAAAAAACAAAACAAATTGTCCTGTGTCAAATGCACTCACCTCATCATCATTAGGACATTTTAGTCTAATTTTAGTCAATGAAAACTTTGTTTCTTTATTTGACTTCAAGTCAAGTCTCCTTTATTTCTATAGCTCTTTATACAATACAAATTGTTTCAAAGCAGTTTTACAGTGATAACAGGAAAATGATGATTCAATGATGCAAACAGAATTAATTCCTGCAGTAAAAAAAAAAAAGACAAAAGTGTCATGGTTTAGCTGAAGTCAGTTCAGTGTTGATTCAGTTCAATAATGGTGTAAAATTAATCAATTATGAAATTAGTTTAATTTCAGCTGCTCTGTAGAAAATACTGATGTCATTGTCCAGCTCAGTTCCGCTCTTATACAGCAGCATCAGTACTGTTACATAACAGAAGGGACGGAGACAAGAAATACAGGTAAATGGTATTTATTGAACAACCAGAGTTGACGGCAGTGCAGGTGAGTGAGCTTGGAATTGGTAAGAGTCTGATGAGGATAACTGAATGACACGGTCTTTGTACTTGCAGATGCAGTGGGCTGGAGAAAGAACTGGAACGAAGGAGACTGGAGAATCACACAAGACGAGGGAACACGATGGAGACTTGGAGAAACACAGGAGACAGGTAAGTAGGTTTTGGCAGTCCTTAAAGGGGCACTTCAGCGCTGGGAAGATAAATGTGTATTTAAACTGTGTCATTTATGTAGTAGAAATGTGAAATTATTTTTGAATTCGGTGCCTTCTAGACTGAGAAAAGACAGAAAATGTATTTGTCTCATGTGGATGAAAGACAACAACTCCCAGAATACATTGCTTCGCTGCCCTATTAGGCCATTCCTTACACCGCCCCCAGCGTCGTTTTGATCTTCATAATAACACAATTTCGTTCAGTTAGAGAGTAAACACTACAATTAAAAACTGAACTTGTCTTTTCAAGAAAGTGTGAGTGAGCCGAACGAAAGTCACAGGACAAACGCAGCAGGAGTCAGATTCGGCACGAGAGGGAAGTAAGAACTGAGCAGAGCTGAAGTAAGCGCGGATGTTATTCTCAGCGCATGTCCAGTTTGGCGCGTTTTCTGATCGCATATGGAAGCTAAACTTTCATAGGAATTCATTGAAAAGTTGAAACACTCACTTTGCTCTGCACCCCTCCGTTATGAATGCCCGAGGCCGAGCGCATTTACATTCTGTGCGTGAGATCTCTCCCCTGTGGGCTGGTTGAAAACATACGGAACAGCTCCTTCTACTGGCTGTAGTTTTTAGCCTCTGGCCAAAAAATCCTCCGATGACGCAAATATTGTCATTTTGTGTCATCGGAGGATTTTTTCCAGTAATAAAATGCATAATTCTCTCATCTCAGTGGGATATGAGGGGGGAAAATACCATAATTCAAATTCAAATATACTACGGGGTTTCTACTGATACAAAGCTTAATGCTAAATCACTGAAGTTACCCTTTAAGGTAAGCATGAAGTTAAGCCTCTTGGTGCTAACGAGACCGGACAAAGACTGAGTGCGTGAGTGTGTCTTTTGTGCTGCTGGTTATTACTGTGCTGATGAGGTGCAGGTGTTAGTGATCAGTACTCTGGTGAAGGAGTGCGCTGTGATTGGGTGACGGTGGAGCCTGGCTTGTCTGTGACAAGTACAGTCAAATCAGTAATATTGCTGAACAATAAGTGTCCCCAACTAAGCAAGCCAGAGGTGACAATGGCAATGAACCAAAACTCCTTCAGGTGACAGAATTAAGAAAAAACCTTGGGAGAAACCAGACTCAGTCAGGGTTAGGGTTAGGGTCCTGTTCTCCTCTGGCCAACAAACGAATGAACACAGTGTGATTATTATTCAGACAGCATTACAGGTCAGATTGTGGATTGATATCATTCAGAATATTTCAGCCAGTTACTTCTGCTTGAAGATCGGGATACATCATGCCAGCATATGGTGGGGTGAAGTTTTTGAGTGTTGAGATTTTGCTCAAAATTACAATCGAAACAATTGTTGTCATTTGAGAAATGTATTTTTACACCTCACCAGAAGTTTTACACTTTTATATAAGCACAAATCAAGAGATGGTTTATTTTACTTCATCTGGTTTTCTGATTTATTATAGGCTATTTACCATTTAAATTAACACACTGAAAACTGTTAAAACAAGAAACTTCTCTATACATGACACTGAAGCTTTGAGGCACGGATCGAGCACACAGCACAATCTCCAGTGAAGCCCCGTATTGGGCATGTCATACAAGTAATATGAAGAATACAAATTATTTCAGGCAAAATACACTATTAGTCATATACACCGATCAGGCATCACATTATGACAGGCGAAGTGAATAACACTGATTATCTCTTCATCAAAGCACCTGTTAGTGGGTGGGATATATTAGACAGCATTGTCTAATATATTGTCCTCAAAGTTGATGTGTTAGTAGCAAGAAAAATGGGTAAGCGTAAGGATTTGAGTGATCTTCAAAACTGCAGCTCTTGTGGGGTGTTCCCGGTCTGCAGTGGTCAGTATCGATCAAAAGTGGTCCAAGGAAGGAACAGTGGAGAACCGGCGACAGAGTCATGGGCGGCCAAGGCTCATTGATTCTTGTGGGGAGCAGCGTCAACAGCGTCGCTTACCTGGGGAACACAAGGCACCAGGATACACTATGAGAAGAAGGCAAGCTGACGGAGGCCGTGTGATGCTTTGAGCAATGTTCTGCTGGGAAACCTTGGGTCCTGCCATCCATGTGGATGTTACTTTGACACGTACCACCAACTTAAGCACTGTTGCAGACCATGTAAGCCCTTTCATGGAAATGGTCATTCCCTGGTGGCTGTGGCCTCTTTCAGTAGGATAATGCGCCCTGCCACAAAGCAAAAATGGTTCAGGAATGGTTTGAGGGGCACAACAACGAGTTTGAGGTGTAGACTTGTCCTTCAAATTCCCCAGATCTCAATCCAGTCGAGCATCTGTGGGATTTGCTGAACAAACAAGTCTGATCCATGGAGGCCCCACCTCGCAACTTACAGGATCTGCTGCTAACATCTTGGCGCCAGATACCACAGCACACCTTCAGAGGTCTAGTGGAGTCCATGCCTCAACAGGTGAGGGCTGTTTTGGCAGCAAAAGGGGGACCAACACAATATTAGGAAGGTGGTCATAATGTTATGTCTGATTGGTGTATGTCTACATTATTCTTCTATTACATCATATTAAAATTATATTATTTATATATTATATTATTTCATAGTAGCATTGATTACCACACTTAATTTATCAGAGAGAGAAATTCAACACACTCACGTACACATGTCTGGTTCACTATCTTTGTGGGGACTCTCCAAAGACGTAATGGTTTTTATACTGTACAAACTGTATATTATCTCCCCTTAAAGGGATAGTTCACCCAAAAATGAAAATTCTGGATGTTCTTTCACACTCTTTTGGCCGGTTTATTTTTTATTAACCACAGGATGGCGCTGCTTTCAACACACTAGAGCTCTGACTCCTTCAGAGGAAAGCCTCAGTGCTTTATGAGCCTTCATTTCCCCATCCCTACACTAAACACCAGCTTACTTGTTTGTTAGTGTTTTCAGCTCAACTGTGTTTTCTCTGTGCTTGCCAGATTGCAGAGTAAAACTATCTTTTTTATAAACATACTTTCAACATATAACAAATCAAAATAAATCCAAAAAGTAAAAATATACAATCTACTTCACTTTAATGCGAAAATGTGTTCTTTCTGTTCAGCCAAGAGGACAAGCCGTGGTTTATCTTCTACTGGTCACACGCGATACGAATTTGCATCTCACCAAACTTGACCTCTGGAGTGCACTGAAACCTTTTCTCATCAGCTTATGTTTCTGGTATCCAGGTTTTGTATGCATATAAGTGAAAGTCAATTGAACGACCGCCCCTTTAGTCATGCAAATTTCCGTGCTAATGAAATGAACACTAGTGAGTATTTTAACATTTAGGAACGGAAGCCATACCGTGCTTTGAGATCACTGAGTTGAGTGTCACGGCTGGCCTCGGAGAGGATTCTGGGAGACAAGCCGTCCTGTTTCTCAGGGAGACTCAGAGTGCTTCCTACATCAATACAAGGCAATACAAGAGATTGCTAGTATATCAAATATTCTATGGACCTTAAACTGGTTCTAGTGACATGAATTTTCTGATTAAATTGAGATGGATGTTTCAGTCAATATGATGGCATGCAGAACCTGTCCTGCTTCGATGACTGGAGTCCAAGTTGGCTTTCTCCAGCTGCTGCTCCAGTGACACTGAACGTTGCCGTTCTTCTCTGAGCTTCTGCGCAGCTTCTGCACACTGACGCTTGGCCTCTTCTTCCCTGTGCACACCATTGAAGGATATAAAGTGTAGCCGTCCCATCCATGACTGCAATTACGTGTGCAATTTCTGTTCCGATAGCGTCAACAAACAGAACTGCAATGACTTTACAAAAAGTCAGCCATTTTTAAAAGTTAGAGCATATACTATTGTTTGGTATGATGTGCTCTAAATGCATGATTCCAACATAATAACATGATGCTGCTCGCCTATCTTTAGGTCTGTATACCTTTATTTTATTTTAAAGTCATTACACTGGTTACCTGTTAGCCTGTTACCTGTTTT
The DNA here is from genome assembly GCA_023566225.1 of Romanogobio albipinnatus. Taxonomy (NCBI): domain Eukaryota; kingdom Metazoa; phylum Chordata; class Actinopteri; order Cypriniformes; family Gobionidae; genus Romanogobio; species Romanogobio albipinnatus. The sequence goes on along the minus strand of CM042244.1, from coordinate 37,667,708 downwards.
CGTACTGATTTTAAAAATATTTTGTGTAACAAGCTTCCAGAGGAAATGAAGAAAATATTTTTTAGTCTAGCTTTCATGTCTTATAACACTGAACCCACTTCAAATCTCATGATTTATGTATTTTCTCATTTAATCATTCATATTGTGTGTTTTTTGTTTTTTTTATCATTCCTGAATTTCTATTTTCTATGTTTTTATTTTTTAATGTAGGGCTGCACGATATTGGAAAACAACTTACATTGCGATATTTAGTTTTTCTGCGATATGAAAAAAATTTCAGCAGATGACTTGAATAGCTCTATTTGTAAAGAATGAATCATTCTAGAATAATTGGGGTGAAAAAAACTAATTGCAAAGTTTGCAAATTGATAAATACAATAGAAATAAAGATAAAAATTAAATAAGCAGTGTTTTATGTTTTTCAGGTAAGTCTAGCAGTATTCAGGGAGAGAAATTGAATAATCAAATGTAAAATAACACTAGTCTTCACTGTATAAATGAACAGTGTTGGATAAGTTACTCTAAAAAAGTAATTAATTATGAGCTACTAATTATCCATGTGTATTGAAACACACTGAAACAACATTTCCCCACAGAGACAATAAATTCAATACAATAATTACTTCTTCACACGTGTAATCAGATTACTGTACTAATTACTCTCTCTAAAAAGTATGGCGTTACTGATTACTAATGACTTCTGAATCCCATATCAACCTCAACCAGTTGAACATTGCAAGGATAGACATGAAACTGCTCTTTCAAATAAACAATATAAAATTGCGTAAATTATTCTTGAACTGACCAAAGTATTTAAAAACATATAGTTTAACATTAGACGTTGCATTTTAATGTTAAATCTACTATTGTTTTATATAGTATTTGTACTATTTCTTTACTAAGTATTAGTAGTTTATACTATTTTAAAAAGTATCAATGTTGAAAGTAGCCAATGTGGAAGAATACAAATTAGTAAAAAGAAAATGAGCAACATATTTTGAAATAACAAGAATTGTCAACTGTTTTGATGTTAATCATTGATTTTGAGAGCAAAGTCAGTTTTTTTTTTTTCAAGGCCCAAATTTGATTTATTTATTAATAATTTATTTGTATTTTTTCTCTTTTTCTAACCTGGATTGAATAAATTGAATAAAATTTCCTCAATAATTGATTTTCCTTTCATTCTTTTGTATTTTCCTTGGTTAATAGTTTCCAAATGAAGATGTTATGCAGAAAGTTTGAATGTACCTGGTTTGCTGTATTCTGGTGAGCTCCAGCAGCCGATCTCTCTCCACACTTGCAGCCTGATACAGAGCCTTATACTCCGCACACTGAGTCTGGAGCGATGGGACTTTAACAGCACACTCTGGACAGCCCGCTTTAGCATCTCTGAAATAACATGCAATGCTTTCACTCATGTTGCTGTAGTAGACAGCGGCAGATACTGTAGACTGTAGGAAGTGTGTGTGAAGTTCATATATATATATATATATATATATATATATATATATATATGAGGGATGCAACAATACAGTTAGTCCACGGTTCAATACATACCTCGGTTTTTAACCACGGTTTTCGGTTCGGTTCTGATGGCTTGTCACATCAGTTTTATGCTATTCTATTCTTAGGCGACAGGAACAGCAAGAGGTTAAGGAGAAAAATACTATTTTCTATTGCAATACTCTTTCTTTATTTTACTTAAAATAATTGAAAAACCTTACTTAAACTTAAAACTTTACTTTAAAAAAAAAACCTCTTGTACACATTCCTAGTGTATTGTATAATATAAAATAAATATATATAAAGATTTACACTGACAGCTCAGAGCTGTAGGCTACAGCAGCATTTAAGTATGAAATTGAATGAATAAATGTAAAAATAAAACACTATATAGACTTCCCTATAAAATATACATTGATTCTTAGCTACTGTATTAGTTTTTCAGTCAAGAGCAGTGAGTGATTTTCTCTTTGTCTTTTGTTGTTGTATTAACATTAAAGGGATAGTTCACTCAAAAATGAAAATTCTGTCATCGAGAAATTAATACAGGTTTGGAACAATATTAGAGTGAGTAAATAATGACATAATTTTAGACGTGAACTGTCCCTTTAAGGACAGCGTGTTCACTAGACTGCGCTGCTGTCAATTTAAGACCTGCGTACATCTAATATACAGACACACAGGGCCTTGCAACGACATTTTGAGGGGCAGTGGCCCAAACCAAAAAAAAGGGGCACTGGGGTGGGGTGGCATTGGGGGCGAGGATTGGGTGCTTGTCCATAGAAATTATCCATCTTACTCTTACTAGTCAGTCAGTCTAATTTTGTGTCTATTGAAAATAGTGATATATGACATTATATTATGTTGAATATCAAAGTTTTGTGTCTATTTGTTAATGAGGGATATGTGGACACAATGTTATTGGCTTTTGTGGAGTAAATGTTATAGCTTTTATTTTGAAGTAAAAAGATAAAATTAGACTTTTGGGGTAAGATGACCAGCCATATTTGGCACAGAAGGCCTCAAGTGGCATGTTACTTTTTGTTACTTTTGTTACTTACTTTTTTTTTTATTGTTTTTAAATGTAATACTTATTGTGATTAACGGGGCTATTATATAATATTTTCATGAATTAGATGTACATTTCAGGCATGTTCACTTTCATTAAATCCTATAGGTTAATTGAGTGATTTCTATAATGACAAAATCTATTAGGTTTTTTTTATATGCTTGTACATAAGTAAAAAAAATTTACCTTTCAGATGATTATCTTTAAATGGGATTCAGATTTTTCTGTTATCAGTTATTCAATTATTCTACTAAATTGTAAAAATAAATAAAGTAGAATATTTTATTTAGTATTTTACATTAATGACACCAAAGATATATAAATAGTAATACGAATTATATCAAAAGTAATTGATACATTCTGTAACAGTTTATGGGGTGTTATATGAAATTAGGCCTATATATTCTACAAAGTGTGCCATCAACAGCAAAGTTGGTGTTATTTGTATTGGATCAGTTCAGGTACAAAAACTGGATTAGACAAGAATTATAATTCTCTTCCAAGAACGTCTATTTTGTACAAGTTGTTAGCACTATTAGAAGATCAGGAGCAAAATAATACAGACAGAAGTACTAAAAAAACTACCAAATTACTAATTCCGCAGATTGTAATGCATCCTGTTAATGTGACGACATTCTGGAACTGTCGTCTCCGCTTTCCAGATTTCCACACATAGACTCTGAGTGACACTGGGGAGCAAGTGGGAAAACACAGGAGCGGATTCACGGTATCGGTGGATCTTTAGCGGAGGGAAAACAGAACACTTTTAGCGGGGATGGGTAGCGACCATAGACTGCGAGAGGAGCACCTCGGCTGATGAGGGCAGAGGGGCAGCGGCTCTAGCCACCGGGCCACCCCCCTGTGCACGGCCCTGCAGACACACGCCAATTTTACTTTCACTTTAGACATAATCGACTGTGTTTATGTTAACCTTGTGTGAATTTGACAGTATTAGCGCAGTAAGACTACTTAGTCCAGTAATCACGTGTTTGACAGGCGTTTAGTGCGCGCGCTCGGAAAAGCGCATGTTAAAACAGTGCACAAGCACGCGAATGAAATGTTTAACCGGCAAGGCTTTAAAACGAATGCAAATAATGTACTTTCGTGATTGTGAATAACTATAGTGTTCCGTGAGTATAACTCTGCCACTAACGTGTGATGTGAATGTTGCGTTGTTCAGTATATTGGGATGGAGGCAAATCATAGAATTTGTAGAAAAATAATTCATTAAATGCAAAACCGAAAAAAAACACAAATCACAAGCGCGTATTGAACCGTGAATGCTGTACCGAACAGTTCAATATTATATTGAGAATTGTGGCATCCCTAATATATATATATATATATATACCGGTATATACACAGTGAGGAAAATAAGTATTTGAACACTCTGCTATTTTGCAAGTTCTCCCACTTAGAAATCATGGAGGGGTCTGAAATTGTCATCGTAGGTGCATGTCCACTGTGAGAGACATAATCTAAAAAAGAAAATCCAGAAATCACAATATATGATTCTTTAACTATTTATTTGTATGATACAGCTGCAAATAAGTATTTGAACACCTGAGAAAATCAATGTTAATATTTGGTACAGTAGCCTTTGTTTGCAATTACAGAGGTAATTGGTAATGTCGCACTTCCTTAGAACACGCACCAGCCGACTCCAGAACAGCTTCTTCCCACAAGCAATTAGACTCCTTAACTGCTGATCCATCAGGATCATAACACACACTGACAGAATATCACTCAGCACAACCCACTGTAGATACACACACACATTATATACACATTTATTTATAATTTATTATTTATCATTTATCATATAGCACCTATTGTACATTGGATCTCTACTGTGAATAATAATGTATACTGTACATTGTATATTATTATTACTATAGCTTAATGTATACTGTTTAATGTATGTTTAGTGTATATTGTTTAAAGTATATGTATATTGTAAGTATGTGTATATTGTTTAAAGCTGTGAGAACTACACTCACATTGTGTAAATTATTTATTGTTATTGTAGAGTTTACCGTGCTGTGAGTAATTGTGGGCGCATCAGATGTGTAATCTGTAAATGTTGTACATGTCATGTCGTGACTACTATGTTGCTCGGAACTGCACCTAAGAATTTCACCTGCTGTTGCACTTGTGTATATGGCTGTGTGACAATAAAGTGATTTGATTTGATTTGATTGAGGTCAAACGTTTCCTGTAGTTTTTCACCAGGTTTGCACACACTGCAGGAGGGATTTTGGCCCACTCCTCCACACAGATCTTCTCTAGATCAGTCAGGTTTCTGGCCTGTCACTGAGAAACACGGAGTTTGAGCTCCCTCCAAAGATTCTCTATTGGGTTTAGGTCAGGAGACTGGCTAGGCCACGCCAGAACCTTGATATGCTTCTTACAGAGCTACTCCTTGGTTATCCAGGCTGTGTGCTTCGGGTCATTGTCATGTTGGAAGACCCAGCCTCGACCCTAACCCTAACCCATGTTCAATGCTCTAACTGAGGGATGGAGGTTGTTCCCCCAAATCTCGCAATACATGGCCCCGGTCATCCTCTCCTTAATACAGTGCAGTCGCCCTGTCCCATGTGCAGAAAAACACCCCCAAAGCATGATGCTACCACCCCCATGCTTCACAGTAGGGATGGTGTTCTTGGGATGGTACTCATCATTCTTCTTCCTCCAAACACGTTTAGTGGAATTATGACCAAAAAGTTCTATTTTGGTCTCATCTGACCACATGACTTTCTCCCATGACTCCTCTGGATCATCCAAAATGGTCATTGGCAAACTTAAGACGGGCCATGACATGTTCTGGTTTAAGCAGGGGAACCTTCCGTGCCATGCATGATTTCAAACCATGACGTCTTAGTGTATTACCAACAGTAACCTTGGAAACGGTGGTCCCAGCTCTGTTCAGGTCATTGACCAGCTCCTCCCGTGTAGTTGTGGGCTGATTTCTCACCTTTCTTAGGATCATTGAGACCCCACGAGGTGAGATCTTGCATGGAGCCCCAGTCCGAGGGAGATTGACAGTCATGTTTAGCTTCTTCCATTTTCTAATGATTGCTCCAATAGTGGACCTTTTTTCACCAAGCTGCTTGGCAATTTCCCCGTAGCCCTTTCCAGCCTTGTGGAGGTGTACAATTTTGTCTCTAGTGTCTTTGGACAGCTCTTTGGTCTTGGTCATGTTAGTAGTTAGATTCTTACTGATTGTATGGGGTGGACAGGTGTCTTTATGCAGCTAACAACATCAAACAGGTGCATCTAATTTAGGATAATAAATGGAGTGGAGGTGGACATTTTAAAGGCAGACTAACAGGTCTTTGAGGGTCAGAATTCTAGCTGATAGACAGGTGTTCAAATACTTATTTGCAGCTATATCAAATAAATAAATAGTTAAAAAAATTATATATTGTGATTTCTGGATTTTTTTTTTTAGATTATGTCTCACAGTGGACATGCACCTACGATGACAATTTATATATAATTAATATATATATATATATATATATATATATATATATATATATACACGTTTTTTTTTTTTTTTTTTTTCATGTGTGCCAAGAAATTACATAAATCCTGATCAGACTGTTTTATGCCCATGTATGGTCACCGAACATGCATACAGTTACAGTTGCCTGCCTGGAGGTTTGTTTCTGCCTGCAAGAGATTTCTGCCCACCTGCCTGCAAAAGGTTTGTGCCTGCCTGCCTGCCTGCCTGCCTGCAAGAGGTTTGTGTCTGCCTGCCTGCCTGCCTGCCTGCAAGAGGTTTGTGCCTGCCTGCCTGCAAGAGATTTGTTTATGCCCGCCTGCCTGCAAGAGGTTTGTGTCTGCTTGCCTGCCTGCAAGTGGTTTGTGCCTGCCTGCAAGAGGTTTGTGCCTGCAAGAGGTTTGTTTCTGCCCACCTGCCTGCAAGAGGTTTGTGTCTGCCTGCCTGCCTGTCTGAGGTTTGTGCCTGCCTGCCTGCCTGCAAGAGGTTTGTTTCTGCCTGCCTGACTGCCTGCAAGACGTTTGTTTCTGCCTGCCTGCCTGTCTGCCTGCAAGAGGTTTGTTTCTGCCTGCCTGGCTGCAAGAGGTTTGTGCCTGCCTGCCTGCCTGCAAAAGGTTTGTTTCTGCGTGCCTGCCTGCAAGAGGTTTGTTTCTGCCTGCCTGCAAGAGGTTTTTGCCTGCCTAACTGCCTGCAAGAGGTTTGTGCCTGCCTGCCTGAGATTTGTGCCTGCCTGCCTGTCTGCCTGCAAGAGGTTTGTTTCTGCCTGCCTGCCTGCCTGAACGAGGTTTGTGCCTACCTACAAGAAGTTTGTTTCTGCCTGCCTGCCTGCCTGCGAGAGGTTTGTTTCTGCCCGCCTGCCTGCAAGAGGTTTGTTTCTGCCTGCAAGAGGTTTGTTTCTGCCTGCCTGCAAGAGGTCTGTGCCTGCCTGCCAGAGGTTTGTGCCTGCCTGCCTGCCTGCCTGCCTGTCTGCCTGCAAGATGTTTGTTTCTGCCAGCCTGCCTGCAAGAGTTTTGTTTCTGCCTGCCTGCAAGAGGTTTGTTTCTGCCTACCTGCCTGCCTGCAAGAGGTTTGTTTCTGCCCGCCTGCCTGCAAGAGGTTTGTTTCTGCCTACCTGCCTGCAAGAGGTTTGTTTCTGCCTGCCTGCACACATGCTTGTACATAAGTAAAAAAAAATTACCTTTCAGATGATTATCTTTAAATGGGATTCAGATTTTTCTGTTATCAGTTATTCAATTATTCTACTAAATTGTAAAAATAAATAAAGTAGAATATTTTATTTAGTATTTTACATTAATGACACCAAAGATATATAAATAGTAATACGAATTATATCAAAAGTAATTGATACATTCTGTAACAGTTTATGGGGTGTTAAGTTTGTGCCTGCCTGCAAGAGGTTTTTGCCTGCCTGACTGCCTGCAAGAGGTTTGTGCCTGCCTGCCTGAGGTTTGTGCCTGCCTGCCTGTCTGCCTGCAAGAGGTTTGTTTCTGCCTGCCTGCCTGCCTGAACGAGGTTTGTGCCTACCTGCAAGAAGTTTGTTTCTGCCTGCCTGCCTGCCTGCCTGCCTGCCTGCGAGAGGTTTGTTTCTGCCCGCCTGCCTGCAAGAGGTTTGTTTCTGCCTGCCTGCAAGAGGTCTGTGCCTGCCTGCCAGAGGTTTGTGCCTGCCTGCCTGTCTGCCTGCAAGATGTTTGTTTCTGCCAGCCTGCCTGCAAGAGTTTTGTTTCTGCCTGCCTGCAAGAGGTTTGTTTCTGCCTACCTGCCTGCCTGCAAGAGGTTTGTTTCTGCCCGCCTGCCTGCAAGAGGTTTGTTTCTGCCTACCTGCCTGCAAGAGGTTTGTTTCTGCCCACCTGCCTGCAAGAGGTTTGTTTCTGCCTACCTGCCTGCAAGAGGTTTGTTTCTGCCAGCCTGCATGCAAGAGGTTTGTTTCTGCCTGCCTGCCTGCAAGAGATTTGTGCCTAACTGCAAGAGGTTTGCTTCTGCTTGCCTGCCTGCCTGCAAGAGGTTTGTTTCTGCCCGCCTGCCTGCAAGAGGTTTGTTTCTGCCTACCTGCCTGCCTGCCAGCAAGAGGTTTGTTTCTGCCCGCCTGCCTGCAAGAGGTTTGTTTCTGCCTGCCTGCCTGCAAGAGGTCTGTGCCTGCCTGCCAGAGGTTTGTGCCTGCCTGCCTGCCTGCAAGAGATTTGTGCCTGACTGCAAGAGGTTTGTTTCTGCCTACCTGCCTGCCTGCCTGCAAGAGGTTTGTTTCTGCCCGCCTGCCTGCAAGAGGTTTGTTTCTTCCTGCCTGCAAGAGGTCTGTGCCTGCCTGCCAGAGGTTTGTGCCTGCCTGTCTGCCTGCCTGCCAGAGGTTTGTGCCTGCCTGACTGCCTGCAAGATGTTTGTTTCTGCCAGCCTGCCTGCAAGAGTTTTGTTTCTGCCTGCCTGCCTGCAAGAGGTTTGTTTCTGCCTGCCTGCCTGCAAGAGGTTTGTTTCTGCCTGCCTGCCTGCAAGAGGTTAGTGCCTGCCTGCAAAAGGTTTGTTTCTGCGTGCCTGCCTGCAAGAGGTTTGTTTCTGCCTGCCTGCAAGAAGTTTTTGCCTGCCTGACTGCCTGCAAAAGGTTTGTTTCTGCGCGCCTGCCTGCAAGACGTTTGTTTCTGCCTGCCTGCCTGCAAGAGGTTTGTGCCTGCCTGCCTGCCTGAGGTTTGTGCCTGCCTGCCTGTCTGCCTGCAAGAGGTTTGTTTCTGCCTGCCTGCCTGCCTGCCTGAACGAGGTTTGTGCCTACCTGCAAGAAGTTTGTTTCTGCCTGCCTGCCTGGCTGCGAGAGGTTTGTTTCTGCCCGCCTGCCTGCAAGAGGTTTGTTTCTGCCTGCAAGAGGTTTGTTTCTGCCTGCCTGCAAGAGGTCTGTGCCTGCCTGCCAGAGGTTTGTGCCTGCCTGCCTGTCTGCCTGCCTGCCTGCAAGATGTTTGTTTCTGCCAGCCTGCCTGCAAGAGTTTTGTTTCTGCCTGCCTGCCTGCAAGAGGTTTGTTTCTGCCTACCTGCCTGCCTGCAAGAGGTTTGTTTCTGCCCGCCTGCCTGCAAGAGGTTTGTTTCTGTCTACCTGCCTGCAAGAGGTTTGTTTCTGCCCGCCTGCCTGCAAGAGGTTTGTTTCTGCCTACCTGCCTGCAAGAGGTTTGTTTCTGCCAGCCTGCATGCAAGAGGTTTGTTTCTGCCTGCCTGCCTGCAAGAGATTTGTGCCTGACTGCAAGAGGTTTGTTTCTGCTTACCTGCCTGCCTGCCTGCAAGAGGTTTGTTTCTGCCTACCTGCCTGCCTGCCTGCAAGAGGTTTGTTTCTGCCCGCCTGCCTGCAAGAGGTTTGTTTCTGCCTGCCTGCCTGCAAGAGGTCTGTGCCTGCCTGCCAGAGGTTTGTGCCTGCCTGCCTGCCTGCAAGAGATTTGTGCCTGACTGCAAGAGGTTTGTTTCTGCCTACCTGCCTGCCTGCCTGCAAGAGGTTTGTTTCTGCCCGCCTGCCTGCAAGAGGTTTGTTTCTGCCAGCCTGCCTGCAAAAGGTTTGTTTCTGCCCGCCTGCCTGCAAGAGGTTTGTTTCTGCCTGCCTGCAAGAGGTCTGTGCCTGCCTGCCAGAGGTTTGTGCCTGCCTGTCTGCCTGCCTGCCAGAGGTTTGTGCCTGCCTGTCTGCCTGCAAGATGTTTGTTTCTGCCAGCCTGCCTGCAAGAGTTTTGTTTCTGCCTGCCTGCCTGCAAGAGGTTTGTTTCTGCCTGCCTGCCTGCAAGAGGTTAGTGCCTGCCTGCAAAAGGTTTGTTTCTGCCTGCCTGCCTGCAAGAGGTTTGTTTCTGCCTGCCTGCAAGAAGTTTTTGCCTGCCTGACTGCCTGCAAGAGGTTAGTGCCTGCCTGCCTGCCTGCAAAAGGTTTGTTTCTGCGCGCCTGCCTGCAAGAGGTTTGTTTCTGCCTGCCTGCAAGAGGTTTGTGCCTGCCTGCCTGAGGTTTGTGCCTGCCTGCCTGCCTGTCTGCCTGCAAGAGGTTTGTTTCTGCCTGCCTGCCTGAAAGAGGTTTGTGCCTGCCTGCAAGAGGTTTGTTTCTGCCTGCCTGCCTGCCTGCAAGAGGTTTGTTTCTGCCCGCCTGCCTGCAAGAGGTTTGTTTCTGCTTGCAAGAGGTTTGTTTCTGCCCGCCTGCCTGCAAGAGGTCTGTGCCTGCCTGCCAGAGGTTTGTGCCTGCCTGCCTGTCTGCCTGCAAGATGTTTGTTTCTGCCAGCCTGCCTGCAAGAGTTTTGTTTCTGCCTGCCTGCCTGCAAGAGGTTTGTTTCTGCCCGCCTGCCTGCAAGAGGTCTGTGCCTACCTGCCAGAGGTTTGTGCCTGCCTGCAAGAGGTTTGTTTCTGCCTGCAAGAGGTTTGTTTCTGCCTGCAAGAGGTTTGTTTCTGCCTGCAAGAGGTTTGTTTCTGCCAGCCTGCCTGCAAGAGGTTTGTTTCTGCCTGCCTGCCTGCAAGAGATTTGTGCCTGGCTGCAAGAGGTTTGTTTCTGCCTACCTGCCTGCCTGCCTGCAAGAGGTTTGTTTCTGCCCGCCTGCCTGCAAGAGGTTTGTTTCTGCCTACCTGCCTGCCTGCCTGCAAGAGGTTTGTTTCTGCACGCCTGCCTGCAAGAGGTTTGTTTCTGCCTGCCTGCCTGCAAGAGGTCTGTGCCTGCCTGCCAGAGGTTTGTGCCTGCCTGCAAGAGATTTGTGCCTGACTGCAAGAGGTTTGTTTCTGCCTACCTGCCTGCCTGCCTGCAAGAGGTTTGTTTCTGCCCGCCTGCCTGCAAGAGGTTTGTTTCTGTCAGCCTGCCTGCAAGAGGTTTGTTTCTGCCCGCCTGCCTGCAAGAGGTTTGTTTCTGCCTGCCTGCAAGAGGTCTGTGCCTGCCTGCCAGAGGTTTGTGCCTGCCTGCCTGCCTGCAAGATGTTTGTTTCTGCCAGCCTGCCTGCAAGAGTTTTGTTTCTGCCTGCCTGCCTGCAAGAGGTCTGTGCCTGCCTGCCAGAGGTTTGTGCCTGCCTGCCTGCAAGAGGTTTGTTTCTGCCTGCAAGAGGTTTGTTTGTTTCTGCCTTCCCGCCTGCAAGAGATTTGTGCCTGACTGCAAGAGGTTTGTTTCTGCCTACCTGCCTGCAAGAGGTTTGTTTCTGCCCGCCTGCCTGCAAGAGGTTTGTTTCTGCCTACCTGCCTGCCTACCTGCAAGAGGTTTATTTCTGCCCGCCTGCCTGCAAGAGGTCTGTGCCTGCCTGCCAGAGGTTTGTGCCTGCCTGCCTGCAAGAGATTTGTGCCTGCCTGCAAGAAGTTTGTTTCTGCCAGCCTGCCTGCAAGAGGTTTGTTTCTGCCTGCCTGCCTGCAAGAGATTTGTGCCTGACTGCAAGAGGTTTGTTTCTGCCTACCTGCCTGCCTGCCTGCAAGAGGTTTGTGTCTGTCCGCCTGCCTGCAAGAGGTTTGTTTCTGCCTACCTGCCTGCCTGCCTGCCTGCAAGAGGTTTGTTTCTGCCCGCCTGCCTGCAAGAGGTTTGTTTCTGCCCGCCTGCCTGCAAGAGGTTTGTTTCTGCCTGCCTGCCTGCAAGAGGTCTGTGCCTGCCTGCCAGAGGTTTGTACCTGCCTGCCTGCAAGAGATTTGTGCCTGACTGCAAGAGGTTTGTTTCTGCCTACCTGCCTGCAAGAGGTTTGTTTCTGCCCGCCTGCCTGCAAGAGGTTTGTTTCTGCCAGCCTGCCTGCAAGAGGTTTGTTTCTGCCTGCCTGCAAGATGTTTTTTCCTTCCTGCCTGCAAGAGGTTTGAGCCTGCCTGCCTGCAAGAGGTTTGTTTCTGTCCACCTGCCTGCCTTACTGCAAGAGGTTTGTTTTTGCCTGCCTGCAAGAGGTTTGTGCCTGCCTGCAAGAGGTTTGTTTCTGCCCACCTGCCTGCAAGAGGTTTGTTTCTGCCTGCCTGCAAGAGGTTTTTGCCTTCCTGCCTGCAAGAGGTTTGTTTTTGCCTGCCTGCAAGAGGTTTGTTTCTGTCCACCTGCCTGCCTTACTGCAAGAGGTTTGTTTCTGCCCGCCTGCAAGAGGTTTGTGCCTGCCTGCCTGCAAGAGGTTTGTGTCTGCCTGCCTGCAAGAGGTTTTTGCCTGCCTGTCTGCCTGCAAGAGGTTTGTGCCTGCCTGCCTGCAAGAGGTTTGTTTCTGCCTGTCTGCCTGCAAGAGGTCTGTGCCTGCCTGCCTGCCTGAGGATTGTGCCTGCTTGCCTGCAAGAGGTTTGTGTCTGTCTGCCTGCCTGCAAGAGGTTTGTGCCTTCCTGCCTGCAAGAGGTTTGTTTCTGCCCACCTGCCTGCCTGCCTGCCTGAAGTTTGTGCCTGTTTGCCTGCAAGAGGTTTGTGTCTGCCTGCCTGCAAGAGGTTTGTGCCTGTCTGCCTGCAAGAGCTTTGTGCCTGCCTGCAAGAGGCTTGTTTCTGCCCACCTGCCTGCCTGCCTGCAAGAGGTTTGTTTCTGCCCGCTTGCCTACCTGAGGTTTGTTTCTGCCCGCCTGCAAGAGGTTTGTGCCTGCCTGCCTGCCTGCCTGCAAGAGGTTTTTGGCTGCCTGCAAGAGGTTTGTTTCTGCCTGCCTGCCTGCAAGAGGTTTTGTGCCTGCCTGTCTGCCTGCCTGTCTGCCTGCCTGAGGTTTGTTTCTGCCCGCCTGCAAGAGGTTTGTGTCTGCCTGCCTGCAAGATGTTTTTGCCTGCCTGCCTGCCTGCAAGAGGTTTGTTTCTGCCTGCCTGCCTACCTGAGGTTTGTGCCTGCTTGCTGCCTGCAAGAGGTTTGTGTCTGCCTGCCTGCAAGAGGTTTGTGCCTTCCTGCCTGTCTGCCTGCAAGAGGTTTGTTTCTGCCCACCTGCCTGAGGTTTGTGCCTGCTTGCCTGCAAGAGGTTTGTGCCTTCCTGCCTGTCTGCCTGCAAGAGGTTTGTGCCTGCCTGCCTGCAAGAGGTTTGTTTCTGCCCACCTGCCTGCAAGAGGTTTGTTTCTGCCCGCCTGCCTACCTGAGGTTTGTTTCTGCCCGCCTGCAAGAGGTTTGTGCCTGCCTGCCTGCAAGAGGTTTTTGCCTGCCTGCCTGCAAGAGGTTTTAGCCTGCCTGCCTGCCTGCAAGAGGTTTGTTTCTGCCTGCCTGCAAGAGGTTTGTGTCTGCCTGCCTGCAAGAGGTTTTTGCCTGCCTGCCTGCAAGAGGTTTGTTTCTGCCCACCTGCCTGCAAGAGGTTTGTGCCTGCCTGCAAGAGGTTTGTTTCTGCCTGTCTGTCTGCAAGAGGTTTGTTTCTGCCCACCTGCCTGAGGTTTGTGTCTGCCTGCCTGCAAGAGGTTTGTGCCTTCCTGCCTGTCTGCCTGCAAGAGGTTTGTTTCTGCCCGCTTGCTTACCTGAGGTTTGTTTCTGCCCGCCTGCAAGAGGTTTGTGCCTGCCTGCCTGTCTGCAAGAGGTTTTTGGCTGCCTGCAAGAGGTTTGTTTCTGCCTGCCTGCCTGCCTGCCTGCAAGAGGTTTGTTTCTGCCTGCCTGCAAGAGGTTTGTGTCTGCCTACCTGCAAGAGGTTTTTACCTGCCTGCCTGCCTGCCTGCAAGAGGTTTGTTTCTGCCCACCTGCCTGCAAGAGGTTTGTGCCTGCCTGCCTGTCTGCCTGCAAGAGGTTTATTTCTGCCCACCTGCCTGCAAGAGGTCTGTGCCTGCCTGCCAGAGGTTTGTGTCTTCCTGCCTGTCTGCCTGCAAGAGTTTTGTGCCTGCCTGCCTGCAAGAGGTTTGTGCCTGCCTGCGTGCAAGAGGTTTGTGCCTGCCTGTCTGTAAGAGGTTTGTTTCTGCCTGCCTGCCTGCAAGATGTTTGTTTCTGCCTGCAAGAGGTTTGTTTCTGCCTGCCTGCAAGAGGTCTGTGCCTGCATGCCAGAGGTTTGTGCCTGCATGCCTGAGGTTTGTGTCTGCCTGCCTGCAAGAAGTTTTTACCTGCCTGCCTGCAAGAGGTTTGTGTCTGTCTGTCTGCCTGCCTGCCTGCAAGAGGTTTGTGTCTACCTGCCTGCAAGAGGTTTGTGCCTGCCTGCAAGAGGTTTGTTTCTGCCTGACTGCAAGAGGTTTGTTTCTGCCTGCCTGCAAGAGGTTTGTTTCTGCCCGCCTCTCTGCCTGAGGTTTGTTTCTGCCCGCCTGCAAGAGGTTTGTGTCTGCCTGCCTGCAATAGGTTTGTACCTGCCTGCCTGCCTGCCTGTCTGCCTGCAAGTGGTTTGTTTCTGCCTGCCTGCAAGAGGTTTTTGCCTTCCTGCCTGCCTGAGGTTTGTGCCTGCCTGCCTGCCTGCATGAGGTTTGTGTCTGCCTCTCTGCAAGAGATTTGTGCCTGCAAGAGGTTTGTTTCTGCCTGCCTGCAAGAGGTCTGTGCCTGCATGCCAGAGGTTTGTGCCTGCATGCCTGAGGTTTGTGTCTGCCTGCCTGCAAGAAGTTTTTACCTGCCTGCCTGCAAGAGGTTTGTGTCTGTCTGTCTGTCTGCCTGCCTGCCTGCAAGAGGTTTGTGTCTACCTGCCTGCAAGAGGTTTGTGCCTGCCTGCAAGAGGTTTGTTTCTGCCTGACTGCAAGAGGTTTGTTTCTGCCCGCCTCTCTGCCTGAGGTTTGTTTCTGCCCGCCTGCAATAGGTTTGTGTCTGCCTGCCTGCAATAGGTTTGTACCTGCCTGCCTGCCTGCCTGCCTGTCTGCCTGCAAGTGGTTTGTTTCTGCCTGCCTGCAAGAGGTTTTTGCCTTCCTGCCTGCCTGAGGTTTGTGCCTGCCTGCCTGCCTGCATGAGGTTTGTGTCTGCCTCTCTGCAAGAGATTTGTGCCTGCCTGCCTGCCTGCAAGAGGTTTGTGCCTACCTGCCTGCAAGAGGTTTGTGCCTGCCTGCCTGCAAAAGGTTTGTTTCTGCCCACCTGCCTGCCAGCCTGCAAGAGGTTTGTGCCTGCCTGCATGCCTGCAAGAGGTTTTTGCCTTCCTGTCTGCCTGAGGTTTGTGCCTGCCTGCCTGCAAGAGGTTTGTTTCTGCCTGCCTGCAAGAGGTTTGTTTCTGCCTGCCTGCAAGAGGTTTGTGCCTGCCTGCCTGTCTGCCTGCAAGAGGTTTGTTTCTGCTCACCTGCCTGCAAGAGGTTTGTGCCTGCCTGCCTGCCAGAGGTTTGTTTTTGCCCACCTGCCTGCAAGAGGTTTGTGCCTGCCTGTAAGAGATTTGTTTCTGCCCGCCTGCCTGCCTGCAAGAGGTTTGTTTCTGCCTGCCTGCAAGAGGTTTTTGCCTGCTTGCCTGCCTGAGGTTTGTGCCTGCCTGCCTGCAAGAGGTTTGTGTCTGCCTGCCTGCAAGAGGTTTTTGTCTGCCTGCCTGAGGTTTGTTTCTGCCCGCCTGCAAGAGGTTTTTGTCTGAATGCAAGAGGTTTGTGTCTGCCTTCCTGCAAGAGGTTTTTGCCTGCCTGCAAGAGGTTTGTGCCTCCCTGCAAGAGGTTTGTTTCTGCCTGCCTGCCTGCAAGAGGTTTGTTTCTGCCTGCCTGCAAGAGGTTTGTGTCTGCCTACCTGCAAGAGGTTTTTACCTGCCTGCCTGCCTGCCTGCAAGAGGTTTGTTTCTGCCCACCTGCCTGCAAGAGGTTTGTGCCTGCCTGCCTGTCTGCCTGCAAGAGGTTTATTTCTGCCCACCTGCCTGCAAGAGGTCTGTGCCTGCCTGCCAGAGGTTTGTGTCTTCCTGCCTGTCTGCCTGCAAGAGTTTTGTGCCTGCCTGCCTGCCTGCAAGAGGTTTGTGCCTGCCTGCGTGCAAGAGGTTTGTGCCTGCCTGTCTGTAAGAGGTTTGTTTCTGCCTGCCTGCCTGCAAGATGTTTGTTTCTGCCTGCAAGAGGTTTGTTTCTGCCTGCCTGCAATAGGTCTGTGCCTGCATGCCAGAGGTTTGTGCCTGCATGCCTGAGATTTGTGTCTGCCTGCCTGCAAGAAGTTTTTACCTGCCTGCCTGCAAGAGGTTTGTGTCTGTCTGCCTGCCTGCCTGCAAGAGGTTTGTGTCTACCTGCCTGCAAGAGGTTTGTTTCTGCCTGCCTGCAAGAGGTTTGTTTCTGCCCGCCTGTCTGCCTGAGGTTTGTTTCTGCCCGCCTGCAAGAGGTTTGTGCCTGCCTGCCTGCAAGAGGTTTGTGTCTGCCTGCCTGCAATAGGTTTGTACCTGCCTGCCTGCCTGCCTGCCTGTCTGCCTGCAAGAGGTTTGTGCCTGCCTGCCTGCCTGCCTGCAAGAGGTTTGTGCCTACCTGCCTGCAAGAGGTTTTTGCCTTCCTGCCTGCCTGAGGTTTGTGCCTGCCTGCCTGCCTGCATGAGGTTTGTGTCTGCCTCTCTGCAAGAGATTTGTGCCTGCCTGCCTGCAAGAGGTTTGTGCCTACCTGCCTGCAAGAGGTTTGTGCCTGCCTGCCTGCAAGAGGTTTGTTTCTGCCCACCTGCCTGCCAGCCTGCAAGAGGTTTGTGCCTGCCTGCATGCCTGCAAGAGGTTTTTGCCTTCCTGTCTGCCTTAGGTTTGTGCCTGCCTGCCTGCAAGAGGTTTGTTTCTGCCTGCCTGCAAGAGGTTTGTGCCTGCCTGCCTGCAAGAGGTTTGTTTCTGCCTGCCTGCAAGAGGTTTGTGCCTGCCTGCCTGTCTGCCTGCCTGAGGTTTGTGCCTGCCTGCCTGCCTGCATGAGGTTTGTGTCTGCCTCTCTGCAAGAGATTTGTGCCTGCCTGCCTGCAAGAGGTTTGTGCCTACCTGCCTGCAAGAGGTTTGTGCCTGCCTGCCTGCAAGAGGTTTGTTTCTGCCCACCTGCCTGCCAGCCTGCAAGAGGTTTGTGCCTGCCTGCATGCCTGCAAGAGGTTTTTGCCTTCCTGCCTGCCTGAGGTTTGTGCCTGCCTGCCTGCAAGAGGTTTGTTTCTGCCTGCCTGCAAGAGGTTTGTGCCTGCCTGCCTGCAAGAGGTTTGTTTCTGCCTGCCTGCAAGAGGTTTGTGCCTGCCTGCCTGTCTGCCTGCAAGAGGTTTGTTTCTGCTCACCTGCCTGCAAGAGGTTTGTGCCTGCCTGCCTGCCTGCCAGAGGTTTGTTTTTGCCCACCTGCCTGCAAGAGGTTTTTGCCTGCCTGTAAGAGATTTGTTTCTGCCTGCCTGCCTGCCTGCAAGAGGTCTGTGCCTGCCTGCAAGAGGTTTGTTTCTGCCCGCCTGCCTGCCTTCAAGAGGTTTGTTTCTGCCTGCCTGCAAGAGGTTTTTGCCTGCTTGCATGCCTGAGGTTTGTGCCTGCCTGCCTGCCTGCAAGAGGTTTGTGTCTGCCTGCCTGCAAGAGGTTTTTGTCTGAATGCAAGAGGTTTGTGTCTGCCTTCCTGCAAGAGGTTTTTGTCTGCCTACCTGCCTGCCTGCCTGCTAGAGGTTTGTGCCTCCCTGCAAGAGGTTTGCTTCTGCCCATCTGCCTGCCTGCCTGCCTGAGGTTTGTTTCTGCCTGCCTGCAAGAGGTTTTTGCCTGCCTGCCTGCCTGCCTGAGGTTTGTGCTGCCTGCCTGCAAGAGGTTTGTGCCTGCCTGCCTGCAAGAGGTTTGTGTCTGCCTGCCTGCAAGAGGTTTGTGCCTTCCTGCCTGTCTGCCTGCAAGAGTTTTGTGCCTGCCTGCAAGAGGTTTGTTTCTGCCCACCTGCCTGCCTGCCTGCAAGAGGTTTGTTTCTGCCTGCCTGCAAGAGGTCTGTGCCTGCATGCCAGAGGTTTGTGCCTGCATGCCTGAGGTTTGTGTCTGCCTGCCTGCAAGATGTTTTTACCTGCCTGCCTGCAAGAGGTTTGTGTCTGCCTGCCTGCCTGCAAGAGGTTTGTGTCTACCTGCCTGCAAGAGGTTTGTTTCTGCCTGACTGCAAGAGGTTTGTTTCTGCCTGCCTGCCTGCAAGAGGTTTGTGCCTGCCGGCTGCAAGAGGTTTGTGTCTGCCTGCCTGCAATAGGTTTGTACCTGCCTGCCTGCCTGTCTGCCTGCAAGTGGTTTGTTTCTGCCTGCCTGCAAGAGGTGTTTGCCTTCCTGCCTGCCTGAGGTTTGTGCCTGCCTGCCTGCCTGCCTGCCTGCAAGAGGTTTGTGCCTGCCTGCCTGCCTGAGGTTTGTGCCTGCCTGCCTGTCTGCCTGCAAGAGGTTTGTTTCTGCCTGCCTGCAAGAGGTTTGTGCCTGCCTGCCTGCAAGAGGTTTGTTTCTGCCTGCCTGCAAGAGGTTTGTGCCTGCCTGCCTGTCTGCCTGCAAGAGGTTTGTTTCTGCCTGCCTGCAAGAGGTTTGTGCCTGCCTGCCTGCCAGAGGTTTGTTTTTGCCCACCTGCCTGCAAGAGTTTGTGCCTGCCTGCAAGAGGTTTGTTTCCGCCTTCCTGCAAGAGGTCTGTGCCTGCCTGCAAGAGGTTTGTTTCTGCCCACCTGCCTGCCTGCCTGCAAGAGGTTTGTTTCTGCCTGCCAGCAAGAGGTTTTTGCCTGCCTGCCTGAGGTTTGTGCCTGCCTGCCTGCAAGAGGTTGGTGTCTGCCTGCCTGCAAGAGGTTTTTGTCTGCCTGCCTGAGGTTTGTTTCTGCCCGCCTGCAAGAGGTTTGTGTTTGCCTGCCTGCAAGAGGTTTGTGCCTGCCTGCCTGCAAGAGGTTTGTGTCTGCCTGCCTGCAATAGGTTTGTACCTGCCTGCCTGTCTGCCTGCAAGTGGTTTGTTTCTGCCTGCCTGCAAGAGGTTTTTGCCTTCCTGCCTGCCTGAGGTTTGTGCCTGCCTGCCTGCCTGCAAGAGGTTTGTGTCTGCCTCTCTGCAAGAGATTTGTGCCTACCTGCCTGCAAGAGGTTTGTGCCTGCCTGCATGCCTGCAAGAGGTTTTTGCCTTCCTGTCTACCTGAGGTTTGTGCCTGCCTGCCTGTCTGCCTGCAAGAGGTTTGTTTCTGCCTGCCTGCAAGAGGTTTGTGCCTGCCTGCCTGCAAGAGGTTTGTTTCTGCCTGCCTGCAAGAGGTTTGTGCCTGCCTGCCTGCAAGAGGTTTGTTTCTGCCTGCCTGCAAGAGGTTTGTGCCTGCCTGCCTGCCTGTCTGCCTGCAAGAGGTTTGTTTCTGCTCACCTGCCTGCAAGAGGTTTGTGCCTGCCTGCCTGCCTGCCTGCCAGAGGTTTGTTTTTGCCCACCTGCCTGCAAGAGGTTTGTGCCTGCCTGCAAGAGGTTTGTTTCCGCCTGCCTGCAAGAGGTCTATGCCTGCCTGCAAGAGGTTTGTTTCTGCCCACCTGCCTGCCTGCCTGCAAGAGGTTTGTTTCTGCCTGCCAGCAAGAGGTTTTTGCCTGCCTGCCTGCCTGAGGTTTGTGCCTGCCTGCCTGCAAGAGGTTGGTGTCTGCCTGCCTGCAAGAGGTTTTTGTCTGCCTGCCTGAGGTTTGTTTCTGCCCGCCTGCAAGAGGTTTGTGTTTGCCTGCCTGCAAGAGGTTTGTGCCTGCCTGCCTGCAAGAGGTTTGTGTCTGCCTGCCTGCAATAGGTTAGTACCTGCCTGCCTGTCTGCCTGCAAGTGGTTTGTTTCTGCCTGCCTGCAAGAGGTTTTTGCCTTCCTGCCTGCCTGAGGTTTGTGCCTGCCTGCCTGCCTGGAAGAGGTTTGTGTCTGCCTCTCTGCAAGAGATTTGTGCCTACCTGCCTGCAAGAGGTTTGTGCCTGCCTGCATGCCTGCAAGAGGTTTTTGCCTTCCTGTCTACCTGAGGTTTGTGCCTGCCTGCCTGTCTGCCTGCAAGAGGTTTGTTTCTGCCTGCCTGCAAGAGGTTTGTGCCTGCCTGCCTGCAAGAGGTTTGTTTCTGCCTGCCTGCAAGAGGTTTGTGCCTGCCTGCCTGCAAGAGGTTTGTTTCTGCCCACCTGCCTGCCAGCCTGCAAGAGGTTTGTGCCTGCCTGCATGCCTGCAAGAGGTTTTTGCCTTCCTGTCTGCCTGAGGTTTGTGCCTGCCTGCCTGTCTGCCTGCAAGAGGTTTGTTTCTGCCTGCCTGCAAGAGGTTTGTGCCTGCCTGCAAGAGGTTTGTTTCTGCCTGCCTGCAAGAGGTTTGTGCCTGCCTGCCTGTCTGCCTGCAAGAGGTTTGTTTCTGTTCACCTGCCTGCAAGAGGTTTGTGCCTGCCTGCCTGCCAGAGGTTTGTTTTTGCCCACCTGCCTGCAAGAGGTTTGTGCCTGCCTGCCTGCCAGAGGTTTGTTTTTGCCCACCTGCCTGCAAGAGGTTTGTGCCTGCCTGCAAGAGGTTTGTTTCTGCCTGCTTGCCTGCCTGCAAGAGGTTTGTGCCTGCCTGCCTGCCAGAGGTTTGTTTTTGCCCACCTGCCTGCAAGAGGTTTGTGCCTGCCTGCAAGAGGTTTGTTTCTACCCACCTGCCTGCCTGCCTGCAAGAGGTTTTTGCCTGCTTGCCTGCCTGAGGTTTGTGCCTGCCTGCCTGCAAGAGGTTTTTGTCTGCCTGCCTGAGGTTTGTTTCTGCCCGCCTGCAAGAGGTTTATGTTTGCCTGAATGCAAGAGGTTTGTGTCTGCCTTCCTGCAAGAGGTTTTTGCCTGCCTGCCTGCAAGAGGTTTGTGCCTCCCTGCAAGAGGTTTGCTTCTGCCCATCTGCCTGCCTGCCTGAGCTTTGTTTCTGCCTGCCTGCAAGAGGTTTTTGCCTGCCTGCCTGCCTGAGGTTTGTGCCTGCCTGCCTGCAAGAGGTTGGTGTCTGCCTGCCTGCAAGAGGTATTTGTCTGCCTGCCTGAGGTTTGTTTCTGCCCGCCTGCAAGAGGTTTGTGTTTGCCTGCCTGCAAGAGGTTTGTGTCTGCCTGCCTGCAAGAGGTTTTTGCCTGCCTGCCTGAGGTTTGTTTCTGCCCGCCTGCAAGAGGTTTTTGCCTGCCTGACTGCAAGAGGTTTGTGTTTGCCTGCCTGCAAGAGGTTTTTGCCTGCCTGACTGCAAGAGGTTTGTGTTTGCCTGCCTGCCAGTCTGCCTGCAAGAGGTTTGTTTCTGCCCACCTGCCTGCCTGCAGGAGGTTTGTGCCTGCCTGCCTGCCTGCCTGCCTGTCTGCCTGCAAAAGGTTTGTTTCTGCCCACCTACCAGGCAGGCAGAAACAAACCTCTTGCAGGCAGGCAGGCAGGCACAAACCTCTTGCAGGCAGGCAGGTGGGCAGGCAGGCACAAACCTCTTGCAGGCAGACAGGCAGACAGGCAGGCAGGCAGGCACAAACCTCTTGCAGGCAGACAGACAGGCAGGCAGGCACAAACCTCTTGCAGGCAGGCAGAAACAAACCTCTTGCAGGCAGGTAGGCGGGCAGAAACAAACCTCTTGCAGGCAGGCAGAAACAAACCTCTTGCAGGCAGGTAGGCGGGCAGAAACAAACCTCTTGCACGCAGACAGGCACAAACCTTTTGCAGGCAGGCAGGCAGGCAGGCAGTCACAAACCTCTTACAGGCAGGCAGAAACAAACCTCTTGCAGGCAGGCAGGCACAAACCTCTTATAGGCAGACAGGCAGGTAGGAAGGCAGGCACAAACCTCTTGCAGGCAGGCAGGCAGGCAGAAACAAACCTCTTGCAGGCAGGCACAAACCTCAGTCAGGCAGAAACAAACCTCTTGCAGGCAGGCAGGCAGGCAGGCAGAAACAAACCTCTTGCAGGCAGGCACAAACCTCAGTCAGGCAGAAACAAACCTCTTGCAGGCAGGTAGGCAGTAACAAACCTCTTTTGTGAGGTTTGTGACTGCCTGCCTGCAAAAGGTTTGTGCCTGTCTGCGTGCAAGAGTTTTGTTTCTGCCCGCCTACCTGCCTGCAAGAAGTTTGTTTCTGTCTGCCTGCAAGAGGTTTGTGCCTGCCTGCCTGCCTGTCTGCCTGCAAGAGGTTTGTGCCTGCCTGCCCGCCTGCCTGCCTGCAAGAGGTTTTTGCAGGCAACCTCTTGAAGGCAGGCAGAAACAAACCTCTTGCAGGCGGGCAGAAAAAACCTCAGGCCGGCAGGCAGGCAGAAACCAACCTCTTGCAGGCAGACAGGCAGGCAGGCAGGCACAAACAACTTGCAGGCAGGCAGGGACAAACCTCTTGCAGGCAGGCAGGCAGGCACAAACCTCTTGCAGGCAGGCAGGGACACACCTCTTGCAGGCAGGCAGGCAGGCAGGCACAAACCTCTTGCAGGCAGGCAGGCAGGCACAAACCTCTTGGAGGCAGGCAGGCACAAGCCTCTTGCAGGCAGGCACAGACCTCTTGCAGGCAGGAAGGCAGGTACAAACCTCTTGCAGGCAGGCAGGTAGGCACAAACCTCAGGCAGGCAGGCAGAAACAAACCTCTTGCAGGCAGACAGGCACAAACCTCAGGCAGGCAGGCGGGCAGAAACAAACCTCTTGCAGGCACAAACCTCAGGCAGGCAGGTGGGCAGAAACAAACCTCTAGCAGGCAGACTGGCAGGCAGGCAAAAACCTCTTGCAGGCAGGCAGGCAGGCAAAAACCTCTTGTAGGCAGGCAGGCAGGCAAAAACCTCTTGCAGGCAGGCAGGCAGGCAGGCACAAACCTCTTGCAGGCAGACAGGTAGGCAGAAACAAAACTCATGCAGGTAGGCATGTACATACCTCAGGCAGGCAGGCAGAAACAAACCTCTTGCATGCAGGCAGGCAGAAACAAAATGCATGCAGGTAGGCATGTACATACCTCAGGCAGGCAGGCAGGCAGAAACAAACCTCTTGCATGCAGGCAGGCACAAACCTCAGACAGGCAGGCAGGCAGAAACAAACCTCTTGCAGGCAGGCAGGCACAAAACTCAGGCAGGCAAAAAACTCTTGCAGGCAGGCAGACACAAACCTCTTGCAGGCAGGCGGGCAGAAACAAACCTCTTGCAGGAAGGCAGGCACAAAACTCAGGCAGGCAGAAACAAACCTCTTGCAGGCAGGCAGGCACAAACGTCTTGCAGGAAGGCGGGCAGAAACAAAACTCTTGCAGGCAGGCAGGCACAAACCTCTTGCAGGCAGACAGTAAGGCAGGCACAAACCTCTTGCAAGCAGGCAGGCACAAACCTTTTGCAGGCAGGCAGGCACAGACCTCTTGCAGGCAGACAAGCAGGCAGAAACAAATCTCTTGCAGGCAGACAGGAAGGCAAAAACCTCTTGCAGGCAGGCAGAAACAAACCTCTTGCAGGCAGGCGGGCAGGCAGGCACAAACCTCTTGCAGGCAGACAGGCAGGCAGGCACAAACCTCTTGCAGGCAGACAGGCAGGCAGGAACAAACCTCTTGCAGGCAGGTAGAAACAAACCTCTTGCAGGCAGGCAGGCGAGCAGAAACAAACCTCTTGCAGTCAGACAGGCACAAATCTCTTGCAAGCAGGCGGGCAGAAACAAACCTCTGGCAGGCAGACATACAGGCAGGCAGGCACAAACCTCTTGCAGGCAGGCAGAAACAAACCTCTTGCAGGCAGACAGGCAGGCAGGCAGGCAAACCTCTTACAGGCAGGCAGAAACAAACCTCTTGCAGGCAGGCAGGCGGGCAGGCAGGCACAAACCTCTTGCAGGCAGACAGGCAGGCAGGCAAAAACCTCTTGCAGGCAGACAGGCAGGCAGGCAGGCACAAACCTCTTGCACGCAGACAGGCACAAACCTTTTGCAGGCAGGCATTCACAAACCTCTTGCAGGCAGGCAGGCGGGCAGAAACAAACCTCAGGCAGGCAGGCGGGCAGAAACAAACCTCTTGCAGGCAGGCAGGCGGGCAGAAACAAACCTCAGGCAGGCAGGCAGGCAGGCACAAACCTCTTGCAGGCAGGCAGGCAGAAACAAACCTCTTACAGGCAGACATGCAGGCAGGCACAAACCTCTTGCAGGCAGGCAGGGACAAACCTCTTGCAGACAGGCAGGGACAAACCTCTTGCAGGCAGACAGGCAGGCAGGCACAAACCTCTTGGAGGCAGACAGGCAGGCAAGCGGGCAGAAACAAACCTCTTGCAGGCAGACAGGCAGGCAGGCACAAACCTCTTGGAGGCAGACAGGCAGGCAGGCAGGCAGGCACAAGCCTCTTGCAGGCAGGCAGAAACAAACCTCTTGCAGGCAGGCAGGCAAAAACCTCTTGCAGGCAGGCAGAAACAAACCTCTTGCAGGCAGGTAGGCAGGCAGGCACAAACCTCTTGCAGGCAGACAGGCAGGCAGGCACAAACCTCTTGCAGGCAGACAGGCAGGCAGGCAGGCACAAACCTCTTACAGGCAGGCAGGCACGAACCTCTTGCAGGCAGACAGGCAGGCAGGCAAAAACCTCTTGCAGGCAGACAGGCAGGCAGGCAAAAACCTCTTGCAGGCAGGCAGGCAAAAACCTCTTGCAGACAGGCAGGGACAAACCTCTTGCAGGCAGACAGGCAGGCAGGAACAAACCTCTTGGAGGCAGACAGGCAGGCAGGCAGGCAGGCAGGCACAAGCCTCTTGCAGGCAGGCAGAAACAAACCTCTTGCAGGCAGGCAGGCAAAAACCTCTTGCAGGCAGGCAGAAACAAACCTCTTGCAGGCAGGTAGGCAGGCAGGCACAAACCTCTTGCAGGCAGACAGGCAGGCAGGCACAAACCTCTTACAGGCAGGCAGGCACGAACCTCTTGCAGGCAGACAGGCAGGCAGGCAAAAACCTCTTGCAGGCAGACAGGCAGGCAGGCAAAAACCTCTTGCAGGCAGGCAGGCAAAAACCTCTTGCAGGCAGGCACACACAAACCTCTTACAGGCAGGCAGAAACAAACCTCTTGCAGGCGGGCAGAAACAAACCTCAGGCAGGCAGGCAGGCAGAAACAAACCTCTTGCAGGCAGACAGGCAGGCAGGCACAAACCACTTGCAGGCAGGCAGGGACAAACCTCTTGCAGGCAGGCAGGCAGAAACAAACCTCTTGCAGGCAGGCAGGCACAAACCTCAGTCAGGCAGGCAGGCAGGCAAAAACCTCTTGCAGGCAGGCAGAAACAGACCTCTTGCAGGCGGGCAGAAACAAACCTCAGGCAGGCAGGCAGGCAGAAACAAACCTCTTGCAGGCAGACAGGCAGGCAGGCACAAACCACTTGCAGGCAGGCAGGGACAAACCTCTTGCAGGCAGGCAGGCAGGCAGAAACCTCTTGCAGGCAGGCAGGCAGGGACAAACCTCTTGCAGGCAGGCAGGCAGGCAGGCAGGCAGGCACAAACCTCTTGCAGGCAGGCAGGCAGGCACAAACCTCTTGGAGGCAGGCAGGCACAAGCCTCTTGCAGGCAGGCAGGCACAGATCTCTTGCAGGCAGGCAGGCAGAAACAAACCTCTTGCAGGCAGGCAGGCACAAACCTCAGTCAGGCAGGCAGGCAGGCAGGCAGGCAAAAACCTCTTGCAGGCAGGAAGTCAGGTACAAACCTCTTGCAGGCAGGCAGGCACAAACTTCAGGCGGGCAGAAAAAAACCTCTTGCAGGCAGACAGGCAGGCAGACACAAACCTCTTGCAGGCAGGCAGGCACAAACCTTAGTCAGGCAGGCAGGCAGGTACAAACCTCTTGTAGGCAGGCAGGCACAAACCTCAGGCAGGCAGGCGGGCAGAAACAAACCTCTTGCAGGCAGACAGGCACAAACCTCAGGCAGGCAGGCGGGCAGAAATAAACCTCTTGCAGGCAGACAGGCACAAACCTTAGGCAGGCAGGCGGGCAGAAACAAACCTCTTGCAGGCAGACAGGCAGGCAGGCAGGCACAAACCTCTTGCAGGCAGGCAGGCGGGCAGAAACAAACCTCAGGCAGGCAGGTGGGCAGAAGCAAACCTCTTGCAGGCAGACAGGCAGGCAGGCAGGCACAAACCTCTTGCAGGCAGGCAGGCTGGCAGAAACAAACCTCTTGCAGGCAGACAGGCACAAACCTCTTGCAGGCAGACAGCCTGAGGTTTCTGCCCGCCTGCCTACCTGCAAGAGGTTTGTTTCTGCCTGCCTGAGGTTTGTGCCTGCCTGCCTGCCTGCAAGAGGTTTGTTTCTGCCTGTAAGAGGTTTGTTTCTGCCTGCCTGCCTGCCTGCCTGAGGTTTGTGCCTGCCTGCTATAAATCCTGACCAGACTGTTTTATGCACATGTATGGTCACCCAATATGCATACAGTTACGGTGATATTAAATGGTTTAAACTGTGATATAAGATTTTGGCCATATTGCCCATCTTTAAGTCATTATTCCCCTGTGTGACTTGCAAAGGTATGATCACAAACCTCTTGTGCCTGCCTGAGGTTTGTGCCCACCTGCCAGCCTGCAAGAGGTTTGTTTCTGCCTGCCTGCCTGTCTGCCTGCAAGAGGTTTGCACCTGCCTGCCTGCAAGAGGTTTCTGCCTTCCTGCCTGCCTGCCTGCCTGAGGTTTCTGCCTTTCTGCCTGCCTGCAAGAGGTTTTTGCCTGCCTGCCTGAGGTTTGTGCCTGCCTGCCATAAATCCTGACCAGACTGTTTTATACCCATGTATGGTCACCAAACATGCATACAGTTACGGTGATATTAACTGACTTAAACTGTGATATAAGATTTTGGCCATATTGCCCATCTCTAAGTCATTCATTCCCTGTGTGACTTGCAAAGGCATTTTCACAAACTTCTTGTGCCTGTCTGAGCTTTGTTTCTGCCTGTAAGAGGTTTGTGCCTGCCTGCCTGCAAGAGGTTTGTTTCTGCCTGTCTGCTAGAGTTTTGTTTCTGCCCGCCTGCCTGAGGTTTGTGCCTGCCTGCTAGAGTTTTGTTTCTGCCCGCCTGCAAGATGTTTGTTTCTGCCTGCCTGCCTGCCTGAGGTTTGTGCCTGCCTGCCTACCTGCAAGAGGTTTGTTTCTGCCTGCCTGCAAGAGGTTTGTGCCTGCCTGCAAGAGGTTTGTTTCTGCCTGTCTGCTAGAGTTTTGTTTCTGCCCGCCTGCCTGAGGTTTGTGCCTGCCTGCTAGAGTTTTGTTTCTGCCCGCCTGCCTGCAAGATGTTTGTTTCTGCCTGCCTGCCTGAGGTTTGTGCCTGCCTGCCTACCTGCAAGAGGTTTGTTTCTGCCTGCCTGCCTGAGGTTTGTGCCTGCCTGCAAGAGGTTTGTTTCTGCCCGCCTGCCTGCAAGAGGTTTGTTTCTGCCTGCCTGCCTGAGGTTTGTGCCTGCCTGCAAGAGGTTTGTTTCTGCCCGCCTGCCTGCAAGAGGTTTGTGCCTGCCTGCCTGCCTGCCTGCAAGTGGTTTGTGCCTGCCTGCCTGCCTGAGGTTTGTTTCTGCCTGTCTGCCTGCAAGTGGTTTGTGCCTGCCAGCAGGTGGTTTGTTTCTTCCTGCCTGCCTGAAAGAGTCTTGTGCCTGCCTGCTTGCCTGCAAGAGGTTTGTGCTTGCCTGCCTGCTTGAGGTTTGTGCCTGCCTGCCTGCCTCCACTGGTCTCCCTCGAAACATCGGCTACTCCTGGGTCAGACATCGCCAGTACATCGCCATGGACTTGGGTCGTCCACTTTGCTTCGACCCTCCACCCCAACGGCTCAATTTGGCTCAATACCCACAGTTGCTCCAGTTCCACCTGCACGCATTCTTCAGTCACCACCAGCTGTCTTCATTCACCTCATCACTCCAGTACCAGATACATGTTCTTCTGTTTTATTCTCTGTTCATTGGGTATCGTCTATGTATAGTGTGTTGCCACTGCCTCTCTGTCTGCCTGCCTGTTGAGAACTATTCATGTTATTAAACTTCATCATCTTCATTTATCATCGTCGGTTTGCCTGCAACCACCTGTGACAGGTGCAAGCGCAACTGGTTTTTAAAGGGAATGGGAGATGAGACTCTGATTGGTTTATTGCACATTACGCCCAAAACAAGAAGTAGAAATAAATGTATAAATAAATAAATGAAAGAATAAATACAATTTGGAAAAATACAATTGTACATAAATAAAGAAATAAAATTATAAATACACATTTTTTATAGACTTTGTATATTTATTTAGGTATTTATTTAAGTACGGTATTGTCTATGATAATCTAGTCTCTATGTCTCAAGTCCTTCCCCATGTGAAAGGTGAAGATCATAAATATAGTTAAGTAATAGCATATCTCTCCTCATCAAACCACACCATTGAAGGTCATGTTCTTGTTCATAAAACAGATTACAGATCTGAGGTGTAGATTAGAGCTGCCCTAATAAATAACTAATACAATAAATAACTGACTAATATAAATGAAAACACATATATTAAAGACGAAAACAGAATTCAAAATTATGTGTGTTCCTGAATTATAAATGCATTATAAAAATTGTTTGGTCAGCATGCTCATGAAAATAAAGAAAATCAGTTTATTTATTGTTGTAGACTAAGGGCCAGATTTACTAAACATTTACTAAATGTTGGGATAACATTTTCCTCTGACAATCCAAATAAATTAAGACGAGTAGAGAAGATTCTCTCTCTTCTCTCACACTCTCTGTTCTCTGTGCGTCTGAATGGGAAACTCCTACAAATGCATATGCAATAAGACCAGCCGCAAAAATAACTGCCCATGTCTTTGCAGCACTAATTTCTCACTGCATGTCTTTAGTAAATCCTGACAGTAGTTTTTAATGGCAAAAGAAGGTTTGTGTTGGCACAAGCTGTTAGTAACCCAGCAAACAGAATATATTCTAAAAATTTTTGCTAACATTCCCATTATGTTATGGAAAATGTTATATCTGCATGTTCTCTGAACGTAAAAATGTACAGTTTTTTAAGTGTTTTAAAATCGTTTTCTCTTGGTTATACGAACATTTAGGAAACATTCCATAGTGTTCAAACATTATGGGAACGTTACTTTGGAATGTTCTCTGAACGTTCTGAAAAAACTGTTAGACAAATGTCCAACTAAAACAAATCAGAAAAAAAACTTTATGAACAATGTATAAATAACGTTTTTGTGCTAACATTTTGATAACTTTATTAAAGACCAGATCATTTTGAACGAAAGTTACTGGAAGAATATTTGTTCATAACTTTGAGAGAACCTTGCCATTCCCTGTTAGCTGGGAAATCTGGCCCTAAGAATGTCAATACCTGGCAAAGCTGGACTCCCTGCTGTTCTCTTGTCGTGATGTCAAAGACCCGATGTTAGGTTGGCTTTTACACTCCCACTGCTTCTGCACCATGCACACAAAATGAGCATAAGCATGAGAAAGTAAACGCTGGTGATGATCTGATGAGATGTGTCATACCACGAGGGCGAGTTGCTGGATCTCCTGCTCCAGCTCTTTGACCTTGTTCTCCTTCTCTGACACCATGAGTTTGAGTTGCTGGACGAGCGAGGCGTGTTGCTGGGCCTCGTTGTGCAGCTGTCTCTCCAGGCCCTGCTGAGCCTCCTCACGTTGGGACCCTTTCTGGTTGAGATGACCGAACATGGCCTGCCAATTCGTCTGTTGCTTCTGTTGGAGGAACAAGTCAGAGATCAGCCCAGCCTAAAAATCTCAATATCATCTTCAGATCATTTGTAAGTTAAGAATGTCATGTTCTTCCTGGTTTATACATACAAAAAAAAACTAAAACTTAACTACTCCAAACTTTTGATCATTAGTTTATATATTCTGTATTGGGTTAGATATTATAGTTACCAATAAGGCATCGACCAGCTCATCATCATGTTTGCCCTTATCCAGTAGAGTGCTGATCTGGCTCTTTAGGGCTTTGACCTCTGTGCTCAACACTTTGTTCCTGGCTCTGGAGCCCTCCAGTTTCTTCTTTACATCTGAGTTATCTTCCAGCAGAACCTCATAATCCATAGTGAGCTTCTGAAAACAGACATCATTATCAATATGTGGATAATGTGAAAAGTTATGACATACTTAGGCCCATAAAGACGTTTAATCAGTGTGTAGAACCTCCAGTGCCTCCTTTCTCTCCCTCTCTATGTGACGGATGTGGCTGATGTTTCTGTCTTGTGTCTTCGGTAGGCCTCCTGTTCTTGTGATGTCCTCCTCAAGGCCTTGGTCACATAACTGCTTCCTGTGAGATGATTGGCTCAGCTGTTGTTCCAGATCTCGCACCTTCAGTATATAAAATGTTTAGAAGACCTATTAAGATATTAGATTTTAAGATTTCGAAACTTACCAATTCACAAGATTAACAAAATGCATAGCTGATATAAAAATTGGATGACTAATAATTTCCTACTACTTAATTCTGAAAAAACAGAGTTTATAATTATTGGACCAAAACCTACACGTAGTAACCTAGAATACTGTCTAACACTTGATCGTCAGTTAGGAACCTGGGTGTGCTCTTTGATACCAAAGTTTCATTTGAAAGCCACTTTTCTAGCATCTGTAAAACCACATTATAGATCTAAACTATGACATATGCTCTCAATGCTCTCCTATTGTCTCTCAATGACAAATGCTTAACAGTTAGTTCATGCGTTCATGACCTCAAGGCTTGATTATTGTAATGCTCTACTGGGTGGTTGCCCTGTATGCTTAATAAACAAACTCCAGCTGGTCCAAAATGCAGCAGCTCGAGTTCTTACTAGAACCAGGAAGTATGGCCATATTAGTCCAGTTCTGTCAACACTGCACTGGCTCCCTTTTAAACATTGTATACATTTTAAAAAACTTGCTAA
The DNA here is from genome assembly GCA_023566225.1 of Romanogobio albipinnatus. Classification (NCBI taxonomy): domain Eukaryota; kingdom Metazoa; phylum Chordata; class Actinopteri; order Cypriniformes; family Gobionidae; genus Romanogobio; species Romanogobio albipinnatus. The sequence continues at coordinate 37,637,272 of CM042244.1, read as the reverse complement.
TTACTTACAGAGCACTAAAAGTTTTAGCTCCCCAGTACTTGAACAAGCTCTTAACGCATTATACTCCTTCACATATATTGTGGTCTCAAAATTCTGAGAATATCAAAATCAACTGCTGGCGATCAATCCATTTCCTATTTAGCACCTAAACTCTGGAACAGTCTTTCTAGCATTGTTCGGGAGGCAGAACAAGGTTCTACACCATGCATTCATAATCCATTGGAAAGGTGTTGTTATATAAATGAACAACAAACAGTAACAATATAGCCAAGTTTTACACTGTGATAATCTTCATGTCATATCATTTTAAAAGTAATCAATGAATCCAAAGGGGAGCTGCGGCATTGCAAACAAGAGGCTTGCTTGCTGTCCATTTTCAAGAAGTACACGTTTTCATGTCCTTTTCATGTTTTTTCCCCAAGTATTTGCTACCATATGCATATAATATCTAAATTGATCAAGTTAACTTGCATCTGGACAGACTGGACTGGACGGTCACTTCCATATGCGTTTTATGACCCTGTCTGACTCATTTCCACAGATTGGTTTGTTGAGTCAAGGTGCATTATTAGATTGCCTTATCACAAATGACACAGGCTGTTTACACAAAGTATTAAGATGTGTTTTGGTCGATTGGATCACAAGTGGACGAGGGAGACATATTCTTGTTTACACCTGGTGTTTAATCCGTCTCTTTTGTACACTTTTAACCATTTCTGTCCTGATTTCGTCAAGGGGAGGGTCTATGGGTGGGTAAATGTATAGGTTTTTTCAGTTCTAATGGATGAAAAAAGCTTGTGCAATTTACATATGAACGTCACCTCAGTGAGACGACGGAAAAACACACGGATAGCATAAGCTTTAGTTTCTGCTCTGACAGACGCAAGACCAGCCGAACGCTGTGAGTGTGTGTTATAAATCAGGAATGATGAGAGAACATTGTGTTTGGTACGTTTTTCATCTTCAAACCAAACTTGGGTCTTCAGTCGACAAAGTTTAAATCCCGTCTGGCTAGCACGCTTCCCATAATGTTTATGCATTAGGTCAGTAGGCGGTGAGTAGGGGGTCTTTTAGTGGCTATTCGAGAGCATTTGACCACATGAGCGTTTACACTATGAAAGCAATCCTGTCAAATGTGTTTTTGACTATCTCTGGAAGTGGTGGAAAGTGGAGCTCAAAACGTTTTAGACCCCATTTACACCTGTATTTAGTGTCATCCACTTGTTATCCAACCGACCAATCTTAATACCAGGTGTAAACAGGGCCTCAGACGGGAATGTCGTTCTTTGTGATACACAGGGGTCTTGTTACCGCCGGTGCTCACTGGAAGCTAACAACTTCCCCCAAAAAATGTTGATACTGTTTGTGCGGGAGTGGCTCAGTGGTTCATGTAGGTTGTCTACAAACCAGAAGGGTTGGTGGTTCAATCCCTGGTTCCACCTGACCAAGTGTTGAGGTGTCCATGAGCAAGACACCTAACCCCAGCTGCTCCCGACGAGCTAGATGGCGCCTTGCATGGCTGACACCGCCGTCGGTGTATGAATGGGTAAATGTGAGGCAATATGTAAAGTGGTTTGGATGGCCATGGGTCTGTTGAAAGCGCTATATAAATGCAGTCCATTTACCATTTGTACTTTTTGTGGGTTTTTTTCACATTATTACACTTGCGGTGTTTCCGGTGGAAAATAATCAGCTTACAAAAAAATACTTATAAATCTCTCATTATGCTATGTTATTGCCAAATATTGGATTTATATTTGTCAACTTGTCTTTCAGTTAGCACAGGTTTTGTACTTGTTTTTAGAACTGATTTAGAACTTTTGGAACTGACTGACCATTGGCCTCCTTGATCTGAGTTTACACTCCTCACACTGCAAAAAAATGCTTTCCTTACTTTGTATTTTTGTCTTGTATCCAGTCCAAATATCTACAAATTCTTAAATAAGATGCATTTACTAAAGTAGTAAAATGCCATAAGAAATTATGTATTTTTTTCTTTGAAAAAAGTGAGTTTTTGCTTAAAACAAGCAAAATTATCTGCCAATGAGGTTAGAAAACAAGAGATTTACAAGCTATTTAAAATGCGGGTCATTTATAACCAGGAACACCGAATTAGGTAAAGGATTTTCAACACAGCACAAGGACTAATGTAACGTGTAAAACAAACAAGTTAAAAATCAATATCTAAAACCAGTCAATCAATTCAATGTCATCTTAAGAGGTGAGGTGGACTAACTCTGTTCTGAAGGGCGAGGATCTGCTGAGATCGTCCTCTCCAGCCTCCTGGGTTACACAGTATCTGCTGGATATTGACGTCCTCACCCACCTCACAGCTCAACACCTGACGAAACACTCAGACTGAGTCATGTGGTTCACTCTAACTAACTCATATACTGGCATGATCGGTTGAGCACAAACCTTGTGAGCTATTTTTAACTCTTGTTTGAACGTCTGGATCTGGTTGCGGTATTCAGTCATCTTGAGTTGGGCTGCAGACAGTTTCTCCTGTAGTGATTTCACTACCGGGCTGTTCTGCAAAAGAACACATCGACAATAAAGTCATTTGAAAACAGTCTAATCATGTACCAAATGACGATGAATATGTTATGACATAATATTACCTCAAGATAGTCGTTCACGGTCTTTGAAGTCTGCTTTTTGTTTGCCGTCTTTGCAGGATTTAGTAACAGTGTGGCCTGAAGCTAATAAAACAGATATTGATGAAATTATGAAACACCACACTGACCACAACAACTTTCAATTACCAGTTCTGTTTGTTCTTCACCTCTTTCTCCAGTTCTTTGACCCGATTGTTTGCTTGTTTAGTTTTGGTCTTCTCTCGCTCTATTTCAGCAGCTAATTCTCGATTCTTTTTTGACACTTCCACAATTTTGGTTGCTGCTGCATCTCCTGCCAAACCAGCAGTACCTTCGTAAAAAAGAAAAGAAGAAAAGGATTCACACTCATTATATACCAGACAGATATTCAGTGGCCCCCAAAACTATTTGGGAAATGAATGCATGAAAGACATGACACTAATAATACTTTTAGTCATCAAGTATCAGGGTAATTTTCATTAACAAAACTAAAAATATTTAAACATTTATATGTTAAATGAAATGAAGCGGAAATACATAACATTAGTTTAAATCCTTAAATGAAATGTAAATTAGAAATGTTACCTTGGAAATAAACTGAAAATTACTAACTGGAAATAAAAGAAACAAACTGAAATTAAAACAATTTAACCTAATATTAAAAAATAATAATACAAAAAGACAAAACCGCATATTTACTAAAAATGTAACTAAAATTAACATGAAAACAAAAAATATAAAAATAAAAGCCAATTCAAAATATTAATAAATCTAAAATAAAAATGGTGCATTAAATTGATCAAAAGTGGCAGTAAAGACAGATTTATAACGTTACAAAAGGTTCTATTTCAAATGAACACTGTTCTTTTTAACTTTCTATTCATTAAAGAATCCTGGAAAATAAAATGTGTCACAGTTTTCACAAAAATATGAATCTGTTTTCATCATTGATAATAATCATAAATGTTTCTTGAGCATCCAATCATCATATTAGAATGATTTCTGAAGGGTCATGTGACACTGAAGACTGGAGTAATGATGCTGAAAATTCGGCTTTGATCACAGAAATAAATTACACTAGTATATATATTCACATAGACAACAGCAGTTTTACATTGGAATAATATTTCACTATTTTTACTGTATTTTTTTTATCAAATAAATGCAGCCTTGGTGAGCGGAAGAGACTTTTGTCAAAAACATAAAAACAGTATTACTAGTAAATATATAGTCTGACTTCATACAGCCACTGAAACACCTTGACACTATAGTCAAGGACAGTAGAAAATCTTTATTATTGTTTGTTTGCAGATGACATTCATATACTTTTAAGTGTGACAGTATACTCATGCCTTTTTGGGCCACTGTATGTACAGTATATCAACCTCACAAAGAATAGAAATACTGCAGCGTTTACCTGCTAAAGCCAGCCTGTCCTCCTCTCTCTTTTTCTTCAGGTGTTTGAGCTCAAAGTCTTTTTCACTCAGCAGTTTATGGAGTCTGCCATTCTCATCTCTCAGCTCCCTCACACGATCAAGCAACTGTTCGTTTTCATCCTGGATCACTCTGAGTTAGAGTACAATTACTATCTTAATAATACATGACATGAACGCATGTTAAATATGTTTAGTGTGTGGTGGAATTGCGAAGCGACCCAGACTGGATTTCAACAAACAAGTTGTCTGTAACTACCCATTAACCCCACGGTTCTGACAATTATTTAGTCAATTAGCCTATATGTAATTTTGAACAGCTGTTGAAGAAAAGGAAGGAAGTTCAATCCAGAGGGGATAAAAACAGCCTCTACTTGAAATGTCCATGAACCAAAGTCTTCCAGGACTTAATCTACAACTAGTGACAGGCGCTTTCGAAACACACTTTGTGAAGCTTTGAAACCTTTACGAAGCATTTGTTTTGAGTTGTGATTCTGGAGCACGTACCAAACTGGCAAAGTCAAGAGATTTTAGTAAACAAGGCTTTGTTACGCATAACTGTCTCAATACGTCACTTGTTCGCCTCTTGATCCCAGTGAACCAGTGTCTATATGGTTTTTTAAAAGTTGTATACACTTCTAGTCATTTTTAATGACACAATGATTTAATAAAAAAGGAAGAGATTTAGTTAATCCCAAGCCCTACAATTTAACAAAATAGCACATATTATAAAGACACTTGATATTTAATGGTATTAAATGATTTCTTAATTACAATGAATAGATTACATCTTCAATAAACATTTGCAATTGGTTTGTAAAAGGTTTTTATGCATGTATGGGCTGAGTTTACACCAAAGTCCCTTTAAGACAAGTCCTTTCACTCTTCGGCCATCTTTGAAATGCCTGTCGGTCATGCAAGTGCAGTTCTTATCTCTTTGAATGGGAAAACATCAAATTCTCCAAAACTGTTCGCCAAGATTACGATTAAATGTCATATTTGAAATCACCAATGACAACAACTGTCAACTGTCAACAACGTTGCACTTTCTCCCATTCATAAGTAATCGGAGTGCACCATCTTCCTATAGATAAAGTCTTTGGTTTAAACTGCTCTGACCAGCAGGAGTCACCAGCGTGTGGCGTTTCCAGCACTTCAAAACAGTGAATCTTTTTACAAAGTAATTTGTTCAATGGATTTAAAGTTTCGAAAAGCTTTGTTTCTCCCATCACTAGCTACAACTGTAGTGTTTGAGGGCGGGTCAAAGTAGACGTTGTTTACTGGCAGCCAATAAAAACCATTACTGAAGAATCGTTTCAGGCAGTTCACTATATTTTTTCAACTAAACATCGAAATAAATCTAATTAATAAACTAATTTAACCATATAAACTAAATTACTGATCTAATTATTGATCTAAAGCCCACACTGTCACCGTATGGAAATTGAAATGAACTGATGACATCAAATGGCTATACAGCTGAATAAAATTAGGCTGCATTATTTTCCTGTTTAACACTGTAAAGCTGCTTTGAAACAATCTCCATTGTTAAAAGCGCTATATAAATAAAGTTGACTTGACTTGACTTCAGAATCGATTCTTTCTTTTGGGAGACATAAACTGGATGAAAGTTTATGATGAGTTTTGATGAGTTGAAGTAATGTAAAAATGCTTGTTATGTAATTTTTTACAGTGGATCTGGTAAGAAAACAAACCAACGGTTGTCCTGTAGGTTCCCTGAGAAGGGCTGATTCATGAACTAGCTACTAAGCACTTAAACCTTAAACCTCAGGCTGTTCCAAGCCAACCGACCCTACAGTAAGTCTATTGTTGAATGTGGTCTGCTCAATACCAATTAATCTTTCGGTCTCATGTCTGGCATGATGGACTATGGTGTTGATATTTGTGAGCTCATTGCTCCATGTGTCAGTCAGCCACCTTGCATTGAACAGCTCCATCATGTCTCCGTCCTCCTCCGTGGGGTGGATGTTGTCCAGGCCTCTGAGAGGAGAAGCTCTGGATCCGCTCTGCTTCATCTCCAGTCTCCTCTGGATCCGCTGCACCTGCTGCTCTTGAAGAGTCTGAAACTGAAGCCTCAGGTGCTGCTTTATCTCCTCACCGTCCTCGTCCATCACTGAGAGATCACACACAACAGACACACATCTGATGGACCTGTGTGTGCTAACTAATGCAGTTACACAGGAGACAGACCTGCTTCAAACGCAATTCGGCCAGTCTATCACAATGGCTTTTCCTCATCTACTGTATTTTGATGTGTTGTTTCTTTTTTAGTAGTATGTTTGATCGGTGTTAATATTTTACATTCTAGTCTGAAACCACTGTAAAGCACTGTGTGTTAAATGCAAGAAAAACATTTTTTTCGTTATTATTATAAACTAGATTCACAAACAGTCAGTGTAAGACTTACCGGACGAATTTAGTTCGATTTCCGTCAACCTAGAGTTGCCTTTATAATTGATACGGTTTTTAAGTCAGTTAATAAATAGAGTATCGTCCGCGTTTTAACAGAGAGATACTAAAGGATTCTCGAGGTGTTTACGTCCGTTTGTTTACGCGACCGTCTCCGTGGTAACCCGTTGCCAGGAAGCGCGTTCAGAGACGCGTTTTGTTTTGATAACCTCCCGAGGGTCACTGGACATCACACCAGTCCTGCTTCTCATGACCGGTTTCTCCAGGATAACTGGGAAGAACCAGCTCGGATGGAAACGAGGACACAAAGTTAATCTCAGCTGGAAACTGGCCGCTCCGGCACATTCGTGGGATAACAGCACCGCCAAGTGCACAATAACATTACAGATGTCATAACATCTGTAATTACATTAAATAATTACATTATTCTTTTATATTACACAACAGTTCGTTCTGGTTCTCGAATCTGATTTGCCTTTATTCTACCAGTATCACCATTTGTATCCCACTGGACATTTAAATATTTTTATATCTATTTTACATAGGCCTATATATTTAAATTCTTCCTAAATGTTAATTTTCCTAGCTAATAATGGATTTTTACTCCCTTAAAAGTAACTTATTGGGGTACTTTTCTGGCTTTTTTTTTATAACAAAGAAATTCTATTTTGGGGCAAATGTAAAGGCCCTATAAGCTTTCACACCAAAATTGAAATATTAAGCATCACACTGTTAAAATAACCCAAGTTGGGTTAAATATGGACAAATCCAGCAATTGGGTTGTTTTGATCCAACCTGCTGGGTAGCTCAACTATTGTTTAAAAATGTATATATTGTTTGCTTAAAATGAACTCAAAATATAGGTTGGAAATTAACATTTATTAATATGTTTAATAAATGTTAATTTATTAAACATACTAATAAGTTATAATTAAACATTATTATTATAATAAATGTTCGCCTTTTGATTATTACTGTTGTCTCTATAATTATGTCAGATTTTTTAGGGTTAAGGGTTCATTTTAAGCCAGCCATATAGTAACTTTTAAACAAAAAAAAAGACCTATTCACTGGGTTTGTCCATATTAATATATACTTTTATTTTTTGCTTATGGTTTAACTGAATCATTGAAGGTCAGCAGCAAATACATTGTTCAATAAAGTGAGATTATTTAAAAAAAATAATAAAAAAAAAGTTCTGTCCTGTGTGTTCTATGCTAGATTAACTAAGACTTGTTACAGCACTTGCATACTGTTGCCTTTGTCTGTTCTAGTTGCTTCTATTGCTCTCATTTGTAAGTCGCTTTGGATAAAAGCGTCTGCTAAATGACTAAATGTAAATGTTTTATTTAACATATTTAATTATTGGAGGTTAGCGTAGAATTCTGATTTTGCATTTCACTGATTTTATTCATTTTGAGGGATACTGAATCTGTTCTGGTGCAAGTGATATGAGTAAATGCATGCCCACATTTTAGTGTTTAAGAACTACAATGTCCATCATGTTCACACACAACGCCTCTGCACTTACAATTCCTCTTAAGATGAGGACAGGAGAGCTGTCGGTCTACACATGGGAAAACAACGTAACCTGCATTACTTATTTGAAACAGTAACTTAGATATGTTGCTGTAAATTTAAAAGTAATGTGTTAATGCGTTACCTCCCAACACTGCATGTAAATGTGAAATATTTGATCGGGATTGATAGGTTATACTAACCCACGCTTGACCAGTGTGTTTTATGATAAGACAAGAGAAAGTGATGTGTGTTCAGATATAATAGACGTTATTACAAATCCCAGGGTGTATTAGTCACTGGAGACTGACGTGTCTGCCAAGTCTATTATTTACTTGTCTTGTGAAATGAATCTGATTAAATGTACTGAATATGACCGGCTGATTCTGGAGTTTACAAATAATATAATCTGTGGGAACTTTAATTGTAGTTCAGACTTACACAAAGTTCACTCATTCTTGGAATACTGAAGCCTATATGATGGAAATACTTTCCATAAGCTTGTTAATGGTATAATGAAAAAAATGTGAAATTACATTTAAAGTTTGGTTTAATCTATATTTTAAAATATAAATTGTTCAATACGAATACCTAAGAAAATCCATAGCTAACTTGACTGGAAAAACTGGAAATGGAAGGTCAAGTCAAGGATTAATTGCATTTTGGGATGTACAGTTGTGGTCAGAATTATTGGCACCCCTGATAAATATGATCAAAGATGGCTTTCATTCAAAAATTTGCAAAAATCTAACATTTCATTGAAGTAAAAGAACTGAAAGTGGGGGGGAAATCACATTATTTTCTCCAATGGATGTTGGCCACTATTATTGTCACCTCTAGAATGTGTTAATGAGTCAAATATCTGAAGTATATTCCCATTTTTTTTTAGCACACCTGGGTAACTCCCAGCCACGACTTCCTGTTTCACAGGAGTTTAAATATGAGGAAACACAAAAGCCAAATTCCCTTAATGATTTATCACAATGAGTAAAACCAAAGAATATAGCTCTGATGTGCAGCAAAAGATTGTTGAGCTCCACAAAATAAGAAAGAATATAGATAAAACATTGAAAATCCCAATTTCCACCATCAGGGCAATAATTAAGAAGCTCCAATCAACTAAAGATGTTACGAATCTGCCTGGAAGAGGACGTGTGTCTATATTGTCTTAATGCATGGTGAAGAGGAGAGTTAGAGTTGGCAAAGACTCTCCAAGGATCACAGAGATTAGTTGAGTCTCAGAAAAACTAAAAACTGTATCAAACAGCACCTATATCACCACATGTTGTTTGGGAGGGTTTGAAGAAAAATCCTCACTCATCCAGAAACAAACTCCAGCATATTCAGTTGTCAGACACAACTGGACCTTCAGACGGGACCTGGTTCTATGGTCAGAAGAGCATTTTGGATATTATACCCACCAGATGGGATCAAAAGCACCCCATGCCCACGGTTAAATATACAGCTGGATCTTTAATGCTGTGGGCCTATTGTTTGGTGGGGGGAGGTCCTATACTTCTTGTTCCGATACATGGTATTATGGATTCTATCAAATACCTGCAGATAAAAAAACAAATCTAAACCTCGTGATTGGATCTTCCATCAGGACAATGATCCAAACAAAAATCAAAATGAAGCTTCTGCCATGACCGTCCCAGTTACCTGACCTGAACCCTATAGAAGATGAGTGGATGAACTGAAGAGCTGGGAATCTGAAGGATCTGGAGAGATTCTGCATGAAGGAATGCTCTCTGATCTCCAAACTCATCAGGCATTATAGAAGACGACTCGGTTATCTTGGCAAAAGGACGTTGCATTAATTAGGTGCCAATAATTATGGCCAATGTGTTTTGGAGAAAAAAACAAAGATTTGCCCCCCCCCACTTTCAATACTTTTACTTTAATGAAAGGATAGATTTTTGTGAATTTTTTGAATGAAAGATTAAAAGGATAAAAGATGCAGATTTATTTTTACAGCCATATTTGATCATATTTACCAGGGGTGGCAATATTTCTGACCACATAATATTATGTCAGTATGTCCTGCACAGCTTGACCACATAATCGGGCATCAACACAACATGAGCTTCTCACGCATGCAGAAAATGTGCATAGTAATAAACACCACAGAACAAGAGATCTCAGATCTCACACATGAGTGAAAAACACAAGGCTTTATTTGGAATCACAATATTGTTTTTTATTGGTAAAGATAAACAGAGCTGTAGCGGAGATCCTCAAAATATGGGTAACTCTAAAAGTATAATATTGTGGATTTCATTTGAAATGGCATTCCTGTAGCTCAAACAGTAGAGCATGGCGCTAGCAACGCCAAGGTCATGGATTCGATTCCCAGGGAAAGCAAGAACTGACAAAATGTAAAATGTGTACCTTGAATGCAATGTAATTCGCTTTGGATAAAAGCGTCTGCCAAATGCATAAATGTAAAAATGTAAATGTAAATATGAAACAAAAGGTGCAATACTTATTTCACTCATGCAATCTCTAAGAACACGCAACTCTCGTTTCTTCCACTCACATACACACACACACTTTATAAATGACTGAGCAAACATTGAGTTGCTTCAACTGAACTGAACGCTCTTTAAAGAACTAGTACCATTATTCATTCAGCAGTGGTGAAGTGTTTTGTGTATTATACATTTCACAAATATAACTAGAACGATGGTTTATTACGGCTGTTGTCCTGGAATTTCTTTAGTCTACTTCAATAGTACAAGAATTAATCTTGAATGACAAAAAAGTTCTTAATGCCACATGGACATAAAGAGCAGCAGCCTTCTGCATGAATCAATCCAAATACACTCAAAAACAACCGATGTATACGGTGTTCATCAGTTTGTTGCTGATATGATACATACATAGTAGTTGGCAGGTACAAAAATAGCTGCTATTCCATCACTTACAATGTTTCTCAAACAGGCCAGGCAACATAATACACTAACCTCTTTACAGAGGTTTATTAAATGTTTAAATAGGAAACAGTGTCTGGAATTTTTTTTTTTTTTTTTTTTAAGTCCTAAATTATGTGTGCAATAAATACAAAGTGACACCTTAATATGAGGCAGTATTAAGGGCATCTCAGGAACCGGTCATTCGTCTTCACTTCTCCTGGGCCTTCTGCTCCAAAGCTTTCTGTGCTTCAGCCGGCTTCAGGACGTAATCTTTGTACATGGTGTACACCACTCCTGCCGAAACATCACAAACATGGCTTTACACCAGGGTCACTGTTGAAGAGGGTGTGTGTGAGATCAAGAGCGCCGCCTTACCTAAAGTCATGGCTCCCACCACGAAGCCCTGCGCAGCCACACGCATGTGAATCAGGTGCACGGACATCTTCGTGTCTCCTCTGTTCTTCATCTTCAACAGCCTGTACGCCACGATGGCAAAGAACCCCATCATCCCTGAACAGACAACAATCATGTCAGGAGTACAAATGTTTGCATTTCTCTAATTTAATATACACTTGAAACGGGCCTCGCAACAGAAGAGGCCTCAGTTTGCGCTCACACACACCAGGGGCTTGGGACAAAAATGCTTCTAAAAACCAAGAAATGGTGCAAAAAAAAATAAATCTTTTTATAAGTTCTCGGTTTTAATATTTATAAGCAATATCAAACGAGCAAAAGTGCGGTTTTCCCGAACATCAGCACGTTTGCAAATGTGATATTGATTTTACACAACAATTCAATAAGTTAAAAGCCACAATGTGTCATTTTTCACCTCTAGATGTCGCTTATTCAATAGCTTGATTTGGCGGAGCTTTTATTACGCTGCAGACGAGCGCTTCCACTTCTTCCGTTCATGCGAATGTGGGGTAGCGCAGCGCTGTTTTATCATATTACACACATTTGAGTGTGTTGAAAGTTGTTATAATGCTACTCTGTGTGTTCGCACGGCGCTACTATGAGACACTTGTTCACACTGCAGTAAGCTAGATCGATATTAGGCATGGTAAAACAAGGTAAATCAAGAAAAACAGATTTAAACAATAAGACTAACTGTGTTGAACTGTATAACAATGATTCGTTTTCTGTCGATGAATGTCTCCAAACAGTTGCTCACCTGCCTAATAAAACACACAATATATTAAAGCGTCTTTGGTGTTTCCATAGTGTCGGAAATCGAGGGTAACGCGGGTATGATGTCATTGATAGGCAATGCGCAAACACGGTCCGTGTCTTGGTTAAAATTGCTTATTTCTCTGGATTGAAACATTCTTGGAAACATTTGGGATAATACACATGTAAACAAAACATATAACATTGATCTAGAGGTTTTTGGATATTTTAATCCTAAAATATTACACATTGTGCCTTTAATAGGCTATTAGGTGACTTACATTTTAGACACAATATTGTCTGTATTTCCTCTATTTTGCCAACGGAAATAATAGAGCCATTGCACATCTCCGAGCAATATTAATATACTCATTTGCTTTGACATATTTAAGTCTGTTTATCTGTGATATTTACCTGAGGGCATTTTTTGACTAATGTTATTAATTGTGTGCTTCATCTTTCATTTCAAATTCTTACATTCCACCAATAAATTGAATTAGAATATTTAGTTATATAGTGGTGTTACCAGTCAAATTAAATCATTTACATTGAAAAATTACAACTGCATTAAATAAAGTTCTGAGATTGTTTTAAATTAGGGATGCACGACATATCAGCCACAATATCGGTATCTGCCGATATATGTCCACTTTTAATGTTATCGACCCGATAAGAAAATTAAGCCGATATATTAAAGCCAATAAATTATGTATTATTTCCTTCAGCTGAGACACTTCAGATGCGCACTGTTCGCTATGATGGTTATGAATTGCTTGAAATATGATTGGAATCACTTCAAAAAGGAAAATACAGCTAAGTCAGTCATATAGGCTACATAAAATTATGAGAACATCATAATTGTGTGTTTGGGACGTGGCTTTTATTGGTGAGACTTTTGTTTTTGTAATCAGGCTCTGAAATTCTATAAAAATGTGGGTTTTGATTTATTGGCCAATATATCAGTTATCAGCTTTCAAATATAAAGAAAGCATTATCGGTTATCGTTATTGGCCAATTTGAAATATTTTTTAAATAGGCAAATAAGAAATATTGTGGGGGGGATTATACTTTTAAACATAAAATAACTAAACCACTAGTAGGTGGAGGCCAGTGACCATGTTAATAAGGCAGTTGTTTATGAATGAGTCATTGAATCTTTGACAACCGATTCGTTCAAAACTTTGAATCATTCAGTAATAAAACACGGTCAAGAGTTGCTGTGAGATGTTCTATATTTTCACTGCTAATAGAACAAAAACGGTCAATATTGTGTACGTGATTTAAAATGATCTACTTGTATAATGAACTGTTGTATGAAATCAGTGTCACATTTTTAATCGTGATGTTATTCAGGAAAACAGCACTGGCGCAGCGATGACATCGGACGTAGCTAAGCGTTTTGATCTGTGGGAGCTGTTACACTTTGTTGAATACGGAAAGCTGTCCGCCGGCAGCTAGATATTTTACTTTATAACGTGTTAATGGATATTTTTCTTACACAAACCCATCGTTTCGCTTCAGAAGGCCTTTATTAACCCACCGGAGCCGTGTGGAGCACTTTTATAATGGACTATGATGCACTTTTGTAGGCTTCAAATTTTGGGCTGCCATTCACTGCCATTATAAAGTTTGGAAGAGCCAGGACATGTTTTAATATAACTCAGATTGTGTTTGTCTGAAAGAAGATTTTCATATACACCTAGGATGAGTTGAGAGTTTGCAAATCATGGGCTAATTTTCATTTTTGGGTGAACTAACTAACCCTTTAAATGTTAAGTCCTGCTGAATTAATTCACATTTCTGAATGAATCATTCTAATAAATGACTCGATGACTCACTCAGGTTATGGGGTGCTTCTCAATTCTTATTTGCGCATCCTTGTTTCCTTATCTAGCTTCCTTTCCTCGAGTCTTAGCTCCACCCCTTCAGGATGTGAGGGAAGGAGGCAAGGAAAAGACGCGAGGACGGAGGAATTGAATCAAGTGAAATGATACATTAGGCTTGTTTGAGATGCGCCTCGCCTCGCCTGCAGTTCAGCCGAGACTAGGCGGCTGCAGTGAGGGGAGGAGTGAAAAAAGTGCAGGCAAGCCGGACAGTTCTCTCTTCTCGTAGTGGATCAGACACCTGCGAGATCAAAGGCGGATATCGCGGGATTCACACTCGTGTGCTTTGTTGCTGATAAACTGGATGTAATTTAACTTATGTTACTTTTATATGAAAATAAATATTATGAACAAGACACCCAAAGTTTTTGTTATTTATTTCCATTCAAAAGACGTGTTTATCAATCATTTTACTTTAATTAGGCCTACATACACGTTTATATATATACATATACATATATATATATATATATATATATATATATATATATATATATATATATATATATATATATATATATATATATATATATATATATATATATATATATATATATATATATATATATATTTTATAAATATGACAACAATCACATAACCCACAGAGAGATCGCCTTTGTTAGAGAGTTTGGGAATAACCCCATATGATATCAGAGTTTTAAAATCAAACATTTTAAAAAAGAACCATACATCACGGTTGTTTAAACCAATAAGCATTAAGCTGTGTCGTCAGCAAGTCGTTTCCCATCATGCTTTTGCTCCGCGCAGTCGGTGGAGAGCAGCTGCGCTCAACTGCAGAATCCGACACATCCGCCTTTCGCTCGCGAGAGTTTTTTGACATACGTCGGCATGACATCAGAGCAAGGCGGACCGCCCTCGGACACTTTTCTAACCGGCATGCATCTCGCGCTGATCACCGGTGATCGGTTCTGCGCAGATTTTGCTCATCTCAAACAAGCCTATTCTCACTCCCTTTAGCATCACTTCAAAGCGTTGTCAATTAATGATGACTCTACACCGCTGGGTTTAGTTTGCACACCGGGATTCTTGAACATTAGAGATAACTATTTATATTGTAATAGTTTCAACCTCCACAAATGCCACATGTGTCCATATTTTATCTAATAATACCAGCTATTAAAGGGATAGTTCACCCAAAAATGAAAATTCTGTCATCATTTACTCACCCTCAAGTTGTTCCAAACCTGTATGAGTTTCTTTGTTCTGCTGAACACAAAAGAAGATATTTTGAAGAATGTTTGTAACCAAGCAGATAGAGCAGCCATTGACTACCATAGTATGGTACTATGTAGTACCATAGTATGGTACTACTCCCCTACTATGGTAGTCAGTGGTTTCTCTATCTGCTTGGTTACAAACATTCTTCAAAATATCTTCTTTTGTGTTCAGCAGAACAAAGAAACTCATACAGGTTTGGAACAACTTGAGGGTGAGTAAATGATGACAGAATTTTCATTTTTGGGTGAACTATCCCTTTAAAAATGAATTATTCCCGGTTAGAAACTGCTTTTTATTTGTTGTATAGTAGTCAGTTGTTGTTATTTGACATACATTTGTGTCTTGTACATGTAAACATAATAATAATAATAATGAATAAACTGTGGCAAGATGTGAAGGGGGAGGAGAATTAATATGTGCGTCACGTTTAGTCAATAAAACACCTCTGCAAAGGATACAGTGTATCCTCACTACCCCATTCCTTGTGGTGCAATTAAAGAATTGAGATGTCCTACAAGATGGCTGAGCTCGGTCGGGTCATAGGATGGAGGAGCGAGGAAACGAGGAGGGATATTGAGAAACACCCCTGCTTTGTCCCTTTGTGAATGAATCAGCCGTTTTGAAAGAATCGTTTGACTCAATGATTCACTTATTAAGACAACGATTGGTGGTTTTAGTATAGTTTCATTTTAGCTGAGGGACGAAGATTGAACGCTGCTTTTGTTTTCGGTCGTGATTGTAACAGTACTTCTGATTAAAGAGATAGAATGTATTATAAATAGACTATTAAGAGCAAAAAATGAGGAAAGGGAACTGAATCTAAAATAATAAAATGTAAAGCCATGTGGTTTAATACCGAGATCCTGCACACATGTGAGCGGGTGAGATGTTAAAGATGTGAGTTTACCTGCAGGGACGAAAGGATTCTCTTTGGCTTTTCTGATGAACTTGGATTCATTGTCTTCGTATTCCACCGCGGTCATCTTGACTAAAAGGCAAAAATCAACAAAACCAGAATAGATGTCATAAATGAAAGGCCACGGCACCATTCTCTGATACTTCACTGCAGACAAGTGTAATAAAACATTTGGTAATCTAAAAAAAAAAGGCAAATGATACATTGCTATATATCAGCCAGTTAATCAAACATGCTAATAAATTAGTCACTTACTAATTTTGACAACTGATCTTTTGAATAGTTCTTAAAGACACACACATATTAATAGATTTATATATGAACCATATTATACTTTATTATGCGTTTATAAGTATGACACCACTCCCTTCACTGTAACAAGGATGTGTGACATTATGTCATTTGTGAGTATTAGCAAAAGGAGGTTAATGATACATCAAATAATATGAAGGTGAAGATCCAGGAAATCAGTCAGTTAGTTTGATTCACTGAGCAAAAGTGATACTCATGTCATGTTATATGACAAGGTCAAATGACGCACAAAGGCTATTTAAAAAGTGACTTTACACTGGTTTTTAGCGTATATGTGTAATGAAATATAAACAGCCATGGCAGTCGTTTGGTGTAGATCTTATTAAAAGCTTTATTTAAAGAAGATGCGACGTCAATAGTTATAATAAATAACTAGTTTAGAGATTAGTCTCTGAAAACACACAAAATGTCGTCCTATGTTATTTTAACATACTATTTATACCAGCAAAATACTCAACAAAAAGATTAAACACATAACATACCTATTTTGTTGTAGTTTCCTGCTGCTCACTTTGCCTGCCGGTTCTCGAACCGTTGTGCGCTGCGTGACTGTCTGCGTGCACGGGAACACGATGATGTAACATGTCTTACGTCATAATGACGCTGCGGTCCTGGCAACTATACAAATTAAAAGGCTTTTTAAAATAACTGTCCGGTGTAGCTGTTAAATCAAACAACCATAACGATACGATTTCAAGGTATATATTGTATTTATTATACCAAAAATTGAGACCATTGAGAAACCCATTTATGAGTTTATGAAATCATATATTTTCATCTGTAATTTTATTTTGAAGGATTCAAACGAATTCCTTCTCAGTGAGGGGGCGTGACCCTCGCGTGCTGTCTTCCTGGGGCACGTAACGTTCAAGCTCAAACCGGTGCGCAACGTTTTGCTACGGTTTTTGTACTAACTGTTGTACGCACGCAACAATTGAAGATATTATTAGAATATATGTTTGTCTTTTCATCCTGAAATGCGAGGCAAATGTTGGATCACAATAATTAGGAACCACAGTTTCCACAAATCCCTTTACTCTTTTATTCTTGACAGCAAGGGCACTGATTGTAACGAGCGTGTTTTGCAGTAGGCTATTAAACATGTATTTATACCGATTTCATCAGGCTCCGACAATTATTAATAAAGAACACAAAGAATGGCATTCTCAGCTGCCAACTGCTCAACTAGTGCGTCATCAGAATCATCTCACCTCCGTTGTCGGGACTGAACGCGCCCTGAGTTCAGAAGGTCAGCGTCATCATCATCGACATCCTGTCATTTTCATTTTATCTTCAGGAAAGGGCGTTTATCTTTGTCCTTACGTGTCCTTTTTTTATTTTTTATTTTATATATATATATATATATATATATATATATATATATATATATATATATATATATATATATATATATATTTAATACGTTCATTCTTATTTGTCAATAAATTCACATTAGGTTGTGCAGTAAAATTTGGAACATATTTCTGGTATTTCATTGCGGTATTTCCCTGTAGAGCAAATATCAAATAAATAGTAGCCTATATTTAGTACTGCACTACTAGAATCTGCTGTTCTGCCGCCTAAACTGACTTAAAAACATCAATTGCAGTATTGTATCCTACTTGTTGATCACTGCACAGCATGCATCATTTCTTCTAGCTCTTCTACTGATGTTGTAACTGGGTTGAACAGATAAATAGGCAGGTATCAGTATGTGTGAATTGTCTGAACTCAAAAATGACCAAATATTTACAACATGAAGATATTCAATGGCATCTGAACTGAGTCGCTAGATGGCTTAAAGTTTGAAGCTGATTCACTGTGAATCACTGTAAGCTCTGAGATACATGATACACAAATGTTAACAATAAATATATTTCTGTGACATATAGGCCTTTCATGTAACATTTAAGCATGCATTATGCTATGGTATATGTTGCAGACATACACCAATCAGACATAACATTATCCTAATATTGTGTTGGTCCCCCTTTTGCTGCCAAAACAGCCCTGACCCGTCGAGGCATGGACTCCACTAGACCCCTGAAGGTGTGCTGTGGTATCTGGCACTAAGATGTTAGCAGCAGATCCTTTAAGTCCTGTAAGTTGCGAGGTGGGGCCTCCATGGATCGGACTTGTTTGCACAGATGCTCGACTGGATGGAGATCTGTGGGATTTGGAGGCCAAGCAAACGCCTCAAACTCGTTGTGCTCCTTAAACCATTTCTGAACCATTTTTGCTTTGTGGCAGGACACATTATCCTGCTGAAAGAGGCCACAGCCACCATGGAATACCGTTTCCATGAAAGGGTGGACATGGTCTGCAACAATGCTTAGGTAAGTGGTACATGACAAAGTAACATCCACATGGATAGCAGGACCCAAGGTTTCCCAGCACAACATTGCCCAAAACACTGCCTCCCTGTCTTATTCCCTTAGTGCATCCTGGTGCCATGTGTTCCCCAGGTAAGCGACGCACACGCACCCGACCATCCACTTGATGTAAAACAAAAACGTGATTCATCAGACTAGGCCACCTTCTTCCATTGCTCCGTGGTCCAGTTCTGATGCTCACTGGTGCCCACTGTTGGTGCTTTGGGCGGTGGGCAGGGGTCAGCATGGGCAACCTGACTGGTCTGTAGCTATGCAGCCCCATACACAACAAACTGCGATGCACTGTATTCCGACACCTTTCTATCACAACCAGCATTAACTTCTTGAACAATTGAGCTAGCTCGTCTGTTTGATCGGAACACATGTTATGCCTGATCTGTGTATATTAGTAAGGATGATTTGACGAAAAATAGGATGCAAAGTCATGGTGAAATGTGCAAAAACAGGTTGTTCCAGTGGCATAGAGGACGGGCACGCACACAGAGCACATCATTTCAATCAGGGATTCTGAAACTTTTTGGGGCCAGGGACTCATTATACATTATAAAAAGTTTTCAAGGACCTCCTCATAATTATAACAGCGATTAAACCCAAAGGTAATGTGGGTGGGAGTAATAAACATAATATGCTTGTTTCATTGGCACAACCATCTGTAAATATGGACTTTTTAAAAATTTAGCAGCACCAAGTCAACTTAAGTTGTTGACAAAAACAAACATTGGTGTATCAGTCGCATTTTATTATTCAAAAAGAATGTAAAAAAAGAATGTAAAATACCGTATAGGTACATGTATTTTAGTTCCCCCTCAACAAATCCTTTGAATCAAAAGTATTCAGAACCAAACAAGAATGAAAAATACAAGTAGCCTATGAAATAAACATAAATTATAGTGGCATTCATTACAAAGAACATTTATTTTACATCCTAAACTAATTTATTTAAAGTGAAACTGGCATTGGGCTCCTCTTTCATTCGGCATGTGTTTGGATGTTAAACTATTATTTACTATGTAAACAAGGCTTTGTACTTCACTGTTTTACATCCCAATATCCACGTAAAACAGTAAACATCCTTCACATGCGCAAAATTGTGGGATAACACCAGTGTGATGGTAAGGCAGTGCTCACAGCCTACATATAGGTGCTGATCATATAATTAGAATATCATCAAAAAGTTGATTTATTTCACTAATTCCATTCAAAAAGTCAAACTATATTTAGCCGAATAACGTTTTGGGTTTTAATGAGGCCTATTTGATTTGATTTTGATGATGAATATGCTGTGAACTTATGGAAGGAATATTATTATTAATATTATTTAAAAAACACTTAAAACATTTTTGTTTAAACCGTTTAACTGTAGGATTATATTAATTTGTCAAAATTACTTTTTGGTAAATGGTTAAACGGTCAATATAAGCATCCCTAATCCTTGCAACCAGATCAGTTTTTTTTGTTTGGTTAACAGGTGATAAATAGCCTAGTTATATTTTATATAACTAAAATATATTTAGTGCAGGTCAAACTACACAATGTGACTTTTTTGTTGTTGTTGCAAAATAGACACATTTATTGGATATTTCCCCCCATTTTCTTTATATGAATAATGAATGAAAAAGTGCTTTGTTTCCCACCACTTGAGGGCGTGGCCTATTTTCAGACTACATAAAAAAAACTCCGCCCCCAAGCCTGATTGACAGTTGACTGTGTTAGACATCGGAAATGCAAGTGCAAAGGGGATTGCGATTCCATTTTAATTTTGTGCAGGTTGTGGCAGGACACGGAGGAAATTAAATAGCAAATAGATGATTTTCTATTGCTATTCAAAAAGGGCAGGGTCATAACTTGTAAGACATTGGAAATGCAATTGCAAACAGACTTTGCTTTTCCATTTGAAATTTGGCAGTCGTTGTACGTTCATGTAAACGAAAATGCAAACGGCAATGCCTGCGAGAACAAAAATGAACCGAAACTCAGCAAATACCTGCCAAACAGACATGAGAATTACATCTATAAAAACCTTTAACTGTCCACTATTACTTATTTACATTTTGCTTATTTGATGTCAAATGCATTATATAAATCACTTTGGAATATAAATTCCAGCACGTTTCAGATGATTAAAAAAAACGACTATTGGAAAATAGTCTGACTCTCAAAGATTTTATACAGGGTTAGGGTTTGGTTTAGGGTTAGTTGCATAATTATGCACAATGTATTGTAATTACTGTAGTAAATATATACATGTAACAAGGGCACAAATAAAGTGTACCCATGCTTTTTATTTACATAATGTATTTAATGCAGCTCAGGTTGTATTTATTTATTTATTTATGCATTTGGCAGACGCTTTTATCCAAAGCGACTTACAGTGCCAATCCCCCTGTAGCAACATGGAGTAAAGTGCCTTGCTCAAGGACACACTGGTGGGGACCGCTGGGATCGAACCAGCAACCTTCTGCATATCAGTTCCATGGTTTAACCCACTGGACCACCATCTCACTTGTAGTAATGCATTTACACGAGGCATACTGTCATAACACTAACCAATCACACCTCAAATGTAACTCTCAATATGAAGTAAATGTAAATTGTTTGCAAGGGGTGTCATTGTTACTGTGTGTAAGACTGGAGAAACCTTGAGAACTGTAGGAGAATGCGACTCTCTGAGAAAACAAAGGAAATTAGCATCTGAACCATAATTCGAGATGCAAATCTCAACTCAGTATCATCCTAATCTCTATTGACCCCTCTACTCTCTCTCATGTTGAGATCAGCTGAAATTCACCAAAAATCTATATGGTTTAATGTGAAGTACTATATTATACATGTTTGATATCATTTGAAATGCCACAGTGCGACTGGTCTCATCCCCACAGAAGTAAACCAAAAGGTAATAAAGGTTTTAAGAGTTTAGCGATATTTTGCTTCTAATGGTGGGTGTGTCTTCGGCCAAATGGTCTTTACCTCCTGTTGTCAATACAGGTCTACAGGACTTGATTAATGCTAATTCCCACTGTGAACTCATGTTTATATTTGAAAGAGTTCCCATTCAGTCGACGTACGTCTCCGTTCCCTCCTTCAGGGAACGAGGGTTACCATACGTAACCGAGACGTTTTCTATCTTTGGACTGGTTGCAGAAACTTCAGGGCGCGATTCTGTAACCAGATCAAGCCCGTAATGCTGGAAATGTCTTTTAGATGCTCAGCATTATGTAATTTTCAGATGTCAGGAATGCGTCTTTTACTCTTTACTTCAGAGCATTTGATGTTATGTATTGATTTTCTTTGAATTGATCATGTAATTGGCATGATACATTTACCTGACTAATAATAAATTGTTACATTTGATTTAATTCTGACTTGCTCTGAAATTATTGACTTTAGTAGATTACGTTGCATCCATTGTTACCACAAATCTGTGTCAGGTTGTGTTGGCACGCCAACTGAGATTTTTAGAGCTCTGCCTAAAGCTCGGCATTAGTTCAAATGTACTTAGACTGTGAAGGATAAAAAGGGAATTTATAATGTTGATCGGCCAACCTAAATAGGGTGAGCCTTACCTCTGTTTACTACAATTAGAGAAAGTATTGGTCGGCTTATATCTGAAGTAGTAGTCGTGACCTCTGACTAGAGATAATGTTGCTTTATTCAAGTGTACACAGATCTATGGGGACTAAATCACATACTTTTAGAGTGAGTAAGCATGGGAGCAACCCTCTAAATACTATAGTTAATTACCTCTGTCTAAATGACCAGACTGACAAGTTTGTGATAGTGGGCCCGCATAATGGCCAGTGCGAGGACCCTGTGCAACCTTGAGAACCGAATGAACGAGTTCAATAAGAGTAAAGAGTTAAATAGAATAGTCAGATGTCTAGATAAATGGTCAATAATAAATTGGCATTCTAACCTAAATTTGAGTCAGATAAAAATATATTGGAATTAAATCCCTTTGCCCAGCTGAAAAGACCGAACGCGGAAGAGACCTTCACCCGCGAATCGTAAGCCTTCATTGGGACGATTGGGCGGGCCTTACAAATGTAATTATATATTTAAGTACTGAGTAATAATAATTAACTACATGTACTTACTAACCCTATAGGGTTATTGTATGATTAGGTTTGGTTTAGGGTTAGTTCCATGTAATTAGAAATAATTTACTGTTATTACTAGAGTAAGTACATGTAACATATATACCAAGGACACTGTAAAATATGTTACCCAAAGTGTTACCCAAAAATCATTATATTGCATGTAATTCTAGCCATCATTAAACCGAAGAAAGGTGTGAAGTGTAAAACGAAATTTCAAATGTGATGCTATAAAAAGAGTTTTGACTCATAATAAGTAACAGAGAGAGAATGGTAGATAATATTTTGATAGTTTTTATTGTTTAAATTGCTCCATATAAACACAATCAGATCAAATATTCATTAATTAAAGGCAAATCTCAAAATATATGATTTCTACTTTGAAATTAGTAAATGCATGTTGTTACCAAGTCAGTGGATGATTCAGATAAAAGAGTACTTGTTTCCTAATCTGGCTCTGTGCTGCAATGCTTGTTACATTTCTTGGATAGAAGAGTCTGCTAAATGAATAAATGTAATGTAAAATCTAAATGAAACATGCAAAGGAAAATATTTGAAAACAATCATATATACTAAATAAAGAGTTAACAAATAAGGAATTATGAAAACATTATTAAATGGCATGGCAAATCTAAAATTCCCCTTTTGTAAATAATGAAAAATACCATTACATTAATAATCTAAAGACATCTTAAACACCCCAGAAAATATATCAGTGCTAGTAAATGTAAGACGATATGTCAATCTACATTCTGTATCCCAAACCCATTCTGAATAGAAAAGAATCACTTCAATTTAAATTGTACACACTAAGCATAGGAATCACTACTAACTGTATAGCTAAGATGAGATGTAGCTGTAAGAAACAGAGGAGGTGTAGTCAACACTGCCTCTGCGTGATCCACTTCTTGAGCCTGCTCGAGACCCTGTGCGAGAGCTTGGTCCTGACGACACGTTGTAGGGGCTGCTTATGCCTTTAGTTGACATAGAGGTAGCCTGGAGCATCTTCATGCCATTGTTCTCCTCCACCATGCAGTTATCCATTGCCTCTTTGTATGAGATCTTAAGCTTGGTTTTAGGGCAGGTGAGGTTCTTAATGTAGTTCCTCGTATCCTGCAGCTTTTGTGCCCCTTTGCCATCAAGCCATCCTCTTCGGATGGCTTCCTCAATGCTCACTCGGCGGCCACTTTCTGGCTCTATAAGTCCACCGGTCAGGTACTGGAACTCCAGAAACCTCTGCCCTGCCTCGTAAGGCAACCATTTTTCCTTCATGGCCTCGGCAGCAGAAAGTTTCCTCTTGGCCTTCACATCCTCAAAACCCCCATGAGCCTTCTGTGCTGGCTTTAGCTTGATGGCCATGTCTTCATCAATGACGCTTTGTTGTACAGCATCATTTAGAGAGAGTCTCTGGCCGGTAGAAGGATTGACAATTCCTCCAGTGCAAACCTGGGCTTCCAAGAGCCGCTGAGCAGTGATGTTGTCCAGTATTCCACGGCGCTGTGCCTCAGGGATGGTTATCTTCTCTAGGGTCTCTGAATCAAAAATGGCTCCCACGGGGCTATGGTCATCGAAAATATCAGATGGAGGGGAGAGTGTGATGGATACACTAGCAAAGCGTTTGCGGATAGTTGGAGATGATGGCGCGATCTGCGTAGGACAAGTAGCAACATCCTCAGGACTGCTAGAGCATATGGCGAGCTCCGAACTATTGCTTTTACTTGAGATCAGAGCTGCAAACTCAGTGAGTGTCACAGTCCCTGCACGGTACTTTTCCAAGGTTTGTCTATCTATAAGTCCCCTCTCTAGGGACTCTTGAATGTCATACTGGTTTCCAGTTTTGCGATCAACAAGTAAACGCCGACTTCCATCAGATGTTTCAATGGTGATCTCCTCCCACTCACACTCTTGTTCTGAAAGCTCCAGAAAAGTGTCGTAGTCAATTAACTCTCGATGGAATGCTTCCCGTACGGTCATCTCTTTGCCAGTGTCGGGGTCTACAATCACCACTCTCCTCTTGCGCAGTGTGTTCTTTTGAGAGGTCGCCTGCTTCGGCTTCTGCTTGTCCTTCAAAGGCAAAAGGATAAGCCCAGTCTTGGGATCTGTGACGCACCTCTTTTTCAATTCCAGATACGTGAGGTTTTCATGGGTGTTGGGGTCAAAGAAACCTTTGGTGTCGTCACCATCGTATGACAAAATCTCATTCATTTCACGGTCAAAGTAGCCTTTCCTGTAAGCCACTTCCACATCAATTCGATGACTCCCTTTGGGATCTATGATGCCACCACTGGCAATCTGAGCTTCCAGCAGTCTAATCCCATGGCCCTTCTCTATGATCTCCTTCTCAATCGCTTGAAAGAGTGAGATGATGTTTCCTGTAGCAGGATCTTTGTATCCTGTCACAGCCTTCTCAGCAGACAGTAGCTTGTCTTTAAACTCCTTTCCCACAAGAGCTCTCCTCCACGCCTCTTCCACGGTCATGCAGACATTGTTGACTGGATCAATTACGAAACCAGAGGCAGCCTGGGCCTCCAGGAGCTCCAGCGTGGTTCCCCGTCGAATTAGACCTTCTTTCATGGCCTGGTAAAAGGGCATGACCCTATCTTTGGCCTCATCATAGATACCAGCGATACACGCAGAGCCACCCAGGTATGATCTGAGTCTGTACTCGATATCTTTGCCTGTTAGTTTTCCTTGGTTTATTTTATCCAAATCTGATTGATCAAGCAAGTCGGAATCTACTAGCTCAGTGAGCGAGACCTCTCCACGCAGACCTTTCACTGTAATTTTCTTGCCTCCATCCACAGGCTTGGAAGCCTCATTAGTCTGTCCGTGCTTACAGGATGCACATGGACGCTGTTGCAACCTCCTCAGTTCCATTTCCAAAGTCTCCTTCCGCAGAGAGAGCTCTGAGATTTCCTTGTCAGAAATCTGAAGGCGATTCTTGTAGCGTTCTTCCACACTCCTCAGCTCAGCGGTCAATCTTTGAATCTCACTCATGAAGGAGGCCCTGTCTCTCTCAACTTTGTCTCGATCTACCTCACTCTGTCTGATCTGCCCCTCTTTCAACTCATATTGGCTTTTCCAGTACTTGAAATCCTTGGTAAGTCGATCAACTTCATCCTGGAGACGCTGCTTCTGTTTCGACTCAGACTCCAAGGAGAGTTTGATGCGTCTGAGCTCCTCTTCGTACCGCTGCTGCTTGTCTTTGTCCTGTTGCGACATCTTCAGTTTGATTAAAAGGCTATCTCTCTCTTGCACAATCTCTTTGTAGTTGGCATCAGATCGCTGGATTAGCATGGATGTCTGGAAACAAAGAAAGAGATTCATTTAGAGGATGTATGCATCACACAATTTAATTATGATTTGAAAATGGTTAGAATAAAACAACAAAAATTAGAACAGAGAAAAGATTGCCACCATGCAGTGTTATGCAGATAAAGTGCTTGCAAAGGTCAGTCAAACATTACGCAGCAAAGCGTTACCCAGCAAAGCCAACAACTTAAAATGGTGATGTATTTTTGATTCAACTGATTTAGAAAAAGAATCAGTTGAGACGCTCAGAAAAAATACCTCCGTGAACTGCTTTTGGATTCGGGCAATTTCCACCCTTAAACTTTCCCTTTCTTTAGTCAGTTCATTGATTAGCTCCTGCAGTTCCAGTGCTCTGTTATTGCTAGTTTGTAACTGGAACTGAATGGCATTCAATCGGGAAGCACTTTCACTGTCGATGGTGCTCAGGCTTCTCTTTACATCATCTCGCTCTAGTCGCACACTCCTCAGTTCTTCCTCTAGCCGTAGACGCTCTTTGGTCAGATTTTGAGTGAGGCTCTGCAACTTCTCAATTTCGCTGGTGCTCTCATTTAATGCTCGACTCTTTTCCTCTATGGTCTTGTAGAGGGAATCGTTTCGCTGATTGGCCTCACGGACAAGGGCTTGTTCCCGTAGAAGCTGCTGCTGCAGAGCCTTCAATTCTGCATTCACTTTGGTCAGATTCTCTATAGTGATCTTGTACTCCTTCTTGCTTTTCTCCAAATCCTCTTTAAAGCTGCGAAGCTCCTGCTCATACTTGCGTCCAGAAGCACTTTCTTGCTCTTTATGGACCCGTAGAGTGCTGATGGTAGTGGTGTATTCCCGGCACATCTGGTTCACCCTCTCCAGCTCCGTTTCCGCCCTTTTCCTCCTTGTGAGCTCATCCTGATTACTCCTCTTCTCCTTCTCCAGTTCAGCCTGCAACACATTCACCTTGGACTGCAGTTCACTGATGCTGCTCTGCAGTCTGGCGGCATTCTGTTCCAACTTGCTCTTGTCATTTTTTTGCATCTCCATCTCTCTCTTCACAACGAGTATCTCTTGCTCAGAGATCTTTAACTTGTTAATGACCTCTGTAGTTGAAGATTGCTTAGCGAGTATCTCAGCCTGAGACTGTCTGAGACTTTGATTCTCGGCCTCCAAGGCTTTCCTCCGCCTGGTCTCGTCTTGTAGATTTCCGATCAACTGGGTAATCTCACGGACCTTTTCCTGAGCAACTCTGTTGGCCTCTGTCAGTTCCACCATGTGTCTTGTTTCAATCTCTTCCCTTTGACGCATTGCGAGCTGAATCTGTGACTCCAGGTCCCTTTTGCTCCTACTCTCCTCGGTCACCGTAGACCTCTGCTGAAGTGCGTCCTCTTCTGCTTTCCTCCGTGCCGCTTCTGAGTGGGAGAAAGAAAGCTGCACCTTTCTAAGCTCATCTTCCAGGTCTCTTTTCTCAGAGGCTAACCTCTCCATCTGAAGTCTTAGAGTTGCCGATTCCTCCTCCATCTGCTGTGTTGACTTTAGCACACTGGTCTTGGTGATGTGGATCTCAGATTCATAAGTTTGCTTTAGGCTATTAATGTCCTTGCTCAACTGCATTCTTACCTTTGAGGTCTCAGCTTCTGCTGCACTGCGCCGGGAAGCCTCATCATCCAGCTGTAATTTCAGCCGCTCAATCTCCCGCTCTTTATCTTTGATGGCCCTTTCAAATTGGCTTTTGGACATGCTGAGCTCATCCAGCTCCTTCTGTCTCTTGCGGATAGCGATCTCGTACTCCTCCTGCTGGTTGGTGTATCGCTCCTCAGCCAGCCTCCTCTTGCGCTTCTCCTCCTCAATGAGAAAGGTGAGACGGGACACCTCATCTTGTAAGCCCTTCAGCTGATTCTGGGTGCTGTCCAGATTTTCCTGAGCTGAACTGCACTGCCTAGCCTGGGTTCTCTTCACCTCCTCCATAGATATGAGCTGCTCTTTGGACTGGGTCAGCTCCAGCCGATAGCGAGTCAGACTGTCCTCCAGTGACTTGTTCTTCTGGCTTTGATCATTGAGGTTGTCCTTGTAACGTCTCAGTTCCTCCTCCAAAAAGTCAATTTTAGTGTTCCGCATCTAATAAAAAATAAAATTCCATGTTGAGTAGTGGTAGTAAACCAAAATAAAACACATCTTAAACAAGTGAATGTAATTTAACCATGCCAAATATTTCTCACTTTTAAAAAAGCATTTTGAGCATTCCTATTTGTACTACATTTGGTATCAGCACTACTAATATGCAGCCTTAACCCTTTACCTGCTAACTTGGCTCATATGTAGCGACTAATCTGTAGTGTCCTGAACAAAGTGACTTGAATCTAGCACTGTGACAGTATTGGCACTATATTAAAAATTGAAGTAGCACCCTGAGGTTTAACCTTGTATGATCAGCCACCAGTTCTACTATTTGTAGCTTTTTCTATATGTGCACTTCAGTATACATCACATTCATATTCTTCAAGCAAAGACTTGTAAATGTAAAGAAAACATGTGACCCGTGCTGGCAAGATGAGTCAGAATGCGCACTGACTAATTTTAACTTTAAAAAGTGAAAACGGTCGTATTTGAGGTTTTCACAAAAAATTTGTTAATTAAGCCCTCGTCTAGCGATCCCAATGCTCCAAATAGCAATTAAACATCTAAAATGATCTTTATTTGTACGTTTTTGGAGAGGAGTACCTTTCCCTTGTCCATGAAAAATTAAGTTTTTCTGCTTGCTTCTTTACGACTGCCGCTTTCCCTCAACTCAAATTTGGTATCATTTTACAGTGAATCATTCCAACTTTATGACTATTCATAGCGAATTCTTAAAGTCATGAGTGCTGATGTAAACAAAACGATCTTACTCGCGGTGACTGACAGATCCGAAGCGTGCGCACACAGACGCCTCTCAGACAGCGTGCGATCCCAATATACACAGAATTACAATGTTTCAAAATATCTCTGTCTTGACGAGTATTCACACAAACATGATCTGTTATGTCTTAAGCAAACATTTGGTTAACTGTTGAAGAAAAGCATCTGATGTGTAACATTATATTAGATCTGTGCGGTATAGTAGGTCTTAATATATTGGCTGTCTAATTTTTTTGTCTGATTCCAACAAATCATACACCGTTTTGAAGGTTTTTTTTAATATAGAATTTGAAAATATTTATAATTTTTTTTTTTTTTTGCCAGCACGAGTCATATATAAATATATATTTCAGAGATTCCCAAACTACTTTTTATGCCTGTAATACTAATACTGTACCTACATATCAAATGTTTTACTTAAACTTTAAATTATGTCAACCTCTTACAGTGTTATTTTAGTATTATAATAGCTGTATTGATATTTAGAATTAGCTTTTTTTTATATTTTTAGTTTTCATGTCAACTTTAGTTTAATTTTTAGTCATTTCATTATGTGCTTTTGTCATATTATTAATATCATTATACATTTTTAGGTTTAATTTGTTTGTTATTTTGGTTTTAGGTTCCATTTTTTTTAATAGTTCCATTGCCAAGGCAACATTTCAAATTTTTGTTTAGTTTGTCAACTAATATATATTATATATATATATATATATATATATATATATATATATATATATATATATATATATATATATATACACACACACACACACATGAACTCCATGCTGTCTCGACTCCCTGATTTACATTTTTATTTGGCAAGATATATTCACAACACATCTTTTCTGGGACATGACGTTTACCTTTAAGTCCTCCATGCTTTTCAGCATTTCCCCAAGGAACTTGTAGTAGTCACTTGAGCGTGTCAAGAGCTCTATGTAGTGTGACTGCAGCTCCGTTGCCTATAGGGAAATAGTTATAAGTCAGTGAAGGTATGTTGAATACTCATATATATACTCGACATAAGGTAAATCAAGTAAACTGTCATGTTAAAGTGGTAGTTCATCCAAAAATGACAATTTTGACATCATTTTTTAATTCTTTTTTATCTGTTGAACACAAAAGAAGGTATTTTGAAGAATGTTGTTAACCAAACACTGTTGTGTTCAGCAGAAAAAAGATACTCATACAGGTTTTGAGTAACCTGAGGGTGAGTAAATCCCTTGGGTGAACTATCCCTTTAGTTCATAGTGTTTAGTGGTCCATGTGAAAGGTTTGGTTACCTCCTGCCTCAGCTCATTGGCTGGAGACTGCAGCATCGTCCTCTTGATGGGAATGTTGAGCAGTGTCTCTAGTCCTGCACTGTAGGACGCCAGCTGGAGCTCATAGTCCTGTGAACACAATGATCTGAGACCTCAGCCTTCTGCACCGTCTGTACATACTTAATCAATACAATCAAAACAGAGAATATGAGTCTCACCTTTATGGAGGCAGCACATGTATCTGAGTCCTTGACCACATCATCCACTTTTTCTTTCTTTCCTTTTATCTCAGAAAACAGCGCCTGTTCATTGACAACATATTTTTCTCAATAGGACATATTTTATCCAAGCCAGGGTTACATCATTAACTGAAACTAAAATGTTCAAATCGGAGCATCACAAACTTAAATGAATGTTAGAATAAAAAACAAATGTTGCAGTCTTGAAACAGATCTAATGACATTTGACCAAACGTGTGTGTTTGATCGGCGAGTGTATTGGACTGACTTTTTGCTGGTTCATGTGGCCCATTAAACTCTCTACGCTGCTGAATTTGGTGGTCTGGAGGGCGTCCTGCCGCTGACGTGTTTCCTGAATCCATTTGTTGATCATGGAGCTGGTTTGCTTGTAGTAATTCAGCTGTTTCTCCTGTTTTTCCAGGTCCCACACCCTGACAAACAAGCAAGGAATGGAATTAAACTATAATCATAGTGCTGATGCTTTCTATAAGCATTTTGAAATTCAATACAATGTATGCATTTCAATGTATGTGTCTCTCCACACCTGCTATCAATCTGAGTCACGATTCTGCGCCAGCGGTCGGTCATCTGTCCCACGAGTTCTGAGTATTTAGACAGGTCAACGTCACACTGATGGAAAGATTTGTCGATTTGGCCATTCCAGTGCACAGCCTTGGACAGCTCCGTCTCCATTGTCTTCAAAACACCCGTCTTCTGCTCCAGGTCTGCTTTCATGTTCTGCATGGCACAAGACATCACATTCAAATAGACATATATATCATGATCCATCATTCTGAGTCACAATGAGCCATTTGTGGAGACATGCGATTGTAAGATATTTAGTCTGGGACTAGCTGAAGCCTTATCTGTGGAACCGGGGGATAAGCTCAAATATTACGTTCACCTTCAGAATCGTACGGTATCTGTCCACTTCATTCAGATCAAGAGAAGAAGTCTCTTTTTCGGTAAGACGAGCTTCGTGGACTTTAATGATGTCCTCAGCCTGAAGGAGGCTCTGGATCAGAGCTTGAAGAGCAGTGAGCCTGGAAACACAGACAAACATCTATGAAACACTACTCATTATTTCTCATAGTAATACTTTCTCCTATCACATGATCTTAATGCCCCAGAAAAATATAGGTATTATTATATAGGCAAAACACCTATTATGCTATTTTAAAGGTTGCTCATTTTGTTTTGGAGTCTCTTACCACAATCAGTCTCTCTAAACCCCGCCTTTCAGAAAACCTGCTCTGATTGGTCAGATGTTGTGATTGGTTTGCTCTGCTCTGATTGGTCCGATGGCTCAGCCTGTTGTGATTGGTCTACTCTGCTATGATTGGTCAGATGGCCCAGTCTGTTGAGTCACTAAGAGGTGAATCAAGTGAAACAGGACCCAGTTCTCTTTGTGCTCGCACTGTTCCTGTGCCTGAAAGAGGACTCAGATCGTTTTCGGTCCACTTAAAGGGGTACTTCAGTGGTGGGAAGATGAATGTGTATTTAAACTGGGTCATTTGTGCAGTAGAAATGTGAAATAATTTTTGAATTTGGTGCCTTCTATGCGCATTTACATTCTGTGATGAGATCCCACCCCTATGGGCGGATTGAAAACATGCGGAACTAGCTCCTGCTACTGGCTGTAGTCTCTAGCCTCTGGCCAAAAAATCCTTCGATGACGCAAAATTACAATATTTGCATCATTTTTCCAGCAATAAAATGCATAATTCTCTCGTCTCAGGGGGACATGAGGGGAGAAAGTATGATAATTTGAATATACTACCGGGTTTCTACTGATACAAAGCTTAATGCTAAATCGCTAAAGTAACCCTTTAAGCAGTAATGGGGTCTCAGACATCTATGTTGCTTTTGCTTTTTTAGTCCATTTCAATGTGAATTGAAAGGCATTTCAGCAGGTTTAGGAAGAGAGACAAGTAATTTTCAAGATTTTGTTTTGTGCTCTACTTGAGCAGGTTTTCCTGCTTGAATGTTGATTATTTCCCCATATTCTCAATTTTTCCAACTCCTCTTTTCCCAGTCTGTCAGTAACGCTCTGTTTAGTTCCTGTCTCAATGAAGACCCTCCTTCTGAAAAGCACAATGTGCTCTAATTGGTCGGCTGGAGCAGTGTGTTGTGACTGGTGTTTGGTAAATGTCCCGCCCCTTACCATAACCACCAGTTTCAACACACTAGTAACTAACTCAACAAGGCCCGCCCCTTTATTATGCGTATTAATTATTTAAATGTGGAATATTGTGATGTTTTGGTTCCCAGAAGAAAACTCAAGACTACAAAAGAGGCGTTTCAGGGAGTTTCAGGGAAACACTGACACTGATATAGAGAAGAACTCCCGCTGGAGGGACTTAAACAGCAACATTACACACTAAAGAAAGATGAACATTGAAAGATGAAAGCAGAATACGTTCTTGCCTCTGTATATATGAGGCTGAGAATCCTTGCAGACTGCCCAGTTTCTGGTTGATGAGGTCCAGTTCAGAGCGCAGGTACCGGGTCTGCTCTTGGTTAGTGCTTCCATCCAGCTCTCTTAAAATCTTCTCCCTCAGAAGCAGGTACTCATCCCGGATGGAGTCCAGATCACGATGTACACCCTGACAAAACACACCGGAAACAGGTCATTGTGTAAATGTACTCATGTAGTAATGCTGAAAATCCAAATATTGGCTGATAATCAGACTTGTTCGAGTGTGTGATTGTACCTTCAGCAGCACAAGCCTTTGGGAGCACTGTTGTACGCCGTTCTCCTTAAGAGGCACGTGGAGATGCTGAATCAAGCCGGCCTCCGCTCCCTCTAGTTTGCGTCTAAGAACGCTCAGGTCTGACATGAGATTGACATTCAGCCCCGAGCTGACCGTCTTCCCAGTCGTCACCACCGTCTTCCCAGTCGTCACCACCGTCTTCCCAGTCGGCGCCCCCGCCTTCCCATCTGTTTCCACGTTCACCACAGTTTTCACTCCATTCTCTCCTGAAAGATAAATACAACTCCTTTGTAAAGCGACAGTCATCCTAAATCAGGGACGGGCAACTTCAGTCCTGTATATTAGTTCTAGCATGTGTGTGCAAGTGGCTTTGGTCTTACTATAGAAGGGCAGTTGGATCACCAGCTGGTCATAAAAGGTTTGTGCTCCTGCGTATTGCAGCTCTACCCTTCTCTTGTCTTCATCGCCAAACATCTCAGAGCCAAGACTGTGACGCATAAACTCCTGGTAGTGAATCTCCAGGTTCTTAATAATGTTGCGATACTCCTCAGGACGCATTTGTGACAGCTAAAAGAGACAAATGATTCTCTGAAGCAGCCGTTGATTGAGACATTGATGAAACATAATTCCATGTGAAGCAGCTCTATTTTTAAAAACTTATGTAATGCCATAGATCCCAATATAGCTCTATATAAACTGGCTTATAAATTATCTAGTGTATTTAGGCATGAATACTTATCTTTATTAAGTTGTGGATTTGGATTTATACATAGACATTCTCAAAGGCTACTTTTTGTCAAAGTTTTGTTTGAAATGTTGATTTGAAGTGTCAGTTTTTGCATTTATTCTACAGTCAAACCTGAACCTCAGATTTCCCATTCATTTCTTA
The DNA here is from genome assembly GCA_023566225.1 of Romanogobio albipinnatus. Taxonomy (NCBI): domain Eukaryota; kingdom Metazoa; phylum Chordata; class Actinopteri; order Cypriniformes; family Gobionidae; genus Romanogobio; species Romanogobio albipinnatus. Next base: position 37,603,091 of record CM042244.1, on the reverse strand, counting down.
TGTCAGTCATTTTTGACTGCGAAGTAGCCAAGTGTGACGACTTTTTTCCGATCCATTTAACATATCTAAATCATGTCCATGATTTGTTTTGTGTGCTCACATAGCTAATGTGACAAAGAGTGTCATACCATTTCAATGAAGCAAAAAATGTTACATTTCAAAACGTAAAAATTGTTCAGTCATTTTTGACCAAAGAGGCTCAGGTGTATTTTTATTTAATGGAACGGTAAGCATCCAAAAGAAATGGATGGCACTAAGCTCTGATGCTGCAGCTTCTCCTACCATTGAGAGCGTGAGGGAGTTGATGTGCTGAATGTCCTTCATGCAGTACTGCCAGGAAATCAGACTCTTGATGTTGATGTACAGCTGACTCCAGACGGACATGATGGCTTCATAGTACTGCTCGTTCCTGTCAGCCAATCAGTGAATCAGTGCATTTCTGTACTATCACACTGTCAATTGCTCTGTGATCTGTGTGCATGTGTGTTTTTGTCATACTTGTGTGCCAGACTGATGCTCAGAGGGTTCGGCGGTGGGATGATCAGACACACGGATGGTATCAGCATTTCCAGTCCTCCAGGTCCAGTGACATGCCACTTGCTGCGCTGCGTGTTGTCCTTCAGAATGCCTTCATTCTCCTTCAGAATGCCCTTCTGTAACACACACATGGTTGTCAGTGTTTCACACGCAGAAACATCAGATATATGTACATGCACTGTGCGGTTACATACTAAACGGGGGTTCCTGCTTCTGGAGAACTTAGTTCTAGCTTAAAAAAAACCTGCCCTGTGTGTCGGACTAGGGCTGGAGCTAATGGTGCGTTCAAGTCATGTCAAAACTCACACGAACACCACCAAAAAGTCATAATTACGAGTGGGAAACCGTGGATTTTCTTTGAGCTTCAAATTTCCGAGTTGTGGGGCGTGTAGTTGATGGAATTTTTTTGTTGAAATTGAATGTTTACTCATCTCAGAAACTGAAATAGTTATTATGTGCTTGGTATATGCAGCAATTTTCTACACTGAGTTAAAATACTGGTAACACTTCATTTTAGTGTTCTTGTTACACATGTTGCATGTAGTTACTGTAATAATAACAGTAAATTATGCATAATTACATACAACTAACCCTAAACCAAACCCCAATCCTAACCCTAACTCTATAGTAAGTACATGTACAAGTACATTATGCATTTAAAGGGATAGTTCACCCAAAAATGAAAATTAGCCCATGATTTACTCACCCTCAAGTCATCCTAGATGTATACAATCTGAGTAATATTAAAAAAAGTCCAGGCTAATCCAAGCATTATTATAGCAGTAATAGTTGCTCTGTTTTTGAAGTCCATAAAAAAATGCATCTGTCCGTCGAATAACGTGCTCCACACGGCTCTGGGGTGTTAATAAAGGCCTTCTGAAGCTAATCGATCCGTTTGTGTAAGAAAAATATCCATATTTAAAACTTTATCAAGTAAAGTTCCAGCCAATCACATTCCGTGGAAAAGTCTTGAAAGTGCCATCTCGCAATTCAAGATGCGTACGTGACGTCATGACGAGCGTACCTGGTCGTGTTTGTCTTTCGATCGGCAGAGGCACTTTCAACACTTTTTCCATAAATTGAATACGGAAGGCGGTCGGTCGAAACTTTACTTTATAAAGTTTTAAATATGGATATTTTTCTTACACAATAGCATCGATTCGCTTCAGAAGGCCTTTATTAACCCCCCAGAGCCGTGTGGAGCACGTTACTTGTACGGACAGATGCATTTTTTATGGACTTCAAAAACAGAGCAACTATTACTGCTATTATAATGCTTGGATTAGCCAGGACTTTTGTAATATAACTCAAATTTTATTCGTCTGAAAGAAGAATGTCATATACACCTAGGAATGACTTGAGAGTAAATCATGGGCTAATTTTCATTTTTGGGTGAACTAACCCTTTAAAATTACACAGTACTTAAATGCATAATTACACTGAAACATGGACACCCTAAAATTGTACAGTTACAGTTTTACACTTTATTTTACAGTGTCCTTGTTACACATTACATGTAGTTACTATAGTAATAACTATAAATTATGCATTATTACATGCAACTAACCCAAAACTAAACCAAACCCTAATGCAAAATGACGATATTTGTGTCATCTGAGGATTTTTCCCAGAAACAAAATTCATAATTCTCTCGTCTCAGGGGGACATGAGGGTGGAAAGTACGATAATTCAAATATACTACCAAGTTTCTACTGATACAAAGCTTAATGCTAATCGCTGAAGTAACACTTCAACTATATTATCAATTATATTAAAAAAAAACATTGGCGATGGAAGAATTAAGAAAAGGAACACCTCCATCTTGCTCCAATGAAAGTGACTGATGTAGTAATAACGATTTCCCAACTCATAAATACGAACTTCCTAGGAGGACTTGAACACACCATAAATTCTGGGTCCCTCAAGGTAGAGCTGCACGATTAATCGTTAAAAGATCGTAATCTTATTCCTAAATGACAGTGATTCTTCTCTCTGTCTATTAAACCTTTGACGAGTCCGATCACAGCGAACATTCAGATCTGACCCAGAGAGAGCCGTTGTCATGTATAGATATGACAGCTTCACAAGCAGTTTTTTCAGATATAATAGTTCAGATATAATCACTGATGTCTACAATAGCGATCAAAACAGAACAAATCACCTTTAACTCAAAAAGTAACTCAACGCTTAAAATAAAGATTGTATTGTTACATCGTTACACCAGTAGGTGGCAACAAGTGACTCTAAAAAATGAGTCATTGAATCATTCATTCAAGAGATTCGTCCAAAAACACTGATTCTTCCAGTAATGAAACAAGTGAAGTCTTTATGAGTGAATCATTGAATCATTCAATATATATAACAAATCTATTGAATGAATGATTCAATGACTCACTCATAAAGACTTCACTTATATATGCATGTATGAGGGATGTGACTCACCTGATCCTGTTTGAAGTCACACAGAGCTTTCACTATGACCTGTCCGCTGCCCTTCTCTTCTGGGTAACGAGGCTTCAGACACACAATGTTCTTGGACTTGCTGACCAGCGTCTGCACCTGCCTCTTACTCTCCATCATTTTCTCCTTCTCTTTCTACACAAACACACCAACATGCACAGATCTCTGTGAGCACAGAGTGATTTGTGTAGCAAAGTCACATCATATTTACACATAAAACGACATCACAGAACTTCACATGCTACGTGTTTGTTTAACTGTGTTGCTTTCGGCAGTCATATCTGCATCACCTCCAGGTTTCTGAGCATATCTGTGAGATTCTCCAGAGGTGTGGTCTTGTCACAGGAGAACTTCTTACGGATTCCTTCGTGGTCTTTCTGCAGTCTGGTGTACGTCTCATTGGCCTCCTTGAAGAACTACAAGGGAATAACAACAAAAATAAACTTCTGTCATGATTTACTCAGCTTCATCACTTAGTTACTTCCATAGAACACAAAAAGAGAAATGTTGAATAACGGACTGGTTGCTCTTTTCCATGCAATTACAATGAAAGGGGCTTTCACGCTTTCAGACACACAATCACCATATCCTGTAAGTGTGACTTTATTCTTTATTATTTGTTTTATTAATGTTAAATTAGCTTTTGGTTTTATATTTATATATATATCATGTTTTAGTTTATTTGTAGTAATTTCATAATGTAAATTCATCTGTAAATTCAGTTCAGTTTATAGTAATAACCATATCTCTACTTATACATATTTATATATATTCAGTACATTTTTATGTCCTGCACTTACGCAACCACTGTATATATCCTGCACTTGCTGCTATTGCACTTCTGGTTAGACTAGTTAAATTTTAGTTTTATTTATAGTTTTAGTGCTACAACTTCAAGCTTATTGCACAGTCAAAAAGATATTGATATTAGCTTACAGTTTACAGAAATGTTTTTAATAGTTTTTGTAAACGACAGTAACCCTGTAATATGCAACATGTTATTCCTTCAAATATTTAGTTATGTATTGTGTCATCTAGACAGTAGCTTAATTATAACTGCATGTAAATATACTTAATGAGAACAAAGCACTAAACATAATTGAGCACAAATCAAGGTTACAGTGAGACTTGCTATGTAAATTGGGCCAATTTTAGGAGGAGTTATGGCAAGAATAGGGTATTAAAAAATCGATATCACCATACTTCCCCAGTTGATTGACATTAGGAATTGCAAACACTTTTTGTATTACAAGTTTTCTAAAATATTATGTTTAAATATGAAAATGAGGCATTATCTAATTAAATGTGCACTATTTGCATATATTTTTAGAACAAAAATCAGAAAATTGGATAAAGCCAGGTTCAAAATTCTTGTTTGATTTTGTTGACATATTAGAGTCAAAGGTTTTTACTTATGGGATTTCTCTTTTTATCACTCCATAAATCAGAAAATACAGAAAAAATACATTTTCACCATTTGTTTAGGAATAAAATAGTATAAATTGTATAAAATCAGGCAAATTGTATATGAACAAACACCTTGGTAAAAACCTTCATAATATAGATATGAATATAAGTTCTGGTGTTTATAAGTGCTGCTTAAGTGGAGAAAAACTCATTTTGAGAAAATGGGTCTTTAAAAATATGTACTGTAATTGAAGAGTACTTCATTGATAGAGTGCTATAAAAGATACACTTAACACTGTATTTGGGATGGGTTTTTTCCCCCACTAATCTGAGAAAACATTTTATGAAGCTAAAAAGCCCAAAATCTCAAAATTGAACAGCCTGTAGTATCTCGCCTTAAAAGCAGAAATGTGTAGCTTATAATGTATAAAATCCCTTACATTAAAATTCTGTTAAAACTTATTTATTATTTGGTCTCATCTATTTTTATTATTATTTGTACATTTTAGGGTCTCATCCATTACCTTGTTATGGCAACAAATTCATAAAATTGGACATCATTTATCATTAACTTCAAATAAAAAGTTTAATATGTGTTTTTCCCACATTAAAAACCCTTTTTAAACTGTATTTTAAGATTTAGATTTTTTTTTTCAACATTATGCCACAAGTGCTGCTGATTAAGCTTAGCTTGTTTTGATCCCATATATATACAGGGAGTGCAGAATTATTAGGCAAATGAGTATTTTGACCACATCATCCTCGTTATGCATGATGTCTTACTCCAAGCTGTATAGGCTGGAAAGCCTACTACCAATTAAGCATATTAGGTGATGTGCATCTCTGTAATGAGAAGGGGTGTGGTCTAATGACATCAACACCCTATATCAGGTGTGCATAATTATTAGGCAACTTCCTTTCCTTTGGCAAAATGGGTCAAAAGAAGGACTTGACAGGCTCAGAAAAGTCAAAAATAGTGAGATATATTGCAGAGGGATGCAGCAGTCTTAATATGGCCAAGCTTCTGAAGCGTGATCATCGAACAATCAAGCGTTTCATTCAAAATAGTCAACAGGGTCGCAAGAAGCGTGTGGAAAAACCAAGGCGCAAAATAACTGCCCGTGAACTGAGAAAAGTCAAGCGTGCAGCTGCCAAGATGCCACTTGCCACCAGTTTGGCCATATTTCAGAGCTGCAACATCACTGGAGTGCCCAAAAGCACAAGGTGTGCAATACTCAGAGACATGGCCAAGGTAAGAAAGGCAGAAAGTCGACCACCACTGAACAAGACACACAAGCTGAAACGTCAAGACTGGGCCAAGAAATATCTCAAGACTGATTTTTCTAAGGTTTTATGGACTGATGAAATGAGAGTGAGTCTTGATGGGCCAGATGGATGGGCCCGTGGCTGGATTGGTAAAGGGCAGAGAGCTCCAGTCCGACTCAGACAACAGCAAGGTGGAGGTGGAGTACTGGTTTGGGCTGGTATCATCAAAGATGAGCTTGTGGGGCCTTTTCGGGTTGAGGATGGAGTCAAGCTCAACTCCCAGTCCTACTGCCAGTTTCTGGAAGACACCTTCTTCAAGCAGTGGTACAGGAAGAAGTCTGCATCCTTCAAGAAAAACATGATTTTCATGCAGGACAATGCTCCATCACACGCGTCCAAGTACTCCACAGCGTGGCTGGCAAGAAAGGGTATAAAAGAAGAAAATCTAATGATATGGCCTCCTTGTTCACCTGATCTGAACCCCATTGAGAACCTGTGGTCCATCATCAAATGTGCGATTTACAAGGAGGGAAAACAGTACACCTCTCTGAACAGTGTCTGGGAGGCTGTGGTTGCTGCTGCACGCAATGTTGATGGTGAACAGATCAAAACACTGACAGAATCCATGGATGGCAGGCTTTTGAGTGTCCTTGCAAAGAAAGGTGGCTATATTGGTCACTGATTTGTTTTTGTTTGGTTTTTGAATGTCAGAAATGTATATTTGTGAATGTTGAGATGTTATATTGGTTTCACTGGTAAAAATAAATAATTGAAATGGGTATAAATTTGTTTTTTGTTAAGTTGCCTAATAATTATGCACAGTAATAGTCACCTGCACACACAGATATCCCCCTAAAATAGCTAAAACTAAAAACCACTTCCAAAAATATTCAGCTTTGATATTAATGAGTTTTTTGTGTTCATTGACAACATGGTTGTTGTTTAATTATTAATGTTGTAAAATGAATCCTCAAAAATACAACTTGCCTAATAATTCTGCACTCCCTGTATATATATATATATATATATATATATATATATTAGAATAATATACTTTAAGTAATGCACAGATCTGATGCTTGAACTCACATCCTACGTGTTTCTCTACTGTTCACATTCTCATAAGGAGCTGTGTTTACATGAATATTAACATGAACAGTATTCACTAACTCTAACCCTTAGCTATGACCAACAGTGAATCAAAGATCCCTATCCCAGCCAAAGACTTACTTGGCTGTAGGCGGCGTTCTCCTTCAGGTGCACATGGATGCACTTGGTGATCTGCAGTAACCAGCTCCATTGGGTTTGCAGTGTGTCCATGTAAGCCTGAAAGAAGCAGAGAAAAGAGCTCATTCACATAATTATAAAGCATTATGTAAACAAGATGCTTCAACACAACAAACTAATGTAAGCCTGCTTTTGTAAGCCTAATACAACAATCTAAAACAAAATTGAGTCTGCACACTAAGAGGTTTGAGCTAAATTATTTGATGAAAAATATTGTAAAATGGTAAACTATGGAAAATGATTGCTATGTGATTGTTAAAAAAATTGAAAAGAGCCCATTATATATGTCTCTCTGGCCTCTATTTATGGCTCAGGATCCATCTGTGGGCTTTTTTCTCTCGTTTTACTGTTTGCTTGAGAAAAATCACACTAGCAAACCTCCACTCGATAAGCAGCACAATATGAGGTATTACAGCACAAAGGAAACAAGCTTTTACAGCCTAAAGGTGTGGCCGCATTAATGTAGTACATCTGTAATGATGAAGTTGCAATTTTGGTACATTTGAAACCTATTCAATTTAAACGTAATATCAAATAACACAGTACTGTTAAATTACAATCAAGTACACTACATTGTGCTTTAGTATGTTAGTCAACACATCAAAATAAGTGCACTTTAAAGCATGACAAATGATTAAAACATGATTTAAAATGTACTTTAAAGAAAAACTATTCATTTTAAATCATTCATTTTAAAAGTGTGTACTTAAATGGCCTTTATTTGATTAATATTATATTATCTGTAATTCAGAAGTACAAGTACACACTCAATACAGTCAAGTGTATTTTTTCACATGGGAAATAGCTTTTTGCATAATTGTAAAAATGACATATTGATTGGAAATGGCGCACAATAAGAACAGTTCTGTTTGCTAGTGATTGTATGTTTCTACTAATTTCAGTGCATGTGTCATAATTCATCTCTTCTTTAACAAAGAACACTACATTTAGAGTTTTACTGGAAATGACATCACAACTGAGGGAGAGCCGTGATTGGCTACAAATAAGCTGTGATTCATAAGTTAAAATCTCTTTTTCTGGCCATTTCAACAGGAATCCACACATTTGAAAATTTGACATGACGGTGAAAGATTTAACACTGGTTTCGTTGTGCCACAGAAACTGAAAATGTCTCGAGTGTGAGCGGTTCTTCATTCATCACTAATGGAGCAGAGGTTTCCTCACATGGATCTTATCTGACGCTGGGTGCTGGTTCTTCAGGAGGTTGTCCACCTTCGTCTTCAGTTTATTCAGCTCTTTCTCTTTCTCTTCCAGATCACTCATCAGTTTCTAGCAAGAAGGACACATTTTATGAGCTAAAAGCATCAGGCACTTGCACACAGTTTTAATAAATAGATGAATAAATAAAGTACAAGTATTTTTCATGTTGCAGTTAAGTAATATTAACAAATTAAACCTTATTGCCCATCCTACGGTTACTAGAAAGTTAGACCCAGCCTGACTTGCACAGACTTCAGACGACACCACCAATAGATGGGCTTACAAGGCAAAGTAAGTGGATTGAGTGCGTCTGCTCACCGAGTAGCTCTCCTGCTTGCGGGGGATGTAGGTGTTGATGTTTTTATCACCCCAGTCGAACACCAGCTCCTCCTCCTCTCTATCGTTGACCCACATGATGGCACTGGAGATCTCCTCGATGATGCCCTGCAAGTCTCGCAGCTGAGCCACACGCAAATGAGACATTTTCTACATGTAGGGAAGGAGAAAAGATCCCGACATGTGAATGCAGTCATTGAGCCAACAGCAGGTGCTATACTAAACAAAGGGATTTTATTAAACGAATGCATTTAAATTCATAGTGTTTACGTTTACTTTTGGATTCTTTTGACTTCTACTTAAGTAATATACTGGTGTTTAATGGGTTAGTTCACCTTAAAAATGTAAATTCTAGGCTTTCATTCACATTTGAAAACTGATTGATGCACACACATCGAGCACATTAAATATGGTCAAACCAATGAGGTTTGCTCTAGTGCGTCTACTATTGTGTGGACTTGCAATGGATGGACAGAAATGATGAGAAAAAAGTACAAATATCTTCATTTGTGGTTAGAAGACAAACTGACATGCTCTCAGAGTTTATGTGACAGCGAGTTAACCGAATGACCCTTTAACCCTGATCAAAAGGCTTTGGTCACCTTTAAATGGCTCGTTCTGTTCGGACAGCTCTTTTATGTTGGCATGATCGCAGCAGACAATAAAGCCCTCAATACACCAACCCCTAACCCTAAAACTTTCCTTCAAAAACTTTACCCCTACACTGTTGATACTGTTGATAATCCAGTGTCTTTTGTCTGGCCCAATCAGACGTCAGTGGGCAGAGTCAGTGTAAATAGCCTCTGCCAACAAGGCAGGCCATGTGCACTCAGTGTAAATAGACACTCTGTATAGTAAAATGGTGACACATGTACATAAGTATTCACAGCCTTTGCCATGACACTCAAAATTGAGCAGCATTGAAGGTCCCAATGAGAACAGTGGCCTTCATCATCCGTAAATGGAAGAAGTTTGGAACCACCAGGACTCTCCCTAGAGCTGGCCGCCCGGCCAAACTGAGCGATCAGGGGAAAAGGGCCTTAGTCAGGGAGGCGACCAAGAAGCCGACGGTCACTCTAACCTTCGAGAAGAACAAACATCTCTGCTGCACTCCAATCAGGCCTGTATGGTAGAGTGGCCAGACGGCACATGACAGCCCACCTGGAGTTTGCAAAACGGCACCTGAAGGACTCTCAAACCATGAGAAACAAAGTTCTCTGGTCTGATGAAACAAAGATTGGCCTGAATTGCAAGCATCATGTCTCAAAGAAACCAGGCACCGCTCATCACCTGGCCAATACCATCCCTACTGTGAAGCATGGTGGTGGCAGCATCATGCTGTGGGGATGTTTTTCAGCGGCAGGAACTGGGAGACTAGTCAGGATCGAGGGAAAGATGAATGCAGCAATGTACAGAGACATCCTTAATGAAAACCTGCTCCAGAGCGCTCTGGACCTCAGACTGGGGCAAAGTTTTATCTTCCAACAGGACAGCGACCCTAAGCACACAGCCAAGATAACAAAGGAGTGGCTACGGGACAACTTTGTGAATGTCCTTGAGTGGCCCATCCAGAGCCCAGACTAGAGAGTCTGGAAATCTTAAAATGGCTGTGCACCACGCTCCCCATCCAACCTGATGTAGCTTGAGAGGTCCTGCAAAGAAGAATGGGAGAAACTGCCCAAAAATAGGTGTGCCAAGCTTTGAGCATTATACTCAAAAAGACTTCAGACTGTAATTGGTGCCAAAGGTGCTATTGAGCAAAGGCTGTGAATACTTATGTACATTTTTTATTTGTAATACATTTGCAAAGATTTCAAACAAACTTCTTTCACGTTGTCATTATGGGGTATTGTTTGTAGAATTTAGGAAACAAATAATGAATTTAATCCATTTTGGAATAAGGCAGCAACATAACAAAATGTGGGAAAAGTGAAGCTATATTTTCAGAATTTGCTGAGAACAATGGACAAAGGTAAATCATCAAAGACGGAGCGTGTGTAGGACTGGGCAAGGCTCAGAATGAGAATCTGTGTTTTAGTGTTTGGTTATCTGACCTGTAAATTGTCCCACTCCTGGTCCAGAGAGTGGAGTCCACCCTTATCTCGGCTCTGCATCTGTAGCACAAACACACTCTGTCACAGTCAGAGTAAAACAACACACAGATACTTACACATATTTGATCAGAATCATAAATCATGAATAAGGCATCACATTTCAAATGCTTAAACACTTCAAATTCATCCTGTGAAAACCGTTTTGATATTGGACACTGCGTTACCATGGGTTTTACTGCATTTTAGCATTTCAATTTTGTGATATCAACAACTCTGGAACACAACTTGGCTTTGATTTTTTTTTTTAGTTTAGTGCATTTGCCTTACAGTAAACTTCAACTTCTATAACCCTCTTACATGGTCATTTGTGTAAGCGCTTTCACTTCTGCAATAATCTGACAAGTGTCTTCTTTAACAAGCTACGGTCTGGATTCAAAGCATTCATGAGCTACAATCACTTTCAGAATGACAATGAACGATAAAATCAGTAACAGCCAATCAGAAACCGTGAACACTAATTATGGTTATCATTATAGTTATCCTTCATGGTGTGAACAGGCCTTTACAATCCCAGTTCAAACAACATCATGTTACGGTTATGAATTGTAATTTTAAAGGCATTCTCAGTTCTGTTCAGCGGTCAAGCGCGGCTACATTCGCATGAGTGTGTGTGAAAGAGCTTTCAGTCCTCGTACCAGCTCATCCCGAGCTCTGTCCACCTCCAGGCTTCTCTGGATGGAGCTGTGGAACTTGTTGTGATTCAGGATTTGTTGGCTGATGGTCTCTGTATCTTCACCGAAGGGTGCGGTCTCGATGAGTCTCTGCAACACACAAACACACACATGCGTAAACAACACACGGCCACAAACACAACCATCTGATGTGCAACCTGCACTCAAAAGTTCTTTTTTGCTATATATTATAATTAATGCACTACATAGTCAAGTCGTGTATTTTCTGTTTTGTTGTTACTTATTTCAATTAGTTTCATGGACTCTTATTCTGCATCCCAAATTGGAACTAGTACTCGTAATTACAACTTGTAAACTGGGAATTTTCTGAAAGCTCCGACTTGTACCACCTGACCACTGCAGATTGATTTTGGCATTGACAGTGTTGCCACAGAAAGAGTTGTCATATCATAATTAATTACAGTATTTACGACATGCCGTGAACGCAGAATCGGTCCAGAACTACAAACACAAAGAGAAAGTGTTTAAAAACTACAAACAAGGTGGATGTGTGAGATTGACGGTTAAGTAGAGAGGTTTAGAAAAAGAGGTTTGAGTGATTAATAACAAAGACTTTATCTACAGGAAGACTGTGCACTCCAATTACTTATGAATGGGAGAAAGTGCAATGTCCAATATGGCCCCACTTTCTAAATGAAAGAGCCAATCGTTGATTAGTAAAGTCATCGCGTCACTGCAGCTGCCGTTAGAAGCTCCGGTTGCTATAGAAACAGGCAGTGTTCTGAGTCATGTGCTTAGGACTGAGCATGCGCATTAGCTTTGTCCATTTTTTTGTCATGATTTGAGCGTTTAGAAACCAAATTTATGAGACAGTTGTTGTCAGATTTCATTGGGGATTTCAAATATTAAATTTAATCGTAAGCTTGGCGAACAGTTTGAAAAAATTTATGTTTCCCCATTCAAAGAGATTCAAAGATGGCTGCCGAGTGAAACGACTTGTCTTAAAGACACTTTATTAAAAATCAATATTTAACCTGATGGAAAATTTCATCTGCAACAACATTGTGAATCTTTCAAAAGGTAAATTTGGGCACCATGACTGGCAGATCAACATGCTACTCACTTTACACCATTTAGTGTGTACATGAGGATGGGAACTGTGACAGGATGATTGACAGGCCGGTTTACGGTGACAGAATTCGTGTAACTATGTGACAGATGCAAATATGACATGCTAGTTTGTCCTGAAGCTTGAATACTCTTCTGCTGCACACTCAGAAGTACATAGGGCACACTACAAATATGCGAACTGGGACGCTGCACTATCTGGTGTTTTGTTCCGTTGTTGTAATATTCACGTCCTGTTCTTCTTCCTGTTATTCACTGGTTTCCATGCGCACAAATTGCCTTCACCTGCGTGCCTTTCCTTAGCTGACTGTCAGGAATTGTCTAAGCATGGTTTCCTTTGCAGGGGTTTCCTCATGTATTCCTGTATTCTGGATTCATCCTCTTATTTCATTGAAAGCTGTTTGAACACAGGTTAATAATTAGTGCGCTTTATGGCATTGTCATTCATGACCTGTAGGTGTCAGTGCTCAATCATTAACATCAGCTGTGGACTGAAGCGCTCGCTCACGCTGATCTCAGAGCAGTCAGAGGTGTCTTATATAATGTCTGGGAATTAGTCGCGGGTTGGGACGGGTTGTTTTGGCACTGTTGTTTTAGGATCCTGCAGATATATTTCAAGCATTCACTCTGACAGAGATCAGAATGTTAAATCACTGCAAGCTAGTTTCACCGGACTCACTCTCACTGCATTTTTCTCTGTTTCTTTTGCTGCAGACACTCCCTGTTTTCCTCCTCCCCCCTTCCTGCTCGGGAGAAACAATGTGTTCTCTGTCTATAATCTGTGTGTGTGTGTGTGTGTGTGTCACAGGTAGATGATAAATGTGCAACACAGCACTGTACACTGTAAAAAGTGGTAACCTGCAATTGTTACATTTGAAAACAAATGTTTTTTTTTTTTTTTACTTGATTTAAGCTATAAAAAAATATTTTGTTGGTATAAATTAATGTAATTTTTGTTTCAAATTGAGATCATGATTCTCCAACAATTCTGAACAGACTAACTAAACAAAATATTATGCGATTTACTACAGGTTCTGACAAAATGTTATTTGCTGCAGTCTATTTAAGAGTATTTAATTCATTTTGAATTGTTTATCGGTTCGGATGAATGATTCACTCACTCATAAAGACTGCACTTGTTTCATTACTGGATGAATCAGTGTTTTTGAACAAATCTCTTGAATGAATGATTCAACGACTCATTCATAAAGACTTCACTTCTTTCATTACTGTGCTGCGTTCCAGTTTGTTTTTATTATGCTCTTCACTCGCTAAATCCGATGTGCGTCATTGCTTACGTTGCATGAGTGCCCACTACTGGTGGTACCTTTGCAATGGACTGAACTGGAACGTCCTAAGCCCTTGATCACTCCACTATAGAGGGGTTTTTTTTCCCCCTACGAAATTGTTTAATGCAGCATTCTATATGTATATAGGTGTGTTTGGGTTGTTTTAAATGTTTTAAAAAAATAATTAAAATATCATAGAGCGGTTTGTGGTGGGGTAAATTAAATGCGATATGCGGTGACGTCACAATCGTGTTGCATTGTGGTATGTGAAGCTGCCTGAAGTGTACATATGAAGTAGACACAATCGAGGGAGCAAGGGTCTGTCCATATAAACTTCCCTCGTCCACTTCACGAAGTGGAACGCACTTCAAAATGGCGACGGGATTCCCCCGAGGGGGAAGTGCTTAGGGAAGTTAGCAAGTGCGTGTCTAAAAGTGTAGTGGAACGCAGCCCTGGATAAATCAGCGTTTTTGAACAAATCTCTTGAGTGAATGATTCAATGACTCATTCATAAAGACTTCACTTCTTTCATTACTGGATAAATCAGCATTTTTTAACTAATCTCTTGAGAGGATGATTCAATGACAAAAAGATGTTTAACACCTGTCACCACCTACTGGTGAAATGATGTAATCGATATAATCTTTATTTGAAGCATCGAGTTACCTTTGATCGCTATTGTAGACATCAGTGTTTATATCTGAACTATAAACTTTTATCCCAGTTCTTCTGTGATAATCTGAATGATTGTAAGACTGAAATAATGATTCTGTGTGAATGAAAAGAGTGTCTGTGAAGCTGTTTCATATCAATACATGACAACGGCTCTCTCTGGATCAGATCTGAATTGCTGTGATCGGAGTCATCAAAGGTCTAATAGACAGAGAGCAGAATCACTGTCATTTAGGAATTAGATGGAGTGGGTGTTTTAAATCGAGATCTAGATCTTTTAATGATTAATTGTGCAGCTCTATATTTCTTAGTGTATACAGTTACTGTTAAAAAAACAATCATGTGAGCAAAGAGCTCAACTGAACCCACAACACAACACTGGCTTAATCACTGGAGTGAATTTGGGGAGGAACTATGTATGACTATGCAGACAGCTCAAGTAACTCCTTTGTTTTAAAGGGAAAGTGAGTGAAAACTTTGAAATGGCCAGTGGTGAGGGAGTGTCCCAGCAGAGCCGGGAGTGTCTCCTGCTGTGGGTGTGTGTGTGTTTGTGTGTCCTTCGCTACACTAACACAAGTAACAACAAGTCAGGAAGTCTCACACACTCCTACCCTCTCTCCCTCTTTTCTGTGGAAATGCGTCACACTTCAGAGGGTCAGACTCTGAGATAAGCCTGAATCTCATTACTCCGGCAGATACTGAACCAGTCAGGACAGGAGGAGGCCGAGGTGAGAGTGAATTCCAGAGCAGTGCTGTCAATATTGGCTGTGCTGTCTGTAAACCCTGCACATGTCATCAGCGAGGTGAGAGAAATCACACTGATGATCTCCAGACGGCTCAGGAGATCGGCTGTGCTAGTTCACATACACTGAAAAATATGTTACCCTAAAAATACCTAAATTAACTGAGTTAATATTGCTGAATCAACGTAAATATATACATTTACACCAAAATAAATAATTTTTATGGGTTAACCCTTTTAAGGTATTTTTTTTACAGAAGCTCAGGGAAGCAAGTAAGAATTGGTTTGGGTCAATCAACAGGAAACATTTTACACTTATATTGGAGGCTTATTTGCAGCAAATCAGCATATTAGAATGATTTCTGAAGGATCATGCGACAATGAATACTGAATACTGGAGTAATGATGCTGAAAATTCAGCTTAGATCACAGGAATAAATTACACTTTACTATATATTCACAGAGAAAACAGCTATTGTAAATTGTAATAATTTTTCACAATATTTGACAGTATTTTTGATCAAATAAATGTAGCCTGGGTGAACAGAAGAGACTTCTTTCAAAAACAGTATAAAATCTTAATTCTAGTAAACTTTTCATCAGTAGTGTAAGTCTAACAACCAATGTTATTTTAGTTTTTTTTTGTTTGTTTGTTTTATCAGAATTTGAATGAGCATTTATTCTTTATATTTCTAGTTTTCATGTTAATTTTAGTTAATTTTTTAGTCATTTCGCTATGTGCTTTTGTACATTTATTATTTTCATTTCAGTTTCAGTTTTAATGAGTTTAAATCATTTTAGTACTCCAACTTATTTCAGTTTATTGCCAAGGTACAATATTTATATTTTATTTTATTTCAGCTTTATTTCAGTTAACAAAATGTTTTATAGTTTTAGTTAACAGTAGCAACTGATGGTCAAGTACCACAAATAATCTGCAATGGTTCTATAAAATTAAAGAGTGTTTTTTTTCCAAAAAAAACTACTGATATCTCCAGGTTGAGATTACTGCCATTGTTGTGTGAGAATTAAAATCTATATTGTGTGCCCTATATAAGTGCCCTAACGACACGACAGCTAAATGAATGACTCGTTAGATGGTAGATTGACTGTGTTCATTTCTATATGCAGTGAATGATTCTGTGCCAGAGAAGAGAAGGTTATTTTAGACCTTTTTCTGGTTGATCCAGGACATTGCCTCTTGGAAGCTCTTGCTGGGATCCTCCCATCCACTCATACCGCTCATCCCGCTTATACCGCTGGTCCTGCGGAGAGTAGTGCCTGTGATGGAGTTACGGATCTCTGTGTGTAACATTGTACACTCATCCACACTGAAACACACAATCAATAATCATCATGTCAAAAATATTTGGGTATTTGTTCAACAAGTTGCGTTAAAAATAAGAGATTATCATTGTGAATCACAACTGTAATTTTCTTTTTGACAATCACGACTCTCCCTCAGTAGTGATGTAATTTCCACCAAAACTATACATTTTGCGTTCTTGGTAACAGAACACACTTGTGTCGGTAGCAAGATGAATGCTGACACATGCATTAAAATAAGTAGAAAAATATGCAATCACTAGTGATCAGAACTGATCTTATTCTGCACTATTTCTGATCAATCAAGTCATTTTTACAATTATGCAAAAATGTGAAAATATTAGCTATGAAATTAGCTTTCCCTTGTGAAACAGAAGTGCATTTAACTGTATTGAGTGTTCAAATCTAATATTTACTGAATCTGTACTAAATAATGTAAAAGTAATCAAACAAAAAACATTTTAAATTCACTTTCATTACTTTTTTAAATGTGCACTTTCTAATAATTTCAAATAAAAAATACTTTAAAGCATTTTTAAATCATTATGTTGTAATAATAATTTGTCGTGCTGTAAAGCAGTGCACTCATTTTGATGTGTTGACTATCATACTAAAGCACAATGTAGTGTATTTGATTATATTTGAACTGTAGTGTGTTATTCAATATATTTTTCTTATACATGCATGTATAAATATATACATGCGTGTGTGTGTATTTATATATACATAATTATACACAGTACACACACATATATTATGTAAACACAAACTTTTATTTTGGAAGCTATTAATCGCGATTAACCAAATGCCTAGCACTAGAAGTTACATATAAAAATGTACTTAAGTGGGTCAAAAAACACTTTTAAAGTTCAACTAATTGGCTATAATATACATTTAAACTATAATACATTTTAATTTCAACTGCAAATAACATGTTCACACTATATATAAGTATATTCTAATAAAGTGTATTATTTCTATAATAAGCATGCTAAAGTTGTCACAAGGGTTAGCAAGTGGCTCAGACATTGTCTTCTTAAAATAAAAGTAATTTCTACCATATTATTTTAATATCATCATAAATCATTCCAGATGTTGTGGAAATTACATTTGTTGTGGAAATGGCATTTGTTGGTTCCAAAAAAAGTGGTTATTTTTATGATTCATGTAAATCCACTGTTGGTGGACAAATTTATTTCAAGTCTATTTTCTAAAAGTAACTGTCGTTGAAGAAACACACATTCTTGCTGAACAGATGTCACAATATATTCCTGGTTACTGACGTTTACTCAAAGTGGGCTGGGCTGCATGTACTGAAGTGAGCCGGTTCCGTTTGTTTTTGTCACAACATATACACACACATATTGATGTACCTGCGCACAATGTTCTCATAGGGCAGACCGGCGTTGCGTAACTCGAAGGCACACATCTTCATCTGCTCTATGGCCTCTGCAGCCGCCATCATGTTCTTGTCCACTTCAGCTGCCGGTCCCATCTGCAGCAAAACACATATAAAAACACCAGAAGAGTCAATAAAAGCTCCAATCACTGTCTGCGTGCGTGTGTGTGTGTGTGTGTGTGTGTGTGTGTGTGTGTGTGTGTGTGTGTGTGTGTGTGTGTGTGTGTGTGTGTGTGTGTGTGTGTGTGTGTGTGTGTCGCATGCATAAAAGTGAAAGTGTGTTGGAACCACACTCACATTCTCAAGGATGTTCTGTGCTCGCGTCAGGAAGCCAAAACACTCCTGGCAAAGCATCTGAGCTCTTTTTTGAGCAGACATCGATGACATGCTAAGAAAATAATATTCTTAAGAAGTTACACTTTGGCAGAAATGCATTAGTCAAGGTATTTAAAAGAAAACTCCATTTTCATAGGTAACACTTTATTTTAGGGTTCAATTCTCACTAATAACTAATTGCTTATTAGAATGCATTACTATGATATTAGTGCTTATAAAGCACATATTAATGTCTTATTCTGCATGACCATATTCTACATCCCTTAACCTAAATTTAACAACTACCTTACTAGCTATAAATAAGCAGTCATTAGGAATTTATTAAGGCAAAAGTCATAGTTAATAGTGAGAATTGGACCCGAAACTAAAGTGTGACCATTTCATGTTCTGTTGAATAGATTTATAATTTCCAGCTTCCATAATTAGAAGACAGATCAGAACATTTCCTCAAATGTTGTGTTTAAAAACAAACAAGCCATACTTTATGAATTACATCATTTACATTTCATTTTAATACATGCATTTACATGCAAAGTCCATATGCACCGTGCATTAACCATCTTTATTTGGTAACACTTTATTTTAAGGTGACACACATTACTACATGAACTTACTACAGTAATAACAGTAAATAATGCATACTAACTAGCCCTAACCGTAACTATAGTAAGTGCATGTATTTAATTAATATTGCACAGTTCTTTAATGTATAATTGCACTGTAACAAGGACACCTCAAAATAAAGTGTAACTCTTTATTTTAAGATGATGTGGTAACATTGTACTTAGTAGTAGGCTAATATTAATTAACTGCATGTCCTTACTATAGGGTCTGGTTAGAGTTACTTGTAATTATGCACAATTTACTGTTATTAGTACATGTACTAAAAAAAAGTAAATAAAGTGTTACCTTTTCCTGTCATTTGTTTCTTAGTGTGATTAATGGACTAAAACGTATTTCACTACAGAATATATAATACTTGCTTTAAAAAGTAATTTGTAACGATTATACACGTTTTGTAACTTAATCTAAATACGTTATACATTGGAATACTAATAAGGTATGCACAAAGGGTCCACCAAACTTAGGACTTGGTTTTCCTCTGCATATCCTGTCTCGCGCCATAATATAATCATGTTTTTATTGCTATAATGTTACTCTTTCATATACAGTATCTGGACACTTAATTGTGTCATTTAAGTATCCACCTCTTAGATGTTTCGCCAGCTTTTCCTTATATTGCAAAATATAAAATAAAGACGTATTGACATGCAGTAAAGTTGAATATATAACTCGGATACTCGTCCATACTTGTACATCCGAGTTTATTTCAGACTTTATTAATAAATAACACTTGATACTTTTTATAGTTCATTAATGGAAACTTACCCAATTGTTCCCCCTCCTCCTCCTCCTCCACCCTGTGAGTTTTTGGAGAAAGAGCGTGAAGTGGTCTGTGTGTAGCCGCCATCGTTGAATTCGGAATGGTATCCGTTTCCACTCATGTACAGCTGCGCTCCGTCATTGCGGGGTAAACTCATAGACTGTAAACCGTAGCCCCCTGAGGTGAGGTCGGGCCGGGAGTTGGATCTGCGGCTGAGCTGGTGGAGCCTGGTCTGAGATCCGGACAAACTCATCTCTTTAGAAACTGCAGCAGTACGTCAACGACCAGTGTCAGCGAAACAAGCGCAATGAAAGCTGTAAAAGTCCTCCTCTCCTGTTCTTTCACGTCTTTGCCCGTCCGTGAGTCCCGAGATACTGGCCCCTGCGCGCTGGATAGTTCCGGTTTTGCAGTTAGACCACACCTGCACAGACTCACTGCCGCTTGCCTTGAGAGGTGCGGCTCGTGAGGTGTTTCTGACACCCCTCCACACACTTTCCCACGGAATTCTCTCATAAGGTCAATTATTATTATTTTTTCTTGCTAATTTTTTTTTCTCCATCACTTAAACTTCACCTAACTTTGTTAACATGCATGCAAATAGTTTTTAAAATAACTTTCTAACAAAAGCAGAAGATGTAGGCTACTGCATTTCCCTATTTTTATTCATTTTAATTAATTATTCATTCGTTTTTCAAGGCTTCAAATACTTTGTATAGAACACAGAACACAATACTTTAAAAATGTATTTCACTACAGAATACAAAATGCATGATTTAAAAAGTAATTTGTAACGATTTAATCTAAATACTTTTTACTTTGGAATACTAATAATATGTAACACAAAGGGTCCACCAAACTTAGGACTTTTCCTCTCCATATTATTTTAAACAACATCAGTTTTCCACAATATTTCTTGAAGCAAAAAATGCAGACAATCTTAGGGGAAAAAATTATAAATAATAATATAAATAGGTGCATCTCAATGAATTAGAATGTTGTGGAAACGTTAATTTATTTCAGTAATTCAACTTAAAAGGTGAAACTAATATATTATATAGACTCATTACATGCAAAGTGAGATATTTCAAGCCTTTATTTGTTATCATTTTGATGATTATGGCTTACAACTTATGAAAACCCCAAATTCAAAATCTCAGAAAATTTGAATATTACATGAAATCAAAAAAAAAAAAAAAAGATTTTAAATACAGAAATGTCGGCCCTCTGAAAAGTATAATCATTCATATGTACTCAGTACTTGGTTTGGGCCCCTTTTGCATGAATTACTGCCTCAATGCGACGTGGCATGGATGCTATCAGCCTGTGGCACTGCTGAGGTGTTATGGAAGACCAGGATGCTTCAATAGCGGCCTTCAGCTCTTCTGAATTGTTCGGTCTCATGTCTCTCATCTTTCTCTTTGCAATGCCCCAAGGTCAGGTGAGTTTGCTGGCCAATCAAGCAGTTATCCCATGGTCATTGAACCAGGTTATGGTACTTTTTGGCAGTGTGGGCAGTCCTGCTAGAAAATGAAGTCAGCATCTCCATAAAGCTTGTCTGCTGAAGGAAACATGAAGTGCTCTAAAATGTCCTGGTAGGCGGGTGCGTTGACTCTGGACTTAATTAAGCAACACCAGCCGATGACATGGCTCCCCAAACCAACACAGACTGTGGAACCTTCACACTGGACTTCAAGCATCTTGGACTGTGTGCCTCTCCATTCTTCCTCCAGACTCTGGGACCTTGGTTTCCAAATGAGATGCAACATTTGCTCTCATCAGACGAGAGGACTGGACCACTGAGCAACAGACAAGTTACCTTTTTCTTTAGCCCAGGTGCGCTTCTGATGACATTTGAAGCCCATGTCCAGGATCCGTCTGTGTGTGGTGGCTCCAGCCTCAGTTCACTCCTTGTGAAGCTCCCCCACACATTTGAATGGCCTTTTCCTGACAATCCTCTCCAGGCTGCGGTCATCCCTGCTGCGTGTACACCTTTTTCTTCCACATTTTTCCCTTCCACTTAACTTTCTATTAATGTGCTTTGAGAACATCCAACTTCTTTTGCAATTGCCTTTTGAGGCTTTCCCTCCTTGTGAAGGGTGTCAATGATGGTTTTCTGCACAGCTGTCAGGTCTTCCACGTGATTGTGAATTCTACTGAACCAGACTGAGTTACCATATAATGGCTCGGGAACCCTTTTGCAGATGTTTTGGATTAATTAGCTGATTAGCGTGTGACACGTTGAGCCTACAATACTGAACCTTTTCACAATATTCAAATTTTCTAAGATTTTGAATTTGGGGTTTTCATAAGCTATAAGCCATTATCATCAAAATGATAACCAATAAAGGCTTGAAATATCTCACTTAGCATGTAATGAGTCTATATAATATTAGTTTCACCTTTTAAGTTGAATTACTGAAATAAATGAACTTTTCCATGACATTCTAATTTATTGAGATGCACCTATTTTTATATAAATGCTCAAAAAGGCAACACAATGCATTAAGATCGGGGGGTGTAAAACTTTTGAATTGGATGAACATGGTAAATTGTACTTATTTTGTCTTCTGGGAAACATGTGCTTAGCTTCTGAAGGGCAGTACTAAATAAAAAAAATAAAAAAGATCTTTAAACAAAATAAGAAAAATGTAGCCTACACATCATCCTGTTCAAAGGTTTTCACCCCCTGCTCTTAATGCATAGTGTTTCATGGAAGCTCTGCCACTACATATATGAGAATAAAAAGTGTAATTGTGTTTTTTTTAATCTCACAATTCTGACTTTTTTTCCTTGCAATTGTGAGTTTGCATCTCATAATTGTGAGATAAAAGTTGCAATTACCTTTTTTATTTTTATATTATAGTTGTAATTCTTAGAAAAAAACAATTCTTAGTCTTTTTTCCCCCTCATAATTATACATTTATGTCTCACAATTCTCAGAAAACAAGTCAGAATTGTGAGATATAATCTCACAGTTGCGAGGAAAAAAGTAAATTACCTAAACAAATGACTAAACATGAAACATGAGAACAGTCATGGATCATCCAGGTAACAACAGACAGTTCAGATTCAAGGGTTTGTACATTTTTTTAATCTGGCAATTTGTATAAATTCTGTCATTTTGTCTTGTGGAGTGTATGTAAACATCTATTATGTGAAATAGCTTATCCAGGACAGTACTAAATGAAAGTAACATGACATTTTAATGATCCTAGATCCCTCTCATATTGTTAAAATTATAAAAATTTAGCATATTCCGCAAAGGGTATGATGAGCACGACTGTAGCTTAGGATGCTTTTGAAGACTGTCAGAGTCTGAGAATCACCTGTTGCTGTTTACATTAATTGCCCGTGACAGTTTACATTAATGTTTAAATGAAATAAATGACACTAAAATTCAAAGTAATCACTTAGGTAATCTAAAATACTTTTCGTATGTAACTGTAATTTGATTACCACCCATTTAAAATGTAAAATGCTACTCCCCAACCCTGTATCCAAGGCATCCCATATAATCAGTGAAATTGTGAGCATGCGCATCTTACATTTGTTTAAAATGAAATTGCAAGAAAATGACATGTGCTCGCAGGGAAGCAGAAGAAGCACGCCCTGTCTGACTCAAACACACACACACACAGTCTGAGTGTGTGTGTGTGTGTTCCACTGGAGAGCACCACACCCGCCTCACCCAAAGTCACACACCCTTCACACTCCTCTGTGAGCACAGAGAGGTTCGTCAGGTTCTTTTAATCTGATTCTTATGTTGGAAAAAAAGTGTAGTACACTATAGAACAAAAAAGTTTATAATTGACCATTAGCCTGGTTGACAAGTGTAAAGTACCACTCATAATGATATATTGCATTCATTTAACATTGGTGTGGGAAAGTTAGGAACAGATGTTATATCTGATGAAAATGAGTCATTATTTTGTTGCTTATGTCAGCATTTTAAACTAGTTATTGAAACCAAACGTAATTGCATAGTATGTTTTACAAAGCGCAATATGAATTGTTAGTATCCTAATCATTACATTTTGCAACACAGCAAGGATCTTACACAAACTTATCTCAACCAACCAGTTTAGTTTTATTTCCACACCTGTTTATCAGGTACACACACTTAAAAACTTCTTTACAAATCTCAACAAGTTTACTTTTGAAATTTAGGTTCAGTCCAGCCTCACTCAAGATATAGCCCTTAAACTTTCACCTATAACCTGTTAATCATTAGTCGAAAAACTAAACGGTTATGTACTATGATATCGCTATATTTATCAAATATGTAAGTTAACACAGTGTAAGGAAATAATTTTGCAATGTTGTGGGTGTGTTTTCTTATGTATGTCATGTTTAAATGTCATTCATTTTTCCATAATAAGTTTTGCTTCAGGCAAGATTAACTACATAGATAAGACCATTTTGTAGTGTTGTATTTGTCTGATTTCAGTCCTACAGGGACAACTATGTATGGAGGGTATGCACACCTCCAGGCGTCATGTGACATCCCGTGATGTCCCCCAAGGCTCAGTCCTGGGCCTCATTGGTGTCCAATCCGGCTCCTGCAGGGCCGCTGTCCTGCAAAGTTTAGCTCCAACCCCCATTAAACACACCTGAACCAGCTAATCAAGATCTTACTAGGCAGACTAGAAACTTCCAGCAGGTGTGTTGAGGCAAGTTGGAACTAAAATCTGCAGGACAATGGCCCTCCAGGTGCTTGGACACCCCTGATTTAATCTAGTACACCGACCATGCATAACATTATGATCACCTTCCTAATATTGTGTTGGTCCCCCTTTTACTGCCAAAACAGCCCTTACCCAGTCGAGGTATGGACTCCACTAGACCCCTGAAGGTGTGGTGTGATATCTGGCACCAAGATGTTAGCAGCAGATCCTTTAAGTCATTTAAGTTGCAAGGTGGGGCCTCCATGGATCGGACTTGTTTGTTCAGAACATCCCACAGATGCTCGACTGGATTGAGATCTGGGGAATTTGGAGGCCAAGTCTACACCTCAAACTCGTTGTTGTGCCCCTTAAACCATTCCTTAACCATTTTTGCTTTGTGGCAGGGCACATTATCCTACTGAAAGAATACCAACTACCTACGCATTTTTGCAGACCATGTACACCCTTTCATGCAACAATGCAACAATGCTTAGGTAGGTGGTACATGTCAAAGTAACATCTACATGGATGGCAGAACCCAAGGTTTCCCAGCAGAACATTGCCCAAAGCATCACACGGCCTCTTCCTTCTTCCCATAGTGTATCCTGGTGCCATGTGTTCCCCAGGTAAGTGACTCACATGCACCCGGCCATCCATGTGATGTAAAGAAAACATGATTCATCAGACCAGGCCATCTTCTTCCATTGCTCCGTGGTCCAGTTCTGTTGCTCACATGCCCACTTTTGGCGCTTTCGGCGGTGGACAGGGGTCAGCAACTGGTCTGCATCTATGCAGCCCCATACGCAAAAAAACTGTGAAGCACTGTGTATTCTGATACCTTTCTATCAGAACCAGCATTAACTTCTTGAGCAATTTGAGCTACAGTAGCTCGTCAGTGATTGGACCACACAGGCCAGCCTTTGCTCCCCACATGCATCAATGAGCCTTGGCCGCCCATGACCCTGTCGCCGGTTCACCACTGTTCCTTCCTTGGACCACTTTTGATAGATACTGACCACTGCAAACCAGGAACACCCCACAAGAGCTGCCGTTTTGGAGATGCTCTGACCCAGTCGTCTAGCCATCACAATTTGGTCCATATCAAACTCACTCAAATCCTTATGCTTGCTCATTTTTCCTGCTTCTAACACATCGGCTGCGTCCGAAACCTGGAAAATGCTGCCTTCTGAGGACACTTTTCAAGGAAGGAAGGCATCAAGGCACGTCCAAATCTAATGTTTGCTTCACTTCCTGTCTCCTGAGATACCTTCATCTGATCAATTTTTGAAGGCAGCATTTATGTATCCTTCGCTGCCTTTGATATCCCACAATCCTGTGCTTTTCATTCTGTGACAGTTGAGCTGGGGGAAACAATGGCGTCTGAAAGTTGCGTTTGCTGGTCAGTTTGTGTTTAAATGTAGCCTACGTTTTTTACCAACATTTTCCACTTCTGATGTAATTTCTAGCGAGAAATTACTAATGTGGTAATTAAATATTTGTTTAGTTCTCACCAAAGCTCTCCCTATTTGGCTGTAGATCATTAAACGGTTACACTGCCTAAGAAGTCTGTCCAAAATTAGTTTTGTGAGGTGCCTTCATGCACAAACGCTGCCTTACAAGCCACTGTCTGATAAGGCAGCGAGGCAACAAGTCAGCTGCCTAGGTTTTCAGATGCAGCCATCAACTTTGGAGACAAAATGTTTACTTGCTTCCTAATATATCCCACCCACTAACAGGTGCCGTGATGAAGAGATAATCAATATTATTCACTTCAGATAGTCATAGTCATAGAGATAGTCATAATGTTATGCCTGATTGGTGTATGTTTTAATTAGCTGGTGTAATGAATCAATATAAAGCATTTTCTTTTTACTAACTTATTTTACCCATTTGAAAAGGTCCTATATAAATACAACTTTACTTGCTTCTCTCTTGTGTATAATTGTTTTACATCTTACACCCTAAATGGTTTGACTTGTGCAACACTGTGGCAGGTAATTTATTTTTGCTGGCAAATAATTTGTTCTGTTTAATTCAGATTGTAAATGTTTCATTCTAAAAACTTCCTAAAACAAAATGAGCTAATTTATACTTGTATGCTACTGCTTGTTTTCTCTGACTGGGAACATAGTGTTTCTCTTAATCTTATTTAACAAGAGTGGCACATACCTATACAGACACACCAGTCAAGCCCTTAATAATTTCATGATTTAATTCCTTTTAGTACAGTTAATAGTTGCACTTCTGGAAGTAACCTGCACATGAACAAACTTGCCTCTACTATAAATGTAACGACTAAGAAGCTTCAAATACAGTATACACTTGACAAAACAAGAAACAAAACCACCGCCCAAGCCTCACATACCACACTAGCATTGAGCATATCACAACTTGGCTGTACTTTCAAAGTTTCTGGATTAGACAAAAGAAAAACACTCTCTCTGAGAACGTATGTGTATTTGTGAACTGGAAACTTGAAAACACTTACTGTTGTAGTTTTAACAATATCATTATATGTACATGTATAATGTGCTTATAATGCACAAGTGACAGTCCTTAACACTGCTTTCCACGACTGTGACAGCTTAGAGTTATTTAGATCAAAAAAGATATATATCTGATTGCATATAGGCCTATTGTGAGTTTACTTTAGAGGATGCATTGCATATTGTTTCCTCTATCTCTTTCTCCCTCAGGCCCGCTGGACATCCCTCTGGTGTGAGTCGGGGCTTATGACACGCAGGCCTCGATGCCCCAGGCGACGGACTCCAACATGCAGACTGAAAAGTGTAGAGCTTCCCATAATTGGAGCATGGCTGGTAAGACAGGATGAACCACAATGAAGTAACATTATTTTATGATAAAGAATCAAACAACTCCATGACCTTCTGCACCGACTTCAAACCTTCAAACATTGGTGGATTCCACCCGTACCAGATGTGGGCCGGATCTGGGCCGACACTATGTTGCTATGGGTACATTCATCTACATATCCAGACTACAAGGACCTTCTTAGTTCCAGGAGTTCATCATCCCCTAGAACTAAGGGTGCGTTCACACGTGTCATGTTTGGTTCGAGTAAAACGAACCCTGGTGCGATTGCTCGGTTAGTGCGGTTCATTTGAACATATGTGAACGCTGCTATTCGAACCCTGGTGCGCACCAAACAAGCGACCCGAGACCGCTAAAAAATGGGTCTCGGTCCGCTTCCAAACTAACTCTGGTGCAGTTCGATTGATATATGAACGCAACACGGACCAAAGACATGTAAACTAACCAAAAACAGGACGTGCTGTCACGAGATGCGACGCTACGCTACAAGTCAGCTGATTTGACGACGTGGAAAGATCGGTGTATCCAAAATGAGTAGAGGGCAAAAGTGGAGCAACTAGGAGGTAAAGTGCCTCATCAATTATGCAGATCTTCGTTTCTGCATACAATGGAGGAAATCCTGGTGCTGTTTTGAATGTTTTGAACATTTTATGAGCTCTTCGTGAGTTCTCAGCTAGTAAAAATAAAACCATAATGTACACGCATAAAATGATCGCGTTTAATTCAGCACACAGCAATGTTTTGAATGTTCGGTAAGCAAGCTCCGTAGCAAAATATACGTCATAAAAGCCGACCAATCAGGTTGTGACCGTATCCCTATGCCTTTGGCTCGGTAACTTTAGGTTCGCTGTTAAAAATACCAGTGTGAACGCTAAGCGGACCAGGACTATATGTTTTGTTTTTGTTTTTTGGTCCGGACCAACGAACCAAACGAACCGAACTACAAGTGTGAACGCACCCTAAATGTTGTGAACGCTCACTCCAAAGTGGAGCAGCACAACCACTGAAAGATGTTGGGCAATCCGCACGAATGAGCTAACAGTATGCAACACAAGTCATCATTCACTTTGGTAAAAGCCTATTGACACAGCTCCATCCACTAAGCCAAGTCTGGCGCTCTCTTATTAGTGAGATCAGTCAAGGAGCTGGTGATATCTTTAGAGCTTTAAGTGGGGGGTAATATGAGGACTTTGTCTCCTGGCAAAAAGTCTCCGAATTAAGGGTGTGAAATTTTGCTCACAGGTTGAAGATGTTCAGAATGTTGATTTTGCAACCTTGTGAATGAGCTAACGGATCATGTTCTTCCAGGTATGATTAAACCGTTCAACTAGCCCATCTGTCTGTGGATGGTACGCACTGGTATGAATCGATTTAGTCCACAATAAATGACAAGATATCATATCATGTGTGTCCCCGATTAGTGGAATAGTGGACATATTATATAAAAAAGTAAAATATGAGTGGGAAAACTAAAGTAAAATATGTGGGGTGTGGGGGAGGGGTCAATTAAATAACCGGTTCGTTGGGTTTCTTGTCATATTTATTTTGATATTTAAACATTAATTTATATTCAGTGTAGAGCATGAATCACACAATATTTGTCTTTGAACATTGGCTTTTGTCTTGTACAGTAGGTGGCTAATCCATACCAAAAGTGAGAGCTGTCCATTTTAAGTGCACTTATTTCACTTCTCCCATGACTGCCGCCGCCTACTCTCGCCTACTTTCAAGGCAAGGCATTTGGCATGTCAAGTGAGCCTAATGGAATGAAACGTGTATTGTAACAACCCTTAATAACCTGCAAGGGTTAACATGATTTCAGTCAATTGTTAACGCTCATCATTTTGCATACTTCAACCACACACTCTTTATCCATCGTAGACATTTCAGTAATATTTCTCAGGTAATAGAGACATTTTGGTATTCAAAAGAAAGTTGATTAATTTAGACTATTTTAAACATTTATTTTAGGACCTGAATCAACCCTTTAGATCTGCGTTATCCAAACACATGTTCATACAGTAACTGCTCTACAGAACATAACTTCCAGATATCACGAGGGATGGGTCACAAAGGTGAGCCAACGCCTCTATCTTGCTTTCCCACTGCGTCGCTACGATACAGGTGTGGCTGCTCAAATACCCCCATGTCTACAGCTGCTCTGTTACCACTTGTTGTGTTTTCTTTCTATGCGTAAGGCTTTTCATGACAACACATTACTCATACTGTATTCTGACACACCCTTGGCAGCGAATTCTGCTCGTCAAAACTCCCTGGCAAGAGCACACATACATGCATTTTGGATGGGTTTTGATTTCATTTAATTTTTTATTACACTAGAGACTGACAACTGAAGGAGGTATGCGATTTCCTCGCAAGCAAGAGTGACTTTGTGTATCTAAGAGGACCTTGAAAAGGTCAAAGTACAGAATATGTCTAGACACAATGCAGATGAAACATTTGAATAAACCAATCAGTGATTGACAGCAAAACTTCCCAGCAGCTGCTAACTCATCAGATATCTCAGAAGATGACACACACCTAATGATTTCATCAACCACAGTACCAAAGACTAGCCCATTTTCACCTGTGGAATATCGCGCTAACACAAAACAACATAAGACAAAAACTGAGGAAAATTAATTTAAGACCCACTGACTTTTGGATTCACAATGGGAACATGCCATTAAAAATCTAATTATATTGCTTATTTTACAGCTATTCTACAAAATGTAAACCATTATTAGTCGCATAATTACAGATTAAAACAAAACACTTCACAAAGCAGCGCATGGTAAAGGTAACACACAAAAATATCAAGCTATCATTTTAGCTAATTTTAGCTACTTTATTTCGATGGTCCACATTAGACATTCTACTAACTACAGTACAAGTAACTTTGCAACTACATGTCAGTCATTAGAGTATTAGTAGACTGTCTGCCTAATATCTGCTAACACTTTATTTTGATGCTCATCAAGACATTCTACTGACTAATACTATAAGTAACTCTGCAACTACAAGTCAACTTATTCTACTAACCCGAACCCTCTAATAATACTCTAATGAGAGTTGGTTGACATGCAGTTGCAAGTGAATGAGTTAGTTGACATGTTGTTGCAAATGAATTAGGTAGTGTAGTTGCATATTAATTAGAGTAGTTGACATGTAGTTGCAGATTAATGATAGTTAGTTGACATGATGCAGATCAATGCTAGTTAGTTGACATGTAGTTGCAAATGAATGAGAGTTAGTTGACATGTAGTTGCAAATGAATGATTTATTTGACACGTAGCTGCAAATTAATGAGTTAGTTGACATGTAGTTGCAAATAAATGAATTAGTTGACATGTAGTTGCAAATGAATGAGTTATTTGACACGTAGTTGCAAATGAATGAGTTATTTGACATGTTGCAAATGAATGAGAGTAAGTTGACATGTAGTTGCAAATGAATGAGTTATTTGACATGTAGCTGCAAATTAATGATAGTTAGTTGACATGTAGTTGCAAATGAATGAGTTAGTTGACATGTAGTTGCAAATGAATGAGTTAGTTGACATGTTGTTGCAAATGAATGAGAGTTAGTTGACATGTAGTTGCAAATTAATGAGAGTTAGTTGACATGTAGTTGCAAATTAATGATAGTTAGTTGACATGTAGTTGCAAATGAATGAGTTCGTTGACATGTAGTTGCAAATGAATGAGTTAGTTGTCACGTAGCTGCAAATGAATGAGAGTTAGTTGACACGTTGTTGCAAATGAATGAGAGTTAGTTGACATGTAGTTGCAAATTAATGATAGTTAGTTGACATGTAGCTGCAAATTAATGATAGTTAGTTGACATGTAGTTGCAAATTAATGAGTTAGTTGACATGTAGCTGCAAATTAATGATAGTTAGTTGACATGTAGTTGCAAATTAATGATAATTAGTTGACATGTAGTTGCAAATGAATGAGTTAGTTGACATGTAGTTGCAAATTAATGATAGTTAGTTGATATGTAGTTGCAAATGAATGAGTTATTTGACATGTAGTTGCAAATGAATGAGAGTTATTTGACATGTAGTTGCAAATTAATGAGTTATTTGACACGTAGTTGCAAATTAATGAGTTAGTTGACATGTAGTTGCAAATGAATGAGAGTAAGTTGACATGTAGTTGCAAATTAATGATTTATTTGACATGTAGTTGCAAATGAATAAGAGTTAGTTGACATGCAGTTGCAAATGAATAAGAGTTAGTTGACATGTAGTTGCAAATGAATAAGTTAGTTGACATGTTGCAAATGAATGAGAGTAAGTTGACATGTAGTTGCAAATGAATGAGTTATTTGACATGTAGTTGCAAATGAATGAGTTAGTTGACATGTAGCTGCAAATTAATGAGTTAGTTGACATGTTGCAAATGAATGAGTTAGTTGACATGTAGTTGTAAATTAATGATAGTTAGTTTACATGTAGTTGCAAATGAATGAGTTAGTTGACATGTAGCTGCAAATTAATGAGTTAGTTGACATGTAGTTGCAAATTAATGATAATTAGTTGACATGTAGTTGCAAATGAATGAGTTAGTTGACATGTAGCTGCAAATTAATGATAATTAGTTGACATGTAGTTGCAAATGAATGATAATTAGTTGACATGTAGTTGCAAATTAATGATAATTAGTTGACATGTAGTTGCAAATGAATGAGTTAGTTGACATGTTGTTGCAAATTAATGATAATTAGTTGACATGTAGTTGCAAATGAATGAGTTAGTTGACATGTAGTTGCAAATGAAGGAGTTAGTTGACATGTAGTTGCAAATGAATGAGTTAGTTGACATGTTGTTCCAAATGAATGAGTTAGTTGACATGTAGCTGCAAATGAATGATAGTTAGTTGACATGTAGTTGCAAATTAATAATTAGTTGACATGTAGTTGCAAATGAATGTGTTAGTTGACATGTAGCTGCAAATTAATGAGTTAGTTGACATGTTGCAAATGAATGAGTTAGTTGACATGTAGTTGTAAATTAATGATAGTTAGTTTACATGTAGTTGCAAATGAATGAGTTAGTTGACATGTAGCTGCAAATTAATGAGTTAGTTGACATGTAGTTGCAAATTAATGATAATTAGTTGGCATGTAGTTGCAAATGAATGAGTTAGTTGACATGTAGCTGCAAATTAATGATAGTTAGTTGACATGTAGTTGCAAATTAATAATTAGTTGACATGTAGTTGCAAATGAATGAGTTAGTTGACATGTAGCTGCAAATTAATGAGTTAGTTGACATGTTGCAAATGAATGAGTTAGTTGACATGTAGTTGTAAATTAATGATAGTTAGTTTACATGTAGTTGCAAATGAATGAGTTAGTTGACATGTAGCTGCAAATTAATGAGTTAGTTGACATGTAGTTGCAAATTAATGATAATTAGTTGGCATGTAGTTGCAAATGAATGAGTTAGTTGACATGTAGCTGCAAATTAATGATAGTTAGTTGACATGTAGTTGCAAATTAATGATAATTAGTTGACATGTAGTTGCAAATGAATGAGTTAGTTGACATGTTGTTGCAAATTAATGATAATTAGTTGACATGTAGTTGCAAATGAATGAGTTAGTTGACATGTAGTTGCAAATGAATGAGTTAGTTGACATGTAGTTGCAAATGAATGAGTTAGTTGACATGTAGTTGCAAATGAATGAGTTAGTTGACATGTTGTTCCAAATGAATGAGTTAGTTGACATGTAGCTGCAAATGAATGATAGTTAGTTGACATGTAGTTGCAAATTAATGATAATTAGTTGACATGTAGTTGCAAATGAATGAGTTAGTTGACATGTTGTTGCAAATTAATGATAATTAGTTGACATGTAGTTGCAAATGAATGTGTTAGTTGACATGTAGTTGCAAATTAATAATTAGTTGACATGTAGTTGCAAATGAATGAGTTAGTTGACATGTAGCTGCAAATTAATGAGTTAGTTGACATGTTGCAAATGAATGAGTTATTTGACATGTAGTTGCAAATTAATGATAGTTATTTGACATGTAGTTGCAAATGAATGAGTTAGTTGACATGTTGCAAATGAATGAGTTATTTGACATGTAGTTGCAAATTAATGAGTTAGTTGACATGTAGTTGCAAATGAATGAGTTAGTTGACATGTAGTTGTAAATTAATGATAGTTAGTTTACATGTAGTTGCAAATGAATGAGTTAGTTGACATGTAGCTGCAAATTAATGAGTTAGTTGACATGTAGTTGCAAATTAATGATAATTAGTTGACATGTAGTTGCAAATGAATGAGTTAGTTGACATGTAGCTGCAAATTAATGATAATTAGTTGACATGTAGTTGCAAATGAATGAGTTAGTTGACATGTAGTTGCAAATGAATGATAATTAGTTGACATGTAGTTGCAAATTAATGATAGTTAGTTGACATGTAGTTGCAAATGAATGAGTTAGTTGACATGTAGCTGCAAATGAATGATAGTTAGTTGACATGTAGTTGCAAATTAATAATTAGTTGACATGTAGTTGCAAATGAATGTGTTAGTTGACATGTAGTTGCAAATTAATAATTAGTTGACATGTAGTTGCAAATTAATAATTAGTTGACATGTAGTTGCAAATGAATGAGTTAGTTGACATGTAGCTGCAAATTAATGAGTTCGTTGACATGTTGCAAATGAATGAGTTATTTGACATGTAGTTGCAAATTAATGATAGTTATTTGACATGTAGTTGCAAATGAATGAGTTAGTTGACATGTTGCAAATGAATGAGTTATTTGACATGTAGTTGCAAATTAATGAGTTAGTTGACATGTAGTTGCAAATTAATGAGTTAGTTGACATGTAGTTGTAAATTAATGATAGTTAGTTTACATGTAGTTGCAAATGAATGAGTTAGTTGACATGTAGCTGCAAATTAATGAGTTAGTTGACATGTAGTTGCAAATTAATGATAATTAGTTGACATGTAGTTGCAAATGAATGAGTTAGTTGACATGTAGCTGCAAATTAATGATAATTAGTTGACATGTAGTTGCAAATGAATGAGTTAGTTGACATGTAGTTGCAAATGAATGATAATTAGTTGACATGTAGTTGCAAATTAATGATAGTTAGTTGACATGTAGTTGCAAATGAATGAGTTAGTTGACATGTAGCTGCAAATGAATGATAGTTAGTTGACATGTAGTTGCAAATTAATAATTAGTTGACATGTAGTTGCAAATGAATGTGTTAGTTGACATGTAGTTGCAAATTAATAATTAGTTGACATGTAGTTGCAAATGAATGTGTTAGTTGACATGTAGTTGCAAATTAATAATTAGTTGACATGTAGTTGCAAATGAATGAGTTAGTTGACATGTAGCTGCAAATTAATGAGTTAGTTGACATGTTGCAAATGAATGAGTTATTTGACATGTAGTTGCAAATTAATGATAGTTATTTGACATGTAGTTGCAAATTAATGAGTTGGTTGACATGTTGCAAATGAATGAGTTATTTGACATGTAGTTGCAAATTAATGAGTTAGTTGACATGTAGTTGCAAATGAATGAGTTAGTTGACATGTAGTTGTAAATTAATGATAGTTAGTTTACATGTAGTTGCAAATGAATGAGTTAGTTGACATGTAGCTGCAAATTAATGAGTTAGTTGACATGTAGTTGCAAATTAATGATAATTAGTTGACATGTAGTTGCAAATGAATGAGTTAGTTGACATGTAGCTGCAAATTAATGATAATTAGTTGACATGTAGTTGCAAATGAATGAGTTAGTTGACATGTAGTTGCAAATGAATGATAATTAGTTGACATGTAGTTGCAAATTAATGATAGTTAGTTGACATGTAGTTGCAAATGAATGAGTTAGTTGACATGTAGCTGCAAATGAATGATAGTTAGTTGACATGTAGTTGCAAATGAATGAGTTAGTTGACATGTAGCTGCAAATTAATGATAATTAGTTGACATGTAGTTGCAAATGAATGAGTTAGTTGACATGTAGTTGCAAATTAATAATTAGTTGACATGTAGTTGCAAATGAATGTGTTAGTTGACATGTAGTTGCAAATTAATAATTAGTTGACATGTAGTTGCAAATTAATGATAATTAGTTGACATGTAGCTGCAAATTAATGATAATTAGTTGACATGTAGTTGCAATTAATGATAATTAGTTGACATGTAGTTGCAAATGAATGAGTTAGTTGACATGTAGTTGCAAATGAATGATAATTAGTTGACATGTAGTTGCAAATTAATGATAGTTAGTTGACATGTAGTTCCAAATGAATGAGTTAGTTGACATGTAGCTGCAAATGAATGATAGTTAGTTGACATGTAGTTGCAAATTAATGATAATTAGTTGACATGTAGTTGCAAATGAATGAGTTAGTTGACATGTAGTTGCAAATTAATGATAATTAGTTGACATGTAGTTGCAAATGAATGAGTTAGTTGACATGTAGCTGCAAATTAATGAGTTAGTTGACATGTTGCAAATGAATGAGTTATTTGACATGTAGTTGCAAATGAATGAGTTATTTGACATGTAGTTGCAAATTAATGAGTTAGTTGACATGTAGTTGCAAATGAATGAGTTAGTTGACATGTAGTTGTAAATTAATGATAGTTAGTTTACATGTAGTTGCAAATGAATGAGTTAGTTGACATGTAGTTGCAAATTAATGATAATTAGTTGACATGTAGTTGCAAATGAATGAGTTAGTTGACATGTAGCTGCAAATTAATGATAATTAGTTGACATGTAGTTGCAAATGAATGAGTTAGTTCACATGTAGTTGCAAATGAATGATAATTAGTTGACATGTAGTTGCAAATTAATGATAGTTAGTTGACATGTAGTTGCAAATGAATGAGTTAGTTGACATGTAGCTGCAAATGAATGATAGTTAGTTGACATGTAGTTGCAAATTAATAATTAGTTGACATGTAGTTGCAAATGAATGTGTTAGTTGACATGTAGTTGCAAATTAATAATTAGTTGACATGTAGTTGCAAATGAATGTGTTAGTTGACATGTAGTTGCAAATTAATAATTAGTTGACATGTAGTTGCAAATGAATGAGTTAGTTGACATGTAGCTGCAAATTAATGAGTTAGTTGACATGTTGCAAATGAATGAGTTATTTGACATGTAGTTGCAAATTAATGATAGTTATTTGACATGTAGTTGCAAATTAATGAGTTAGTTGACATGTTGCAAATGAATGAGTTATTTGACATGTAGTTGCAAATTAATGAGTTAGTTGACATGTAGTTGTAAATTAATGATAGTTAGTTTACATGTAGTTGCAAATGAATGAGTTAGTTGACATGTAGCTGCAAATTAATGAGTTAGTTGACATGTAGTTGCAAATTAATGATAATTAGTTGACATGTAGTTGCAAATGAATGAGTTAGTTGACATGTAGCTGCAAATGAATGATAATTAGTTGACATGTAGTTGCAAATGAATGAGTTAGTTGACATGTAGTTGCAAATGAATGAGTTAGTTGACATGTAGTTGCAAATGAATGATAATTAGTTGACATGTAGTTGCAAATTAATGATAGTTAGTTGACATGTAGTTGCAAATGAATGAGTTAGTTGACATGTAGCTGCAAATGAATGATAGTTAGTTGACATGTAGTTGCAAATGAATGAGTTAGTTGACATGTAGCTGCAAATTAATGATAATTAGTTGACATGTAGTTGAAAATGAATGAGTTAGTTGACATGTAGTTGCAAATGAATGATAATTAGTTGACATGTAGTTGCAAATTAATGATAGTTAGTTGACATGTAGTTGCAAATGAATGAGTTAGTTGACATGTAGCTGCAAATGAATGATAGTTAGTTGACATGTAGTTGCAAATTAATAATTAGTTGACATGTAGTTGCAAATTAATGTGTTAGTTGACATGTAGTTGCAAATTAATAATTAGTTGACATGTAGTTGCAAATTAATGATAATTAGTTGACATGTAGCTGCAAATTAATGATAATTAGTTGACATGTAGTTGCAATTAATGATAATTAGTTGATATGCAGTTGCAAATTAATGATAATTAGTTGACATGTAGTTGCAAATTAATGATAATTAGTTGACATGTAGTTGCAAATTAATGATAATTAGTTGACATGTAGTTGCAATTAATGAGTGTGTTGACATGTAGTTGCAAATGAATGAGAGTTAGTTGACATGTAGTTTCGAATGAGTTTATAATTATATTTCATACCCAACCTGCAATACCATTGTTCTGAGAACAAAAATCAGTCTCTGCTGTGATAGCATTTGTATTATTGCCAATGTGGTTTTATTGTGTTAATCTGTTAAATATCAACAACATACTAACCACAAGCATTTAATTTGGATTTTTAAATCAATACCTTATCATCACTGAGACGTAATAATAAGAATCAATAATACGAATCTCCCTGTGTGACAAATAGCAACATCCTCCTCTATGCAGTATTTGTCTTTTTTAACCAGAGACTGTTGAGAAAACCATAAAATAAGTCAATAAATAAGCAGTGTCTGCTTTTTTATTACATGACTGCGTTTATGACTCACGGCTGGGATCGAAGGTTGAAGACTTTAATGAAAGGGTGTTTCTCTTTTCTATCATCGGAGGTGAATTGACCGCAAACATAACAAAATCTGGGACTGATGTTAAAGCGAAAAACAAAGTCCCTAGAGGACTGAATAAAGTGAAACAAACTAGCAAGCAAATATATGCTTCCTAAGTTTGACATCTCAAATTTAAATAAGATCCCGAGGCTCTCTTTCATGATTCTGAGATTAAAAAAAATATTTTAAAAAATCATGTTTCAAAATTGACTAGGGAATAGCCTACTAGGGAGTATTGCCATTTTTAAAAAATGCGAGGTGTCTTTTAATCAGTGAATAAAGAGGCAGTGCAACAATGAATTTAGCATAGTGAACGTGAATACAAGTAAAACATGTTCTCCAAACAAAGCGTAAGCATGTATTAATAAGAGTCATAACCACGATAAACTAACTGCAAAAAAAAAAAAAAATCCTGTAACACTATTTCACCACTAGATGGCAGGCTTATTTAAATGATGTTAGTACACAAATAGTACAACAGTTTGGACTTCAATTGTACATACAGCACTGGACAAAAGTTTGGAAACATTACTATTTTTAATATTTTTGAAAGAAGTCTTTTCTGCTCATCAAACCTGCATTTATTAGATAAAAATATAGACAAAAACAGTAATATTGTGAAATATTATTACAATTTAAAATAAAGATGTTCTATTTTAATATACTTTAAAGTGTAATTTATTTCTGTAATCAAAGCTGAATTTTCATCAGCCATTACTATATTAATGCATGAAACAATAAAAAGAAAAAAATTGAAATCTTTTTCTAGCAATATAAATCTTTGCTATAACTTCTTGTCAATTTCACACATCCTTGCTGAATAAAAGTATTCATTTCTTTCAAAAAAGGAAAGAAAAGAAAATTACTGACCCCAAACTTTTGAACAGTAGTGTAGGCCTATAGTGTTAAAAGATATCTATTTTGAATAAATGCTGTTCTTTTTTACTTTTTATTCATCAAAGAATCCTAAAAAAAAAAAAAAAAAAAAAAAAAGTATCACAGGTTATAAAGAAAAATTAAGCAGCACAGCAGTTTCCACCATTGATAGGCTAATAAATCAGCATATTAGAAAGATTTCGGAAGTATCACGTGACTGAAGACTGGGGTAATGATGCTGAAAAGTCAGCTTTGATCACATAAACAAATTATACTTTAAAGTATATTAAAATAGAAAACCATTATTTTAAATTGGAATAATATTTCACAATATTACTGTTTTTTTCTGTATTTTGATTAAATAAATGCAGCCTTGGTAAGCAGAAGAGACTTCTTTCAAAAACATTAAAAATAGTAATGTTAATAGTAATGTTAATAGTAATGTTAGTAATGTTAATAGTTAACTTTACACACACACGAGCAACGAGCAAATTCTGAAGTTATGTAAAATGCAGCGTAACATGTATAGGAATTCTTTGGAAAACAATCTTTAATCTTGTGTAACACTAGGATTGCCAAGTCTTGTCGTTGCATGAATAGTTTGGCCGGTAGAGAGCAGCAGTTACTGCTCAATGAAAACAGGTGGATCAGCATCGCACTAAAAGATTTGATTAAAAGATTATTAAAGCTTTGTTCTTTAAAATATAACGTGTCCTCTAAAAACACAAGCAGTTTATATCGGCTACTCATAAACAGAAGCTGATGAGCAAAAGTTGAGTCTGCAAGCAATGCCATCCAATGAATGCGTGTTGACGGGGGGTGTTCAGTCGGAGTTCCGCCCTCGTCGACTGTTTGCTCGGTCCATAGCATCACCGGAGAGTGAACGCGAGTTAAAACACTGCTGTCAGAACTAAGGAAAAATTCCTGAGCGCGTGAGTGGATCATGACGCGCGTGTAATGTGTAATGTCACGCGCAGCGGGTCTCTGTGTGTGTGTCTGTGTGTCTGGACAGGTGTGTTACCTGTGGCTGCGGTGAATGCTCGAACACCAACATGCCGATGAAATGAATTGCTGTCTTTGAACATTGCCGTTTTCTCCCGACTATAGGAACGAGTTTGGAGAGAGGAGCGCTCGTGAGAGTGGGCCAAGCCGGTGACTTTTGCCTATTGATTGATCGCGAACAGTCCGTGACGCTTTTTTGAGCGGGTGAAGACTCGCAAACCACTCCCTGAGCACCGCGCGTAAAGCGCTCTTGCTGTAGCGTTCGCTCGGTGTGGACGTGGATTGTGTGGGTTTGCCGCATTACTGGAGCGGGCTGCAGTATGTGCGAGACGGTGATGGCCGTGTCTCAGCTGGACATCGAGCCTCATGCACCGGAGAACGGCTTCGTCACCCCCGAAACCAACACATCGCCAGGCTTACTTACGCAGATCGACGGCGGCGTTTTGCCGACCGTGGGCGGATTTGGGAAGTATCAGAAACAGCTGATCGTTTTAACATGGATCCCGGCCATTTTCATTGGCTTCAGCCAGTTCTCGGACAATTTCCTTCTGGCTCAGCCTCAGCCGAACCACCCGTGTGTTCCAGCGCAGCCGAACAACAACGATCTCGCGACTGTCGCGCCGCTCTACAGCGGCGTCAATAATGGAAGCAACGGCACCGACGCGTCATCAGCACAATGCGCCTGCATGCAGTCAGGATATGAACTGAAGACTGGACTCCAGCAAAATGTGGTCACCAAGGTAAGAACTAAAACAGCAGTGTTCCTGCTCAGGGGCCAGTCTTTCAAACATATAAAGCATAGCTTTTTCGCAGTTGAATTTCACCAATTGTGCAGTTTTCACGAGAGGAGGACCCACATGAGTGCATGTGGAAAGATGAGTTTGTTTACAAAGCATTACAGTGGAAAGGAGCAGCTGGGAAAGAATGGCCCTGCTGACAGAGATGAATATGAGTCATCTGCATCAACAGCCGTCATGGGGTGTCATGTCACTGGGTTCCCTCATGCTGACCAGATGACACAACCACAAATACAAATCAACAGCACACTTATAACCATTGCTGCCCTGCCCTTTGGCCTCCATTAGCCTGTTGTGCAATGAGGAATATGGGTCAGCAAACCCTGAGGATTACACCGAGATAGGAGAAGGCCACTAGGCTTTTGGAGTTTATCATATTAGTGTCACATTATGTCCTTCCCAGCTAATCTGCCTGTGCAACTGGAGGAAGATTCCCTTATAATAATAATAATAACAGTTTAGTCTAGGAATGTCCTGGTAGTCTTCGTCAAGCATGTTCTAAGACTTATTTTCTCTGACTGGATGCTCTGTGATGTGTTGTATCGTGCAACCATATGGCCGATTAAGTCTTGAGAATTTCTGGGTACGCAGCCATAAGAAAAGCTGTTATCTCAAATGTGCATAAAAAAGATAAGAGCAGTGCACATAGCCTGCCATGGACATGAATCAGCAAACTTCACCAGTTTACCAATGACCTGTTGCAGTCAAAAGTGAGCCATCGTTTATTTATACTTTCAGAAACTGATCCGTATGTTCAGTTTGCAGGTGCGAGTTATGGCTTCATCACATGCTGTGGTGTGAATCCAGACTGCAGGGTTTCCACGGGTCTTAAAAATGTCTCAATTTGACCTTCCACAATTTAAGGCCTTAAAAATATCTTAAATTGGAACAGGGCGTTTTAAAGGAATAGTTCACCCTAAAAATGAAAATTGTCATTTATTACTCACCCTCCTGTCATTTCAAACCCGTAAGTGTCAGAACTTTGTTCATCTTCGGAACACAAATTAAGATTTGTTTTTTGATGAAATCCGAGAGCTCTCAGGCCCCTTCATAGACACCTATTTAATTAACACTTCCAAGATCCAGAAGCTAGAACAGACTGTTTTTGCACATAAAAAGTATTCTCATCGTTTCATAAAATTAAGGTAAAACACATGGACTATTTTAACTATTTTTTTTACTACCTTTCTGGACCGTGAAAGTGTTCATTAAATAGCTGTCTTTGAATGGGTCTGAGATTTTGTGTTCTGAAGATGAACGAAGGTCTTATGGGTTTGGAATGACATGAGGGTGAGTAATTGATGACACAATTTTAATTTTTGGGCAAACTATCCTTTTAAGTTCAATATCATGGCATTCAATTAGTGCTGTATGATTTCTGCAATGCAGAAAATGTGGACGGAATTGCAGAATCCATTCATAAAAATGGAATTTACTGCAGAATGTCACGGAATTTGTCAAATTTTGGATGAATAAATCAAAAGTAAGCCAGAACACTTAAAGTTTCACCCAAAAATGAAAATTCTGTCATCCTTTACTCACCCTAATATCGTTCCAAACCCACAAGACTTTCCTTCATTATATAAAGCGATCGAGTCTCTTCAGAAAAATTTTAATAATCCTCTTGATTCATATGGATTAGTTTTAGGATCTCGTCGAAGCGTCAAAGTGGTAGTTGCTTAGACTGTCAATGGAGAAACAGAAATCTCTCAGATTTCATTAAAAAAAAATCTTTTTGTGTTCTGAAGAGTGATGAAAGTCAGTCAAATATAATATAAACATTAAAGTGTCCAGAAAAATGTCATCAGGTTTTAACCAATATCATAAGGCCTTAACTTTAATTGCAAAATTAAATTGCATGCACTGCAAAAATGTTCTTTCTCAGGATTTTTGGTTTCCATTACAAAGTCAAAACATCCTTATATCGTATACATTTACTTGACATGCAAAATGAACAAATTAAGTCTTGTTTTCTGAGAAATTTAACAAAATTAAATGTTTATGCTTAAAACGAGAACAAAAATCTCTCATTGGGTATGTACATTTGAATTAAGTTGATTTTTATGAACTCATTGGCAGAGATTTGAACTTTGAAGTGTCATTAATACAACCCATTTTGTGCTTGGACATTTACATTGAGAGAACATCAATTTATTCCTTAAAACCTGCAGAAACCCTGAGACTGCATTTGGTATCTTTAATATGACCTCTTAATTGAGTGAGGGATAATGTACAGCCGGTCATTTTTATGGCTCCTGTCGGGGTCCTGATCACCCTGTCAGGTTTAACCGGCTGGCTGTATATTATCCTGCTTATCAGACAAAAGATTATTTGACATGAGATATTAACTTGAGCTGACATTTTACTAGCTCACCTAATAAACTCAACATTACAAAATGAGGTTCCTCTTTTACGGGGCTTCAGGAACAGGTTTGAGAAGCATTAGACTAGATAGTGTTCAAGTCTAGTAGCCTTTAAAAAAACTGCTGTTGTGTCGTATTGGGTCTAAGTTTAATGGATCTGTCTGTCAGAAAATGTGCGAGATGTGCAGGCCTTTGAATCTTCTTCTTTTTTTTGTAACATGTAAGGTTCCTTACATAGAGGACATTAAATATGGTAAACAGAAACTCAAACATGAGTGATACAAGAGAAACGCCTCATTGGTCTTTGCACATCAAGAAAGCATGTTTGAGTTTCTGTTTACCGTTTTTAATGTTCGTTGATCAGTGTTTATATGTGAATAAACTGATTTTCATATAAACCCACTGCAGAAGATTAGATTACCTAGACTTTGAATGGAAAGACGACAAAATAATGAGAGGATATTTAAAATATCTTCATTCAATGAAAGTCTTATGGGTTTAAAACAACATGAGGGTGAGTAAATGACAGAATTTTTATTTTGTGTGCCAGGGATGTTGCCATATAACTTCATCCTCATTTTCTAGGCATTTTCATTAGGATTTTGTAGTCTTTGTCAGGTCAGTGTTCTCATCCTCCACAGCCAGATCTTTGTGTTTAGTAGATGAAGGATTGGCT
This sequence comes from Romanogobio albipinnatus, assembly GCA_023566225.1. Lineage (NCBI taxonomy): Eukaryota > Metazoa > Chordata > Actinopteri > Cypriniformes > Gobionidae > Romanogobio > Romanogobio albipinnatus. Next base: position 37,559,700 of record CM042244.1, on the reverse strand, counting down.
TCAGGTTGGACACACTGACAGTATTCACTGGAAATGGAATGTGTGAACTCCTGAAGTGGACCCAGTGCCGTACAGACCTTTGGACGTCTGTGCATTGCCATTGTGACAGCAGGTGTTTTGTTATACAGTCAGCTGAGAGGCCCTGGGACGATGTCCTCTGTTGCTCCAAAACCTGTTTCTCACCTTGTCAGGCTCTGTTATGAGTGTATACTGTGGAAGCCAAAGCTAGTCCTTTTTCCTAACATCATCTTTGTTCTTCCAACTATGGGGCTCAAGCCAGTGGCAAGAGCTATTCTGCTTTTGTCCATCTTTCAGTGTGTAATGTTGCTGTTCCAAAGTCCCTCCAGTCCCTCTATATCAGTGTCAGTGTTTCTAAACTCCTTGGAACGCCTCAATTGTAGTCTTGAGTTTTCTTCCGGGAACTGACACTTAAATAATTAATACGCAGATCAAAGGGGCGGAGCCTGGTTGAGTTAGTTAGTAGTGTGTTGAAACTGGTGGTTATGGTAAGCCTAGGGACGGGACATTTCCCAAACATGCTGAAAGCCCTTGACCAATCACAACACACTGCTCCAACCATCCAATCAGAGAACATTGTGCTTTTCAGAAGTAGGGACTTCGTAAAGACAGGAACTAAACAGAGCGTTACTGACAGACGGGGAAGAGAGGAGCTGGAACAATGGAGAATATGGGGAAATAATCAACATTCAAGCAGGAAAACCTGCTCTAGTGGAGCACAAAACAAAATCTTGAAAATTACTTAGCCCAATTTATACTTCTGCGTCAAGTGCACACCGAAGCTACGTCTTAGGCTGTGTGTTACACGTGTAGCCTACGACGTACCCTGATGTGCACCTCTCCAAAAATGTAACAACACGTCGATTCTACGCTCAGTGATTGGTCTGCCAGAACCCCTCCCTCAGGTCAATAAATAAATAAAAAAAATCTGCGATAGGAGTGTATGTGTGTGTGTCCAGAAATTGGATGTTAGTTTCATCCTTTCTTCTGCTATATAACACAATATTTTGTAGTCCAGAGATTCTTTATGTTGGTGAATAAATACATATATCCGCTGTGTATAGTTGATTTATTTTCTCATTAAAACCAAAGATGTTAATCAGTGATTTGTATATCAAGAACAGGGACACATTTGGGTGCATTTTGTTTTGTGATTTCAACGGAACGAATAAAGTCTCCGAGCACTCTGCAAGATTTCAAAAACGCATTCCATTGCCAGATCGCCTCTTATGTAACTCTACTAATCAACTAGAGATGCTTAATTTGTATTAGATACAACAACTCAAGCTGCAAGAAAAGGCGCTATCTATTTGCCGCCATCACCACTGCTGCTACTCTGACAATGTACACAAACAAGCTGCATCTTCTTTGTAGTGATGGGGAGTCGACTCCAAAAGAGTTGATTCCTCGACTCTGAATAGCCCCAGAGTCAGGGTTGACTCCAGCACAGGAATCGACTCTCGATGTCGAGTCTGTTGCTGTGTCCGAAATCGCTCCCTTGTTTAATAATTCTCTAATCCCTATAAAGTGCATGGCAGTTGAGTGCACTATAAACAAGGAGTGAATGAAATGAAGCGAGGAATTCAGACACTGACGTAAAACATCGCGTCAGAGAGCTGTCGCGTTGCAGAAACTTTCACACACATTTATTTGAGTGCTTACTTTAGAAATGGAAAACAGTCACAGCGACTTTAGTTTGTAATTATACATAGGCGTCCGTCCTCCATGCTAGCTTTTGTTTAATTGATAGTATATTAATGCAATAAATATACATTTGGTTTTCTATGGTTAACCTTGTGTTCATAATCATTCAACTAAATCATAAAAAAACTCACATCAAGAAGAAACACACAAATAAGTGTACATTATTATACATTCTAAAAAAAAAAAAAAGGTTCTATATGGCACCAAAAATGGTTCTTGGCTCGTAATCATAGGGGAACCTTTTTTAGTGCTATATAGCACCAATTTTGGTGCTTCAGTGGTTCTTCAGCGGTTCTTCACAGAGAACTTTAACTCACCTTTTAAGACAATGATCATGTGCGTTTAGCCCCATCACACGACAACAGTTTTTTTTCGTGACTTTTTTTTTCCTCTGTAAAATTAGGTATCGGAAACAGCTAGGTAGAAACGTTGATAGCCACTCATCAAGTCATCGCTAAATTGGACTAATTTGGACAATCACGCTAAAAGGAGCAAGGTTTTAATAAGGGGATTTTAAGGCTTTGTGTCGGGGAGAAACAATTTAAGTGTGTAACAACTGCAATTTTGTCTTATTTCTGACCCTGTTTTGATGTAAAGTAAATGGAGTCGAGGAGTCGATTCCATAGACTCCTACAGTGGGAGTCGGGAATCGGAGTCGACTCCAAAAAATCTGGAATCGAACATCCCTACTTCTTTGGCTTTTGCCTTGATACTGTGGGTTACACCATCAACATGCCTGTGGACATGCCTACTAGCGGTCTGCATGTGTAATTGCATATTGACGCGGACAACAACGCAGAAGTATAAATGAAAACCAACGTGTAACTTGCGGCTTAAAGGATACGGCGTAGGTCCGATGCAGAATTATAAATCAGCCTTAAACCGAGCATTACTGACAGACTGGGAAGAGACGAGCTGCTTAAATTGAGAATATGGGGAAATAATCAACATTCAAGCATGAAAACCTGTTCTATTAGAGCTCAAAACCAAGACTTTGAAAAAGGGCATCTTTAAACCTTATTTATCTCATATTCTGCATTTAAAAATAAAACTACAAGTAGTACAACAAATTAAATAATAAATGTCAGTACTATATTAAACATAGACACTGAGTTTGTTTCTCATTTAAAACAATCTAATGTAATCTTGTACAAAGTGACAGCCTTGAGTATATTTGAGCCATTTTCTGTAAAGTATTGTCTACACCAACTTTTTTATCCCAATCAAATTTTTAATTTGGATCGATTGAGGTGTTTACATGAAGGCTTTTCAGTCTGATTAAGTGATCCATCTGATTACTAACAGATTGTTTGGGTGCATGTAAACGTAGCTATTGTGGTGTAGAATCTCACATGCTTTAGCTCTGATTAAACTCATGCTTTGCATTTCTCATTCATTTCAGGGATAGCAACCAAACAAAAACGAAGGTATGATGGCAATATGTGTCTGTTGTTGAGTGTTTGAGTCTTTACACAAACGCTGACTTTACTTACAGTGTGGCACCATGTTTTTGCATAAATGATAGCTTTGGTTACTTCCTTGTGCATTTTGAGCCCCTTTCATAAGGTGTGACGCACGCAATGCCTGAATGATCAATGTTTGTTGAGTTGAGTCAGGCTTCGAGGTGTGCCTGCGTTTGTTGTTTTCTGGGACTTTGTCATCATGCATTGATCATTTATGGCGCAGTCTCAAATATTGGCACAGATCTGTGGCGTTGCTCGCAGAGTTTCGTTGTAATAATCATGATTTGACAGGTCTTGCAAATCACCTGGCTCTGTCCTCTATCTATAATCATAGTGATCCTGTGGTATCCCAAACTTCTGACGGACAGTTTCTTTTTGGCAGTATGTCATATTCATATACTGTCCTCCCATTTGGCTGTTTTCCCATTTTTACCCAAATGTTTTTAATAGTTTTAGGTTTAGATAACGATAACCTTGCACCAAATTCATCCAGAGTGCAAGATGCTTCACAAAGTCTCAAAGACCTCCTGAATCGATTAGATCAAGTATAAAATGAAACTCTACCATGCTGACTGTTAAAACACTGAAGTACAGCCCAGTGTCAGCGCTCTCTGCAACTCTCAACGTGCATTCTTCAGTTATTTGATAACAGCGTATCCCCGTAAATTCACTGTAATTAAATGCACAGCATTAAACCCCCAGTCGATCTTGGCACATCCCTAACGAGAAGCACGTTTAGTGGGACCGTTTCTCTGCACATATGAGACTGATTTGGAGTTGATTTGTAACAGTTTCACATTAGGTAAAAAGAAGCTCATATCAACAGTCAGGCATGATACACTGTACACCCGAACTATCAAGTTTTGAGTTTGAGTACTCATCCATGTTTATTGCTCCTAACTTGAAGTACTAAGTTAGCTAACTTATACATTTTAATGAACAATAAACATTTGGTTAATTATCTTTTTATTTTTTTATTTTTTTTGAGTACTTGCAAATCAAATTAGTTATTTACTTCACTGTAAAACCATAAGTTGTCAGAACTCAAAGTTACAAACTAATTCATAAAATGTCAACTTGCTTATTTGCTAATATGTTAACAATAGCATGGTATAGCACTTATTGAATTAGTACAGCAACTTAAAACATGTTACTTACCGGCTCTCAAACCAAGCAGCAACTCTCCAAAAACCCACATTAATAACAGAAACTCTTCCAAATTGGCATAACATAACAAAAATGTATAATCTTGCACAAAAAAAACATTATATAACACTTCATGGTAACACTTTAGATACATTAGTTAATGTATTAAGTAAGGAATAGTTGACGACGGGCCGTTCAATTATTAGAATAATAATGCACACCCGAGGTGGTGATGCGGTCACGATGCGAAGCGGAGTGGCCGTTACATCTTGGGTGTGCATTATTTTTCTAATAATTGAACGCCCCGGAGTCAATTATTATGCTTATACTACGGTTACCACACCTCAAGACATCGATCCAAAGATATATTTAAAGGGATTCGTCCAGTTGTTGTACTTAAATCACTATTGTGAGTAGGACTATTTCTCCCACGTTTCATCCAACGGCTCTTTTGCTAGTTCCGAAACGTCATTTTAAAGCTGGTAACGAAGGCTTGAGCCGTTGATAGCATTCTACTCCAGTTATTAATAAAATTATTAGAAAGGGAGAGATGAGAGAGAGCGAGTGCTTGTGTGAATTAGGCTACTTCTGTGCGTCTCTAAACAGCGCTGTTATTACCTCGCTAGTGAAAAAATGTCCCATAGCCTTTAAGTTGTTCCACTTTATGGGCTAACTGATCAAATCGTCAGGGCAGCGCTGACACCTTTTTGTGCAAACTGTAGTGCGTGTGCGAGCATGTGTGATTTCAGTAATGAGACAGAAAAGCTTGCCTTTGATGTCCGCTTCCGTTTGTTGGTTTTAATCTGGACTGTCTAATACTGCTGCTGCCCAGTTGTTGAACGTTTTATTTGCACCGTAAATATTAAGATTTACTTTAGGAAAATCGTCTGTCATATTGTTGTTTTTTAGTCCTGTAATTTCCGTTATTACAGTTAACTATGCCAAGTGATATGGAACTGTAATGCGGTCAAGAGAGTTGCCTGGAACTACGTTCGCTGTGCGTCTCCTAGAAAATAATTGCACAGCTCAGAACGTTCATCAGCCAATCAGATTCAAGCATTCAACGGCCCCGTAGTATAATCTTTGTTAAGGTTAATTTCAACATTTACTAATGCATTATTAAAATCTTGTTAACATTATTTAATGCACTGTGAACTAACATGAACAAACCATGAACAGCTGTATTTATATTAACTAACGTTAACAAAGATGAACAAATACAGTAACAAATGTACTACTCATGGTTAGTTAATGTTAGTTATACTACGGGGCCGTTGCAATTAGCCTAATTCACACAAGCACTCGCTCTCTCTCTCTCTCTCGCTCTCTCTCTCTCGCTCTCGCTCTCTCTCGCTCTCGTTCTAATAATTTTATTAATAACTGGAGTAGAATGCTATCAACGGCTCAAGCCTTCGTTAACAGCTTTAAAATGACGTTTCGGAACTAGCAAAAGAGCCGTTGGATGAGACGCGGAAGAAATAGTCCTACTCACAATAGTGATTTAAGTACAAAAACCGGACGAATCCCTTTAAATATATCTTCGGATCGATGTCTTGAGGTGTGGTAACCGTAGTATAAGTGGAATAATTGATCAATTAATCAATTCTTCCGCTTATACTACGGTAATTGAACGGCCCGTCGTCAATTATTCCTTACTTAATAAACGCTTTATAAGTGCAGTTAATTATTAGTTAATGTTAACAAATGTAGTTAACTAATGTTAACTAATGACCATTATTCTAAAGTGTTACCCACTTCATTTAAGCATTTACTCTCCCTTTCGAGTGCCATGAGCAAAGCATGCTGGGAAATAAAAGATCCCAGCCCAGTTTCAGTTAAACTTAAGTTAGTCTAAATTAAAGGAAATTAGTTCATAAAACTCAAAACAATGAAACCGTTCAGTTAACTTGAAATATGGCAGTGCTGTGAACTCAAAAGAAAAAAAAGTTCTAAATACTCATAACAGTTAATTTAACTGAACTAATTTGTTTAATTTAAGTTCGTTCTACTCAAACCAACTGAGTATTTTGAGCGTTATGGTTTACAGTGTAATGGTCTGAAACTTCTGAGCAAAACTGCAAAGGAATAGATCAGAAATAAAGAAATGATACATTTTTGAATAGTTAGGATGAGAGGAGGAATGTATTAAATATATATGTACAAAAATTACTCTGGCTGAACTTGATTCAATCATGGACAGTGGTTTCACATGATGGAGACTTGTTATTTCTACTCAAATACTTAATGTAGGATGAGCTTGAATGAATCAGGTTATTTGGACCTGTCTACGTTTAGTAGGGTTTACTCAATTCAGTTTAGTTCATTCTACATTCCCAGTGGCATTCCCATAGTAGTTACTTTCATTTTATTAAAGCAACTCGACACGCTTCACCACACTGGAAATTCTCTAAAAACACAAACACAACAGAACATACCTTGTAAATACCAACATAGTAGAGCATTAACATTTCTCTCAATTTTCTCATCTTGGAAAAAAAAATGCATAAAATAACACTTTACTTCAACACATGCTCTCCCTATCCAGCCCCAATCAAAGCAGGATGGGAAATGGAAATCCTGTTTTCTATATTTAATCAAGCTACTTGATTCTGTCAACATGAAAACATCGAGTTAAGCCAAAGAGTAACCGTTTCAAGTCAGTTTAACATGAAAACCTGGTACAAAGGTGTTACATCAAAATGAATTATTGTCACTCTGACTGAGTTGGGCAGGTCAGAAAAGTCCCTGAAAAATAGTCCATGTTCTGATTCTCTGATCTCCTCAGACAGCCTTTGAAAGTCATTGTCCATCGGGAGAGCCCTTTCAGATTTTGAGGACTGTTCTAATTGCATTGGAGACCCCGCAGGCTTTGACTTTAATAAGATGAGGTAAAATGAATAGGAGAATATCATCACTGGGAGATGCATAGCTGGAGAAACGTGGACTGTAGATCGGCTCTAATGTTGCATTCTGATGACACGGGCGAGATTGAGAGTAAATAGGATAAAACTGAGCTCATGAACCAATTCCCTTGATGAATGGGTCTCCTAGACATTTTTGATGAAGCTGATTCTCTGTTATGAGCTTCTTTCACTGACTGTCTTTTATAGGATAAAAATACTGCATGGTATGGTTGATCCACTCAACCGTTATATTTTATGAAAATAATAATGAACTTTTAGTGTCTGTGTAACAACATTCAAACCATCCATAAGTCAAGGTCCATGAATGATTGTAAAATCAAGTATATTAAATGTAATAAGTTGTTTGGATGATAGAAGCAAAGATGCTGCCAGTAATGTCAGATTCTTGTTTCCTATTGGATTGGAAGCTGTTTGATTGAATTGCTTCTAGAGTGTATTCGATTATCAACTTCAGGCAGCAGAGGAGACTTGAGGGCTAATACTGACATTTTTGCTTTTACTTGTGAGTGTGAGAGAGTGAGTGTGAGAGTGAGTGTGAGAGTGAGTGTGAGAGTGAGTGTGAGAGTGAGTGTGAGAGTGAGTGTGAGAGTGAGTGTGAGAGTGAGTGTGAGAGTGAGTGTGAGAGTGAGTGTGAGAGTGAGTGTGAGAGTGAGTGTGAGAGTGAGTGTGAGAGTGAGTGTGAGAGTGAGTGTGAGAGAGGGAGTGTGAGAGGGAGTGTGAGAGGGAGTGTGAGAGGGAGTGTGAGAGTGAGAGTGAGTGTGAGAGAGAGAGTGAGTGTGAGAGTGAGTGTGAGAGTGAGTGTGAGAGTGAGTGTGAGAGTGAGTGTGAGAGTGAGTGTGAGAGTGAGTGTGAGAGGGAGTGTGAGAGGGAGTGTGAGAGGGAGTGTGAGAGGGAGTGTGAGAGGGAGTGTGAGAGAGAGAGTGAGAGTGAGTGTGAGAGTGAGTGTGAGAGTGAGTGTGAGAGTGAGTGTGAGAGGGAGTGTGAGAGTGAGTGTGAGAGTGAGTGTGAGAGTGAGTGTGAGAGTGAGTGTGAGAGTGAGTGTGAGAGTGAGTGTGAGAGTGAGTGTGAGAGTGAGTGTGAGAGTGAGTGTGAGAGTGAGTGTGAGAGGGAGTGTGAGAGGGAGTGTGAGAGGGAGTGTGAGAGGGAGTGTGAGAGGGAGTGTGAGAGGGAGTGTGAGAGACGGAGTGTGAGAGGGAGTGTGAGAGGGAGTGTGAGAGGGAGTGTGAGAGGGAGTGTGAGAGTGAGAGTGAGTGTGAGAGTGAGTGTGAGAGTGAGTGTGAGAGTGAGTGTGAGAGTGAGTGTGAGAGTGAGTGTGAGAGGGAGTGTGAGAGGGAGTGTGAGAGGGAGTGTGAGAGGGAGTGTGAGAGGGAGTGTGAGAGGGAGTGTGAGAGAGAGAGTGAGTGTGAGAGTGAGAGTGAGTGTGAGAGTGAGTGTGAGAGTGAGTGTGAGAGTGAGTGTGAGAGGGAGTGTGAGAGGGAGTGTGAGAGGGAGTGTGAGAGAGAGAGTGAGTGTGAGAGGGAGTGTGAGAGTGAGTGTGAGAGCGAGTGTGAGAGCGAGTGTGAGAGCGAGTGTGAGAGGGAGTGTGAGAGGGAGTGTGAGAGGGAGTGTGAGTGTGAGTGTGAGAGTGAGTGTGAGAGTGAGAGCGAGAGTGAGAGGGAGTGTGAGAGCGAGTGTGAGAGCGAGTGTGAGAGGGAGTGTGAGAGGGAGTGTGAGAGGGAGTGTGAGAGGGAGTGTGAGAGGGAGTGTGAGAGGGAGTGTGAGAGGGAGTGTGAGAGGGAGTGTGAGAGGGAGTGTGAGAGGGAGTGTGAGAGGGAGTGTGAGAGAGAGAGTGAGTGTGAGAGAGAGAGTGAGAGTGAGTGTGAGAGAGAGTGTGAGAGTGAGTGTGAGAGTGAGTGTGAGAGTGAGTGTGAGAGTGAGTGTGAGAGTGAGTGTGAGAGGGAGTGTGAGAGGGAGTGTGAGAGGGAGTGTGAGAGAGAGAGTGAGTGTGAGAGGGAGTGTGAGAGTGAGTGTGAGAGGGAGTGTGAGAGTGAGTGTGAGAGTGAGTGTGAGAGTGAGTGTGAGAGTGAGAGCGAGAGTGAGAGCGAGAGTGAGAGCGAGTGTGAGAGCGAGTGTGAGAGCGAGTGTGAGAGGGAGTGTGAGAGGGAGTGTGAGAGGGAGTGTGAGAGGGAGTGTGAGAGGGAGTGTGAGAGGGAGTGTGAGAGGGAGTGTGAGAGGGAGTGTGAGAGGGAGTGTGAGAGGGAGTGTGAGAGGGAGTGTGAGAGGGAGAGTGAGAGCGAGAGTGAGAGCGAGAGTGAGTGCGAGAGTGAGAGTGAGAGATTGTTAGAGTGTGGTGAGTGTGAGAGTGTGTGAGGAGGACATTCATACAGTACACACTATCGTTTAAAACGTCAGTAAGATTTATTTGTATTGTTTTTTAAAATAAGATTTTGTTCACAGAGGCTGCATTATTTTTACCAAATACAGTCTAAAACAGTAATATTGTAATACATTACAGTTTCAACTGTATATTTTAATATTGTCTATATTCCTGTAATGGTATTGCTGTGTGTGTGTGTGTGTGTGTGTGTGTGTGTGTGTGTGTGTGTGTGTGTGTGTGTGTGTGTGTGTGTGTGTGTGTGTGTGTGTGTGTGTGTGTGTGTGTGTGTGTGTGTGTGTGTGTGTGTGTGTGTGTGTGTGTGTGTGAGAGGATGAATAGAGAGCTGAAATCAGATATAAATCATATATTCCAAATAGTTGACTCAAAATTATCAAACATGTTAGATATGGTGTGACCAGAAATAATCATGGGTAAAAAAAAAAACAGTTCTGTAACCATCATACAATACGCAACTCCATCTGGCTAAAATCTGCAGATGGACTCTGACTCGCAGAAACTAGCGCTGACTGCAAAAAGCAGGGCAAAAGTCGCAGTGCATTACAGCCTTAAGCTGCAAAAACAACCCATTCTGAACTTCCTTGACACTGTGATCCATGACCTACCGCATCGGCACACCAGTCATGCCTGTTGAATGAGTTTCCTTTATACAAGTCAAATGTGTCATGGATTTTAACAGTATGTCAGTCAACTAGAAAATAATGGAGTACCATGTTCATTTATTGGCCTAAATATGACAATCTATAGTTAACATTACCCATTACATTCCAGTTTTTATATCTGAAATCTGCCTGTACTTCCTACGTACTGTATAATTGGTTATTTATTTAGTGTCTGCTGTTTTTCCTCCTTATTGAAAGTGTGTGTACGTACTGTATGTTCAGCTTTGTTCGATCAGCCGACATCAAAATCAGCACAACTCATGAAGGGCAAAATGTCAGTCTTCATTCTGAATAGTATGGTAATGTTTCCATCCAAAGTTGTAAATGTAATTTATGCGCAAAACTTGAATATGGCATAAAACATTTGCAAATAAAGCAGTGTTTCCATCCCATGTGTTCAAGAGAACAAAATCATCACTTCCTGGTGTAAAATATCAGTAATAAACTGTAAGTTGCATAATCGGCTCTTTTCCCTCCATCATAAAAGCAATGTTAACTTACCGTACCATATACCTTGAACTCTCGGGTTGATTAACCCAAACCTTGCTTACTCGAGGTATGCTGGTTCCAAAAATGAGCCTGGGAGTAAGTTCAGACAATTCAGAGTATGTTCCCGGGTTAACACACAAGACATTCTCAACAGAGCAACGAATCGATGAGTCACCATGGAAACAGACGCTAAGAAAGAGTATGGCATTCTACTTCCTCTTCTTCTTCTGTTTAATGGCGATTTACATAACATACTTAGTGCACATCGCCACCTATTTGGTGGTTGTGCAATCATTTTTTTCAATCTTTTCATTTAATAAGTAATCTTTCTGAGAATTAAGATTATATTGTTTGTTTGATGCTAATTAATTGAATGCAGATCCATGTGTGAGATGACAATAAAATAAAAAAATAATAAATATATTTGAATTGAATTAACATTTAAACATGTTATAATAGTGCTTTAGAATTAGGCTGTAACAATATAATATTGTGTTATATAACTGTAACACATTTGGTTATATTAATATAACTATATTATAGTACACATATCTGAATACCTCTTAAGTAAACTAAGGAGCAGAAGCAGGTTATGTTCAGAGAGTGAGTTGCTTTGGCTATTTACGTGCCCTGAAAGTTACCTCCATTTTTGGAACCGAAAGTTGAGGTTATCCGCCTACTTACTCTTAAACATACCCGGGTATGTCACATAACCTGCTTTCTGGAATACCCCCCAGGAGAGAATTAAACCAAATCATTCTGATGACAAACTTTGACTCAGGCGTTTCAGAGCCACCAAACTAACATTTGAGATGCTGCGATGCCATTGGTCCGCTGGTTAGTTATCCAATCATGGCTCATCAAGGGATTTATTCGGTAAATGTGTTTCCGTTGTAGTTTATGCGCATGTTTTCTTATCAGATAAAACGAATGTCTGCCTCAATTGATCTTTTTCTTTACAGTAAACCTAAATTTACTGTAGTTGATACACACATCAGGCACTGAAAAAGAAAATGTATACTATAAATGTGAAGATGAAAGATGATCAAATTACATTCATTATCATAGATTTCCAAATGAATTTTAAGAACACATTAACAGAGCTTTTGATAAACCAGCTGTCTAGCTGTTTTTTTTTGTTTGTTTTTTTTGAGCTAGTGATGAACAAGGAAACGTGAGCTCCAGTTTTCACACATGCGTCCTGTCCCATCCTGACCTGTCCTATCCAACACACACACACACACACACACACACACACACACACACACACACACACACACACACACACACACACACACACACACACACACACACACACACACACACACACACACACACACACACACACACACACACACTGTATTTACCCAGCTGTTCATGTCAACTCAATGATCCTTTATCAGTTGGTGTGACTTGATCTTTAGTCTGGAACACAACATGCTTATTCACAGATTTCCATTCAGACTCATGAGCTGGACTCAGAACGACTGTAAAGAAACAAACTGATAGTATACGGATAACAAAATGCGTCTTAAAATACCGCTTTATCAAACCTATCAAAAAGTTGTATTTGATGTGTCTTATGTTATTCTTTAGTCTAGACAAAGAGGATTGGCACAGGTGTTTTTGTTGATGATTTCTTTGATGATTTCTTTATTTGTTTAAAAGTGCTGAGAAATTTGGGAGGGTTTTTTTCTACTGACTGTATTTCCGACCAATCTGTGAACAGAATCAACTCTAGTTGACTATGTATTTAGAGGGATTAATAACCGTAAACACGCAAATAAATCCAATGTATGGATTCTCATTGTTCTGTGAGATCTGTACTATGACAGTAACGCATCGTCACAGGATAAAGACAATGAGCTCTTTTTCCTCTCCCTTGTTTCACCAAAAAGTACAATACCCCCTTTCTCTCTCTCTCTCTCTCTCTCTCTCTCTCTCTCTCTCTCTCTCTCTCTCTCTCTCTCTCTCTCTCTCTCTCTCTCTCTCTCTCTCTCTCTCTCTCTCTCTCTGGATAACAAGAGCACATTCCCAATCCCACATGCAGTGCGACAATCCAAGGAAGGGCCTGAATGATCCCCTTATCTTCGTCTTTAAACAAAACAAATAACTTGATTTTAATGGTGGGGTTTTATGAAGAAATTTTGAGTATTCCCTCCCTGTGCAAACTCTCCCATGAGCGAGTGAGTGAGCGAGTGAGTGAGTGAGCGCGGGTGTGAGCGTGTGAGTAAGTGTGCGAGTGAGTGTGTGTTTCATCACATTACTACTGTATATGCAGTTGCTTAAAGGATTAGTTCACTTTTAAATAAACTTTTGCTGATAATTGAGTAAATGATAATTTACTCACCCCCATGTCATCCAAGATGTCCATGTCTTTCTTTATGCAGTCGAAAAGAAATTAAGGTTTTGGATGAAAACAGTCCAGGGTTTTTGCTCCATATAATGGACTTCAATGGGCCCCAAACGGTTCAAGGTCCAAATGACAGTTTCAACAGCTTACAGCTTCAAAGGGCTTTAAACAATACTAAACGATGAATAAGGGTCTTAGCGAAACTATCAGTTTCTGCAAGAAACCGAGCAGTATTTGTGCCATTATTTTACCTCTTTTCAGACGAACGTGATCATCTCTGAGCTCAGCCATTACTTCCACTAAGTGAGGTCAAAATACGGGCGTGGTATTCACTTTTTCCGTAAGTTGAATACAGAAGGCGGTCTGGTGGAAGCTAGATAATTAACTTTTCCTTTCAGTCGGTCACGTTCGACGTACGTCGGACGTCACCGACGAATTGGGATCACTTCAAGGAGCCCCTATCAGCTTCGAGATATAGAGAACAGGCCAATGGGCCATTGGCGTGCAAGATTTGTATTTCGCTCCGCCCCGCGCCGCGGGTATAAACAGGAAGCGAGAGCGAATGCACGCTGTCATTCACTTCGGAGCTGAACGGCGTTGATGAAGCTAGCCTATCTACAAGGCAGATGCTCCAGAGAACGAGAAGGACACTTTGTGTTGGCGAAAAGGCACAATCAGCGCGATCACGTGCTCACTGCTGCATCAGCATAACAAACTGCTGTTCTCACAGTAACTGTCGGTTTGGTGAGGGCATTTGTTTCAGTGAGTGCAGACACAGGACTGCACTTACCTCCTGTGTGCTGCCGCGGTCTTCCCCTGGGTGCTTCAGCACTGTTGAAAGAGCGTTTCCTCACAAAAGAGCAACACGGGTGTGACACTGCGTCTTTTTCAAGACGTCATTCCACTCGTGCGTTTCTGGATGCGGTTGTTTCCTGTCCTGACGGCCACAATCCCTCTCGCATAAACATGTTGAGACTGTGTTCGTGGGTGATCCATGTTCTCTCAGAGGAACGGGATCACGTCGACGTGCTGTTCATCTCGCCTTCCGCGCGAGGGTTTGAGTGTTCAGCGCGCCGTGTGCCGTCTAGCTGCCGGGTGACAGCGCGGGTTGCCACGGCAAACCAGCGCATGTCACTCGGCGCCTCCGATGCGTGGTCGAGACTATGATACCTCAAACGGGGTTGAGTCCCTTCGCTTATACCCCAATCTAGTCTCTTTTCTGGTGCACCAAAAAAGGGGCTACTTTGGCTGATAAGCCTGGGTGACCTGAGGATTACAGTGAGGCTTCCCTGCCGTGTACACCTCCGTGGGCCCCCCACTCCTCTATCGCATCGCAAGCATGTTGAGACTGTGTTTGTGGGTGGTCTATGCTCTCTCATGAGAGCATAGCCACGTCGGCGCGTTGTTCGTCTTGCCTTTTTCATAAGGGCTTGAGTGTTCAGCGCACCGTGTGCCGCCTCACGGCCACGCTCACTATCTCACATGTCTGCTGGTAGCTTACAGATGGGATTGTTGTTCCTTAAAATAAGGGGACCTAGCGTTTCATTTGGGGCTCTAGCAGAGGACAGATGTCAATCGCTGCATCGGAGAGAGGACTGTTATGTGTTGAAAATGAAGATGATGCTGAGATTCCCACTATTATAGTGGGCACTCGTGCTGAATCAGATTCATACTTGACAGCCATGCTTTCCTGGGTGGCTGAGGCATAGTGCAACGCATAAATCGCCTTGCCTGCCCCTTGCCTTTTCCCGGATGTGCATTGGAAGGCTTTGGCATTGTGTAACTATTGGTGCCAAAATATGGAACACCAATAGGGCCATAATCTGTATAAAGTTTTCCTCTCTCTCACTACCCTCATCGGTGGGGTGGCAGTGCCACTGGCAGGCCACCTCCACCCTGCTTAGTGCACGAGGGTAGTTCTGAGCCGAGGTTGAGCTGCGCACAGTGCTGGCCCTTGGCTAGACGATGTCCATCCTGGTCCAGAAACACCATTGACCCGGATTTGGTCAGGAACTGTTCTTCCCCCGGAGGAGGGCCGGGTGGAAAACCATTAGTAATTCTGTTCCGCCACTGGTGTTAAAAACAGCCAGTGGTACCCAAATAAAAAAAAATTAAAAAAACAAGAGCAGTTCCAATACCTCTGGGTCTTGGGAGATCAGGAATGGCAGCGTGTGACGCTACAAAGCCTCGCCGCTCTCATTCCCCTCCCCACAAGAGGGCGAGAATGGCAGTGTGTGACGCTACATAACCTCGCCACTCTCATTCCCCTCTTCTCAGCGGTGCGTGGACAACAGTGTGCAACGCTATGCCTTGCCGCGCTTGCCACCCACTGAGGAAGGAGGTGAGGCAGACCATGTGCAATGCCACAAAGCCTTGCCACGCTCAGCCCCTCCTTCATTTGGAGAGCACGCTTGGCGGTGTACAACGCTCCCATGCCTTGTCAGCCTCTGGTGCCTCTCCAAATCGCCAGCAGGGGGTGCCGGCTGTGGGAACGCACACATGCCGCTTCGCCGCCCCGCTACGGGTACGTCTGTGGTGCCATTGATCCCCCTTGCACGGTCTCTGGGAGCCTGGCTAGCACTTCCCAGCCCGTCTCGGTGGCTCCTTCATACCATCAGACTCGGCTATGCGATTCAGTTCGCCTGGCGTCCCCCCAAGTTCAGGGGCGTTCACTTCACGACAGTAGTGAAGGAGGGCGCCCCGTGCTCCGGTACAGCCCGTACTTCATTGTACCCAAGAAAGGCGGCGGGTTACGGCCGATCTTGGATCTGCGATTCTTGAACCGGTCCCTTCACAGGCTGCCGTTCAGAATGCTAACGCAGAAACGCATCTTCAGGTGCATCCGTCCCCAAGATTGGTTTGCAGCGATCGACCTGAAGGACGTGTACTTTCATGTCTCGATTCTCCCTCGACACAGGCCATTTCTGCGCTTCGCGTTCGAGGGATGGGCATATCAGTACCGTGTCTTACCCTTCGGCCTGTCCCTGTCGCCCCGTGTCTTTGCAAAGGTCGCGGAGGCGGCCATTCTCAACTATCTCGACGACTGGCTGATCCTTGCCCAGTCGCGGGAGCAGTTGTGCGAACACAGGGACATGGTGCTCAGTCACCTCAGCCAGTTGGGGCTTCGGGTCAACTGGTAGAAGAGCGAACTCTGTCCCACACAGAGGATCTCTTTTCTCGGTATGGAGATAGACTTGGTTGCCATGACAGCGCGCCTCACCGAGGAGCGCGTCCAGTCAGTGTTGAACTGCTTGAATTCGTTCAAAGGCAGGACAGCGGCACCACTGAAACACTTTCAGAGGCTCCTGGGGCATATGGCATCTGCAGCCGCAGTAACGCCGCTCGGATTGCTTAATATGAGACCGCTTCATAGCTGGCTACACGGCCAAGTCCCGAGATGGGCGTGGCACAGCGGACCCTCCGCGTCCAAGTGACTCCGAGGTGCCGCCAAACCTTCAGCTTGTGGTCGGACCCTTCATTTCTATGGGCGGGAATTCCCCTAGAACAACTGTTGTCTCCACGGATGCCTGTTGTCTCCACGGATGCCTCATCCACCGGCTGGGGTGCCACGTACAACGGGCTTGCAGTTTCGGGTCTGTGAACGGGGCCTCAACTGCAATGGCATATCAATTGCCTCGAGTTGTTAGCAGTTCGTCTTGCACTCAGCCGCTTCAAAGTGCCGCTCAGAGGCAAGCACGTTCTGGTCCGTACGGACAACACTGCGGCCGTTGCATACATCAACAAACAGGGTAGTCTATGCTCCCGTCGCATGTCACAACTCGCCTGCCATCTCCTCTTATGGAGTCAGAAGCATCTGTGGTCGCTTCGTGCCATTCACATTCCGGGCCTGCTCAATCGTGCAGCCGATGAGCTCTCACGTCAGCCAGTGCTCCCGGGAGAGTGGAGACTCCATCCCCAGGTGGTCCAGCTGATATGGAGTCGCTTCGGGTCCACACAGGTAGACCTGTTTGCCGCCCCGTACACGACCCATTGCCAGTGGTTCTATTCCCTGACCGAGGGGACCCTCGGCTCGGATGCCCTGGCACACAGCCGGCCCCGGGGCCTACGCAAATATGTGTTTCTCCCCCAGTGAGCCTTTTCGCACAGACACTGTGGAAGGTCAGGGAGGACAAGGAGCAAGTCCTGTTGGTCGCTCCGTATTGGCCCAACCGGACTTGGTTCCCGGAACTAGTGCTCCTCGCGACAGCACCTCATGGGCCCATTCCTCTGAGGAAGAACCTCCTGATTCAGAGACGCGGCACCCTTGGCACCCGTGTCCGGACCTCTGGAAACTCCATGTTTGGTCCCTGGACAGGACGCGGAGGTTCTAGGTGACCTACCGCAAGCGGTAGTTGACACATCACTTCCGCTAGAGCCCCCTCTACGAGGCGCCTCTATGCGTTGAAGTGGAACCTGTTCGGCGATTGGTGCTCTTCTCGCCGAGAAGACCCCCGAAGGTGTTCGATCAGTTCCGTGCTTTCCTTCCTACAAGATGGGTTGGAGCGAAGGCTGTCTCCCTCCACCCTCAAAGTCTATGTTGCTGCTATCGCCGCTAATCATGATCTAGTAGATGGAAAGTCCTTAGGTAAGCACGATCTGATCGTCAGGTTCCTGAGGGGGGCGAGGAGACTAAATCCGCGCCCTTTGAGCCTTTGCAGTCAGCAGAGTTAAGTTCTGTCGTTGAAGACAGTTCTCCTGACTGCATTGGCCTCCATCAAGAGGGTAGGGGACCTGCAGGCATTTTCGGTCGACGAATTGTGCCTGGAATTCGGGCCTGGTAACTCTCATGTGATCATGAGACCCCGGCCTGGATATGTGCCCAAGGTTCCCATTACTCCCTTCCGGGACCAAGTGTGCAAGCGCTGCCTTCGGAGGAGGCAGACCCAACCCTAGCTTTTCTCTGTCCCGTCCGTGCTCTCCGGACTTACGTGGACAGAACACAAAGCTTCAGGACCTCAGAGCAGCTCTTCGTCTGTTCGGAGGACAGCAGAAGGGAAAGGCTGTCTCCAAGCAGAGGATGGCCCACTGGATAGTGGATGCCATCGCCTTGGCGTATGAATCCCAAGACGTGCCCTGCCCGCTCAGGTTAAGAGCTCACTCCACCAGGGGTGTTGCTTCTTCCTGGGCGCTGGCTCGCGACGCCTCACTGACAGATATTTGCAGAGCTGCGGGCTGGGCGACACCTAACACGTTCGCTAGATTCTATAGCCTTCGTGTAGAGCCGGTATCTTCCTGTGTGCTCACTTCCCATAGTCCGTAACACCGGAGTGCCCGTTCTTGTGTCGGCTTGCTGCGCCATTCCCCTCCTTAGGGACCGGATGCGTGCGCTAACCGCTCCTGTTGAGTTCCCCAGAATTCCGAACCCTGTTGAGTCCTCCGTTACCCGTGGCAGTCGGATGTGGCGGAGCGTCCGACGCCAGGTCTAACACTCATATGCATTGGTGGAACCGGTGTTAGGCTGTGTTCCATATGTTGTGACCCCCACGGCAGTCCCATGTGTGTATTCTTCCATGGTACGGCAAGCCTGTGTCTTTCACTCAGGAAGGTGTTGTTCCCCGCCTTTAATTGGCCGGGGCCACCCATGGGACTTCCGTATGTTGTGCTGCCCACGGCCAGCCCATACGTGTAATCTCCACATGGTAACTCCCTCTGGGCATGATGTGGCTTCCGCAGCGGCCTGCACGGGCACGCTTTCCCAGCGTTATCCAATAAAGTCAGCTGAATGGGTCTTGCGGAACAGCAGCTTTTTGACTCTCCCTGCGTGATTTTCCCCGCCCGCTAACAGACGGGGTCTGCTGGAAATGTGGCGTTTACCAAAGGGATCCCAATTCGTCGGTGACGTCCGACGTACATCGAACGTGACCGACTGAAAGGGAACGTCTCGGTTACGTATGGTAACCCTCATTCCCTGAAGGAGGGAACGGAGACGTACGTCCCGTCGCCACAGTGACTCGGCCATGCAGTGATGGTACAGCAACTAAGTTCGGCTCCTCAGTGAAAAACAGCGTGCATTCGCTCTCGCTTCCGGTTTATACCCGCGACGCGGGGCAAAAAAAAAAGCAAATCACTGCCGTCATAAAGCTTGGAAGAGCCAGGACTTTTTTAATATAACTCTAATTTTATTCGTCTGAAAGAAGAATGTCATATACACCTATGACTTGAGGGTGAGTAAATCATGGGCTAATTTTCTTTTTTGGGTTAACTATTTCTTTAAACCTCAAGCCTCTATCGGCCCTCTTTAGACCAAGGAAATCAGAGGCTCAAAAGCCCTTGGAATGTTGGTTTTTCTGTTTTACATTTGCTCAAAATTTGGTAAAAGAATTGCATTGCAAAATAAAGTTTTGCATGTACAAAATAGCTTAAAAATATCCAGTTGCGCTACAGATTTGTGGCACACAAAGAGCCCGAGTGCCTGGAGAATCGGCCATATCTACAGTCCAGAATGGTGAATTCTGCTCTCTTGTAATGCAACTGAGAGTTGCTGCCGTTCATTACTCTGTCTGTGCGTCTCACTTTCTCTGCTCTCATTATGTATCACCCACTCTCATGTTGTTCTTTCCTCTGAATTATAAAGTCATAAATGCTGTTGGAGCTATGGCTGTGTTTCTATATGTGGTGGCTCTCACACCGGTCTGTTGCCAGGCAGAAACTATGCGGCAGTCTCTGTCATTTCCTCACTGGTGCTCATTCTCTTCTGCGTACCCCATTCACTATCTGTGTGTAAGAAACAGTGAGGAAATGTGGCTGCAAGTATACAAGCCTACATACTTGCATTTATTATATCATCTTCTCATTCTCTGTAATAATCTTTCATGAGCTGCTGCCTCTTTCTGGTCTCAAATACAAAAAAATAATTAGTTTGAAGAGTTAGCCTGTTTTGTAAGGTTATATTTGTTTTGTAATGTCGAACAGCTTTTATTACTTCCGTTTACTTTTACCATGGCACCTACACGGTAAAAACATCTCTCTTTTTTTTTAAAGCTCTAAACTTAATTTAGTTTTTATCCAATTGATCCAATGTGTTTCAGTGGGCAAAATAAAAAAACTCAACTTTTGGAAGCAAGTAAAACTCAATGCAAAAAAAAAGTCAAAATAGAGTCTAATTTACTACTGTAAAACCATAATCTGAACTTGCCACTAATATGGTAGAAAAAAAAAAAAACCTCTTTGTTTTCGTCGTAAGTAACAGGGATGAGTTAGTTAATGTCAATCAATTCAGTCAACACTGCAATTTGTGTAAAAATCAAATAAATGGAATGAAAGCATCTTCATTTACTATAATGTTACTTTTTGAGTCACGATTTTATAGAATGTTTAATTTTTTTGTAACTTTTTTTAATTAGTTTAAAGTAAGAGATAAACAAAGAAGATAATAAAGGAAAAAAATAACATAGCATATAATACAATTATGCACACGCACACACACACACACACACACACACACACACACACACACACACACACACACACACACACACACACACACACACACACACACGCACACACACACGCACACACACACACACACACACACACACACACACACACACACACCTTAACATACTTATCAATCTTTTCAGGACTGATGAATAGAAAGTTCAATGAACCACATTTATTAAAGCATTTAATTAAATAGAAAACTTTTGTAACATCAAATGTCTTCACTGTCACAATTTAATGCATCTTTGATAAATAAAAGTATAAATTTTTAATCTTATGTTTGAATGGTATCGTTGTTTCAACACACATTTTAAGTAGCACAACTGTTTTCAACACTGATAATAATCATAAATGTTTCTTGAGCATCAAATCAGCATATTAGAATGATTTCTGAAGGATCATGTGACACTGAAGACTGGAGTAATGATGTTGAAAATTCAGCTTTGATCACAGGAATAAATTACATATTAAAATATATTCACATAGAAAACGGCTGTTTTACATTGGAATAATATTTGACTGTTTTTAATACAGCCTTGACTTTTCAAAGAATATTGCAAGATAATATGCCAATATTTCTTAAATATATACATGCATGGGTGTGTGTTTATATATATACATTATAATTATACACAGTACACACGCATATATATTATGTAAACACAAACTTTTATTTTGGATGTGTTTAATCATGATTAGGCATGTGCTGGTATAAAATTTTCATGTTGCGATTAATTGCTGAAGCTTTTATCACGGTATACGGTATTATCACGGTATTGCAATAAGTTGCAAAAAAAGTGCATATAACAGGTTTAATAACTTTCTTATAACAAAATAACCAAACATTTAAATACAATAAAGCAATACACAAAAATGTATAAAATAAACAAATATTTAAAACAGATTAAGTGCAAAAGAATTATAAAGAACAATAGGTAACACTTTACAATAATGTCTCACTAGTTAATGCATTAACATTATCAAAGAATGAATAGCTACATTTTTACAGAAGATATTCTTCTTTGATAATGTTATTTAAAAAAAAGCAACTGTTAGTTAGTGTAAGCTCAGGTCCATTAAATAATACAGTTACAACTTTTGATTTTAATAATGTGTTATTAAATGCTGAAATGTACATTTAACTAAGATTAATACATGCTTTAGAAGTATTTTTCCTTGTCAGTTTGTTAATGAATTAACTAATGTTAAATAATGGAGGCTTATTGTAAAGTGTGTGACTGAACAACAGTCAGAACATATTCAAACAATATCTAGGGCATGTAATTTAGTCCAGATTAAAATATAAAATGTTTAAGTTTGAAAATGAATAGCCTTAAGTCTTTTCACCGTATCGTTTTGTTTACGAGGGTTACCGGTGAAACGGCAGCATTTCTGCTGTTCCGTCAGCGCCCTTTGCTGTCAAAGAGTGAATGTGCACTTCAGCGTGTCTCCTGCACTCATTCCGCCATGTGCTCGGCTCATGCACGGTCTGTTTACATCAGTGCGTTCCTCTTTGACGTGTTGTTCATTTTAAACGGTTGATGGGTAAAGTATTCTTAAAATGCATTCTAAAAATTGGAATAATTCGTAATAAATAATTATTCACGGTATTTTGAAGTGCCCACGATAACAATATTGTGCATGTTCATTATTGCGGTATATCATATTACCGTTTACCGGCACATGTCTAATCATGATACATTTTTCCCCAGCACTAAAATGTCCCATTTTAAATGCTGGAAGGTCGGGGTAACTAAGTTTTTGAGAACTGAATATTTAATCTTAAACTTTTTGCTAATTGAAAACTGTTAATTATATTTCATATTTTGTCTGAATGGCAGATTTCATCAAAATTATGACTAGCTATTTTTCATGCAATGGCAATTTTAGACTTAATATTTTATAGTTAAATATGGAAGTGTTTTGTCTAAAATTTTAGTTTTAAATCTTTAAATCAAACATTTTAATGAATAGTATTGTTAAAGTAAATTACACCTCTATCTGAATGTCACTATAAAATATGTATAAATAATAATAATTTAAGACAACAAATTACCGAACATGAACAGTATGGGTGTGTTTAGTTTAAATTAAAACAGAGATGCGTGACGCAGAATGATCTTGATTACAAGTTTCAACCACGTCCTCACAGAACTCATAATTACAACTTGTAAGCTGGGATTTTTCAGAGAGCTCCTACTTGTACCACCTGACCACTGCAGGTTCATTTAGTTGTTGGTAGTGTTGCCATAGAAGCACATCAAAGCAGCAGGGAACAGGTGTGTAACTAATCAGAAACCATGGAAACAAACTATGAACTAGAACTCAGGCAAGACAGGGAAAACCATGACAAAGAGACTGAACCGAACATGACAATGAAACTGTATGATGGTGACAATGACTGTCTGTCAGTGAGGTTGCCAGATGCCAGTAATCCTGAAGCATGTGACGGGCGTGGTTCAATCATGACACAATAGAGGAAACAAGATCCTGCGGTAGTTTCTCTTTGTGTCAGTGGAGCTGCGGGGGAAACCCAGGAAACATTAGCACTCGTGCATGACAACTCGCACACTCTGATTAAACGCCATTCAGCCAGTGGACTGTGCTTTGTTCCTTTAGAAAATGTGATATGAGTGTTGTCTCGTTGCATGCCTGTTTTGGAAACGTTTGTTCAGCATAACAGAGCATTTGTGGCACATTTTTACATATCGGAAGTGCAAAGAGTGCAGATTTACAGGATTTGACCTTTTTAGAGTTTGGTAGCCAGTGGTTTTCAGGGGAAAAAAAGGGGAAATTGTGTAAAAAGCTGTGAGCGTTTGTGGGATTTGTCTCTCAATGCTTTCACTATAGTTTGTTTCGAAAGCCACTAAATGATCAACATAAACTTAACTGATAAACCTGTCGCACAAAATCCAATACAGTCCTTCTGTCCTCTGATTGATAGTTTCAGCAAGTAAAATATAGAATATTTATATAATTAAGTAAAATTTTAAACAAAAATGTGGTGTCTTTTTGCTGTGAAATCTTTGATTGAATGCTTTTTCAAAAGTAAACATAAGAATAGCTTTGATATTGTTAGTAATATTTCAACTGGACTGAAGCAACTGAGGTTTACATGATTATCCAGCTATCATTTTAGTAGAAAAATCATGAGTATCATATATGATCATCAGGCCTTTGAAGAAGCTTTAATTGTTCATCTGTCAATCATCATTGTATTGCATTGTGTTATATTTTTTAAAACTACAGTGCTTTGATCATAAAACTACATTTTAGGTGTTTTTTCCTCCTTGAGTATGAGCTATATATTCTCACCATATCATTCTATATGAGCCTCATCTATCAAATATGATATGAAACATAAAACATAAAATTTTATATGCTTTTATATTTTACATAAGAACTACATACCCTCTTGGTGGGCGCTAATATGTTGAAATCACATGACGTTACCTTGGTAACCCCCCCCCATTATCAAACACTTCCTGTTGGGTTCATTATGGGTGACAAATGCACCTGTGAATAGACTATAACAAAATCTCCCTTTTGTGTGACTATTATTAAAGAAAAAAGAAAAATATGGGCAAGAACTGAATACCCTAAAACACTCCTGATGGCATTTTGATGTATTTTTTTAATGTTTGTCTGTCTGTGTTTTGTATAGTCTTTGTAAGTATGTCAGTTGCTCTTGCAAAAAAAAAAAAAACCCTGAATTAAGTACAAGCATGATGATTATTCCTTAAAAACAACAACAACAAAAAATGCCGAAGTAGAGCCACCAAATTATTAACAATAACGGCACATTTTATCAGTTCTGTTTCTTCCTATATGGTGACAGAGAAGGTAGAAATGTTTTAAATAATATCCCATTTTTCTGTCCCAACAGTGGAGTCTCGTGTGTGACTCTGCCTGGATCGTTCACATTGCCAAGTTTTCCCTGTTGGTGGGCTCCATCTTTGGATACTTGGTGTTGGGAGTTCTGGCAGATTGGTGAGTATGTCTAAAAATGTTCTTACTTTCGCATAATTTTGAATCAAAACTATTTTATTTAGAATGCATTACAGTAAGGTTGCACTTTATTTTACAGTACTTGCACTTACGTGAACTTACCTAAGAAAGTTCTGGGTAATAATAAGGTATACTACATGGGTTAATGTTAGGTTTAGGGTAGGTTCAGGGCTAGTACCTAGTTATTACCCAGTTATTGTAATTACTATAATAAGCGCATAGTATGTACAAGCAGAAAAGGACTGTAAAATAAGAATTGTTTACTAGCTGTACAACCTACAGCCATATGTGGAAGAGATGCAAAGTGTTGGGAGTGACAACCATATTTAAATGCAGGAATGTACAGGAAAATAGGTAAATAAAATAGTTAGCTAAATAGTTCCAATATTTGATTTACAATAATTTTTTTATTTTTTGAAAAATATATATTTTCCAATATTTTATGTATTCTATATAGCTGTAGTATTGAAACTGGTGCTGAGAACTACTTGAGCTCATATTAAAGAACTGATTTTATATTTATTTTGATTTAATAAATATTTCCAAATATTTCTCATTTTAAAAGTGTACGAGCATATTTGTTGCATTGTTGAGGCTTTCTGGTCATAGACGTTGTCATAGTGCTGGTGTACATCAGTGCAGTCAACATATATAAGATCAGATATTCTAACAGTGTTACAACTTTCCCATGCAGACTATCTTGTATATTTGCAATATATATATGATTTTGTCCCAAGCAATGTTAAGTTGAGGAAGACAAATCAATAACTACAAAAGGCAATGTTTGTTTTATAGACTGTTCACAATAAAAAAGGAAGTAAATGTAGCTGCAAGCAGCAATTAAAGGGCCAAGCACAAAGAACACAATAAGTTGTGCAAGCATGGCTGGAAGCATCCGAGCAACTGCAACAATGAGCAATTCAAGACATATTAAGATTTTAGGCCAAATGGCAAAACAATCTTAAACAGTCAATTAACAATTACCCTCGCACACCTGCAGATAATGGATAGGTGTGTAGGAGAAAGGACCAAAAAAGTCAAAAACCCAAAACAAAAGAAAGTCCCGCACATTATCTACTTGCAAAAGTATCAAAATGTATTTATTTACCAAAACGATTTTGGTCCAATGACCTTCACCAGGCATGAACAATAACAGTAATCAACAGAATCAGCATAATTAAACAGAATCACTAGAAATATGATTTATTTTGACCAATAGGTGGCGCTGTGACTTAATTGATACAGTGTGGTCAGATTGAGGTGACAATGACATACACAAAGTTTGGTGTCAATATGCCAAAGCACTGCAGAGATACAGCCGCAGTCATTTTGGCATCAAACCATCAAATTTGTTGATGCGTTAAATGATAATGGTTTCGTCTATCAACACAAAATCCATACATTTTTGTCGGCATGTTCTGTAGATGATCTGACTTGAATTTAGTGAAAATTGAATCAACGTTCTAGGTGGAATTTGAAAAAAGTAGTTTTTTTCATTCAATCAAAATTGCGTGCAGACTATGACAAACTTGGTATCTATGTTCTCGGCATGGCCCAAGGAATATATTAAAGTCGGCATGAAACGGAAGTTGAGATCTTGAGATCGTCTTTTTCTCCTTATTGTGACGTATATCCGAGTGAAACGTCTTCTGAAATTAGAAAAAAAATGTAGGGCGAGGCTTGATTTCGTCCTTTGGGAATTGATTGGATCGTTGGAAGTTGGGCGTTGCTAATAAAATGGAGGCAGATTTGAAGTTTGCACTCAGTTGTGGAGAAAAACTCGATCTATCTCTTAAATAAATGTATTTTCTCTCTAATTCTTTTCTACATATGTTACTGAGCATATTTCCTCACTTTTCGCTGGTTTATGCTACATATTTCACTTATTTTAAGCCTTTTACGGCTTTATTTCTGTCAAACTTTTTTTCTCAGTTCTCCCAAATAAGGGGGGCGCGCCGTAAGTGCGTTCACACACGCTGCATTCCTCAGTGCGAGCCGTCACTACAAGCTGTTCGTCCGTCTATATTGAGTAATTTTTACATAAAAAATGCTTTTATTTCTCATATATTTCTCTCTTTTTGTCTCAAGTCCTTCTTGAAGAAGGTACTGTGTACACTGAGAAAAATGCACTTAACCACCATGCTACGATCAATGAAAGGTTTCTGAGAGGCGTTATAGAAACGAGACAGGGGGCGTTAACCCCGCCCTCGCGCCATAGCACATGACCGGGAGAGAAGAGAGGTCGTTTCGATGGGGGAGGGAAAGTTAACATATTTGATTAAAGATTATAAGGTTAAATGAATTTTTAAAAAATAATGAAATGCACAGATAAATCAGTTATAGTTAACACTACAATATTAAATATAAAATACAAATTGTAAAATTTGATTTCATGCCGCCTTTAAGACCAGGTTTATTACAATAGGCAAAACTAATCAAAAGCTATTAGCATTTTTTTTTAATTATTATAATTTTTGACCACAAGGTGGCATTGTCTCAACTTTTTGATTATCTCCAGAGCATGGTGCAGAGTTTCGTAACAGTACGTTAATGTGTTTGTAAAATATAGCATTATATGACAAAATTAAAAATGGCCGACATCCAAAGTGGCTGATATGGGAAAATTTGGTATTGTTCAAGTCGGCATGCTGCACAGAATCTAAAGAGACCAATTTCAATTTTTGACCACACTATTCAGGGTTTATTAGCAAAAATATTTTGTATATATGTCTCCTAACCACTAGGTGACACTGTGCCAAAACTGCAGGTATCCTCAGGTCATAGATGTCATATCACACACCAAGTTTGGTCAGAATACGATAAAGCACTAATGTTCATTTTGGCGTGCTCTTCGGCTAATTCGTTTGTGCCATAGACTGTAAAAAATATGGACGTAGTGTCCATGACGTCACCCATAGGATTCTGATGAGCAGTTTTGAAGCGCAAAGTATGGACGAGCTGGCCGTTGCCATCTTGGATAACAGAAAATGGGCAAAAAGGCGGGACGTGGGCGGAGCTGAAGTGACGCGATGACTAACAGACAGCAGATAAATGGCTATCCACCTGTCACTCAAAGTGACCATGCCTTTAATTGTGCAGAACTTTAATGCATTATATAATGTAAACGAATGAGTTATAAAAAAATTCACCCCCCTCACAGTTATCATGAAGGGCAAAATTAGCCGTATAGACTAAAACCACAATTTGTACCACGCTGTAAACATGTTTTAATCTGCTGTAAAGTTGGGCATTTTAACATGGGGCTCAATGATATTCTGCTCCCTTCTGGAGCCTGTCCCTAGCGGCTAGTCGATGAATTGCAGTATATGTCACTTCCGTATTGGCTTCAAGAGAAACTGCGGTAGGTTGCCGTTTGGTTTGTGCATTATTCGAGAATGGTTTGACTAATCACCTTGAATTCCATAACTTTTTGTCGGCAAGGTCTGAAGATGATCTGGTTTAATTTTTGTGACAATCTAGGAGGAGATAAAACATTTACGGACAATTTTTCAATTTCACTATGGAAAAAGACGTCTTGAGCAAAGGAATCAGATTTTTTTTTCTAGCCCTTAAAGTTTAAAAGTTATTAGCATAAATGTGGGTGCACATTTGGACAGTTGGTGGCGCTAAAGGGATTGAGTTAGAGACTCCAAACCTTCAATGTTTCAACGCACCTTTGATGCTTGGCCCCTAATGAAATTTAAAACTTACCCTCAGAAAAGGCTTCGTCTTTGCATACAGTATACTCACATTAAGCGATATTTATTATATTGCAAATCTCACCTGGGTGATTGTTTATATCATAGCCAAATGTAAAATATCCTATTGACCAGCTCTAAACTGCTTAATGTGGTCTAGAAGGCAATATTGGGAACATCAACATTATGAGTTTCACACTTTCAGATTCAGTCCTGCAATTAAATATGTTTGTCAATCCAGAATACAACATTAGCACAACACCAGGGTGAGTAAATCGTTTTTGAGTGACATCACCCCAATGACGTTTGCTTGCTTTTGTACAATAAACAATGCCAAATGTCATATGATATCTAATATAAATTCTGGCTCCTGAAGCAAAACCACTAGTATAGACCGTTCTGTAAATTGCCCTACAAAGCCCGCCGAGCAGCTTTTTGATGAAATGGTTCATTTTTTCCCCTTGTTTCTCAGGTTTGGGAGGCACCCGGTCCTGATCCTGTCCGTCTTCTTCATGTTAGTTTTCGGCATGACGGTGGCCTTCTCTGTCAATGTCCCAATGTTCAGCACCCTGCGCTTCTTTGAGGGCTTTTGCCTGGCAGGAATCACACTGTCCCTCTACGCACTGAGTGAGTTCTCTCTGTAATTCAACACCCACTCTTAGATTAAATGGCTTTATTAAGAGCTGTGGTCCAGAAGACTACATCATTCTTCATTTTTGTGTAATATTCATGAAGTATTCATTTTCAAGGGAATACATTTAGAGGACATTGCTTACAATTGCAAAACCGATAAAAACTATATATACATTCACTTTAAATATGCACATATTGCACTATACACCGATCAGGCATAACATTATGACAGGTGAAGTGAATAACACTGATTATCTCTTCATCACAGCACCTGTTTGTGGATGGGATATATTAGGCAGCAAGTGAACATTTTTGGCAGCAAGTGAACACCAGCAATAACTTATTGAGCAAATTGAGCTTCAGTAGCTCGTCTGTTTGATTGGACCACACGGGCCAGCCTTCGCTCCCCACGTGCATCAATGAGCCTTAGCCGCCCATGACCCTGTCGCCTGTTCACCACTGTTCACCACTGTTCCCACTCACATTTTTCCTGCTTCTAACACATCAACTTTGGGGACAAAAGTTGATGTGTTAGAAGCAGGAAAAATGTGAGTTTGGCAAGGGCCAAATTGTGATGGCTAGACGAGCATCTCCAAAACTGCAGCTCTTGTTGGGTGTTCACGGTCTGCAGTGGTCAGTATCGATCAAAAGTGGTCCAAGGAAGGAACAGTGGTGAACAGGCGACAGGGTCATGGGCGGCTAAGGCTCATTAATGCACGTGGGGAGCGAAGGCTGGCCGGTGTGGTCCAATCAAACAGACGAGCTACTGAAGCTCAATTTGCTCAAGAAGTTATTGCTGGTTCTGATAGAAAGGTGTCAGAATACACAGTGCATCACAGTTTGTTGTGTATGGGGCTGCATAGCCACAATATTAGGAATGTTATGCCTGATTGGTGTGCATTATATGTACATTAACAGACAGAATGATACTGAGATATGGATACATTTCATATTTATAACATTTAGCATTACAACACTCCCATTACATTCTCTCCGTGATGCAGTGATCACTCTTTATCTTTCTACTGCTTTCCTGTAGCTCCTGTAGCTTTCCTGTAGCTCAAACAGTAGAGCATGGCGCTAGCAACGCTGAAAGCAAGAACTGACAAAATGTAAAATGTGTACCTTGAATGCAATGTAAGTCGCTTTGGATAAAAGTGTCTGCCAAATGCATAAATGTAAAAATGTAAATGTACTGCTGACAAATTCTTCATAATGTGGGTCCTGTTTGGGAGCCACGGAAAAGGTTCAGGGTGTTTAAGTGTACTAAACAGTGGGCGCGTGGATGGAGAAAGAGAAGTGCTGTAACACAGCATTTCATCCAAATGATGAAAGTCACATGATCAGGCTCAAATGATTGGATTTTCATTCCTTCATCAGCTGCTCTAGAGGAAAGGCAAAGGATTTTATTTTCTTACTGGACTGTGATGGACTCTGAGATTATTGAATGACAATAATGACTTCTAACTCACAGAGTTACTCAACAAATATGCTATGACTAACCATTTTGTATTCAAAATATTTCTTTGTTAATATTAGTTAGTTCTAACGTAGCAGTGAATTTTAAGTAAATGTGTTGTATGTTTGGCTGTTGGCCTTATAGATTTCTTTGTTCTAGACTGTTTTTAGTCAACAACTAACTCAATATATATGATTTGTGCATCTCACACAAAGGTTAACTGCGGTCTCTCTACTCTATTGTACTGTCTTTTCAGTTCGTTATATTCATTCAGATGGATTACCCAAAGACTAAAGGTGACCTTCTGCATGCTTAATAGTGAAGACGTTTTCTGATGAGTGATAATCCTCTTTAGATGAACACTGTTGTTGCAGTGGCCCTTGCAGTAATAGGGTTTGCCACCAATGCCTCACCTGACTGTCTGATGGCCGTCTGCAAGCTTTAGCTCCATGCTGTAAAAGTGGGTACGGTGGCCTCTCATTTTTCCTTGTCATAGTAATTTGCTCGACTCCTTCTACCTTGAAAAGACTTCCCAGCATGGGTATTGGCGTGCATCAGTCGTTTCCAAAGGTTAAAGGGCTGCTTTATAATTCTCAATGGGTGCTAATGGGATTTTACAATTAAAAAGGGTGTAGAAACAATCTTTCGCATTTTAGAACACACATTAAAACATTTGTGTAGGACGTTTCAATGCAACAGAAAGGACCAGGGACTACTAAAGTCCAAACAAAGCACAACAGAGCATCATAGCAGTCCATATGACTTATCTCTTAAATTTGAAAAAAGTCTTCTGAAGTCATATGATCGCTTTATGTTATGTTAGCTCAGCAGACCCTAATTTGCCTTTTGCTGATAATCACCTTCTGGCAGCACTCATATATTATTCTTATTCAAACTTGTTGGGAATTGATGTTGCTATGCAAATTTCTATCCTGATAAGCCCCACCCTTGAGCCTGATGCCACTGACAAGTGGCCTCAATGCTGCATAGATATAGATGAAAAACAGTCTGTGGTGAAACAGCAAAAAAAAACTGTTTCTCTCAACAGCACTTGCTAATATTTGTTAGTAAAAAAAGGTTTAATGTGCAGAGTTGGCTGTTATCCACTAACATTCTCATTAATCTAAGTGACAGTATAAGAAGTGCTTGCTGCCATATTTGCAATTAGCCAATAACCTGAGCTTTAAATTCCATGTGACTAATTACTCAGGGCAATTGCATCATGACAAAGCTGATGGGCAGGTGGAAACAAAAGTGTGCGCACTGTTCCAAGCGCTTCACTATTGACTGTGCTGAGCTGTGGTGCCAAACATAAGCACAAACACAAACATGAAAATTAACATAAACATATATTTATGTTTCTTATTGTTCACTATCACAATTCATGGAAAGATGATACAATTTAACTTAATTAAATAGAGGCCTATACTTAAAGTGCCCCTATTATGCTATTTTAAAGGTTGCTAATTTTGTTTTGGAGTCTCCTACAACAGGTTTACATACATCAAAGTAAAAAAAAAAAAAAATCCAAATATCCACTGCAGCATCAGTTCTTTTCTCAGTGTCTGAAAGGGTTTGATAAAGGATTCAGTCTCTCTAAACCCCGCCTTTTAGAGAGCTTCTTCTGCTCTGATTGGTCAAATGGCCCAGTCTCTTGTGATTGGTCTACTCTGCATTAAATGGTCAGATGGCTCAGTCTGTTGTGATTGGTCTACTTTGCTCTGATTGGTCAGATGGCTCAGTCTGTTGTGATTTGGTCTACTCTGTTCTGATTGGTCAAATGGCCCAGTCTCTTGTGATTGGTCTACTCTGCTTTAAATGGTCAGATGGCTCAGTCTGTTGTGATTGGTCTACTCTGATCTGATTGGTCAAGTGGCCCAGTCTCTTGTGATTGGTCAATTCTGCTTTAAATGGTCAGATGGCTCAGTCTGTTGTGATTGGTCTACTCTGCTCTGATTGGTCAGATGGCTCAGTCTGTTGTGATTTGGTCTACTCTTCTCTGATTGGTCAGATGGCTCAGTCTGTTGTGATTGGTCTACTCTCCTTTGATTGGTCAGATGGCTCAGTCTCTTGTGATTTGAGCTACTCAGTTCTGATTGATCAGGTGGCCCAGTCTGTTGTGATTGGTCTACTTTGTTCTGATTGGTCAGGTGGCCCAGTCTGTTGTGATTAGTCGACCGCTTACAGCTCATGTCAGAAACCAAACACCCATTTTGAATTTCAGTTCCAGATCTCCCTCAGCACTCATATAGATACATAGTGATATGAAAAGTATCAATGCCATGGGTTTTACCATATCAATCTCATCCTTTGGAAGCACATCAAGTTGAATTTGCTTTGGCAGCAGAAAATAGCATCTTCTCGACATGAACAACACGAACCAAACTCTTCCAGTCTCAGCTACAACTACAGTGTTTGAGGGCCAAACTAGATGTTGTTCTCACTCAGCCAGTGAAAACCATTGGTTGGCATTGTGAAAATTTGTTACAAACCTACAGTACATAGATTTGTGAATGAAATAAGACTGGAATTACTGATGTAAGCTGTTTCAAGCATTTTGTCATTACGATTATCTTCTTGATCTCTAAATGAGGGTATCAATACCTTTGCAATGTTTGGTTCACTGTATAAATATTGGAAAACCTGTGATGAGCAAGCAGTCATTTGGGTCATTTGATAATGTTGGCCAATAGCAGTCTTATTTTCCTGAAGTAATTTGCCGAAATCAAGCATTAACAGTGAAAGGCGAGCACTAGCCAATGGAATTACTGCATTTACATTAGTCCTACCCACTGTCAAAGCAACCTGCTTGCAGAGGCTTCTGCTTGGTCTTAAAGACTTTTTTGTGTGAAAATTATGTTTGCAAATCAAGACAATTATTTGTCAAAAAAGAACAATTAATTATCACTGAACAGCTCACAACACAAAAAGCAGAGAAGTAGCTCAAAAGAGTAGCTCAAAAGGAACAGAAAAGAACAGAAACTAGGCAAGACCTAGACTAGACAGGTCTAGATAGCTAATCTAAATCTACAGAATCCAACAGGAACAATACAAGACTGACTAGATAAGAGTAGAGCTCTAACTGTTCAATCGTAGAATGAATGTACGGACAAGAATTCTAACAGACTGACTGAAACATTATTAGGCGAGACTGACTGGAATAGGCTGGAGCCGGACCAACTTAGGGAACGATTCGCCAAATAACTGAGAACGAGATGAGAATATAAAGGAGAGAGAACAAGGACAGGTGAAAATAATTAAGGTCAGTGCAGCCGTGAATCAACTCAACAAAGGAGACTGGGTTTTGTGGCACACAGGGTGTCAATCTATCCTGGACAACAACATGTTCTGTATTTTCACCCCACTATGAAATAATGGTGCACTGCCTAAATATTTAATCAGTCAAAAAGACATGCCTTGGTAACCTTCCCTACCATCGATAACTTATTTTTTTTATTCATAACAACGCCTTGCAATAATAGGGTTTTTATTGTCCAGAAGATTTTTGTGCCAAAAACTTTAAAATATTTGTTAAAATAATAATTTTTATCCTCGTTTTCACTTTCTGTTAAGAACACTGTTTCAAGGGGCATTGCATCTTCCAGAAATGCAAGTAAACATGATTGTCTACCTTCATTGCATGGTATCCACTTAACCACGTATCTATATAAATATTGCACAAGCTACACTTGCATATTCTACAGTACTTGACTACGCTTTCTTCATGCAATATATTAATATTCAAGTAAATATTGTTAGTCCATGTATGTACTGATTTGATTAGCTGCCCTAAGTCCCCTTTAACAATCTCACGCTTGGTCTTTTAATAGTGATAAATGCTGGCTTAACATTTATTACAAACACACTTATAGATTATAAATAATTATACCATGGTCTGTCTAAATACTTGATTCTGATTGGCTGGAAGATGTGCAATAAAACTGTTTAATGCACAGGTAGTTCCAAGTCAGTTGAATCACAGTTCTATAATGCGCTGTTTTCATTGAAGTGCACACACATAGGCCTACGTCACTCGCACACAGAGAGAGGAAGTCGCGCTGCTGCACACACCTAATGCTGCGTTCACACCAAGCGCGAATAGAGCGTCTGGCGCGAGTGATTTCAATGTTAAGTCAATGGAAAGGCGCGAATGACGCGAATTGGACTCGAATTGAATGCGTATTGAACGTCTTGCGCGATATGCGCGATGGTGCTTTTGTGAATTCACGCGTTTGAAGCGAATTCGCGTCTGACGCTCGAGTTGAAAAAAATATAACTTTGGCGTCAATTCGCGCCACATTAACCAATCAGGAGCCTGCTCGCTGTGGTCACGTGGTAAAGTGACGTGATGAGAAACCCTGCATAATTTAAAAATACTACTAAATGAAAGACTTTTTCAGGTGAGAATGTAGTTGTTTAAAGCTCAAATCTGTGGTTTATTTATAAAGAGAGTGCCTATTTTTAAAAAAAGTATTGTGTTTTTGGAGTTGTGAGATCCAGGCGATCACCGGGCACTCACCGCTTATAACCCCGGCGAGAGCAGCCTTTCCTCGGCTAGTCCTTCTGATATTTGCCGCTGGCTCTGATGTCCTGTAGTGGTGCATCTTGTGTAGATCTAAAGGGCGATCTTTGGTGTCATGAATCTATCATTTGTTGTCTGCCAAATCATTTTGACTGAGGGCAAAAATAAGTTTCATAACTTTATTTTTTAAGGATATTTAAATATACATGCAGTGAAGATAATGTAGGAGTTGCATGGCTATTAATGCTTAATATATATTTTTAATGAAAATGAAAAGAGGCAGAGTGGTGTTTTATGACATATTTCTCCTGGAGCGCCTTGAATGCGCATCTATTTCGCTTCAAACACTCGATTTCTACGCACGTCCAATTCGCCGCTGATGCGCGAATGGATTCAAAATGTCCACGCGTCAAACTAGCTGCGGTAGACACGATTTTGACGCCCTATTCGCGTTTGGTGTGAACGCAGCATAAACATGTCCTGTCACCAGTGTTGCCAAGTCCGTGGTTTTCCCACGGAATTGGGATACTTCAACACTGTTGTCGCAGGCTGTTTTTTTTTTTTTTGAAGCGACCCCAATTATGTGATATTTAGCAACCCTGTCAAAAAAACACATATTTTGCCCCCCAAATGCGATTTTTTTTACAGATTTTAGTGTTTCACAAAGGATGGAAAACCAAAACTCTCCTTTTAAACTGGGGAGTTAGCTTTGAGGTATGAAACTTACAGTATGTATTTATTGTAGAGTAACCGCTTATATGTGCAAATATCATGGGCATTTTGATTTTCCTTTTTAATGACCTTTTTAATGGCTAAATTATTAAAGTGTTATGAATGCATTATGATCCATGATATCACAGGATAACAGTATCAATCACAAATGTGATTATTCGGGGTGCTTCAATACTAGGTTGAGGCGACTACAAGCTGTATTTCCCACACACCAAAGAAGTGTTAAATTTCTCTCATCGTTGGAATCCTTAGCTAATGAGTGTACTGATTCAATCATGTTGCTTTGTGTGCACATGATCAGAGACCTTTCAATGTACTTACAGTGTTATAAGATAATGAGATGGCATAGATAACAACACTGTGGTTAGGGTCATTATGAGGTTAGATTTGCCAAGATAGGTGCTCAGTGAAATAATCATGTCCGTGCCCTTTGAAGACATCCAGAGTTCAAGGCTGGTTTTTGCTATAGTTTAACTCAGATTAAATCACGTCATGTCCCTTTAGTGAAAATACTTTTAGACACAAACCTAGACTTCCAAGAAAAAGCTAAAAATCCTACTTGGAAATTAATGGGTCCCTCTTGGAAACATGTATTGGTTTCTGGTCCCCATTGACTTCCATAGTTGGAAGATAGAAATATCTTTTTTTGTGTTCAACATAAGAAAGAAATTCACAGGTTTACAGGTTTTAGAAAGAAACTACAGGTTTAGAACAAGTTGATGGTGAGTAAATGATGACAGACATTTTCATTTTTGTGTGAACTATCACTTTAAATCTGCTTTTTGAGTAAGCAAACTGATAAATGGTCAAATCTGCTAGTGAAACATTGATATGTCAAATCCAATGCAATGACTTTGGACTTAATTATTTTCTTGTTAATAAATCCTTCGATGTTTGCTTTCTTGCAATCAAATCTTTAGCTCTTTTGTAATCTTAGAAAAGATGTGCAGTCAGTGTTTTGAATGCTGACTGGAGAAAAGTTCAGTTGGTGTGCTGAGATTCTGTTCTCCGGAGCTGCATCAACACCTGTTTATCTGTTATCTTTGACCCATCCCACCAAATCTAACGCCACCTGCACTTGACAAGCAGGCCCAGGTGTAACATTGCTCTGTATTGCTCTCTCCTTTTTCTCTTTGTTCTCTCTTTATGAATGCTAGACACAGAAACACTGTTAAACCATTATAAATTAAAGATGGCACGAGCAAGGTATACATTTATCAGTCAAACAATCTCAACTGCATTAATAGCCCCATTTTTTGCCAGTTTGAGCTACAGGAACACTTATGAAAAGCAAATTCTGTTATTGTTTACTCGCCCTCATGTATTTCCCTGACACAGAGAGCCGGCGGTCCTGGTAGGATGGAATGTATTTGAATATGTGACATAGTGGCATGAAGCCATGAGTGACTCATGTGACAGGGGAAGGTCATAATGTCAGCCTCGGGCCAGACAAACAATCCAGATCCCTCACGACGCCCTCTTCTGGTACACAGAAACCTGTCGCTCTGAGCGGCATGCAGCCACAGACGCAGGGTTTGGATTAGACTCATTAGTAGCCATTATAATCAAGCCCATGCCTTGAACATCTTGTTTAAATGGATCTAAAAATTAAAGGATTAAAAGGGATTTAAGGGAATAAAGAAATAAGGTGAAAAGGTGAAAGAAGGTCTAATTGTAGTTATGAAGTAATCAAGGTAAACAATTTGCAAATACAATTTTATTTTAAAATATGCGGACATTCACTCTTATTCGTATGTCTAATATACGATGGCATATTTTCAAATCAAAACGTCAAAGATTTCATAAAAAGATGGCCGCCGAGTGAAAGGACTTGTCTTAAAGTGACTTTGACTGAAGTGACTTCAGCTGAACAATGACACTATTGTCACTATTCAATTCTGTTTGCATCACTAAATCATAATTGTCCTGCTATAACTGTAAAGCTGCTTTGAAACAATCTGTATTATATGAAGCGCTATAGAAATACAGGTGACTTCACAGACAGCAACATAGTGTCTATCTGGTACATGTGAATTCCACCTGGATCTGGACCGGCACTATATTGCTGGGTTGTGTGTGTTTGTATGAGAGAGAGCGTGCTTTGTTTTCCATAGATTATAAAATGTAATTTCATGTGGGAAACATAGAGCTGTCGTTTTTATCATATTGTTTGTTATTTCTATTTGCATGTTCAGTGTGGTTGTGGGTTTTGCTTCTCTTGCTGTTGTCGACTGTATGGACCTTTGAAATAACGTTGGTCTGAAATAAACAAAATAATCGTTGGTCTGATTTCGTTGAAGGACTATCCAATTGCATACAGACTACAGAGTCATTTAAACTATGCCCATTTATCACCCTCTTGTGGTCTGATTGGTTGAAGGACTATCCAATTTCGTACAGAGTCAGTTGAACTATGCCAGTTGATCATGCCTCTTGTGCAGTAAAAATACAGAGCAGACTCCCCAGACTAATGTTCAGTCTTAAAAGATTGAGCTTGGTCTGGTGATAACCAGACAAATATGGAACTATAATGCGGTCAATACCTGCCTGGAACTACTTTAGCCGTGTGTTTACGGAAAAAAATAACTGCACACCTAAGAATGTTCATCCACCAATCAGAATCAAGCATTTAACAGCCATGTAGTATAATTCTAAAATATTTAATAGGCACACTGTGTTATACAACCCCTGGCAAAATTATGGAATCACCACACTTAGAGGATGTTCACCAAGCTTTCTTACTTTATTACAAAAAACAAAAAAAGATATGACACAAAAAGGTTTTGACATGGCATGTCTTCTTCCAGATCAAGTTGAGGAACAAATGGAATCACTCAATGTTAAGGGAAACAAGCTCCTCCTCAGGCTTTTATGACAGCTATGACTTAAGAACTCCCTTTTAACTGCTGACTAATTAACATTTTTAGACTTGTCCTGGTATTCGTTTTAGAAATGAAAATTAAAAGATGATCTCAAACTTTTTTCCTCTACTTGATCTGGAAAAATACATGCCGTTAACATATAAAGTGTCAGTGACTTTTATTGAGGTATGTTTAATGAAGCCAGAATGTTAAGCTATTGAACAAAAAAAATTTTTGTGTCATATCTGTGATTTGTTTGCTGTAAAGTAAAAAAGCTAGGTGAACATCCTCTATATGTGGTGATTCCATAATTGTTTGCCTGGGGTTGTATATGTATACTCTTGTTACAATAAATCATACAACACTTTTTTGTGAAATTTTGGCTTGAAAAATGTCCTTGTGCTAACTTTCTTTAAATATACGTATGACAACTTGGTTGATATTTTGTGTCTCTAATGTAATTACATTTTGGTGTGGCATTTAGACCTGGTTTCACAGACAGGGCTTAGATTAAGCCAGGATTAGGCTTTAGTTCAATTAGGACTTTTAAGTAGCTTTTATAAATGGCTTACTGGTGTGAATCTTGAGACAAAACAATGGCACAATGACACATATTTTAAGATATGCTTTCAGTTAAAACAGCTCAAACATTCTGAGTTCAGATGTTGCAGTAACACAGTCCCTGCTGTTCATCATCTACAGTTTATCTGAGAAAGAGAGTGGTTTGCCTTTCAACTCGGTGAATGTGTTTTCAGCCTGAGCTCTTTTGAGCACAGAGAATCCTTCGCTTGCTCCTCATTGAAATTCTAGGCTTTAAAGAGGGATTGTGCAGTCACTGTGTTGCAGTCGCAGTATTTTCCTTAAAAAAAAGCTCTGTCCCGAGTCCATGTCAGGGGCTACTGTATGTTCTGTGAGTTTTATTGCAGTATTGGTCTGCCATTGAAGACCAGCCACGCTGTCTGCCGTGCGCTTCTGCACTATGAATACTAATGAGCATTTCATTGTAGACAGATGACAGGACAGAAGCTTTTGAATTAGGCTCATGCATGAATTATAGTTTTTAAAGTCCCATAAAACAGTGCATTTGAACATTTTACAGAAAAGGCCTGCAAATCAATATGGCTTAAAGACGTCCTATAATGGCCCTTTTTACAAGATGTAAAATAGGTCTCTGATGTCCCCAGAGTGTGTATGTGAAGTTTTAGCTCAAAATACCACACAGATAATTTCTTATAGCATGTTAAAATTGTCATTTTCAGAGGGTGAGCAAAAATGTATAATTTTTGTGTCCCTTTAAATGTAAATGAGCTGCTGCTCCCCGCCCCCTTTCTAGAAGAGGTCTGAGCTTCAAGAGCTCGTGTTAGTAGCTCCGATTACCTCACGCAGACACCCACTGAAAATGTCAGAAACTGTTCAGCCTTCAAACACTTCCTCTTTTCAACATGGCCTTTGTTGCGTGTTCCCCAGGGCAGGGTTTATGTAAATGTTAGGGTTAGTGATGTCACTAACTCGTGAAGAAGCTCATTGTAGTCCCGACCAGCTGCTTGTAGTCCTTAAAAAGTGATTTCTGTAAAAGAAAATATCTCCTTTTGCTTTGAACTTTAAGTGTCGTAACTTTGCAGATGTTGTTTATGATCACACAGCAACATTAAAAATTGAAATCATAATCAACCACCCCTTTAAACATTCTTCAACTGGCTTTAGTTTGAGTTGTAATGATGATGTGTGTTTGGTCTGCAGGGATCGAGCTGTGTCTGCCGGACTGGCGTTTCTCCATGACCATGGTGGCGAACTTCATGCTGTTGGCAGGGCAGCTGCTCATGCCAGGACTGGCCGCCCTCTGTCAAGATTGGCAGATTCTGCAAGTTGTCATAATCTGCCCCCTCATACTCATGCTGTCCTACATCTGGTGAGTACCGCTGACATGGCTGCTTGCGATTCTTAAAACCAACATTTGACTTTATCTATTTTAATTGTGTTTGACTTCTATGAGTTTACAATGAAAGTTTATAGAAAATATTGTAAGTGCGCTCAATACTGAAACGAGCATGTGTTTCCACACTTCATTAAGCAGCATAATCATTTTCAACGGCAAATACTGAGAAAAGTCTTAAAAAGCAAATTAGCGCATTAGAAGGATTATATAACACAAGGTTTCTTTAGTAGCCTGGAAAAATAAGTGCTGAAAACAGGGCTTTGCATCACAGATAAAAATCTAAAATGTCTAAAAATACTTCAAACAATAAACATTTTTCACACAAAAGCAAACATTTTTTATTTACTATGAACCATGATTAATTTTAAGAGCAAAACAGTCCAATAACAGGGGTGTTACTGAGACATAATTGAACTGCTTACGAGATCCCAATAGGTCGTCCTCTGCTTAGAAACTTGCTAGCGATGTGCTAATTCATGCTAGTAACATAAGGTGACCAGATTTCTGAAATGGAAACTGGGGACATTTCCTATTTGAGTTTTTTTAAGTTATTTTTTAATTGGTTTGTTTATTATTAACATTAATAAGTACTATGATTTAGTTTGGTCTGGTTTTAATGCAATTCACCACACCCACAAAAAAACATAAGAAAAATAAACACACTGAAAACAGTTAATAGTAACCATTGTAAATAGAAAGCAGTTCAAAACAATATTATAACAACATTTTGACCTTTAAAACACAGTAAAATTAATCAACATAAATAGGATATGATAAATTCATATTTTAACATTTTATAATTGTATTTAATATTTTCATTTTCACAAGCTGTTTATACCCTATATAGATTTTTTATTTTTTAACTTCAAATGTTTTGTTACATTGGTGCTTGAAAATAGCTCTTATTATCCTTAATTGGGATGGTTATTTTGCATTTTAGGCTTATTTGAAGCAGAAAATTTGTGTACTCTGCAAATGTATTTGTTGCAAGTGTAATTGTTTAGTTTTATATGTGTTATACAGTCATGGCCAAAAGTGTTGGCACCCCTGCTAAATATGATCAAATATGGCTGTAAAAATAAATCTGCATTGTTTATCCTTTTGATCTATCATTCAAAAAATTCGCAAAAACCTAACCTTTCATTGAAGTAAAAGAATTGAAAGTGGGGGGAAACTCACATTACAAAATAAATGCTTTTCTCCAAAACACGTTGGCCACAATTATTGGCACCCCTAGAATTGTTTATGAGTAAAATATCTCTGAAGTATATTCCCATTAATATTTTTAAATAATTAGCACACCAAGGTAACTAGAAACATGTCTAGCTATGACTTCTTGTTTCACAGCAGTATAAATATGAGGAAACACAAAGGCTAAATTCCCTTAATCATTAATCACAATGAGTAAAACCACAGAATATAGTTCTGATGTGCAGCAAAAGATTGTTGAGCTTCACAAAATAGAAAGTGGCTGTAAGAAAATAGCAAGCATTGACAATCCCCATTTCCACCATCAGGACAATAATTAAGAAGTTCCAATCAACTAAAGATGAGTTAGGAATCTGCCTGAAAGAGGACGTGTGTCTATATTGTCCTAATTCACAGTGAGGAGTAGAGTTTCAGTGGCCAAAGACTCTACAAGGATCACAGATGGAGAATTGCAGAGATTAGTTGAGTCTTGGGGTCAGAAAATCAAACAACCCCTTCATCACCACATGTTGTTTGGGAGAGATTCAAGAAAATTCCTCCTTGCTCTTCCAAAAACAAACTCCAGCACATTCAGTTGTCAGACACAACTGGACCTTCATACGGGACCTGGTTCTGTGGTCAGTGAAACTATAAAAAGAGCTTTTTAGCAGCAAACCCACCAGATGTGTTTGGTGCAAACAGGGATAAAAAGTACCCCATGCCCACGGTTAAAAATACAGCTGGATCTTTAATGTTGTGGGCCTATGTTTTTGCTGGAGGTCCTGGACATCTTGTTCAGATACATGGTTTCATGGATTCTAGCAAATACCAACAGATAAAAAATCAAAACCTGACGGCCTTTGCTAGAAATCTTATAATGGGCCGTGGTTGAATCTTCCCTCAGGACAACGATCCAAAACATACATCAAAATCAACGCACAAATGTGTCACTGAACACAAAATGAAGCTTCCCAGTCCCCTGACCTGAACCCTATAAAAAAGGAGTGGGGTGAACTGAAGAGAAGAAGCACCAACATGGATCTGGGAATCTGAAGGATCTGTAGAGATTTTGTATGGAGGAAGGGTCTCTGATCTCAGGTGTTCTCCAAACTTATCAGGCATTATATAACAAAACTCAGAGCTGTTATCTTGGGAAAAGGAGGTTGCAAAAAGTATTTAATAAATGGGTTCCAATAATTATGGCCGACGTGTTTTGGAGAAAGGCATTTATTTTATAATGTGATTTACCCCCCACTTCCAATTCTTTTACTTCAATGAAAGGTTAGATTTTTGCTTTGTTTTATTTTTATATGATAGATCAAAAGGATAAACAATGCAGATTTATTTTTACAGCCATCTTTGATCATATTTACCAGGGGTGCCAACACTTTTGGCCATGACTGCATATACTGTATAGGTAAGATGTGTGGAAATTACTGTGTTGTGACTGTGGAACTTTTGGGGATGTTTAAAATTGTGCCGAACAATCCCGTACCCTGATGAGACCCTGTTATAAAAGCAACTAGCATTCAGTAATAATGTGTTTAGTCCAGATTAGATTAGGTCAGTGCCTGTAGTTTAATACGATGTGATCAAAATAATATAGTAAAGTTTATCCTTCATTCTTCAGGATTTTTCCAGAATCTCTGCGCTGGCTGCTTGCAACTCAACAGTACAGTCGCTCCAAATGGATCGTGGAGCGTGTGGCCAAGAAGAACGGCATCAATCTAGAGCAGGACGCTGAGGAACTCTTGACAGGTACACAACCGAAGACTATACAGATGCTGGGCTGTGTTTATAGTGTGCAAAATATGACCAATAACTAACTATTACAGCTATAATATAATAACCATCTGTTTCAAGGCAAGATATACATTTGAACTAAGCAAAATAAGCAACTAAGCAAAATATAATAATCACATTCATCGATCACAGGAAGTGGAGATGGAAAATCACCCAACAGTCATTGCGCACAGCATCACCGGTCAGAGCTACAGAGTTATGCGTTCTGTATTATGTATATTATATGTATTTTAAATTTGAAAGTAAAGTTATGCAAGCATGGCTGGGAGCTTTAGAGCAACTGCAACAATGAGTAATTTAAGATATTTTTAG
Source organism: Romanogobio albipinnatus (assembly GCA_023566225.1). Taxonomy (NCBI): domain Eukaryota; kingdom Metazoa; phylum Chordata; class Actinopteri; order Cypriniformes; family Gobionidae; genus Romanogobio; species Romanogobio albipinnatus. Next base: position 37,515,975 of record CM042244.1, on the reverse strand, counting down.
ATTATTTTTGTCAAAATGGCTGAAAAATCAAATACAATCACATGTAATATGATTAAATTGCTTTTCACTTTTGACCAATAGGTGGCACTGTTACCAAATTGATGTTGTGTGATTAGTGTGAAGTGACAATGACGCATACAAAGTTGGGTGTCAATATGCCAAAGCCTTGCAGAGTTACTGCCTCACAATCAGCTTGGCATCAAATTTGCCATCAATATGCCATTACTCGAAAATCGAAAAGCTTTTAATAAGCTTCAGCCGGCATGGTCAGAGGATGATCTGAGCCAATTTTGGTGAAAATCGGACTAACGGTCTAGGAGGAGCTCAAATTGGCAGACAACAAGTTAGACCAAGTATGGCATAATTGGAATAGGCTAAATTAATCAAAAGCTAAATTTTGACCAGAAGGTGGCGCTGTTCTGAAACTTTTTGAGTATGTTCAGGGCTTGGTCTTGATGACACATAGCAAGTTTGGTAATGATACGTTAATACGTCAATAAAATACAGCAATTAGTGACAAAATTCGAAATGGTCAACACCATTTTGAAAAAAGCCATTTTTCATATCTCCTGACCAGTAGGTGCCGCTGTGCCGAAATGCTGCATGTAGCCTCAGGTCATGCTTGTAATTACATGTGCCAAGACAGGTCTCCAATATGCTAAAGGGTTGCAGAGATATACATCCAATTTGCTGTGCTCTTAACTCTAACCCTAACCGTGCAAGTGGTTCTATGGGCTGCCATAGGCTCTAATGAGGTCAAAGGTGTATTTTTGTAGAGTAATTTACAATGGCCTCAAACGTGGCTCAACCAATCAGAATCAAGGACCAGAATGTTCCGTTTTATAAAGACTATTATAAGACTAACAGGAAAATGAGTGGAAGGCCTTGTTTGCAATAAACAGCTATTATTCTATACATTATTTTGGGAGATTAAAAACTTACAGGGTAACATTGGGGGAATGGAGAATGCACTGATGGAAAGGCATTACTGTATAAGACTTGCCATGGCTAGAAAGATGTTTTTGAATGCATGTCTTGTCTTACTGGAGGGAAAAGGTTTGTGTGGTGCTCAATGGTTCATACAGTGATGTTGACCACCAAACTCGGCTCAGACCTTCAGACTTCCCTATCATTTTATAATGCATTTAAATGTCCTAAAGATAGAATTCACCATTATTTGTTCAAAACCGGTATGGCTTTTTTCCTGTGGAACACAAAACCGGTTTTGCTCACCCGTATACTATCTGGTTTCTGCATTGCACAAGCCCTCAGTGGCCATCAGACAGGTGAATGTTGCTGACACAATCTAAAGTCAACATAGTAAGTTGCGCTTGTGCTGCGGCTGCTGACAATGTAAACACTATCTGTGACTACTTACAGGAGCAAAAGTCTGCATTACGTCAGAGTGTATCCTGTTTATTTCCTTGCATGATGTTTATGGTCATATTTGTGAACGATTGATCCTTGCATATTTTTAGGGCTTCAAGTGCGTTGCGCTGAAAACCTATTGCAATTGTTAGAATTACCAAGGATCAGCATTCTCTCCTAAAAGTGATCGGACAGACCAAACCGTAAGTCGTAGAGACTTGAAACTTTGAGGGATGGTAGGAGAGCAATGCATTTCTGCCAGAGCCCGACGGGCCCCAACTTTTTTACGCCCCTAGGGCCGGGCTTGGGGCCAATTTTCACGTCATACCTCAAATGCGGGCTGGGCTTCGGGCCTTTTTTAGGCTTCTCCTTCGTTTTATATTTTAGACATTCATTAATTAAAAGAAACAATGAGATGTGCTGTGCTGGTGGAAACAACATGAGACCATGATGCCGCGACTGTCAAGACAGGCTCGAACATTGTTTAGAGTCTACAGCGCTATGCAACACACATCGCCGCAGTTAAGCAAGCCAACACGCAAACTGCCGCAAGGGAAACTGAAAATAGGTTTTAGTCCTAGATGCTCAAAAACATAGTCATCTTTATTAAAACTAATGAGATTAAATGCCCTTACCAGTGCTTAGGTCGCTCGTTCTCATATTGCGGTCTTTGATGTTGAAATGAGCTGAATAAAATGCAGCTCATATCTGTTGCTTTCGTTGATGTGAACTCCATTAAATGTGCATATAGCGTGGCAATTGAAGTGAATTTATATTCATTTTGTGGAAAGGTGTAAGGTAAGACAACCTGCATGTTCTTTTTATTTTTATTAGTTTAGATTGTGTAGCCCGTTTAGTTTACGAGCGCCGTTGTGACCAGCATCAGTCTCAGCTTGTCAAAAATGCCTTTTTATTGTGTGGGTGATATAGGCTAAACGTTTAAACTAACATTGTTATGCTTGAAGTGTTTTATATCTATGGATTTTATTATACGAAAGACAAGTCAAGTGTTGATTTGAGAGGCTAAATTGATCAAACGTGGTTAACTCACTGTCGGCCGCTGGCCGCTTAGTCGTCACTTTAAAAAACAAAAACTTTAATTTATCAAACAAAAAAATGCTTCAAACATTTTTCAAAATTAACTTAATGAAACGAAACGAAATATAACTACTTTGACATTAAAAACAAAACTGAACTATTTTAATGGCTGCAACAATGTGTAATAGGGAGGATAAAAAAACTATTTAAAAACACGGGCTCCAGTTGGACTCGGGCCGAGAATTTTGATAAGCTGTCGGACACGGGCCGGGCTAGGGCCTCAGCGTCTCGGGCCAAGGCCGGGCTAGGGCCTAGATTTGAGGACCGTGGATGGCTCTAGATGGTAGCGCCTTCCCCATCTACATTTACATTTATGCATATAGCAGACACTTTTATCCAAAGCGACGTACAACTTGGGAGTACAGGAAGCGATTGGTCATGAAGAGTCAAGTAAGCACAACAAGTGCCTGAAATACTGAGACCGTGTACATTGCTCAGTGTAGCACAGTCTAGAGTAGGGAGGGAAAAAAGGGGAAGAAAGAGGAAAAGAAACTAGGTTTTTTTTCAACCCAGCATTTTTTAGAGTGTTGGCTCAAGATGAACAAAGCACACGTCTAAGATTCGATTGTCGCCCTGGCAAATTTGAGGGGATTTTTGACATTCACGGATCTCAAAAAAACATATAAAGTATAATACGTGATTTTTTCGCACATGCCCACGACATTCATACCAAAACCCTACTTTTACGAATTAGCCCTAGGTTTTTGGCTCAACCTTGATAACTGATAAAAGCTTTTAAAACATATATTTACTTAGTAAATTGCCTGTATTGGTTGTAAATGGTCTTTTCCATTTATGATCTAGGTGGTTACAGGCTTCCTAAATGAAAAACAATACTTTTTTACGCATGTGCTTAAACGCCTTAAAGTGCTTTCTTCTGTGTAACACAAAACCGGTTTTGCTCACCGGAATACTATCCGGTTTCTGCATTGCACAAGCCCTCAGTGGCCATCAGACAGGTGAATGCTGCTGACACAATCTAAAGTCAACATAGTAAGTTGTGCTTGTGCTGCGGCTGCTGACAATGTAAACACTATCTGTGACTACTAACAGGAGCAAAAGTCTGCATTACGTCACAGTGTATCCTGTTTATTTCCTTGCATGATGTTTATGGTCATATTTGTGAACGATTGATCCTTGCATACTTTTAGGGCTTCAAGTGCGTTGCACTGAAAACCTATTGCAATTGTTAGAATTACCAAGGATCAGCATTCTCTCCTAAAAGTGATCGACCAAACCTTAAGTCGTAGAGACTTGAAAATTTAAGGGATGGTAGTGCCTTCCCCATCTACATCGTCACCAAGGCTTGTCCCAATCGGCTGATGGTGGTGCTAGAGTGATAAAAAGTATGTAATGGCTTAACCGCTTGATTGTCTTATATCATTAGAATCCTTCACTATAAAAATGCTGGGTTGTTTTAACCCAAATTTGGGTAAAATATGGACAAACCCCAGTCGTTGGCTTACATTTTTTTATTAAATTTGTTACCACAGTTGGGTTTGTCCATATTTGACCCAAATTAGGGTTAAAACAACCCAGCACTTTTTAGAGTGTTTGTTCAAGATGAACAAAGCACGTCTCGATTGTCACCCTGGCAAAACTTTCAGATATTTTGGATCCTTCGGAAAACCTATTTTGCGAACTAATCCTAGGTTTAATAGAGGCAATCGGAACAAAACTCACTGGGCCATGCAGCTATATATACTATATTATACTTCTTTTTTTTTTTTTTTGGACCTTGTTATCTTTAACCAAAATCTCATGACCTTCTCTTCCTGTGATATGACTAACATCTCTACTGATGAAAAGAAGGCCGCACTGCAGCCGAGCCAGCTTCGTTCAGATGCTTACTTTTTGCAATTTTATAAAAAAGCGGAGATGGTTAAACATCCCACTCAATGTCCTTTTTTCTTGTTCCATTAGCGCTAGTAGTCTGCTGTAGTGAACTTCCGTTACATGTCTACTTTAGGAAACTGTAAATGATTTCTCAAGTCAAGACAAATTGATTTGAATAGCACTTCACAATATACATTGTTTCAAAGCAGCTTTATAGAACATCATGATGTTCATGTCTATAATTATTCATATCTTCATGCCTCGGAGTTGCATTTTGCAGTTTATATTTTGTGACGGTATAAGCAATAAAGAGTTATTTATAATATTATATATAACCTTGTACAAGTATATTGGATATATGCGGATAAAATTGGACATACTGTACTTCATATATTCAAATTTATATATAGAGCGGTGCAATAATACATGATGTCTTTGCATACACACACTAGAGCCATGCTGTTAAGCCTAAGTGTGTGTTGATTGATGCATTAATGATCATCCTTCATTATATGCTATATTATGCACTGCTGCAATTTATATATAAACTCTTTCTCCTCCAGAATGTGAAGAAAACCAATTCCTTGACTAAATGGAATAGCAGTATAATACCTTTTGTTTAGTCATCCAGTGGCTGTAATAACAACCGTAGAGTGAATTGGCGACCTGTACCTTTAAAGTGTGTATGTGTTTAGAGCATTAGAATGTGGGATTTTGAACTAACCTCATGTTTTCCCTTCTTTTCTACATTTCAGAGCTAAACCAAGCCCTACCAAAGCCATCCAAGAAGACGTGCATTGTGAAAATGGTTGGCACGAGGAACCTGTGGAAGAATATAGTTGTGCTCTGTGTCAACTCGTAAGTTTCTTTATTAGGAACCAACCTGTGTCCATTTGCACATCTAATCTAGTGTGAAATAGGATGATCAGTTCACCCAAAAATGAAAATTCTGTCATCATTTACTCACTCTCATGTCCTTCCAAACCTGTAAGACTTTTGTTCATCTTCATAACACAAAATAAGATATTTTTGCTGAAATCTGAGAGATTTCTGTGCCTCTATTGAAGTAAAGAAAAACTTCCAAAAAGGTCATGAATCTGCTGTAAAATGAATGCATATAAATCAAATAGTTTAATGCCTTAAGTCTTGTGAAGAGATACAATCGCTTTATATAATGAACAGATTTAATTTAGGATTTTATTCACATATTGTACATAGAGTGCATCACATTTGTGTAGCAAATTATCTCAAAAGGGAATTGCGTTATGTTATATTAACTTTATAATTAATTATACATATGTGTATCAGCTAATCAAATTAAAGTGATGTAGCTGAATTAATATTACAATCAATTAATCTATCAACTCTCAGAAAGGATATTTTTAGTGGCCACAGTCACAGTCATTCTTAACATGTAGCTATGATGTTAAAGGGACTTTGATTTAAAAGCAGGGACCAGAGTTAAAACGTGTGCAATGTGCACAAAATTTTTATTTGATTAAATCACAAACACATAACTAATCTAAACAAACATACACACATACAAATATACATGGGCAAAATGGAAGGTGAAAGTGAATGAAACTGACATGCTCTATGTATGAGTGTCGATCAGTGTGTATATGTAAATAAAAGCCTAAATTAAATCTGTTCATAGTGTATGTTATTTACAAGACTTGGATTTAACAGCTTGATTCATTTGGATTTGCCTTTATGACCTTTTTGGATCTTCAATGGTACCCGGAAGGGACAGAAACCTCTCAGATATAATTAAAAGTATATCTCTCCGTCTCTCCATCTCTCAGACTGACAGGTTATGGCATACACCACTGCTTTGCACGCAGCATGATGGACCAGGATGTCCAAACGACCATGTTCCATAACTTCTACGCCGACTACTACACCATGGGGGGCATCGCCGTTGCTTCATGCGTGGCCCTTTGCCCTGCGGTGGGCGTGATGGGCCGGCGCGGAGGACTCCTCATGTTCATGATCATTACAGCCCTGGCGTCTCTCCTTCAGCTGGGCCTGCTAAACTGTGAGAGAACGCACACACAGACACACACACACCACAATCACCGCCTGATGATTGCAGTGAGGGCGACATTAATCAAATTATACATGGGAAACAATGACTACATTTACATGCACATGCAGAAAGCAACACTCTGAACCTTCAAGCAAACACAAACGGCATTTTCCTTATGCCATTTAAGAGATTAAGAGAGTTTCTGGCAGGGAAGGCGGCTCATGAGGCCTTATATAAGCTCCATTCTTACAGAGATCGTGCATGTGTGTTGAAAACACCAGCAACTAAAGTAACCGAGCTTAAGCCGCTTTCTGCTGGAAGCCGCATTGTACCGGATAAGCAGGTTAAGAGTACATGATTAACACACACATCTTAAGCAGTTTTCTCACTATTACTGGCTTTCTGCTGTGCAAATAAACATTGTGAATCTATCACATACTACAGATTATTTGGGGGGAATTTGAAGCATACTATATTTTACGAGCTCAAATGAAAACCTAATGTATGTATACTTTCATTATTAGCCATGAGCTGCAAAGTTTCACAGTTTGACATTTGTTGTTGTTTTGTCCCCTGCATGTGCTCCGTCCATAATGAATGAAGTGTTGGGGAAGTACAGTGTTCAGCTGAATATAGGTAAAGTATAAACAATGCTATTTGTGCAGTTTTGCTCTATTATTCACATGATTTGTGCAATTCCTCCAATGTTAAATAATCACCTATTTAACATTGTTGAATATATGTAATTAATTACAGTAGGCCTATTATATATAGTTTTGATATTTGTGGCTGCACCGGGGTCCGTTATTTAGGCTACAAGGTTAAAGTTACACCACTGAGGCTAATCATGGGTGGTTCATGCATGGCACCTTACCCATGGCTATCTGTTATGAACTGTAGGCTACATCAATAAATTACAACAATTTCGTGCTATGGGTACTGCCATTGATACAGGCAGTGGAAGAGCCTATTTTACGCTGAGCTTGCTTCTGCTTTTCAAACATGGAAGTGTGACAAAGGCACATAGGCTATATGAATTCTCTAATGTGGATACAGACATATATATACACATCACTACAGGGAGTGCAGAATTATTAGGCAAATGAGTATTTTGACAACATCATCCTCGTTATGCATGTTGTCTTACTCCAAGCTGTATAGGCTGGAAAGCCTACTACCAATTAAGCATATTAGGTGATGTGCATCTCTGTAATGAGAAGGGGTGTGGTCTAATGACATCAACAGCCTATATCAGGTGTGCATAATTATTAGGCAACTTCCTTTCCTTTGGCAAAATGGGTCAAAAGAAGGACTTGACAGGCTCAGAAAAGTCAAAAATAGTGAGATATATTGCAGAGGGATGCAGCAGTCTTAAAATAGCCAAGCTTCTGAAGCGTGATCATCGAACAATCAAGCGTTTCATTCAAAATGGGTCAACAGGGTCGCAAGAAGCGTGTGGAAAAACCAAGGCGCAAAATAACTGCCCGTGAACTGAGAAAAGTCAAGCGTGCAGCTGCCAAGATGCCACTTGCCACCAGTTTGGCCATATTTCAGAGCTGCAACATCACTGGAGTGCCCAAAAGCACAAGGTGTGCAATACTCAGAGACATGGCCAAGGTAAGAAAGGCAGAAAGTCGACCACCACTGAACAAGACACACAAGCTGAAACGTCAAGACTGGGCCAAGAAATATCTCAAGACTGATTTTTCTAAGGTTTTATGGACTGATGAAATGAGAGTGAGTCTTGATGGGCCAGATGGATGGGCCCGTGGCTGGATTGGTAAAGGGCAGAGAGCTCCAGTCCGACTCAGACGCCAGCAAGGTGGAGGTGGAGTACTGGTTTGGGCTGGTATCATCAAAGATGAGCTTGTGGGGCCTTTTCGGGTTGAGGATGGAGTCAAGCTCAACTCCCAGTCCTACTGCCAGTTTCTGGAAGACACCTTTTTCAAGCAGTGGTACAGGAAGAAGTCTGCATCCTTCAAGAAAAACATGATTTTCATTCAGGACAATGCTCCATCACACGCGTCCAAGTACTCCACAGCGTGGCTGGCAAGAAAGGGTATAAAAGAAGAAAATCTAATGATATGGCCTCCTTGTTCACCTGATCTGAACCCCATTGAGAACCTGTGGTCCATCATCAAATGTGCGATTTACAAGGAGGGAAAACAGTACACATCTCTGAACAGTGTCTGGGAGGCTGTGGTTGCTGCTGCACGCAATGTTGATGGTGAACAGATCAAAACACTGACAGAATCCATGGATGGCAGGCTTTTGAGTGTCCTTGCAAAGAAAGGTGGCTATATTGGTCACTGATTTGTTTTTGTTTGGTTTTTGAATGTCAGAAATGTATATTTGTGAATGTTGAGATGTTATATTGGTTTCACTGGTAAAAATAAATAATTGAAATGGGTATAAATTTGTTTTTTGTTAAGTTGCCTAATAATTATGCACTGTAATAGTCACCTGCACACACAGATATCCCCCTAAAATAGCTAAAACTAAAAACCACTTCCAAAAATATTCAGCTTTGATATTAATGAGTTTTTTGTGTTCATTGACAACATGGTTGTTGTTTAATTATTAATGTTGTAAAATTAATCCTCAAAAATACAACTTGCCTAATAATTCTGCACTCCCTGTATAGAACACATGTCCTTATTAGGAGAAAATACATGTCATTTTAACGAGAAAAATATGTAGTTTTAATGACATAACATCTCGTTATTACGAGAAAAGATGTTGTTAAAACAACATAACATCTCGTTATTCTGACATAATTGAGTGGAAAAAATAATATGTATGTGGCAGCAATGCGTCACCGTATTTATGTACAGAGTTGTCAGAATAATTATCCACAACCTCAAAAAATCCTACATACTTTAAAAAGCCTTTAAATGGCTTTATAAAAATATACATATATATATATATCCAAAAGTCACCAAAATTGGACAGTTGAAGACTGGAAAAATGTTGCCTGGTCTGATGAGTCTCGATTTCTGTTGAGACATTCAGATGGTAGAGTCAGAATTTGGCATAAACAGAATGAGAACATGGATCCATCATGCCTTGTTACCACTGTGCAGGCTGCTGGTGGTGTAATGGTGTGGGGGATGTTTTCTTGGCACACTTTAAGCCCCTTAGTGCCAAATGGGCATTGTTTAAATGCCACAGCCTACCTGAGCTTTGTTTCTGACCATGTCCATCCCTTTATGACCACCATGTACCCATCCTCTGATGGCTACTTCCAGCAGGATAATGCACCATGTCATAAAGCTCGAATCATTTCAAATTGGTTTCTTGAACATGACAATGAGTTCACTGTACTAAAATGGCCCCCACAGTCACCAGATCTCAACCAAATAGAGCATCTTTGGGATGTGGTGGAACGGGAGCTTCGTGCCCTGGATGTGCATCCCACAAATCTCCATCAACTGCAAGATGCTATGCTATCAATATGAGCCAACATTTCTAAAGAATTCTTTCATCACCTTGTTGAATCAATGCCAAGTAGAATTAAGGCAGTTCTGAAGGCGAAAGGGTGTCAAACACAGTATTAGTATGGTGTTCCTAATAATCCTTTAGGTGAGTGTGTGTAGATATATATAGAGTGTGTATATATATATATATATATATATATATATATATATATATATATATATATATATATATATATATATATATATATACATACAGTGAGGAAAATAAGTATTTGAACACCCTGCTATTTTGCAAGTTCTCCCACTTAGAAATCATGGAGGAGTCTGAAATTGTCATCGTAGGTGCATGTCCACTGTGAGAGACATAATCTAAAAAAAAATATCCAGAAATCACAATGTATGATTTTTTTTACTATTTATTTGTATGATACAGCTGCAAATAAGTATTTGAACACCTGAGAAAATCAATGTTAATATTTGGTACAGTAGCCTTTGTTTGCAATTACAGAGGTCAAACGTTTCCTGTAGTTTTTCACCAGGTTTGCACACACTGCAGGAGGGATTTTGGCCCATTCCTCCACACAGATCTTCTCTAGATCAGTCAGGTTTCTGGCCTGTCGCTGAGAAACACAGAGTTTGAGCTCCCTCCAAAGATTCTCTATTGGGTTTAGGTCTGGAGACTGACTAGGCCACACCAGAACCTTGATATGCTTCTTACAGAGCCACTCCTTGGTTATCCTGGCTGTGTGCTTTGGGTCATTGTCATGTTGGAAAACCCAGCCTCGACCCATCTTCAATGCGCTAACTGAGGGAAGGAGGTTGTTCCCCAAAATCTCGCAATACATGGCCCCGGTCATCCTCTCCTTAATACAGTGCAGTCGCCCTGTCCCATGTGCAGAAAAACACCCCCAAAGCATGATGCTACCACCCCCATGCTTCACAGTAGGGATGGTGTTCTTGGGATGGTACTCATCATTCTTCTTCCTCCAAACACGTTTAGTGGAATTATGACCAAAAAGTAATATTTTGATCTCATCTGACCACATGACTTTCTCCCATGACTCCTCTGGATCATCCAAATGGTCATTGGCAAACTTAAGACGGGCCTTGACATGTGCTGGTTTAAGCAGGGGAACCTTCCGTGCCATGCATGATTTCAAACCATGACGTCTTAGTGTATTACCAACAGTAACCTTGGAAACGGTGGTCCCAGCTCTTTTCAGGTCATTGACCAGCTCCTCCCGTGTAGTTCTGGGCTGATTTCTCACCTTTCTTAGGATCATTGAGACCCCACGAGGTGAGATCTTGCATGGAGCCCCAGTCCAAGGGAGATTGACAGTCATGTTTAGCTTCTTCCATTTTCTAATGATTGCTCCAACAGTGGACCTTTTTTCACCAAGCTGCTTGGCAATTTCCCCGTAGCCCTTTCCAGCCTTGTGGAAGTGTACAATTTTGTCTCTAGTGTCTTTGGACAGCTCTTTGGTCTTGGCCATGTTAGTAGTTGGATTCTTACTGATTGTATGGGGTGGACAGGTGTCTTTTATGCAGCTCAAACAGGTGCATCTAATTTAGGATTATAAATGGAGTGGAGGTGGACATTTTAAAGGCAGACTAACAGATCTTTGAGGGTCAGAATTCTAGCTGATAGACAGGTGTTCAAATACTTATTTGCAGCTGTATCATACAAATAAATAGTTAAAAAATCATATATTGTGATTTCTGGATTTCTTTTTTTTAGATTATGTCTCTCACAGTGGACATTCACCTACGATGACAATTTCAGACCCCTCCATGATTTCCAAGTGAGAGAACTTGCTAAATAGCAGGGTGTTCAAATACTTATTTTCCTCACTATATATATATCCTCCAGCATGCACTGGGACGGTTTGCAGCTGAGTGTGAAGCGGCTGGGATGGGAATCAGCACCTCCAAATCCGAGGCCATGGTCCTCAGTCGGAAAAGGGTGGCTTGCCCACTTCAGGTTGGTGGAGAGTTCCTGCCCCAAGTGGAGGAGTTCAAGTATCTAGGGGTCTTGTTCACGAGTGAGGGGAGGATGGAACGGGAGATTGACAGACGGATCGGTGCAGCTTCTGCAGTAATGCGGTCGATGTACCGGTCTGTCGTGGTGAAGAAAGAGCTAAGCCGTAAGGCGAAGCTCTCGATTTACCGGTCAATCTACGTTCCTACTCTCACCTATGGTCATGAGCTTTGGGTCATGACCGAAAGGACAAGATCCCGGATACAGGCGGCCGAAATGAGCTTTCTCCGCAGGGTGGCTGGGCGCTCCCTTAGAGATAGGGTGAGAAGCTCAGTCACTCGGGAGGAACTCGGAGTAGAGCCGCTGCTCCTCCACATCGAGAGGGGACAGCTGAGGTGGCTCGGGCATCTGTTCCGGATGCCTCCTGAACGCCTTCCCGGGAAGGTGTTTCGGGCATGTCCAACCGGGAGGAGGCCCCGGGGAAGACCAAGGACACGCTGGAGGGACTATGTCTCCCGGCTGACCTTGGAACGCCTCGGTGTCCCCCCGGAAGAGCTAGAGGAAGTGTCTAGGGAGAGGGAAGTCTGGGCATCTCTGCTTAGACTGCTGCCCCCGCGACCCGGCCCCGGATAAAGCGGAAGAAGATGGATGGATGGATATATATATATATATATATATATATATATATATATATATATATATTGGTGTGCATGTAAGCATAGTCTGAAAAATATTTCCAGGTATATTTTGTCTCTTGAGTTAATCAGCCAAAGCAATGCAGAGGCATGATTAAAGTTCTCCAGAAAGTTCTCCAGTGTTTGTCAAAAAAAGGCCAGAAAAGTTTTTCAAAAAGTGAAATATACCACAATGTAGGAGAATGTGAGGTTGAAAAAGAACTGAAGCTGAACCTTAATTTGACATTGACAAGATAATTACCCAATACAAAACCAGCAATAACATCCAGGTTTAAACTTGAAAGTATTTGCAAGAAAGCCGTCAAACATCAAAACAGATCAAAACCAGGTATCCTAGATAATCCTTAAATGCATATTTGTTGAAACACATAGTCATACATCATTCTTATATTAATTTGCATATGTGATGTTTCTTTTTGAGTAAAGAAAAATTATAAATGACTCATCATCTTGTGCTCTTCTCTCTCGCTCCCCACAGAACGCACCGATACGCTGAAGTACAACTTCTCCGTGGCATTCTCCATGATTGGCATGTTCTCCTCCCACGCTGTCAGCAACCTAAGCATCTTTTTTTGTGCTGAAATCACCCCTACTGTTATTAGGTGAGCCTTTTGTGGGACAAAAATAAATAAGGTTGAGGTCTTTCTTGTTTAGACCTTCTTGGTTAGTAATAATCTGTATTTCCCCCATTGATTTGTATGGGTATTTTATTCCATTTATGTTAGATAACACTTTGGTGGTAAAATGTGATAAAAACCCTTTGATGTTTATGGTCCAGTGTTTCGATAAATGTCTGTTTGATTTCAATGGGGCCCAAATACTTTCATGCATAATTTTATTTAATTTATTAAAGCAGACCATTAATCTATATGAGTTATTTCGTATATAGGATGCGGTGATACTCCATTTTACACATGGCTGCTTTATCCACCTAATTTAGCAACGCGGAAGTAAGCTGTTTTCTGCGAATGTGCGAGACTTCCAATTCATTAGCCACTATTGGGAAATAACTAGAAGAATAAAAGTTCAGTAAACGGTGAAACTATTTGTGCAACAAACCAGCGTTTATAATTACTACAATACATTAACTCTTTTCCCACCATTGACCACATTTCCCAGCAATCTGTGTTTTCACTGTTATATGGTAGGGGGCGCTCTTACTCATCTTCTGAAAGAGTACAGAATCTTCGGATCAAAACAAGCAATAAAAGCATTGCTGACGCACATGTAAAATATAAAAAATCATCAAATATTAAACAACATATAAATCAAAACTGCGTAACGTTACTGAATGAAATGTCGAACCCATGAAGGGGGGTTCCAGGCAATCAGAGGTCATGTTCACATTGACCCAATAATGTCGCCACCACACAACAAGAGCATATCGTGTTTTTGTGTCAACTATAGCAAAAATAGAATAAAAACAATCGCTTTAAAACAGCAGACGAAAAACAAAAACGAAGGCATATTACATAAAATTGAAGGGCCCTATCAAACACCTGGCACAATGTAACGCCAGACTCCATGACGCAAGTGTTTTTTGCTAGTTTCAGCCCGACGCAGTTATCATTTTCACGTCCAGCGCCAAGCAGCATGACGAGCTGTTACACCAGAAGCCAGACACATTCAATGTACAAATAACTACGCCCAATTTTGCATGAAAAATAAGATGGATACACCCCAACCTTGTCCTTTTGTTTGCCATACAGGGGCGGTGGGCTAGGCCTCGTTCTGGCCAGTGCTGGTTTCGGCATGCTGACTGCACCCATCATGGAGCTGCATAACCAGAAAGGTTATTTCCTGCACCATATCATTTTCGCCTGCTGCACTCTTATCTGCATCATTTGCATCCTGCTGCTTCCAGAGACTAGAAATCAACCCCTACCAGAAATATTAGCAGATGCTGAAAGTTACACGCGCCAACCGTTACTGCCACCTCGTAAACCAGGCGAGCAACGCCTTCTGCTGACCAAGTCTGACAGCCGCGAGTACACAAGGGTAGGGGACACGCCTCTCCACGAAGCGGCCGCCACTGCAATTTCCACTATGGACTCGACTGCCTCATCCGCCATCGATCTCACCATGCTCATCGATAACCCTGTCCAGCAAGGGAAGGGTCCGATAGAGATATTCAGTTTGAAGACCTTGACTTCTTCCCAAGAGCAAGATGAACTCAAGCAAACCATTGAGGAGTATCCCAAAGCTGCCGAGGATCCACTCCTTGCCTCTATCCCAAACACCTCTACCCCGATCGCTATTAAGACATCTAAAACAGAATCTCCTCCAGATGTTGTCCTAACTCTTCTGTCTTCTTCCACTGCGGACACCCCTTCGTTCAGCAATCATACCGTGGAGACCTCTCCCTTATCGACCAAGATCCAAACTCCTTCATTTATAGTTAAAGCTATTCCTCTTGCATTTGAGTCTCCCTTGCCAGTTGCTAACGATTGCAACATCCAAGTTGAAGTGGACTCTAAAGGTCCTGTATTTGCCTCTTCTTCGCCACCGCTTGTCAGCGACTCAAGCGTCCACCTGACAGTTTCCTCCCCAGTAGACAATGCCGTTCCTCTCTGCGCAATGACCCTGTCTGATCTATCACCTACATCCACTGGACAATCACCCAATCAGTCTTTAAATCACATTCCTCCCTCTTCCTCAATAGACTCTCCTGTTAATCTAGCCCCTTCCCCAACACAGTTGTCATTATCACCAGTACTAGATCAAGTTAACGGCATCCCAGTTTCTTCACCCATAGATTCCTGCACTCCGTTGTTACACTTAGTTGCTCCACCTGCGATGATCTCCATAGAATCTGGCCCACCTTCACCAGCTCTACTGGAGTCTTTAGGTAATGGTAATACTCTTCATGCCACTGTGGATTCAACCACACCTCGTGCCGCAAGCACTGACTCTGTTACAGAATCTGGCCTCCCGCTCATGGCGGACTTGACCATTTCCTCGCCTATTGACTCAGGTATACCTACAGACGCTGACTTGAACATCACGGAAACCAGTGGGGAGACGTCTTCATGACGGACACATTGGCTCCACATGGCTTGATAGACAGCCTTATTGTTCTTACTGCTTATTATCAAGAAGCAGTTCTTGCCGTGGGAGGTCTCATTGTTAGAAGTATTGTTATTTTCCAGCAGCCATGACTCGAGAATGGCAAAGCAAGGAGAAGGCATAAAAGGATTTGACTAAAAGGGAACGTCCATAAGCAAGTCAATGCTTGAAGGGTTTTTACTCTCCCTTGGTTTCCAAGCCTTCTTACTGTGGTGCCAGTATCTGCTTTTTGGGCAGCTAGATCCAAAATTCCATGTGTTATCATTGAGCTTCTATTATTAAAACACTAAGAACAATAGTGACAAGTTCTTGAGTTACTCTGGAATTCCACATAGTCTATGGTTAGGCTTACTCATAACTGCTTGTTTGGTAGTGATTAACATTTAGGATCAAATGTGATTTTCTGTAATCAATTGACTGGAATTGAGTTGCTATATTCAGGTGGGAATACAGCATCTGTGAGGTCCAGTCTCAAAGGGAAAACCCAACAGTGTACGTTTAACGCTGGGAATGTTTTGCCGACGTGTCCTGAGGTGAAAGGCAAATACCTCTATAAATTAGGTGTCAAATAAGCAGAAGTATATGTGATGAAACATATGCATATTTTCAAACCTGTTGTAAAATAGATACTACACAGAGACTGTTCAATGGTATACGTGTGTGGTATGTTTTATTAAGCTAATATGTTTTGGCTAAGCTAATCACTGATTCTGGTGGGGAAAAAATAATTTTGAGGAATACAGATGATACGTCATGGCTGTCTAAGCGACCCACAATACACTCGATCAAGTGTATGCAACAGACTTATTGTGAATGTGAAAAAAGTTTTGTAATTTATGCTATTGTGGTACTGATGTACAGTGGTACTGACTGCTTTACTTAAACAAAAACAAAAAATAGAGTATGTTGTCTGTATCAATGAGTGTGCGCCCATTGGTATTTTGTTACCATGTCTGTGTAAATGTATGTGGCACTTTATCGTTCACAGTGACAAAAAAAGGCATGTGAACATCTAAAATGAATGATTTCCAAGTGATGAGAACAAATATGATTTTTGAGGAATGTGTACAATTGTCATAATTCATTTGTGGTCACTTTATACTCGCAGCAATAATGTCTTTATGCCACCCATATGAGTTTAAACCATTTCAAATATTTTATTTCTCTTTTTCAAATTGTTTTGTATCCTTAATCACAGTAAAGAGCATTAATATTAAATATTATTTTTTTTAATGTCTGAAATTGTCCCCTTAAATGTTGTATCACAGGTGGGTGTGCTTATTCATAAGTTTGGCAACAGTTGGTCGTGATCAAGGCTTAAACAATTAGAAGAAAATTTCATTAAGCAATATGGATCTAAATCTGTACTTGGCACAAAACGTAACTTTGGATTACTTGGAAAGAATGATTCCCAATGATTGTGGGATATTTTTCATCAATCCAGCTAACGTTTAGTTTCTTTTTATATTCAATAAAAAGTATTATGGCCCTACAGTATAACATTTTTAGTATTTGATTAAATGATGTCTTTTGTGTCTTGTTATTCCAAGGACAGGGGCATTTTCTTAAATATATTGGCCTCCTTATATCCAGTGACCTCCTTTAGCTTTTACTCCTGTATTCCTGTTTAACTATTCAGGATATCTTGTTACATTTGGTATGTCCACGTTCTGACTGAGCATGCTACAACTCCAAAATCTCAAACGAAACATCACACCTTTCCATTTCCAATTTGATTTGTTTTGGCTTTGCATTGCCTCAAACAGTTTGGACAAATCTCAAAGAAAGTAAGCCCTACCATTCAGTCATTCAATGATTCAATGAACCCGACTTCCTAGCCAAGAAACACTCTGTGCAAATCCTGAAGTGAACGCTTGGTCAGTGTATAAGTAACAAACCTCAATACATAAGAGAGCAATAGTTTTCTCAATGCTTGTGCCATACATGTGTTATGTTGTACAATGTTATTCAGGTAGCTTCAAATATAAAACTTGTTGAGCAAGATTCTTTTCAGAGTGTTGATTTGCCATGACAGTAGCTGATCTGAGAGAGAAAACTCGTCTGAAGACTTGACTCTACTGTCTGCTATAGTGCTACTTTAAACAGTGCATACTTGTGTTCTGAAATGAGTCAAGACGGTAGTTCAATACACAACAACACATGAAACTGAGCTTGTGTTGCTTGGAGAGAGTTGGCCCAACTCGCCTCTATTAAACCAAACTTAGCATCGAGTTCATCTGTTCCTCAGCTCATTATTTGACACTCAGTTTTTCATTAGGGTCAAATTGGATCACAAAGAACTTTTTTTCCTACATGCTACACTGCTCTAATTGAACAGGTCATAGTTCAAATCTAACACTATGAATACACTAAAGAAAGCTATATCCTCTCATAGTCGAGACCTATTATCATTATACACAACAATATCCCTTCGCTGCGTCCCAATCTTTCGAAATGTTTAGATTGTTCTTGTCTCCTAACGGCAGTAACATTTGTACTGGGCTGTCTGAAAACAAAACAGGGTTCACAATCAACCTGTCTAAATAGGTTCACCTTGGTCCATTTATGTACTTATTAAAGATTACATTCCTTCGTGGCCTAGAGAAAGTAGGCCGCATTCAAAGGAGCCTTTGGATTGGGACAGCCTTTGTCATCGCGCCAAATTCGGCCTTCAAAGGATGCAGCCTCTGAATTGGGATTGACATGCTAGACTTGCGCGAATAGCATATGAAGGTTGGCTGTCAATGGGAATAAATAGTGCAGTGTGTAATGCTAAATTGGTGAGGTACTGTGTACTTCACATTGGCGGAATAGTGGTTGATCCGCCAATGTGAAGTATACAGTTTATTTATATATATATATACACCTCTTTTACAGTTAACCTGTAATCTTCCGCACACCAGATCTGTCAGCTGTGACTCGGCATGATCTACAAAACTGATTATTAGCTATAGTCATTACAAACTCTTCCAAATTCAAATTTGTGACCTCGTTGACAAGGGTATTTAATACAGGTATTCCCTCAGAGTGTAAGCTCTGCTCCAAGAGCACTGGCAAGAGGATGAATGTCAAAAAAAATTGATTGTTTGGGGTTTCATGTACATTTTTTAACATGCATTAATGCATTTGTATATAAAGTTGTATGTGTCGTAATATACTTTATTGAATAAAATATATTTGTTGAGATATTTATTGATTTACTGATGGATGTATAAATATGTTGGCTGATAAAATAGTTTACAGAAGCCTATTATAGAGTTGCCCTGTAATACACAAGGTTTCTCCCACCCAAAACAGCTGACAATGCCTCAGTATTTACTGCATTTCAATCAGTTTTGCATACAAGTTTCAGTGGTAAAACGTATTGATTTACTGATACAGTGACATTATAATTTTAGTTATTTTACAACAAATGCAATGCTCTTTCGCAGAGGTGGGCATAAATACATGGAAATGTATTTAAAATAAAAAATACTGTGTGGAGAAAAAATATATACATTTACAACATTTTGAAAATACATGTTGAATTGGCCATTCAGTGAAGTATCAATATTAGGCTGGAATATGAATATATTCTGAATGCAAAGAACATTTTGGCGTGCTGAGATGTTTTCATTTCATCTACCACTACCACCAAATACTCAAAAAGACTGGGTTTCTGACCAAGTAACACTGCAGACTTTACTTATGGTGAGCTAAATAAATCACATTTAAAACAGTGGGAACTTTTGCAGCTGTCTAGCAATAATATTAAGGGTGATATGACCAATATCACCTTATATCACAATATGAGTGATTTTCACAGTAACAAAATATATCATGATATAGTGGGGGGTTTTTTTAATGTATAGAATGGTTGCTACTATACCAGTGGTAATTTTGGATACCAGTCACATTTCACTATTCTCATTACCAGTTTCGATACCACAGCAAAATCTAGGTCAACTAGTGTAAGGAAAACATTCCCAAGCACACTGAAAAAAATATTTTTACTGCTTGTTCAATTTGCTTAATTAAAATGAGCTAAAGCTACACAATTGCTATACATTTTGTCCTAACTTAATTTGATTGTGTTCAATCCACTTAAATATGAGTCAAATTGAAGTTTACTTCATCTGTTTGTGTTGAGATTACATGAATGATTTGTGTTGCATTAACTGAAACTGGGTGGGGCTTGTTAGTTCCTAGCATGCTTTGCAAACGGCTAAATCAAGAGAGAGAAAATGTTGTTATTTTAAATGTAAAAGTGTATAAGTTATTTTATGTATTTTTGAACAAGATGAGAAAGGGGGAGACTTGATTGTATTTAATATTAAATTATGTTGGAATTATTAGATCAATTTAAATTACCATTGTGGAGAAGAGTGGAGCATTTGCTTCGGATGTGGACTAATACAACTAATGTCATAACAGCTTTGCTGAAGGAGCTTTAATGCTTAGCATTTAAGATGCTAATGTGTGCTATTGCTAGCTAAAAGTTAGTCAACTAGCTAGTGCAGTATTATAATTCAGTTGTGTAACATTAAAATATATGAAAATGAAGATGGATGAATGAACATGTGTAATTGAATTCCTGAAATGTGTCAGGGAGCCATATAAAATTCACTTTGAGACCACTTAATCGGGTCACTTAAAATGTATTAATTCCATGATGTTGAAGTTATGTGAACACATTATGTTTGTTTAACTTAATTGATTCACGTGGGACCGATGTACACAATTAAATCATGTAAATCCACACTTTTTTTTTCAGTGCCATTATTGAAGACAAGTAAACGGTCAGTAATAAAATGTAAAAAGAAAAAAAAGAACAAAGAAACAAATGGCTAGCAAATACATACAATAGAACAAAGATACTAATTAAATGAGTAAATATATAAATTTAATTAAACTTCAATTAAATATACACTGATATTCATTAAGCTACAAAAGTGATTCAGTCAAGATCAGTGAGTGATTTTCTCTCATTTGTTGTTTGAAAACCATTAATGAGACAGCAGCAGGTTTATTAGGCTACTTTCACTTTAAGAGCGAATGCACAGATCTAATATACTGAAACATCTGAAGCACCTATATGATTACCTTCACTCAAGACACTCATGCTCAGATTTTGACATATTTTTGTGTAATTGAAACATTTAGCCGCGCACAGAAAGCTACCTGTCAGTTAGCGAATACTGAATGAGTTCTCTTTTGAGACATATTGCACCATCAAACACATCCTGCTCTTTATTACTCATTCATCTGTCTCTTTATTGCTCTAATGTGTCAACTTCTGCCACTAAAAGCTGCATGGATAATTTTGTATACATGATAAATAAACAATATAGAAAAAGTAGCGGGACGCTGTTGATAGAGAGCATTTGATTGGACTGGAAAAAATTAAGAGACCACTTAAAGGGGTGGTTGCATGCGATTTCACTTTTTTAACTTTAGTTAGTGTGTAATGTTGCTTCTTGAGCATAAACAGTATCTGCAAAGTTACAGCACTGAAAGTTCAATGCAAACGTAGATATTGTCTTTCAAAGATATGGCAGTGTATTGCCTACAAAAACGGCTGGTTTGGACTACAACAAGCTTCTTCCCGGGTTGGTGACATCATAAACCCTTGCTATTAACATAAACACTGCCCCCGCGAACACGCAACAAAGTGGGCGAGGCCACGTCGCAGTCATTACGAAAGAGAGAGAGCTGTTGCAGAACTACAAACTACATTTGGACATCTAACCAATCGAAGACCATTGCGTTTTTCAGAGAGATGGGCTTCACAGAAGCAGGAAGCAAACGAGCCGTTCAAAGGACAGTGGAGACAGCGGTTTGGAATAAAGGTAAAATATAAGAAAAATATGCCGTTTAAAAAAAAAAAGAAGTATTAAGACATGTTATACTGCGCCCCATAAACACAACCAAGCCTAGAAAAATTTTTAGAAAAAAGATTTCTCAATGTTAAGTGGTCTCTTAATTTCTTCCAGAGCTGCATATATTATACCATAAACCAGAACAATACAATGAGGCATATTTATTCAAAGTAAAAATACAAAGTATAGGTAAAATAAAACAAAACAGTACCAAAGGACAAGAACAAAACTATAACAAACAATGGGACAAGGGAGCTACTTTATACAACCTCATACCTGCTTACAATGTTATAAGCTCTAATTGTCTTTTTACTTGTGCAATTACACAAAACAGAACAATAAATTAATAATTGTATGTTATCTTTCTCAATCCCATTATCATTGTATTATTATGTCAAATAAATGTTCAATTGTTTTCTTCTTAAATGCTCCACATCAATCCAAAATATATTTGTATGTATGCAATGGGAAAATAAATGAAAATTTAGTTTCCTTTTCACCTTCAAGAGTAATCAATGTCTAATTTAAAACGTTCCAGCACGTGTTTTAAAAGAGTCTTCTTTTACATTGTTATTAATATAGAATTGATCCACTGTTCGCCAAGCTTTACGCCAATTCACATCTCCAAACAAAGAAGACCAGAAAAAGTGAGCTGGAGGATAAACAATATTATTAAGTATATTGAGACTATTTTGTAAAATATTTGCATTACCAATAAATATTTTAGGATCAATACTTTTCAGGGGATTGCATCCATTACAACAGCAAATTCCTTAGGTCTAACTGGTATTTTAAATGTATTCAAACTTTCTCTATATGTTAATACATTTCCATCATTGTTTAAAAGCTGACTAACAAATATAATATTGTATTTAAATCAGTAATCAAAAAAAGAGGGATAGGATGTCTTTGTTGTTGATCTCCTAGGTGAAAAGTTATGCTTGTAGGCCAGTGTCCATGCCATTAAGGCTTGTTTATGAAATTGTGCAAACTTAACTGGTATATTGTCAATTGAATAATTACACTTCGATAAAAATGAGAGGTTGCCCAATTGCTTGAATAGGTAGTTTCAAATACGGTCTTTATTCTTTAAATATTGAATAAGCCAACTTATTAAAAATACATTGTTAAGCATCATAACTCAACGCCTCTAAACCACCATGATCTCTGGAATTGCATAAAATGTATTTTTCTCAGATAATGTGACTTGTTTTTCCAAATGAAATCACAAAGCATTTTATCCAATTGTTTGGTAACTTTCTGAGGAATATCCAATGATAACGACACAACCTGAAGGAATCTCCAGATCAGTCTTTGTCAAAGGTACCCGCCCCTGAATTGACAAATCCTTAGACATAAAATCTGATGAGAAGCTGAAGTGCAGAGTGATCCATATTGGCAGAAGTGAGAGACTGTGGGCCCTATTTTAATGATCTGATCGCATGGTCTGAATGCACTTAGGGCGTGTCCGAATCCACTTTTGCTAGTTGAAATACGGAAAAAATGGTCGGTGTGCCAGGCGCATGGTCCAAAAGGGTTGTACCGCATCTCTTAATAAATCATGGGTGTGTTTTAGGCGTTACGGGCAATAAACCAATCAGAGTCTCATCTGAGCAAGATTGGAAAATACTGCGCTATTGACTTTAGACCAGGTTTCTCTTGTCAATGGCGCAAGTCGTTTTCAGTTCCTCAAAATAGCAACGCAACAGCAATGCGCCTGAACACACCTCGTTTTCAGAACAGCACGCAAATGGCCGAAAAGATGGGAGCCAGTGCCTTTGCTATTTAAACAACGTGGAGCTGGACGTTAAAACGTTAACTTTTTCACGATATAGCAAAAAAACACTTGCGTCATGTCTGGCATCACATTGTGCCGGGTGTAGGGCCCTGTACGTTTTGAACGCATTTATCTTCTAATTTTGTCATCGTTTTGGAGCACACTAACTTATAAATAAAAATAAACAAAAAACATTACATTTTGATTTCATGGGGACTTTAAATGCTATGGAGTTCACTCGGAAACGTCTATTTGATGTGCATGTTTTTATCTGCAAGATGTCATTTTTAGTGTTTGCTCATCTGCAATATAAATGATATTTCCTGTTAGATGTTAAATAGACATTTATAAAACGTATTTAAGATGTTTAAGATTTGGAATGGATGTAAATCTGACATTTTAAAGATGTTTATACGCAGTAGATGCTTTCCAGATGAGACTACAGCCTATCACAAATGAGTTTTATTTTATACATTTTATTCTGTTAAAAATGTCCTATAAACACTATACATAATCTAAAATGTGGTGGTTTGATTTTTTGGCCAATGTAGAGTATGGGGCTGTAACCACCATTGAGGTGGACAAGTCGCCCTGAATAATTAGAAATGGCCAAATTGTCCCTGGATTCTGGACATTACAATCGCTGTATAGAGTCTCGCTGCCCTCTGCAGGAAAGATATGGGAGTAAACAAATAAATATTCGTTTTAAGTGTGGACTAGAAACAAAACTAGCATTACAACTATCATTTATAAATAAAAATTATTCAATCCCAAGTGACAGGCGTGTGCGTTCCATGGCGCCGCGTTTAGTCGTAAACGAAACGTTGATGATGAATCAGCATTTGGAACGCTTGAACGCGTCACCGAGCAGGAGTGACGTAAGGACATGCGCTGCTGCAGCACTTCCACTGCATCAAAACCCGCGGCTCGTGATTGGCCGAGAGGCGAGTGTGAGCTCGAGCTGATCTCTGGTCGAGAGGCAGAGCCGCATCAGCTGCAGTGACACACGCAGATCGCATCTCCAGCATCACAGACAGCACAATGAGGGAAATCGTCCATCTCCAGGCCGGACAGTGCGGCAACCAGATTGGTGCCAAGGTAAGATTATACATGCATATATATTTATATCTCACAGCTTTTCGTAGATGCGCAGGTCATTTTCCTCTCTATTGCAAAAGAGAACGAAAAGAAAAAGTGATCAGTTTGCTCTCTGCAGTGGTGAAGGTGATTGTGTTGTGTGGCGTGTCGCGGATGGGTGTGGTGAGGGTCTGCAGTGGCTCGACTGGGAAAACGACTGCAGTGTGCGTCATTAAATAACTGGACATGAATTCACCATTAAACCCATCTCTGCGTTTCAGTTTTGGGAGGTGATCAGTGACGAACACGGAATTGATCCCACTGGCAGTTATCAAGGTGACAGTGAACTGCAGCTGGAGAGGATAAGTGTTTATTACAATGAGGCATCTGGTAAGTCAGCTATTGCTTGTATGTGCATGGAGTATTTTTGATGTGCCTGTGTGCATTTGTTAGTCCATGAGGTCCAGATGGTCATTTTTCCCAGCTCTGGTCCCCCAGCTGTCAGTTATTGACTATTTCAGAGGCCCGTCTGACCTCCTTCTTAATGGCTACATTACAGATTTTCAATCAAACATAACCCAATTGCATTATTTAAACATTGTGGGGTAGTTTTAGCACAATCATTCAACAATAGCCAGATGTGTCTTTGTGTTCTGTAGAAAAGAGTGTATCTGCCATTGTCATTAGAAGGGTGGAGCAGGGGAGAGATGGATGACGAGGCACTTATTTAAGAGGGTCAGCGTTTACTATACAGACATGATAGCAATGTAGAGGGGGTATATTTATATTTATATCTCTGAGAACTCTGGCTCTAGTTTTTAGGTTGGATTTTGATTTTTTTGGGGCATGTTCCTTTGGATGTTTTCACCAAACTGATTTTATTTCACAGGAAACAAATATGTCCCTCGTGCCATCCTGGTGGACCTGGAGCCTGGCACTATGGACTCCGTCCGCTCTGGCCCATTTGGACAAATCTTCAGGCCAGATAATTTTGTGTTTGGTATGTTTATCACAACCTCATCACCCACAGCTTTTTCATTGTCAAGCATATTTGATTTAGGTGAATTTAACTTTGTTGCCTCCTTTAAAACATTCTACAGAATCCAGTGCTCTTTTTTTTTTTACAAAACAGAATTGGGACTGAAGATGCTGCGCTCCATAAGCACCAAAAAAGCAGCCAATAGAGACAGAGCACATTTAGGCCACGCCCATACCAGGGGTGAGAAACAATGCAACCCTCTCCATTGACTTTGTATTGTGTGAAGCTGCCTCCTTGTCATTTTTTGCTTCTAACAAAAGACAGAACAATGCCTAAAAGCTGCTGTGTGACAGGGTGTACAGCAAACAAGCTAAACAACCCAGAATTACATTTTTATAAGCTACCGAACCATAAAAGCCAGCCTTTAAGGAGACAAAAGTGAATATAGGCAATAAGACATGAAGCATTAGCAGGAAGAATGAGTAAATTGTGGCATCCTGACACTCAGTATGCCTACATGTGCAGTAAACATGCCTATGCGTGCATAGACTGTAATATGGACGTAGTGTCCATGACGTCACCCATAGGATTCTGAAGAGCAGTTTTGAAGCGTAAAGTATGGACGAGCATCTTGGCAGCGCGTCACTCCCGGATAATAGAAAATGGGCAAAGAGGCGGGACGTAGGTGGAGCTGAGGTGACGCGATGACTAACAGACAGCAGATAAATGGCTATCCACCTGTCACTCAAAGTGGCCACGCCCTTAATTATGCAGAACTTTAAGGCTTTATATGTAAACGAATGAGTTATAAAAAAAATTCACCCCCCTCACAGTTATCATGAAGGGCAAAATTAGCCGTATAGACCAAAACCGCAATTTGTACCACGCTGTAAACATGTTTTAATCTGCTGTAAAGTTGGGCATTTTAACATGCGGCTCAGTGAGATTCTGCTCCCTTCTGGAGCCTGTCCCTAGCGGCTAGTCGATGAATTGCAGTATATGTCACTTCCGTATTGGCTTCAAGAGAAACTGCGGCAGGTTGCCGCTTGTACGTGTGCAATAATCATGTGACATGGTTAAGAATAATAATTTTTTTTAAAAAGTGTTTATAGCATATCCTGTCGCTTATTGCATTCCCCTCGTTGTACTCTCAATTGCCTGTATCCACTTTTGGCACTTAAACGCTTGTCTTTTTTTATCGACAGCTTATAAAAACGTAGTTCTGTTTTTTTTTTTAGCTTGTTTGCTGTACACCCTGACACATAAAAAAATAGCACAATGCCTAAAAGCTGCTAAAAGGGAGAAATGACAAGGAGGCAGCTTCACGCAATATAAAGTCAATGGAGAGGGTTGGATTGTTTTCCCCCCGTGGGCGTGGTTTTCAGAGTATGACAAGTCACGTCTCTATATAATTTGTGCAATATTCCACTTCTTCTAGACCTATAAAACAGATTGCAATTTGAGTGTTATTCACTGAAAATCTTCCCCTCTGCCGTACTTCTCAATCAGCAGTCCTGCTCGCATTCAATTCAAATATACTGCGCATGCATAACCAAAATAATGTATTTAGCTGCCGTTTCTCAGACAATCACATGTACTGGTGATTGAATGCTCAAATAGAGGGATCCACTAGGCAGTGCGCATGCATTGATTTCATGTCAATTAAGTATATTCTGAAAGGCTTAAGGCTCAGATACACTTCAAGGAAAATCTAAGAATTAATGGGTGTGATGTCATTTCAAACTAAATCTGGACAAAACAAAGTGCTTTCGGTGGTTTGAAACAACCTTTTTTCAAAAAACTTCACACGGCTGTCGAACTGCATGCAGTTGGTCCATGATGATTATGTAATGTGTGGGTGGGGCTTGAGGCTCCTCCCTCTCTTTTGATGAACATGAACACACTGAAACAGCTGCTTTATAGCTGAATGTGGTTGCATTTATAACTGAAATTATGATTCCTGAAACTAAAGAAATTTGTCGAACTCTGGCAGCATTTCTTCTTTTACCCCCGAGCAAAAAATTATGACGAGGGCGGGTCAACCTGTCACTCACATGAGATCCACCAATAGCAAACCAACACGGACAAAATCCAGCCCCACCCTACATTTGTTCTTTTTCCAGAAGTGTTTCACTCAGATTTACGTCACAGTCCACTTGTTAAGTCGTGACATTAGTAATACCATTTCCATGTCCAAGCCTCCACTTCTTTCAAGTGAGAATACCATCTCAACCGCCGCTTATGAGAACTATTTATTCATATTACACATTTAAGTTACGTTTTTTTAGACGCTCCCAGACACGGATATTTTATAATTCATGAATCGCTGTCTGGTCTGGGATTTTGTTAGCCTGACGTCGTCATACTCAATTCTAGTCAGAATTTGAGTCTGATTATGGGGCGTGTTTAAACCGAACCAGGAAAGACCTCAATTGGATAGACCTACAACCAATCAGAGCAACGGAGCGACGCATAAAGTTAGTTGTCAAATGTCAACAGAACTCAACTGCACTGTGTTGCCAAGTCCGTGGGTTGAAGTGACCCCAATTATGTGATATACAGACCCAGGAATGCGAATTTTAGCAGGCAGCCCTGCCAAAATAACACATATTTTACCTCCCAAATGCCATTTTTCCCAGAGAAGGATTTTGTATGAAGATAATGGTTAGGATCATGACTTTTTTTTGTTGGTATATTTACAGAAAACCAAATGTTTATTAGTACCTTTTATTGTTTGCTTTTGGCACCTGGACCCCGAAATGGACACACACTAGATGATTCATCCAGACCACACACATTGATTGTAGGGACGATTTCACAGTGACACAAGATTTCACAGAGACTTAAGAAAAATAAATGGAGGACTATCAACGTTGTCAGCTGATTCTATTTTACAGTGAGAAGAATATAGATGATCTTTTTCATTACTACACTTTCGTGCCATGTTTGTGGCTGCCAAATTACAGAAGCACACAACATCCGGTTGGGTGAAGCTCGCTCGCTCGCTCTCCTTAGCTAATCGCAGGCATCACGTCAGAGGCAGCCCGACAGCGTGTTTGATATTTTTGATTTGAGATCATGGAGGCTCTGACGCGATCGGGAGCAGTAAAATAATCGTGACACCACAATTGAGGATTTTTTGCGAAAAGCCTTGAATCGGGCCACACCCCTGCAAAACGGGCTCAAAATTGGCCTTAAAATCTTCAAGTGTTTGGTCAGCCTTAATGAGCAAATTGGGAAGAAGAGACTATTGCACTTTCCGTTTTATGTACACGTTAAACTGGTATATAGGGGAAAACTGATCTAAATAGTGACCTCCATTTCCATCTATTCCTCACACAGCTATATCATGTCGTATGGCTGGGGTCCTCATCTTTAGCCCTTGTGGTCCACTTTCCTGCAGAGTTTAGCTCCAACCCTGATCGCACTCAGTTGTCTTTAGATTTCTAGTAATCCTGAAGATGTTGGGTGCTTCTCGTTTCTTGTGCATCCTCGTTTCCTTTCCTCGCGTCTCACCTCCACCCCTTTAGGATGTGAAGGAAGGATACACCTGTGCATCCTCGCTCATGATGCCTCAGGAAGCTTCCTCGTGGGGCAGTTAGAGAATTGAGATGTTCTTCAAGATGGCCTTCTTTGACTAGTTTTCCGGGAAGAGTGAGGAAACGAGTAAGCATCAATTTGAGTATTGAGAAGCACCCCTTGATTAGCTTGTTAGGATGGGTTTGAGTAGGAATAGAGCCAAACTCTGTAGAAAAGTGGACCTCAAGGGCCAGAGTTGAGAATCCCCATTATATGGGCTACTTTATGGTGCTGTTTTGGTCATAGCTCAACAGAGGGAAAAGTTATTCAGTTTTACAACACTAGGGTGGGTAAATTATGGCAATTTTTGGTTCAACTAACCCTTTAATTCAATCGGTCAGTGTTATGAATTTCATCAAGTTTAAACTGGGACATATGGGCTTTCTTTCAGGTCAAAGCGGAGCTGGGAACAATTGGGCCAAAGGCCACTACACAGAGGGAGCAGAGTTGGTGGACTCCGTGCTGGACGTGGTAAGGAAGGAGTCTGAGAACTGCGACTGCCTGCAGGGCTTCCAGCTCACGCACTCCCTGGGAGGCGGCACCGGGTCTGGTATGGGCACCCTCCTCATCAGCAAGATCCGTGAAGAGTACCCTGACCGGATCATGAACACTTTCAGCGTCATGCCTTCACCAAAAGTGTCGGACACCGTGGTGGAGCCCTACAATGCCACACTGTCTGTGCATCAACTGGTGGAGAACACTGATGAGACCTTCTGCATTGACAACGAAGCACTCTACGACATTTGCTTTCGCACACTGAAACTCACCACTCCTACCTACGGTGACCTGAACCACCTTGTTTCGGCAACCATGAGCGGGGTCACCACCTGCCTGCGATTCCCAGGTCAACTTAACGCCGACCTGCGCAAGCTGGCAGTCAACATGGTGCCCTTCCCTCGCCTCCACTTCTTCATGCCTGGGTTTGCGCCTCTGACAAGTCGTGGTAGCCAGCAGTACCGTGCTCTTTCAGTGCCAGAGCTCACACAGCAGATGTTTGACGCCAAGAACATGATGGCAGCCTGCGACCCACGCCACGGCCGCTACCTCACTGTGGCAGCCATCTTCCGTGGTCGCATGTCCATGAAGGAGGTGGATGAGCAGATGCTGAGTGTTCAGAACAAGAACAGTAGCTATTTCGTGGAATGGATCCCCAACAACGTCAAGACCGCAGTCTGCGACATCCCACCACGTGGGCTCAAAATGTCTGCCACGTTCATCGGCAATAGCACAGCCATTCAAGAGCTGTTCCGCAGGATTTCAGAGCAGTTCACCGCTATGTTCAGACGCAAGGCTTTCCTGCACTGGTACACTGGTGAGGGAATGGATGAGATGGAGTTCACAGAGGCAGAGAGCAACATGAACGACCTGGTCTCTGAGTACCAGCAGTACCAAGACGCCACCGCTGATGAAGTGGGCGAGTATGAGGAGGACGATCTTGAAGAGGAGGAAGACGTTCGCCATTGAGAGAGCTCTCCAAGTGAAAGCCAAGTGATGCTCACTGCAGAGCCAGATGACGTCCAGTAATGGATGGAACTTGATCTAGTCCAGCTTCACCTCTGTAGATCTTAATCTAAATATGTTTAGGGATAGGGTTAGGATGTGGCTGGACCTTCGAGCTCCACCCATTATGTGCATAGAGGGGGATCTGGATGCCAAGCTCCACCGATTATGTCTATAGAGGGGGATTTGGACATCAAGCTCCACCCATAATGTCCAGAAAGGGGATTTCGATGTCAAGCTCCACCCATTATGTGCATAGAGGGGGATTTAGACGTCAAGCTCCATCCATTATGGACATAGAGGGGGGGATCTGGATGTCGAGCTCCACCCATTGGCTCTGCGGTGAGCAGCCTCTCCAAACAGCTGATAGCCATGTGGTCCACCATGTAGTTTTCAATACCAATGCATTTAGTTTATCTGAAAAATTCCCATAGCAACGCAAACAGTGCTGCTAAAACATAATTCAAAAAGGTGCTGTTGTGTTTAGTTGATTTTAGTGTTCAGAAAAGATAC
This sequence comes from Romanogobio albipinnatus, assembly GCA_023566225.1. Taxonomy (NCBI): domain Eukaryota; kingdom Metazoa; phylum Chordata; class Actinopteri; order Cypriniformes; family Gobionidae; genus Romanogobio; species Romanogobio albipinnatus. Next base: position 37,485,185 of record CM042244.1, on the reverse strand, counting down.
GAGTGAACAGTCATTCAGTGAACAGCGATGAGTTCATCTTACGATATGTTTTGTAACATATGCTTCAAACTGCAGTTGCCATGTTAAAAATATTAAAGTGGTCACTAATACAAATTACTCAGTCTCTTGTCAAAAATGGTTCACTTCATATTTACACATACATTCATTACTCTCAGTTGTGAAACTCAAATAGAACACATTCAACTCAATTTACGCAAGAATGTTTTTTTTTTTTACCAGTTTACACTGAGAAAACACCGTCACAACAAACCCCTTAAGCCTGGGGTGTCCAATCCTGCTCCTATTTAGCTCCACCTCGCCTGTCTGGACGTTTCTAGTGATCCTGAAAACCTTGATGAGCTGGTTCAGGTGTATTTGATTGGGGCTGCAACTAAACTTTGCTGGAAGGTGGTCCTTCCGGAGCAGGATTGGACACCACTGTCTTAAGCGAAGAAAAACCTTAGTTATGCTTAATTTTTTTTAACCAGGTTCAGGGGCTCATACCATGACGGTAGTTGAATAAACTCTGGGTTAAAGGATTAGTTTGACACAACCAAACCAGTCCAATCAGGCTTTGTTGGTGCCATCAACTTGATCCTAGTTCAAGGAGCGCAATGCACACGAAAATGTGACAACGTTAGTGAACAGCCAATCACATGCTTTGAAACAAACTGCGATTCACTTCTCATGAGAAGATTGAAGAATATGAAGTACGTAAATGCATTCTCACATCAAGAAGAAAATATCTTATTGGTCCAGTTTCGAATTGAATATCTTAGCCAGAACATCATAACCTGTCCCGGAGCAGGTCAGCCGTGGAGTGCAAGTTACTGTGGCGATGAAGGCCGTTAAAAGCCGAGCCACTGTCACGGTGCCTATAAACCAAGGTTGGCACAAACTAAACTGAAACATACCTGGCTATCCACCTAAACCGGCTTAATGGTACAGGCTTGAGGAGTCCACAGGGTTTAGTTCCAGCCCTGCTCCAACACACAAACCCAAAATCGCATACTTAATATATAGTAGGCGAACAGAATGACAAAAAAAAGTGTCCAAATTCACAGTATTCATAAAAGAGTATAAAAAAATTCTGGATGACCTATTTTTTCCGGCAAGATTCTGAAGTACTTTCAATGGAATTCGATGGACACTTTACCATCCCATGAGGCCACAGGAGAGGATTTATGAATGACTGAAGCAAAGCAACTGACGCTGGTAAAATCACATGAAAAACAGGACAGAACTACCTTTGTTTACCAGTGGCAGAAGAGAAACCTTAATACATGTGCACCTTTATACATTCAGGTTTGTCGGTTCAGTTTGGTGCCTCTTTTTACTTGAACAAAGTTTAGATCAAAATGAAACAGAAGTTGTGACTGACTTTACCCCCATATTATACAATTTCCAAGTGAAAAAGCAGAGAGGGCATCAAAATTCGCTCTGGCTGCCCTACCAACAACGCTGTAGAAAGATTTGTGGATGCTCTGACGTAGACCGAATGATTGGTCTTATTTTAAACTTTATTTAAAGGGGCCACAAAGCAAACACACATGTTGATCTGTATTTGTGCAGACTGACCACAAGTAAGGTATAAGTTAACATCATGAAATCTTTTAAATGTGAAAGTAAGAAATTTATAGATGGAAAGAACTTATAGTTACATGTTTGCTAATGAAATAAACCAATTTTGTGTGGTGTGGCTTGTGTTCATGGTTAAGTGCTAGTCTCATTTCAAGTTTCATTCATTTCATCTCTCAGTTTATAGAAAACATTTACTAGCCTCTGTCTTTAAATAACATTAACATTGATTTGTTGTCCTGGTGTGTAGCCTTAATGCAATTGGTCAAATCGGTGTTGTTTTGAGCAACAGAATTGCATTCCCACTGAAAAACAAGCATTCTAGAGCGAAAATGTTGTCTATTAATAGTGTTGCGCTTCTTATCAAATTCACATCACTATTGAACAGGGGTCCCCAAAAATTGGTCCTGGAGGGCCACAGTCCTGCAGAGTTTAGCTCCAACCCCAATTAAATACACCTGAACCAGCTAATCAGTGTCTAACTAGGGCCTTCTAAGACACTGATTAGCTAGTTTAGGTGTGTTTATTCTCTTCAGGACTGTGGCCCTCCAGGACTGAGTTTGGAGACCCCTGATCTATAGATGATCCAGTTGTTGCATTTGGTATGAAAGTGCTCTACCTGCTGAGAAAATGGAACTACTGTGGTCGGAACCAAAGTTTACAGGACTGCGTTCTCTGGAATCTTCTCGAACGGAGGACTTCTACATTCTGAATAGTTGCCGCCGAACCACGTCATAGCTCATTATCATAAAGTTGACCAGGCTTCAACTCTCCTCGACACCCACATCGTCTGGAGTCGTCAACGGTAGAACTGTTCTGCAGATTTTGGCAAGTCTGAGTTGACCGATTTCGAAGAAAATTGCATAGTGTATGTTGGATAAAAAAAAAAAATGTTGTTGCTTCAGACTATGGCCACATTTACATTACATGGTTCAAGTGACTCAATTCCGATTCTATGCGGCACAGATCGGATAAGACCCATGAACGTGTAAGCAGGAAATGATCTGTGTACCAATTGAGGCTGTGTCCTTCGAAGAACACAAAAGCCAAACTGATCATTTGGTAAATGGGATGGTCCAGCCAGTGGAGGATTGCTCTGATCACCTAACAACCGTGACAGCTGCTGTTGACGAGCGCCAGTCAATTCAAGGGTTTGTTTATCTTGGTTCATTTATAAGCTCTTCTATAAAATTACATTTTAGCAAGATATAAATCAAAAATTGAATTTTCTTTTTACATTTGTATTAGATCTTTAAACCCAGTACTTGCATCTAAAAGTAATCTGGCATTTTCACCCCAAACAAATCCTGTCATCACCAGCTCATAATAAATCTTGGGATATTCTGGTCTGTAAAGCATCCACTTGTTCAATCCTTCTTGGCGCAGGAAACAAAGGAAGCGTTTGTGGGCTGCATTTAAAGGAGCCTTTGAATTGGCACAGCCTTCATCATGCCGCTGTGACGCATTCGGCCTTGGAATGCCCCTGAATTGGGACACAGCTATTGTTTTCATTTGTTATGCATGTCCTAGCAACAACAACACATGTTTCTGCACGAGTTTGTTGTGTTCAACTTAGGCCCCATTTACACCTGGTAGTCAAATGCATTTTGGTTAACCAGATGAGGGAGACACATTCCCGTTTACACCTGGAGTTTTAATCGGTCTCTTCTGTCATTAATTGTTACCATTTACAAAGTCGGCAAGTGTAAAAGCTGATTTATACTTCTGCATCAGACTTACACCGTATCCTCTCCGCTGCAAGTTACGCGTCTGTTTTCATTTATACTTTTGCGTTGATGTCCTCGTCAATGTGCAATTACACATGCAGACCGCTAGTAGGCAGTGTCCACTGGCATGTTGATGGTGTAACCCACAGTATCAAGGCAAAAGCCAAAGAAGATGAAGCAGCTTGTTTGTGTACATTGTCGGAGTAGCAGCAGTGGTGATGGCGGAAAATAGATAGCACCTATTCTTGCAGCTTGAGTTGTTGTATTGAATACAATACAATCTAGTTGATTAGTAGAGTTACATAAGAGGCGATCTGACGCTGTTTTTTTTTAAAAATCATGCAGTGCTCGTGGCGCTGTTTTCAGTATTGGTGGCTCGTGCACAGATAGCGCTTTAATCGATTGCTGTTGCAGAGACTATTAGTTCCGTTGAAATCACAAAACGAAACGCACCCAAATGTGTCCCTGTTTTTGAAATACAATCACTGACTAACATCTTTGGCTTAACCAGCAGCCATATCACCCTGTAGACCAAGACTGGTTTCCCACTGAAGCGAAGCAGGGCTGAGCCTGGTCAGTACCTGGATGGGAGACCAACTTGGAAAACTAGTTTGCTGCTGGGAGAGGTGTTAGTGAGGAGGGTGCTCACCCTGTGGTCTGTGTGGGTCCTAACGCCCCAGTATAGTGATGGGGACACTATGGCCCGGTTTCACAAACAGGGCTTAGACTAAGCTAGGATTAGTCCTTAGTTCAATTAGGGCATTTGAGTAGCTATTGTTAACATACCTTAGAAAAAAACATTACTGGTGAGAATGTTGAGTCAAAACAATGGCAATGATATATTTTAAGTTTTGTCAGTGCAAGTTGCTTTCAGTTAAAACGGCTCAAACATGCATTTTAGTCTAGGACTAGCTTAAGCCTTGTCTGTGAAACCAGGGGAACACTGTAACAAGCACCGTCCTTCGGATGAGACGTTAAACCGAGGTCCTGACTCTCTGTGGTCATTAAAAATCCCAGGATGTCCTTCGATAAAGAGTAGAGGTGTAACCCCGGCATTCTGGCCAAATTTGCCCATTGGCCTCTGTCCATCATGGCCTCCTAATCATCCCCATATACAATTGGCTTCATCACTGTCTCTTCTCCACCAATCAGCTGGTGTGTGGTGAGCGTTCTGGCGCAATATGGCTGCCGTCGCATCATCCAGGTGGATGCTGCACATTGGTGGTGGGTGAGGAGATTCCCCCCTTCTATGTAAAGCGCTTTGAGTGCCTAGAAAAGCGCTATATAAATGTAACAAATTATTAATGAGAAAATAAAGGTTCTGGCAGACCAATCACAGCGCTTGCGGTCCGCGTAGAATTGACGCGTTGTTACATTTTTGGAGAGGTGCACATCAGGGTAGGTCGTGCAACACACAGCCTACGACATAGCTATGGACATAGCTATACACTCAACACAGAAGTATAAATTGCCTAGTGTTTTTTTGGCCAATTGTTGATAGGATTGTGTAAAAAGTGAATGGAGGCAGGTCTGAATGTGATTGGCTCAGCTGTGTCTTATTGCAAGACCAGTAACATGCATTAAGAAATCTAAATATCGATTTCATGATTCAAGATCTTTTTTTTCATCTTTCAAACTTTATTGCATTGAAGTGAAGAAATCAGTCTTCAAATGTGTAAACATAGATTCTAAAAGTATTTTTAAAGTTCTACCAAAGACATTCTTGATTTTTCAATATAAATATTCAACATTCAAGTGGAAAAACCAACCCATTCCATGTTTTGCATTAAAAGAGATTAATTAATGCATAGTACGGAGCATCTCTCAATTATGATAAAAGTACAAAACTTTGAGCAACACTATATGTGAAATCTGGCCCAAGACAAATAATATCAATTTATATTAACATTTAAAAGCTACATTAAACATCACTCCTCTTAAAAGTGCTTCATGAATTAATGTAACATTTACAGCCCACACAAACATCACACAATCTGTTGTGTTTTTAAAATTATTCTTATTACTACCATACAAAACACACATTGGCCACTTCACATGTTTATCATTATGAGATTCAGAAGTGAGCAAATGATTGTCTCGGAGATCAATTTGATCCAGCTAAGCACACCATGTGTTTTATTCAACCCTAAATCCATACAGGGACAACAGCACATCAGAGGAGGAGCATGTGGTTGGTCATCCAGTGATGGGGATGAAAGGAAGACTCCCGTGACGCTAGCATGCCTTCAGTAGTGTGAGATCAGTGTAATACTGACGTACCGTCAGATGGGGCTGCTCTCGTCTCTGACCAATGAGATGACGCTGCAGTCTGTAGAGCAACTGCGCAGCCGTGACTTAGTCAGCATCTCAGCACTCGGACACTTCCCGTGGCCTCTGCAGGAGACAGAAAACACGTGGTGTGAGCAGAGGACTGGAGTTATGCTACTTATCTGCTCAGGCAACGCATTTGGTCCTATCCCAGTTCCCACACTTGCAGTCTTGACCCCTTGAGAGCATGAGTACGATGCATATATGCTTCTGAGACATTTTCATGTAGGCTAATACTTTATGCACTGCTTCATACACCGTGTGTTTGTACAAGAATAAAGTTCAACATAAGTGAACTATCAATGAAGTGGGGTCAGTTTTATCTTGATAAACATAACATCAACTACATGAAGAGGTTTTACTATTATTAAAACAGATTTGTGAGCATTAGTGGAACTGAAGGTGTACGAATAAACACGGAACACACGTGAACTCAGTCATGCGGTGAATCCGGCCAATCGTGGAACAGCTGTGTCGTCAGAGTTTGTGCAGTCGCTCTGGAGAAGCTGAACAGAATGCACCAGCCGGCTGCTCTCACGCCACTTTGTTGACATATGTCAGTGTCACGTGGCGTTGGCAAAATTTCTTACCATTCACCATGTAGAAAACAGTAAATGTGTGATCAAGTGACCAATTTCAGCCGCAGCTTCAGCGTCTGTTTATAATGTAGTCTTTTTTTAAATTTCTTTAAAAGCTCAAGGGGACACGTGAGTACCTGCTCTCTGGAATGAGGTGTAGTGTGCGGTACAGGTCAGCAGTGGAGGGCATCTTCACCGGCACAGATTTAGGGGTGGAGAACGCCGTGTAGGACAGGGACTTGGTCTGGAGGGGTGGAGTGGACTGCAGTTTGGCCTCAGGTTCAGTACCTAGAGATATGTGGATTCAAAATGATCCTAAATGAATGAACTGGCTATAAAATGTATGGCAAGCTTCACACGCAATGAATGCATGTGAAACTGTAGGTCTCCCTCTCATTCACAATCAATCAGTTGGTCCCCACAGAGGAAATATGAGACATGGGAGGTTGTGTCGGGTCTCCAGTGATACTCACTGACTGATAAATCTCTGTGAGGTTCAGGCAATGCAGGTCTTTTACGATCTACAAATGGAGTCATGTTCAAAAACTGTGTCTTCAGCCACGCAGCTCGATCCTCCTCAAACGATTTCCTCTAAAGAGGGAAGGAACAAACAGCAAGTAGGTTAACCCTGCTTTGGTTAAAAACAGCTAGGCGAAGTGCAATTTAATTAAAGAGGACCTATTCAGCTGTTTTCCATGTTCATCTTTCTTTAGTGTGTAATGTTGCTGATTGAGAGTTCTTCTCTATATCAGTGTCAGTGTTTCTGAACTCTCTGAAACACCTCCATTGTAGTCTTGAGTTTTCTTCCGGGAACCAACACGTAAATAAATAATTAAAGGGCCGGGGCCTGGTTTTGTTGGTAAGTAGTGTGTTGAAACTACGTAAGGGGTGGGACATTTATTTTGACCAATCACAGCACACTGCTACAGCCCAAAAATCAGAGCACATTGTGCTTTTCAGAAGGAGGGGCTTCATAGAGACAGGAACTAAACGGAGATGAATACATCAACACAAGATGAACGCTCCATTACATAAAAGCCAGAAGAAAATATTTTGCATTTAAAGTTATGAGATTTGAAACTTGCGGTGTGTTTTTAATAGCACACGGACCTCTGATATGTCAAAAGATTAAGAAAAATGTGACTTCTCAATTCATAACGTTTTAATTGTAATAGTTAACAGTATTCATTCAGTACCTCGTGTCCCAAGCGAATAGCAGCTTCAGTGAAATTCTTCCTTTCTCGCTCAAAGTTCCTTTTCTGCTCATTGAAGAGTCTCCATTCCTCTTTCAGCCGCTCCTTCTCCTCCAGCGTATAGCAGTCATTCAGCAGAGCTGCGGTCTCGTCATCACATGGGACACTTAGCTGCTGCTGTAAACACACACCGTCATGAGAGTCAACACATTTTAGACAAGTGCAAACACTACATGATCCATGTTTAAGCCCAATTCAAGCATGGGACTAGACACTAGAGGTATTGACGGGTCCACTTGGCCTGTGCTGCACATTAGTGCTTGACGTGTATAGATATCGGTCACCTGTAGAAGCTGCTGCTGCATGTGGATGAACTCTTTACACTGCTGTAGCTCCAGTCTCATCCTCTGCACCTCCTCCTCATGCTCCTTCCTGGATATCAGCTCCTCTCCTTCACGCTCCTGACACGCCACCAGCGACACTGACACATACAAGCACACATATTCATCATCAAGACCTATTACAAAAGAACTCACTCTAAAGAAAGTTGTCTATGGAACAAGAACCATATTTAAAACAACACTCCATCCAAAAATGAAAATTCTCATTTACTCACCCCATGTAAAATACTTTCTTTCTTTAGATAAACGCAAGCAAAGATTTTTAGGTAAATAATCCATCTAATGAGTCCATATAATGCAAGTGGAACCTTACCCTTACCCTGTCTTACCCTGAGTCACTATGGTAAGCGTTTATATTTTAGACCTGTTGGGATGGTTTAGGCAGGAAATTTTGTCCATATGTCTACATGTGTATCTAGTCATATACGTAAATAGAGTAAAGTTGCTCCGGCTGCTAGGACGCGTGTGGCAGAGGTTAGTTGTCACAGCGAGTGAGAAAGGTTGACATGGAGCCACTAAACCTCCAGGGAATCACCCGTTTTAAAGGGTGGTTGATTATGATTTCAGTAGTTAGTGTGTAATGTTGCTGTTTGAGCATAAACAAAATCTGTAAAGTTACGACGCTCAAAGTTCAAAGCTAAGGGAGATATTTTCATATACAGAAATATACCCGTTCTTCATGCAGCAGATATTCTCTGGCTCTGTGCATTTTACAACAGTTCCCACACGAGCGATTAATAGATTATCATGACAGAACATGCTAATCGATGACTTGAAGATTGTTAACTCCACATCAGCTACATAAATTCATCAATGTCCAGTCTCATTTTGTTGTCCCTTCTTCTTGAGTCTCTCCATCATTGTCCGACTCCGGATTAAATATAAAAGGCTGAACAGTTTCTTTAATTTTCAGTGCGTGTCTGCGTCAGGTAATCGGAGCTGCTAACACAAGCTCTTGAGGCTCCACCCTCTTCCTTAAAAGGGGGCTGGGAGCAGCAGCAGCTCACAAAAAAAGGGACACACAAAAACTGCTTTTGCTCACCCTCAAAAAGCGATAATTTTAACATGCTATAAAAACATGATCTGAGGGGTATTTTGAGCTTTAAACTTCACATACACACTCCGGGGACATCATACACATTTTAATTCTTGTAAAAAGAGGCATTATAGGACCCCTTTAAACAAAGTTTGTTTAAGTTTGAGTCCAAACAGAGGAGAGTCTGCTGGAGAAAAGAGAATGCGACAGAGCCCGTAATAAAATAAGAATCAACATCGGCTTTGCTTTTCAGAGATAGCAAGAACCAAGGGATTTGAAATGTTGTAAAAGCGACGCAAAAACTTTTTATTTACACTCACTTTTTATTACTCAACAGGTGAGTACGCCGTTTTATTGAACAGATGAATTGGCATATGTAGCTCTCGAACAGATTTCCCTGTAAAGCATGATCTATTGTTAAGCTCATTTCACAATGGTTGTTGTAGCTGTGCTGGAGTTTATTTGCAAGGAAGTAGCATGTCTATTAATGGGTAAAGCTTGTCTGGCCATCACCAAGATTGAACATTGGTCTGGGGAGTCTGCACTGTATTTTCTACTGCACCATAGGCATGATAAACGAGCATAATTCAAATGACTCTGTACACAATTGGATCGTCCTTCAACCAATCAGACCACAAAAGGCGAAATCAACGGGCAACGACCCATCGCTTCTCTATCCGTCATCATGTTAAACCCGCAAATAGCACGGCAGGTGGTTAAGCCAGTCTGTGAATGGTTCCCGCAAAAGTGTAGCAGAAGCAGTAGAAATTAATTTACAGGTTTCCAGACTGAGCTGCTGGGCGAAAACAAATTGCCGGCAGATCGGGCTGGGTTTACCCAGTCTAGGGTAAAGCTACAGTAATGTCCTAAACTAGTCAGCGTGAGATCCTTTCCATTTAAACTGGTTATATCTTTTAAGACTAGCAGTGAATGTTTATGAGCAGTAGGAGAACCATGTGCATCGGCTCAGTGTGACTGTTCGGATGAATAACCAAAATGTTCTTCCACAAAATGCACACAGTTTTGTTTTTTAACAATGTGCCATCAATGACATGACGCTCCTCTACACGCCAATTAACATGCGCATGCAAATCAAGGAGGTGTGCTCCTAACATCATCTATGCCAAGAGTGATGTGGTCAAGGAAGACCATCCGACATTCTGTCCCTGGATGTAGACAAACTGCACCTCCAAAAATTGGGCATACCCTTTGAAAAGATCAAACTATTAGAAATGCATGGCTGAAGTTTAGATCGAATGATGTACCTGAGCAATTGAACAATGTTTTTGTGTTCCTCTCATTTCACATGCCTTTTTTTTCCTTCCTTTTTAAAAAATTTTTTAATAATGCATCTCGTGTTAAAAACAGTCAGTGCAAAGTTTTTTTTCCCTTAGAGGCCAATGTTAATTTTACTCAGGCTCAAACATACAGCATATGACTCTATTGCTGTGTCGTAAATTCAGAGGCTGAATCCTTTGAAGACTGCATTTAAAGGCTGTTTGTGTGTCACAGCGACATAACGAAGGTTGTCCCATTTCAAAGGCTCCTACAAATGTGTCCTCCTTTCCCTGGGCCATGGAAGATAGAACGAGTGGACCATTCACAGCATAGCCAATCCCAAGATTCATTGCGCACCAGTGACAAAAGGATATTTTGAGTGCGAAAACACCAGACTACACTTTTAAATGCAAGTAATGGATTTCAACTTGCTCAAATATAAACAATATAATTGTTCAGGAAAAAAAAAAAAAAAACACAATCACATATCCAAAAAATGATCACAATAAAAAAAAAAAAAAAATGTATATCAGTTGATATCAATAATTATCACAAAAATGTCAAATATTGAATTCCTTTACATTTTAAAGGCTAATTTTTGCTCCTGAAAGTGAAAACAGACCATTCATTTATTGTCAGAACACGACAAACACTTCACGTTTTTGAATTCTTTACACTTTTCCGGTCATTTTTCTTTAACAAATAAATACATGTGCTAATGAGTGATATTAGCTGCCTCTCGTTTCAAAGGCAGCGTCCTCCGGAGGTCGCATTTGAAGGCTGCATACGTCATCGAGGCGGTCTCATTTAAGAAAAGTAACCATTAGTTTGCAAAGTAAGAAATAAATGACAGCAATTTACACCTCGCAAGGAATAACAGTCAATATTATTATGGTTACCTTGACATCTTTGATGACTTATTCAGCCTTCAAACAACCTCCGGAGGACGCAGCCATCCAAATGAGATGCAGCAATTGTTTTTAAAGTCATGAAACAGGTTTGTGCTGCCTGACTTTGATGATGCGCATCTTCAGCCGTTTGCAGTGCAATATTAATATTACATGTTTTGTGTCTTAGAAATACACATTTGACAACAAGTTGACAGTAGTTAGGATGCAGATGTAAATTATATTCATTAACATAACAGTAACATCTGTAAAAACTGTAACAACCTAATTTTTATGTGGTAAAAATGTAAATATTCTGATTTTATTAGATATTAACCATTGGACCTTCATAGTATCAAACATTTAGCTCATGATAACCACAGGTAAAACCACGCATATAGCATCTCAATACCATGGTAAATGTTACTATATGATTATGGTATTTGTATGAAAAACAATAGCCTAAATACATTTAGTAAAAATGCACAAATGCTATAGCTCAATCACAAAAAATACTGGAATTAGATTCCATTACTCTTTTAATACACATCTACATTATAATACAATTCAATATGTAGATCTCATGTTTGTCACACTACCATGGATGCAATTAGTGTTAACTGCACAGTAAATCCATGGTAAATGATGGCGCTTTGTAGATTGTAAAGCCAACTAGCGGACTCCGGTCTGAATCCGGACCACAAGATGCATCCATCCGGACCGCGAAGCCTTTTGACGTAATGAAATTAATAAATTCCAAAATAAAAAACACATTTATATCAGGCAGCACAGTAGAACCGTTTGGGTCCCATGTGGCCACGGGTTGCGGCGACAGTTAACATTACTATGCTCACTGTTGCTACGTTCAGACGCGCAGTCATGCATGCAATGAAAAAGAGACCGAGCAGAAAGTGGCGTGCAAAAACAATGGCATTTAAAAAAAATTAGGAAAGTTGACGCTGAAAACAGAGTTCTCCGGGATGAATGGGTGAAAAATTTAATTTATTCTTCCTGCATCCTGTACGAGGCTTGTGTGTCTCATTTGCTCTGATTCTGTTGCGGTTGTCAAAAGTGGAAACATGTAATAAAAAAAAATTCCAACACTGGTGGCACTTTATTTTTGCCTGTTTGTGTTTCTGAATGATATTGCTAATGATATTTTACCAGTGCAATTTGAAGCACAGAAGAGAGCAGTGTTCAATATTAGATACATTTAGTTAAGTAGAGACTATACATGTGAATGAACATAAAATGTGTTATGAGATTACAGGGTTTTTTTTAACCAGGGGGATTTGCGTTCATTGATTGTTATTATTTATCTCCGTTCAGCAGGGAAAAAGCACTTTAGTTGCTAGTAATGTTGAAATGAATGTATTTTCAGTGCAGATTTAGAGATGAAGGCATTTTTAGTTCATCATATTTTTGTCAGACATGGTTACTGGTTGAATGTAGACATTTTGTACTGCTTAAAGCACCTTTAAAGGACATAACAGAACAACATCAAAATGAGATAATATTTTGAAGGATTACCTATGTTTGCTTTAACAATATGAACAGACATGTTTTGTCCATATGAGAACATATTATATTTTGTTCAATTAAGAACAAACGTTATCTACACTAAATTCTTTAGTCATAAATTATTGTTTTTAGGTATATAATTGTCCGGACCTCGGCCGGTGAGGAGGGTTCATTTACTGGACCTCGAGCTATTTTAGTTGAAGACCCCTGTCTTCTGACTATCATTGCACACAGTGTTTATCATGTTTGTCAGTGCCGTTTCATCTGGCTTTAAATTAGTTTAAAAATCTCAGAGACATTTATGTTCTTCGCTGAAAACTTCTCACTAGATCTCACGAGACTGTTCAGCGATTACATCTGAACTTTTTTGATGCAAAATAACTTCATGAGCTAACCTAGAAATCAAGATCTGAAGATGCATTTGATGACCCCTTTGAGAATGAAAGCATGATATTCTGTTCGATAGATTGTACCTTGGCTGTCGAGTCTCTCCATGTGGCTCTTGAGCTTCCTCCACTGCAGGCGGATGCTGTTGGTGAGCTGCTCTCGCGCCTGTTCACACGACAGCTCGAGAGTCTCTCGACTGGAGTCTGTCGTCTCCTCCTCACCCTCAGAGCCAGCCTGGTGTCACAACAACAACAACAAACAATCAAATCACTCACACTCATGTTGTTCCAAACCAACAAGACTTTTGTTAATCTTCCAAGCATTTAACCTTAAGCAACGCATTGTTCCTATAGAGATACATGCGAGAAGAGCTCAGACCTGCTCGAGGCTGTCATCTGCCGGCTCCGTTTTGATGCGGAGTTTCTTCGGACTCAGAATGGCGATCATGTCCTTCTTCATGTGCTGCAAGACTTTCTTAAGCTCTGAGTTCTCCAGCATCAGAGATCTCTGCCGTGTCTCATAGTCACTCAGCAGAGCCCGGTACATCTCGCCTTCGTGTCTGACAACACAAGAGCAAATTATTCACATTTATTCATTGTTAGAAACAGTGACAACACAAAGACCCACATGAGCGCAGGAGGTTACCTGGCCTCCATCTTGCCCGTCTTCCAAAGGCCTCTCTTGCCATCGGACCTTCCCACATAGTTTGACACATCAATGGCTGAACACATACAAGATAAAAAAAAAAAAAAGAAGAAGAAAGATGTTATAACCGTACATGGACTATTCAAAACTTTCTGGATATCGTGAATTATTTTACTTGACTTTTTAAACTAAGAAATAATTATAAATCTGGGTCACAGTTTAGGTGCCTTTATTATGTACTTGCATGAAAAAAAAAAATGATAAAAATTGATAGGTACAATGTACATAATCTGTTGATTTATAGCAAAATCACTTGTGCTGCTATTGGGCTGGATACAGGTTAGCACAGGTTTGATTGTATGGGTAGGTTTAAGTGTGGGTTAAAAGGGAAGGTCAACAGTGTAATTATAGATGGAATAACATGCAGATGATTATAATATATTATATTATAAGTAAAAACCATGCATGTATACAAGTGCATTTTATCAAAGGATTAAATGAAATGTTAGTACAAAGCAGTTAAAGACACCGAATATAAAGTGTGACCGATATCTCAGACAATTTCCTTCAAGCTAAATTGATAAAATATCGTCTATGCAACACAGAATATATTAACAGGCTCTGAAAAAATTTAAATCGCTGATATACATTTAAAAAAAATAATAATAAAAAATAAAAAATAAATAATATCAACAATGTTTTTTGAGAGAAACATATACTATACTTTAATGCTTACTTGAGGGATTAGGAGAAGAAAAAAAACGTTTAAATCGAGTAGCTCAAATACAGGTCCTTCTCAATAAATTAGCATATTGTGATAAAGTTCATTATTTTCCATAATGTAATGATAAAAATTAAACTTTCATATATTTTAGATTCATTGCACACCAACTGAAATATTTCAGGTCTTTTATTGTTTTAATACTGATGATTTTGGCATACAGCTCATGAAAACCCAAAATTCCTATCTCAATAAATTAGCATATTTTATCCGACCAATAAAAGAAAGTGTTTTTAATACAAAAAAAGTCAACCTTCAAATAATTATGTTCAGTTATGCACTCAATACTTGGTCGGGAATCCTTTTGCAGAAATGACTGCTTCAATGCGGCGTGGCATGGAGGCAATCAGCCTGTGGCACTGCTGAGGTGTTATGGAGGCCCAGGATGCTTCGATAGCGGCCTTAAGCTCATCCAGAGTGTTGGCTCTTGCGTCTCTCAACTTTCTCTTCACAATATACCACAGATTCTCTATGGGGTTCAGGTCAGGAGAGTTGGCAGGCCAATTGAGCACAGTAATACCATGGTCAGTAAACCATTTACCAGTGGTTTTGGCACTGTGAGCAGGTGCCAGGTCGTGCTGAAAAATGAAATCTTCATCTCCATAAAGTTTTTCAGCAGATGGAAGCATGAAGTGCTCCAAAATCTCCTGATAGCTAGCTGCATTGACCCTACCCTTGATAAAACACAGTGGACCAACACCAGCAGCTGACATGGCACCCCAGACCATCACTGACTGTGGGTACTTGACACTGGACTTCAGGCATTTTGGCATTTCCTTCTCCCCAGTCTTCCTCCAGACTCTGACACCTTGATTTCCGAATGACATGCAAAATTTGCTTTCATCCGAAAAAAGTACTTTGGACCGCTGAGCAACAGTCCACTGCTGCTTCTCTGTAGCCCAGGTCAGGCGCTTCTGCCTCTGTTTCTGGTTCAAAAGTGGCTTGACCTGGGGAATGCGGCACCTGTAGCCCATTTCCTTCACACGCCTGTGCACGGTGGCTCTGGATGTTTCTACTCCAGACTCAGTCCGCTGCTTCCGCAGGTCCCTTAAGGTCTGGAATCGGTCCTTCTCCACAATCTTCCTCAGGGTCCGGTCACCTCTTCTCGTTGTGCAGCGTTTTTTGCCACACTTTTTCCTTCCCACAGACTTCCCACTGAGGTGCCTTGATACAGCACTCTGGGAACAGCCTATTCGTTCAGAAATTTCTTTCTGTGTCTTACCCTCTTGCTTGAGGGTGTCAATGATGGCCTTCTGGACAGCAGTCAGGTCGGCAGTCTTACCCATGATTGCGGTTTTGAGTAATGAACCAGGCTGGGAGTTTTTAAAAGCCTCAGGAATCTTTTGCAGGTGTAATTTTGATTCAGATGATTAGGTTAATAGCTCGTTTAGAGAACCTTTTCATGATATGCTAATTTATTGAGATTTTTGGGAATTTTGGGTTTTCATGAGCTGTATGCCAAAATCATCAGTATTAAAACAATAAAAGACCTGAAATATTTCAGTTGGTGTGCAATGAATCTAAAATATATGAAAGTTTAATTTTTATCATTACATTATGGAAAATAATGAACTTTATCACAATATGCTAATTTATTGAGAAGGACCTGTATATAGAAAACAGGATTTCCATTTCCCATCATGCCCTGCATGGAGTTGGATAGCAAATGTTGAAGTAAAGTGTTATTTTATGCAATGTGAGAAAAATATGTGAAAATGGGGAGACTTGTTCATGCTCTATTATGCTGGTATTTATAAGAGTTTCTGTTGTGTTGGTGTTTTTAAAGAATTTCCAGTGTGAAGTGTGTTGAGTGTGTGTTTGGAGTCGAGACACTGCTAACAAGATTACAACTGATTTAATAAAAGAAAAGCAACTACTATGGGAATGCCATGGATGTAACCAGTACCAACTTCTGGTTGGCAACAACCAATGGGTGTAAAGAAAAGCTTTATGTAGCTCTTTGTCTGAATTTGATTCAATCACGGACTGTAGAGCTGCACAATTCTGGATAAATTGAGAATCACGTTTGTGTGTGTCAAATGGAGATTGCAATTCTCCCACGTAACAGTACTACACAAACTAGAGCAGGAGTGCAGAAAAAAGAGAAAATCTTATATTTTAAAGATGTGTTTACAATAACATGGGGATACATTACAAAGTGCTAACTACTTATATTGCATTATATTATTTATTTTCCAAATAAAACTAGAAAAAAAATAAAAACACAGTGCTGACCGAGTTTCTTGTCTCTCTTGTCGACGAGCAGCTGGTTGAGCCGTTCCTTCAGTTTGGAGCACTCTCTCTCTTTACGCTTGGTGTCGTGGTTGTACTGTGTGGCACGACTAGAGATGATGCTCTGCAGTTTCTGCACCTGCACCATAATTAATAACACAGTGACAGTGAGGGGGCTGTATGAAGATTATGCATAGATAGGCTTTTTGGCATAAAACATCAAAATAACCTGTAGCCCATCTGAATTATATAACTAGGCTATCCGTCTCATAGTGAAAACCATGTAGCCTACCAACATTACACATCTACTGTTAATGAAGTTTTATTGATATCTGGGTGCCGTCTTAAGATTTAATATCACATAGGTTGGAAGTTTGGTCCCATCAGCAAGGCACAGAAACTGTTCAGCCTATATACTAAATATGATAATCTATAAAATCGCTGGTGTGCGAACTGTTGTAAGATGCTCAGAGCCAGAGAATTTCTGCTCCATGAAGATAGAACAGTAGGGGTGTAACGGTACACGTATTCGTATTGAACCGTTTCGGTACAGGGCTTTCGGTACGGTCCACGTGTGTACCGAACGGTTATGAATGTAATCTTTAACAGTTAACAGTCGGCTTGTTGTAAGCGCGGAACACACTTCAATCCGAGTTCCCACACGAACATATTAAGTATTCAGTCCATTTTATCACGAAATTCAAACGATAAATGCCGTTTTAACGCTCTTTAATGTGATGTGACTGATAGACGCGTATCAGTTCAACTTAAAGCAGCAGCGCGCGGCGGGCGAGTCAATGCGAGCATCTCTTCCTAAAGAATGAACATAAATTAAATACATCTTAAGGTATGTTGAGGATACATTACAACTTACTGAAATGTATCATATGTCGTGTAATCGCTCCATCTGCGTTTCAACCGCAGAAAGACAATAAAACTGCTTGTAAACAATGTCATGCAGAATCACGTTTACTCAGAAGTCATTCAGTGTCCGCAGCTGTTAGCTCACTAGAGAAATCAACTCTTTCACTGAATACATGCACTATATCAGCCGTTATATTCATTATATTAGCCTATATATATTCATTATATAGCCTACTACTTAGCCTGTTAGTGAGGTCTTGTTTTAATGCATGTTTAAATAAACCTGTCATGAAAATTACAGCCACTAAATGATATTTCAACAACGAATACAAATAATTAGATTTAGAAGTTAATGCAAAAACTGCCTTATGTGAATCTTATGAGTGTTGATTATTATATCTAAAAATAAATAGCAACTGAATTTAGGCTAATAGTTTGGGCTCTGTTGTTAATCTTTAATAGCTATATGCAAGTAAGGGCTCCCTATATAGTTTACAGCATTATCTTTAAGAAACTTTTAGTTATAATTTAATTAATTTAAGGACAGACACAATTTCTCATTAAACCACTGTTGAATAAAATTAATAAAAAGCAATTTTGTAAAACTGCTGTACCGAATCCATACCGAACCGGGACTTCAAAACCGAGGTACGTACCGAACCGTCTGTTTTGTGTACCGTTACACCCCTATAGAACAGGTATAGTTTATTTTTAATTACTGTTATAACTTATGTTGTCATCTTGCTTTTATGACATGCCATTGCATGCGTGTTCGTACTGTATTGCAATAAATGTAAAAAGACGGATTTGACAGCTTGAGCAGACTCTCAAATGTGCTATACAATAACTCTTCTCAACATGGCCTCACCCCCTGTTGTGTGTTCCCGGGGGCAGGGTTTATGTTCATTTTAGGGTTAGTGATGTCACGATCTTCTAACTTTAAAAAGGTCCCGTTCTTCGTGATCCCATTGTTCAAACTTTAGTTAGTATGTAATGTTGCTGTTAGAGCATAAATAATACCTGTAAAATTATAAAGCTCAAAGTTCAATGCCAAGCGAGATATTTTATTTAACAGAAGTTCCCTTTCAAAGCCTACAGCGAACGGCCGGCTTGGACTACATCCTGGTACTTCCTTCATAAATGACGTCAGTAGAACAGACTAACCTCCGCCCACAAGACTACGCGAAAAAAGGGGGCGTGGTCTTGTTGCTGTCCCACGTGGAGAAGAGGACGGTCGCGTGGAGAAAAGGAAGTGCTGCGTTTCAGTGTGTTTGTCGCCATGTCGTCGAGACGCTGTTATTTTCATCCCGGAGTCAAATCACCTTTGTTTGGCTTTCCCAGAGACGCTGTAGAGATCATTAAGCGCATACATCTCCCGTTAAGAGGAGTGACCTTTCCACGTGCGCTAAGCTGCTGTCGAATCACAACACAGGAACCGGGCCACATTCGCTAAGCTGCTGTCAAATCACAACACGGGAACCGCTGGCACAATCAGAACTCGTTACGTATTTCTGAAGGAGGGACTGACACGCGAAACATGAACACATGTTATATTGCACACTGTAAACACAATCAAAGCTTCAAAAAGACACGAAGAACGGGACTCAAACTCTGACACACCGTTTCTTGGCACACTCGTTTTACATGCATTTGGCACCACCTATTGTTGTGGGTGTATTATTGACATGTAAAAGTCTGGACCCTGAATAATATTTTTTCAGATGTATTTCTAAGAAGAAGAAAAAAACCATTGTCTTATATTCGGAACAATACGCCAATATGTTTTCAAATAAAATGAACAAACAAACAAAAACAAAAAAACTTACTTTATAAACAAAACAACAACTAGGATATACCCTAACTTACACAGCCAAGTTTAAAACAGTAAAAAGCAGTGGCCGCATTAAGTAGTAATGGTTCATAAAAAATAGAGACACAATGCAGAGAAGTTTGTTTTGTACCCCATTTCCACCCATTTAGCACTGAACACTATGAAAGCTGGTTTCTGCTAGGGAATAAAAAAAAATACAATAAGGTAATTGCAACTTTATCTTGCAATTCCAACCTTTTTCCCTCAGAACTTGCAATCGTGAGTTACAAAGTCAGAATTGCGAGATACGAGTTTACATCTCAATGCAGAGGGGAGAGAGAGAAAAAAAAATTAAAAAAATAAAACCATGCAGACCAATTCATGTTTTTTTTGTAGTTTTTTTTGCAATACACTGATCATTCAATTTGATATTTGTGTAAAGTTTGTTTGCCAGGGGTTATGGCGTAAAATTATTAACAGAATAAAAAATTTAAAACAAATGCAAACAAACCAGATTTTAAAATCTAAACGCTGACCACATGTTCAGCAGGCTCTCTTACTTCCTCTTTCTCAGACTTCAGGCAGTTCTGTAAGGTTTTGATCTTCAACTGCAGCTGTCGCTCACCCTCGTGCAGACCTGAGTTCTCTCTCCTCGTGTGCTCCAACTGATCCTGGCACACACACAAAGGGGAAATTAAGCGCAGGCTGCTCGCGCTTAACAACGGTTTAAGATTTTACATTACTGTTTCCTCCTACTTCTCATATTTTTATTATGAATGAATCAATAATTAAACTCAGCACTCCAGCAGGGGGCAAAACTGATCTCACATATCAAATGCTAACATTTAAATGTGAAACTGGTCAAAAAAACATTTATGTTGATTTAAATAAAGCTGAAATCAAATATAAATATTATTTGAAAAACTTCAACTTAAACTCATTTCAGTTTATTGCCAAGGCACCGCTTCTAATTTTCATTTAGTTTTAGCACTTAAATTAACTGAAAATAAAAATAAAATAAATTGAACCTAAATGGAAATTTAATTGCCAACACAAACTAATTCAAAATATTCAATATACAACTAAACTAAAATAGCTCTTCTGTAAAATATTTCATATGCAAGATATTGTGATAGTGTTAATAAGTCATAAAAATGCACATTGAAGATATTTTCTAGATTTTTACATGAAGATTTAAGTTATTCCACAATTTTTCAAGGCAATGTTCACAGTCTTAACTCCCCAGATGTTTTTGGTCATGAGTAAAGTAGAAATCGGAGTACTTTGAGTCTATAGTTGCTGTGCTGCATATGCTCGAGGTCACTGCCGTTCTTCAGCTGCTGGCTCTCCAGCTCGTGTAGGGCACGCTGAGCTCTCTTCTGCAGCTGCAGCACTTCATACAGCACGTTCAGGACCGGCACAGCGCTCAGACCGCCTGATTTACTCTCGAAACTCACTCCAGTCAAGCCCAGCGAACACACCTCCTGAGGAGAAACAAGAAAATTACATCTGGTCATCTGCTTTGACAATCAAAATCAGAAGACAAACAACACAAACTACTTTGAAACCCATGGACAACAATCCAATTAATAAGATGTCATGAACATGTGCCACACACACGGGTCATTCCGTGTCAACTCAACCAGAGGTCCCCAGCTAAAAGTATAGATTTTTATCATTATTTTGTCTGATGAAAGAAATACATAAATGAAAGAAGAAAGCCAAAAATGTCACAGATGTATATTTACTGAGTAATCTACTGTTTTGTAGAGGGCATTATAAGCAAAAAGTGACATTTTTGAACGGGATGTTGTATGCAATCATTTTGATAGAGGGAAACGAGATACATTTCTAATTTCAACATTATTCTTCAAACGCATTAAGTTTCAGCCGTGTGCAAAGTGACCCACATTTGGTTTTTGACCATTAAAAATGGGTAAAATACAACAAATTGAACATGGAGCAGCTTTAAGATCCCCATATCTATGGGATTAAACCACACAGGGCCTTGAATATGAAGATTTCAAAAGAAAGTTTGTTCATATTGAGAAATTTAATAAATTGAGTGACAGGCATGCAAACTTTGAAAAAACAATATTTAATATTTATATTTATATAACAATACTTATCTATTAATAACTTTCTGTTAGGCTTCTGATTGGCCAACATGCCTTTACGATTAGGGTGATATCGCCGCCTGCTGGTGTGGCATGCTCTTGACAGCGCTTGATAGCGGGTTTTTGCGTTTTCATGTAGACGGAGATTTCTTTAAAACCGAGCATGTGTGGACGGGATTTTTTTTTAAAACACAGGAGGAAAAACTCTGGTTATAAAAATACCCGTGTCCGTGTGGACTAGGCCTTAGTCAGGCAAACAACAAGCACAGAAATGTACAATCATTTTCACCTGAACCATCACACCTGACCTCATTAGTGAACTAATTACCCAATCATCCAATGCATCAACTTCAAAATAAAAATCACAAATGTATACAATAAAGTATTAAAAAAAAGTCTGTTTAAGGCCAATGGGTTTTTCCTATGGCCCTTGTTTTTCACATTCTTTCAAGCCATAAACAAAATCTTATCTGATGGTAGCCCTGGTAACTTTAGTGGCATTTCAGTGGGGTGGTTCTGAATACCCCACAGCGAGTTTTGAAGATTATTTGTTAAGTATAACAAACAATTGTGTCTGATTTGTTTCAGTCGTTACAGCACAATTGGGGCAATTTAAATCATTCTACTTTTCATGTTAGTTAAGTTTTATATATATTTGCCAACACCAATACTTCCCTTCCCAATCATCAGATTTAAATGTTGACAGCACGTCTAACACATGAGCAATACTTTAAACACACCTCTTGTACTGTACCTGATTGATGTACGCGATACACTGCGCTACGTTGTCCTCAGTGCAGAACGCACTTAACACGCTGTAGGAGGTTTTGGGCAGCGCCATGGTGGAGTGTAGTGAATGGTGAGAATTTTGCCTGGAGGGAGACATGCTGATCCCAGAAATACTGGATAGCTCTTTGGTGTCTGTACAGAAGACAAAAGAAAAGGCAGAGCCTGTTATTAAAGCCCGCCATGACATGTCTAACATGACTGTTTTAACATGGTGCCGTGTAGCTTCAAAAAAGGTAACCTGTCAGAGTTTAAGTCCAGGAAAAGCTTTAAAAAAATAAAAACTACAACAAATATAGATGCAAACAGCAATTACAGGGCCAAGCAGAACAGATGCAAGATGAGGAGTTAAGTGAGCATAAAGAGTACCAAAGCATAATCATCTCAATCTTCAACACATTAGGCAGTTATTGAATCAGAAGAAGTTTTAAATAGCATTTCAGGATGGTCTGACAGAAGGATCTATGGGAAAATTGGTGAAAACAGCAAAATTGATTGGGATTTTAAACCATGCTATGCATTTGACTCGGTATCCAAGTCCAGGGGAAAATAAATTGTCTTTCTAGGCCTTATGGTTCAAAAGTCACTCGCCTCAACATGAGTGCAAATTTGATCAGTTGGAAAGACATGAGGTGGAGTAAATGATGCCAATTGTCTTTTTGGTGTAAACTTCTCCCAACTCATTACAGGAAAAACAAAAGGGAACTGGGAGAAATATATTAGTTTCAATGCAACATTACACGGATTAATTATAAACCAGCCTTAAATAAGCTCAGTCTCTTAACAAGATCAAGACAACTCTGAAAATGCTCACACAAGTCACAATCTTTCCATGTTCAATGCTCACCGAGAGATGGATCTGGCATCATTGTTGGAGTCCACCAATCTCCCATGTCAACATTCAGCTTGGATGGGATCCTCGGTTGTCCTGCTCTTCCAAGTGAGACGCAGGCCAGAAACAGGACGCAGGCTAGCACTCGGCCATCCCTCCTGAAACAATAGTCAGCAGACTGGATTACACAGCAGCAGCAGGCCTCTGAAGCCGGATTAGACAGCCATGGGATACCACAGCCAGATTACAGAGCCAGCGGGTGACGGAGGGGGTTGAGACAACATGTACAGCAAGAAAAGCATAGGAGGATTGAGGTGTTTTTCAGCTCTATACCTGAACAGACAGGTAATGGCTTCAATTACAAGTTCTATAAATTAATTTAGAGCCTAAGTTAATCTATCTATTATCTGAGGAAAATGTAAGCAGTCAGAGGTGTGGCGCAGTAAAGCTGTGACATAAGAGCTGCTGGCTCACAGGGCTACAGGTTATAATCCATCCTGGGTCATGTCTAGGGCTCAAACAACTAATTGTCAACCAACAACTTATTCAATGATGAAAATGACCAACAATAGATTTCATCAATGCTTAGCTGGGTCTGTGGTTCACCACTGAAAGATGAATATAAGAATTTTTAATATGAAACAGAATAAAAAAATGTAAAAAAGGAAGGTGGGAATTTTGTTAATCGGGAATTGATTAAATTGTAGAAACTAGGCATTGCAAACTACCTTGTTGCCCAGCTCTGGCACACCTCTCTCAGAGGAGAGATGAGAGGGGGAGGGGCGCGTTTATATTTTTGATATGTGAACATTTTAAGTAATGATGTGCACAGATCACTTTTAATAAACAACAAACCATAAAAAAAGGGAATTGTCCATTTTGATTGCATGGAGACTAAGACATTTGAAAGCCAACAGCAGAAATAAAAGATTGAAATGGCAACTGTTACTTTTGAAAAGAGTAACAGAGAGATGATGAATGACATTTCTGGAATAAGATGATCCACATATTAACCTCCCAACACCAAGATTCATTTGTTATTCTTCTAGAAGCATCTAAAGTGCTGTTTGACACAGTGAGATTACTATTAAAATAGCCTTGGCTCCTGCAGATCTTCATCTGCTTATTCATTATTCAAACACAGATCCGGGCATCAGTCAGACATGATGTCCTCTGGCAATCTCATCACAAACAACAGTTCCGAAAAACAACTTCTGTCTAATTTATCAGCACAATTACGAATATGGCCCTGATTATATACACAACAGCTCAATAAACAAGTTCATCATGACCATCATGTTGTTCATCTTCGCCGTGGATTGTGTGCCTCTCCTCTCTTCCTCCATACTCTGGGACCCTGATTTCCAAAGGAAATGCAAAATTTACTTTCATCAGTGAACGTAACTTTGGACCACTTTTTCCCCTTTTTGTCTTTAGCACAGGCGAGACGCTTCTGACGCTATCTGTTGTTCAAGAGTTGCTTGACACAAGGAATGCGACAGCTGAAACCCATGTCTTGCATATGTTTGTGCGTAGTGGTTCTTGAAGCACTGACTCCAGCTCCAGTCCACTCTTTGTGAATCTCCCCTACATTTTTGAAAGGGTTTTGTTTCACAATCCTCTCCAGGGTGCGGTTATCCCTATTGCTTGTACACTTTTTTTCTACCACATCTTTTCCTTCCCTTCGCCTCTATTAATGTGCTTGGACACAGAGCTCTGTGAACAGCCAGCCTCTTTTGCAATGAGCTTGTGTCTTGCCCTCCTTGTGCAAGGTGTCAATTGTCGTCTTTTGGACAACTGTCAAGTCAGCAGTCTTCCACTTGATTTTGTAGCCTACAGAACTAGACTGAGAGACCATTTAAAGCCTTTGCAGGTGTTTTGAGTTCATTAGTTGATTAGAGTGTGGCACCAGGTGTCTTCAATATTGAACCTTTTCACAATATTCTAATTTTCTGAGATACTGAATTTGGGATTTTCCTTAGTTGTCTGTTATAATCATCAAAATTAAAAGAAATAAACGTTTGAAATATATCAGTCTGTGTGTAATGAATGAATATAATATACATGTTTCACTTTTTGAATGTAATTAGTGAAATAAAATCAACTTTTTGATGATATTCTAATTATAATGACCAGCACCTGTATGTATGTATGTATGCATGTATGTACGCATGCACGTATGTAGAACACAATGACAGGGTAGAATAGACTGGACTCAGGGTACACAACAACAACTTTTGATAACTTTTGACATTCAGACTCCAGAGAATCTTGCTGCGCTGGTTTGGTTCCAGTCAGGCCAAAAACCTAGGATTAGTTCGCAAAAGTAGGTTTTTTGGAAAAAGCCAAAATTGTGTCCACCTTGAGCCAAGGATTCCAAAGACATAAGGCACTTGAGCCCACTGCTAACGTTTTAGGAGTTATGAGCCATTTCATACTTTTGCTCGCTGTAGCGCCCCCATCAGGCCGGTCTGGGCGTGCCTCGGTGAGTTTCAAAGTCTCTACGACTTACCCCCAATTTCCACCGGCTGCGTTACGGCTCCGGCACGGCGGCGGAGTCAATAGGTTTCCATTAAAGTCAATGAGTGTATTTCCACTGAATGCGGTACAGCTGCGTTCCGACTCCGGCGATCCGCAGCCCTCCGGAGCAGATACGCAGAGCTTCTATTTTTGCCGGATGCCGGAGCGCTCCGCAGCACTACAGGGCAGAGTACGCAGGACAGGAAGTCGAGTGACAAAACAGAACAGCCAGAAACAAAATAAAAGATCCGTTTAATTTTCAAAATAAAATACACCGCGCTCATATTTCCCTACACTACACCTTGAAAACGTCATAATGGGCGGAGACAGGCTTGTTTTAACCCCGTTGACACGATGGATGAAGAAATGCTGATTATTGAGGTACAGAATCAACCCATCATCTATGACCCCTCACATCCTTTTTATAAGGACAACATTAAAAAGGATGGAAAACTGTTCCTGGTTTGGTAGTTCTGTTTATAGAAACTGCATATCGCGCGATCACACCAGAATTCACGAGATTACATGGGGCCTCGTGACGTCAGCTGTCAGTCATGACCGCAGCCGTTCCGCAACAAATCCGGACCTGGTGGGTATTGACGGACGACGGAACACGGAGCTGTCACGCAGCGGAGCCGTTCCGCAGCCGGTGGCTATTGGGGGTTACGGTTTGGTCTACCTGATCAGTTTTAGATGGAGAATGATGCATCATGGGACATTTAACAGTTACAATAGGGTTTCAGCACTTTGTGCTTGAACTCCTAATAAAAAATAAAAAAAACATCAATGCATTACAAAAATAAAACCGTATCAGTGTTGCCACAACTTAGACTGATAACATGTAGCGCTAAACCTTGATACAAGGGGCACCAAGTAAAATCTTGCCTAGGGCAGCAAGTTGGTCAGGGCCAACCCTGGATATCCTGTTCCTAATAACCATACAGACGCAATACAAAAACAATACAGACCAAACCCTTTTTCTCCCAATTTTTTCCCCCAATGTTCTGCCCAGTATTACTTGAGTTAAAATGCTGACATCTCAATGTTGATATTACATGGTTTATTTGCACTTATTTACTTTTTCTACAATACTGCCAAATTAATCTGTCCACCAAAATGGACAAAACTTTTTGTTTTTGTTTTTAATGAACCATTGCATGATTGATTTATAAGTGCACACCATTATTGTCGTAAACTCATGTTCCTGGTGATCTTGAATCAGAATAACGTCCCCTCCCTCTTCTCTGATGACGAGGGTGGGGCAACCTGTCACTCACATGAGATCCACAATAGTAAACCACAACCATCCAATCATCCACAGACATAACCAAACGAAATCAAATATGACATTCTTGCAAAGAAAGCAAACTCAATCCGTTAGCTTGTCTTGTTTTAATCACTAGATGGCAGAAAAGTCCACTGTGTGGGAAAGAGTAACTCAATTCCAATGCATCGGTTTTTAAAAGCACCATTGCTTCAGAAATGTTACTTTTGTCAACACTAGTTACTGCATCTAAATTCAATATTCTCGGTATCTTGATCTTGCCACTGCAACATTGCTTAATAAAAACACTATAATTCACACACGTTTGTTTATTTTGAAAGAATGACCGTTGGATCTGTTTCAGTTATCTACCTAGACTAGACAGCATTTTTAAGCGGGTTCGCACACGTCCACTCGACCTTAGACACGCTGTCTATGTAGGAAACAGACGACATTAGAGACACATCCCGAGTTTCAACTTTAGCACAGCGCTAACACACACAGTCACACACAGGTTGACTTACATCAGCCGGTGGTCCACGGCGGATTGAAACCGTCAATTTGCCATGTGCTCGCGCGTTGGACTGATCAGAAAGATCCCGTGCGAGTGTGTGAGAGACCGCAGTGCGAGTATAAAGCACCTGCCCTGAAGCGCAGGCGATGTTTGGGTGATTTGAAGCGCACCTCCGCTCTTCCAAATAAACAATCACTGCGCTCATTGGCCAGCCTGTTGTCAAGCAACCAGCATCACGCCATTTCATTGGCTGGATCATCTCTCCCTACCTGCCTGTAACGACACGCAACAGGTGTTTAACGCCTGCCTGCAGGGAATGAATGTATGTATGGAAGAGAAAAATGAATTATTTAAAAAAAAATACATATTATTACTGTAATAACAAAGACATAAATGCAAACGTACATATTTTAATATATGTATATTTACAAGTAGCCTAATTTAGATACATCTGTTTATATATAAACCATTTATTTAGACTTTAATTTATTTTCTGGTTTATTTCATTCACTCTTCTTTTAATTAATTAATTAACTTGTTTAAAATATTACCTCTATATGGCCCAAACATGTAATATTGAAAAACAAGCAACTTATAGAATAAATAAATAAATAATCAAACAGCGTAACTTGCATATTACAACAACAATGTTGACCATACTAATAGATATTGACCATTTTAATTTTAGCTCAAGCTCAAGGTTTAATTTCAAGAAATACTGCAATATTATATTATTAGCCCTATAGCCTAAATCTAACTGAACTATGACATGATATCTAACTAATAGTAAAATGTTCAGAAAAATATCCCTTTTATAGCACAAGGCTCTGTTTTTGGAATTAAAATTGGCATTATATGTTTTATACTTTTGGGAAAACGTATGCAATACTGTAAATCCATTTAACTACAACATCGTTTGGCCTATAACTGTCAAACCAACTGTAAATTGCGCAGAATATTATTTATAATGTTGCACAAGGGTTGATTTTTTTCCTTCAGATTATTAATCTGGTATTTTTATACATTATTTGTGAGATTTCTCAGAAGCGGAAGTCGTCATAGTTGAAGAGACTGCATTAAATATATATGTTTTGTGTTCCCATTTGATTAAATAGCAAAAGAAAACCTCAACAATGGTGTGTTCATAACTTTCAAAAAGAGGAAGTTTTACTGTCACTCCCACAGTCTCACGGCAGCGTTAACTAGTTTCTTGTAATTTGATGCTAAATTAATATAATACAAAGTATATTGTACTGTATACTGTTGGTGACTGTTGTGCCAGGAAAGAGGATGACTCACAATTTCAGGTAATAAAACATGAGCTTTTTCATGTTGTGTACTTAGGACTCATTATTAACATGTTTGTTTGTTTGCTTGTTTTTTTTTTTTTTTTTTGTATTTAAAAAAAAATGAAGATAGAAAGAGGCCTGAATTTCAGGTTGTTATTGGAATAATTAACACTATGGAAAGAAGCCTGACTCTTTCTTGGGATTTCTGTTCAATGTCAAGTAAGAAAAGTACCTATTTTTAGGTTGTTAATAGAACTCATAATTAACACTGTTTTCCTTTTGTTATTGATATATTTCACCATCAAACTGCAACATTTGGTGAAACGCCTGAGATGAGAAGTTGAAGGAGGCTTGAATCTTTCTTCAGTTTAAGTACAAGCTCCCAGACAGCGAGTGGGCCATTCGGGAGGCGTAGAGAGGATTTAACTGCCAAGACAGACCACAATCACAATTTAACGAATAGAAGTTTCTCTGTTAGACTGGGTAATTTTTCTTCCTCGCCTGTGGAGTGCCGCTGGGTTAAATTTTCGCACCCATTCTTTTTTCTCTGTATTTACTTACTCTGGACTCCATCTTCATCATTTCACTGCTATGCAGATGATACCCAAATGTATTTACCTCTGAAACACAACAAACATGATGCTCTGTAATCTCTTTTTCCATGCCTAGATGAAGTGAAACTGTGGTTTTCTCAAAATGTCTCATTTCTGAATTAATCTAAAACCGAGGTTATAGTCTTTGGCTCTCATGGAAAATCTGGAAGCAGAAGCATTGACCTGGACGCTCATTTACTTCATCCTGCATTAAGAACTTAGGTGTTTTCCAGGATCAGAACCTACACTCTAAAAAACGCTGGGTTAAAAACAACCCAAGTTGGTATGAAAATGGACTAACCCAGCAATTAGGTTGTTTTAACCCAGTGAATGGGTTGTTTTAACCCAGCAATTGGGTTGTTCTCTTACGAGAGGTTCTCTCGTATTGCGTAAGTTACTTACGCTACGGGAAAGTATTCTTTCTTCGAGAACTGAAAAACCACAAAATTATCCTTAATTTTTGTAATATTGTCAACGCAGTGCGGCAGCCAGGCAGACCATAGCAGGCTATTCCAGCGTGTCTATTGGCTGCACGGCTGGCAACTGCTGCAGCCTATCGGCGAGCCCGCGTGACGTGGCATCCAATGAGGGCGCTCCGCGCCCTTCACGCCTAATTTGCCTACAGGTAGGGCGTGGCCACGTGTATATAAGCAGGGCTCGCAGGCTGGAAATTCGATTTTCTTTTCTTCAGCGAAGCCCTGCGCATCGCTGGATCTGGAACCGCCGCCGTCGAACCCAGCAGAAACGAGCAAGCAGAGGACAGAGCCTGAAGAAGCCGGCCGTATTTGCCACCTTCAGCCATCCGTGCCTGCTCTGTTATCCGGCGACAAATATCCTTTATTGCACGTGTTGTCGCCGTTGCGTCACACGTTTTTCAAAAAGAGCACGAGCGTTTGTTGCAAAATGCCTCGTTCCACCTGCGGCTCGTGCCACGTGCCGCTCAGCACCGGAGACCGCCACGTGATCTGCGCTCTCTGTCTGGCCCGTGACCACGCCGCTGCCGCACTCCTCTCCGGCGGATGCCCCAAGTGCGAGGAACTCTCGATGTCGACCCTGCGGGCTCGGCTCTAGCAGTTCGAGGACAACATCCCTCCGCTTGTCCCTGTCGGGCAGTGCAAGAAGAAGCGCCGCTCGCAGCGAACACCGGAACCAGAGTCAGCGATGAAAAGCTCGCCGGAACCTCTCCCGCCAGCTTCTCTCTCACCTTCCCCGCCCCCACCCCTGGTCTCCATGTCTGTCGTCGCCTCCGGGGATGAGGCGGATGTGGCTGCAGACTGCGCTGACAGCTGCTCCATCCTGGCCTCTGATAGCGAGGATTGGTCTTCCGCAGCCTCTTCTGTCCGGACTTCCGGGCGTACTCGAGCGGGTGAGGACGCAGAGCTCTTACGCCTTCTCACCCGGGCTGTCGAACAGCTAGGCCTCGAGTGGTCTCCATCAAAGGTGACGGCGCCGAACAGGCTCGACGGATGTTTCCTGAACAGTCGCCGCCGAGCGCCCACCTCCAGGACTGCACCCTTTCTGCCAGAGCTTCACGAGGAGCTCTCCAAGTCCTGGAACGCACCGTTTTCCGCGAGGGTCTCATCTCAAGCTTCTTCGACGCTCTCACAAGTTGACGGCACTGCTGAGAAAGGCTACAACGCCATCCCTCCGGTGGAAGAGGCGGTCGCAGCGCACCTTTGCCCGCCCTCTGGCTGGCGCTCAAAGGCTGCCCTTCCGTCCAAGGCCTGCAGAACTACGTCATCCCTGATCGGCCTCACTTTCTCCACCGCCGGTCAGGCCGCGTCTGCCCTCCACTCCATGGCTGTGCTGCAAATCCTCCAAGCTAATCTCCTCCACGATCTGGACGAGAAAAGCGGGGATTCGGAGTTGGTTACGGATGTGAGAAGCGCGACGGACCTCTCCCTCCGCTGCACAGGCCCTCGGACGGTGCATGGCCTCTCTCACAGTCGCAGAGAGGCACCTCTGGCTAATGCTCGCTGACATGAGAGAAGCGGAGCGCGCAGCGTTTCTCAATGCCCTACTCTCCCCATCCGGCCTCTTTGGCCCAGCGGTCAACGGGATCGTCGACCGCTTCTCTGAGGTACAGAAGACGACTCAAGCGATGAACCTCTTCCTGCCTCGACGCTCTAACACTAGCGCTAGCTCTGCTGCACGCCGTACCCGCGACCAGCCTGCGCAGAACCCCGCCCGGCGTCCAGCGTGGCCCCCGTCCTCTCAGCGAAGACAGAGCGGCCGCCCCAGATCGCGCTCCTCCAGTCGAGGCAAGCCGCCTCCCCCCCGGGGACCCCGGCCTAGGATTGTGCTGAAGCCTGAGCCTCCAAAGTCCTCCTAGCCAGAGGGGAGAAACGACGGTTAAGTCCCGCCGCGGCCGGACCACCGTCAAAACTCCTTTTCCTGTCAGTCCCCACTATTGTGGCTACTGCAGATGGTTCTCACGCAGCCAACGAGCCGGCAAAATCGCCTTCTCGCCTGTTTCCAAACGCCATTTTTACGGCAAACCAGAGAAATCACAAAAGATGCATTATGTCTGGTTGCACGGCTCGCGCCGTATGTGTTTCAAATGCAGTAAATGTGCCCACTTTTCTGTGTTCACCCCTGCACCCAAGCACTGTAAATCCCATGTCTCTCACTCACATAAAGCGCCCACCGGCCGCTCGAGTGCTAGAGTTAGGTCACGTGTCCGCCTCCCTGCGCCCACACCTACTCACCACACGCGCTGTTACACAGCCCCTCTTAACCGGTCATGTTCCAAGCATAAGTGCTGTGCCCGCTCAAGCGCGCTCACACATTCTCACGAACATTCTGCCCCCGACGCTGCCACCGCGCGTCGTGCCACACACGCGTGTTCCCCGCTCAAGGTGGCCGGGACTCCACGTGTAGGGCCACACACCAAGCGTTCCCCGCTCGAAGCGGCCGGGACACAGTGTGTAGGGTTAGCGATCGGCTGGCCCTAAGCACAAAGAGCTCGCGCACCGCGCCCGCCCCTCCCAGTCAGGCTATCGAACCCGCGAAGTGCGGCGTTCAGAGCCCGAGGCCATTCTGCCCCCTGGCAGCACACGCGAGAGCATGGGAAGCCATCCCGGGTGTGTTAGAATGGGTGCTGAGAACAGTAAAGCTAGGCTATACTCTGCAATTCGCTCGCCGCCCTTCCCCCTTTTCTGTGCGTACAGAGACGAGAGTGAACGAGGAAGTAGCACATCTACTTCGAGCAGAAATAGCGATGCTGCTGTGCAAAGGGGCTATAGAACCGGTTCCCCATTCTATGAGCGAGTCGGGCTTTTACAGCCGTTATTTCCTCGTTCCAAAGAGGGATGGGTCGTTCAGACCGATTCTGGATCTGAGGCGTCTGAACAAAGCTCTTATGAAAAGACCGTTCAAGATGCTC
Organism: Romanogobio albipinnatus; assembly: GCA_023566225.1. NCBI lineage: Eukaryota > Metazoa > Chordata > Actinopteri > Cypriniformes > Gobionidae > Romanogobio > Romanogobio albipinnatus. The sequence continues at coordinate 37,452,639 of CM042244.1, read as the reverse complement.
ACGACCAAGCAGATCCTCGCGCACGTTCGCCCGAGAGACTGGCTTATCTCCCTCGATTTGAAAGATGCATATTTTCAAATCAGGATAATACCCCGTCACAGGCCATTCTTGAGATTCGCCTTCGACGGTCAGGTATATCAGTACACCATCCTTCCATTCGGCCTGTCGCTAGCACCCCGTACATTTACGAAGTGCATGGACGCGGCCCTCGCTCCCCTGAGAAGGCAGGGGATGCGGATTTTGAATTATTTGGACGATTGGCTCATTCTAGCACAGTCAGAGGCCGAGCTCCTCGCCCACAGGACAGTGCTACTCAGCCATCTAGACAGCCTGGGGCTCACGGTCAACTGGACCAAGAGCTCATTAGTGCCCACGCAGTCAACCTCATTTCTGGGTCTGGATCTGGACACTGTGGCAATGTCAGCCCGCCTGTCACCGCGGCGCGCACGCCGAATCCAAGGCATGGCTGCGTCCTTCCAGCCGGGCAGCACCGCACCTCTCAAAGCTTTTCAGAGGATGCTGGGGGGTATGGCCTCAGCTGCAGCAGTGCTCCAGCTGGGTCTACTGCGCATGCGCCCACTGCAACGCTGGTTAAACGCCCAAGTGGCTCACAGAGCCTGGGCGTCCGGAGGATTTCGAATCAGAGTGACTCAGAGCTGCACTTCAGCACTGGAGCCCTGGTTAGTAGCCGACTGGTACCAGCAGGGGGTGACGATGGGGGCCATCTCACACCGCAAGGATATCTCGACAGGCGCTTCCACCTCAGGCTGGGGCGCTGTTTTCGAGGGCCGGCCCTGTTTTTGACCGGCCTCTGGCCTCTGGTCAGGCCAGGAGAAATTCCTCCACATAAATTGTTTGGAGATGATGGCGGTCGAGAACGCGCTCAGGCACTTTTTCCCTCTCATACGGGGACACCATGTGCTAGTCCGTTCGGACAATACGACCGTGGTGTCGTACGTTAACCGACAGGGCGGTGTCAGGTCCAGGTGTCTGGGCAAACTGACGGAACGCCTTCTCGTATGGGCACACAGCTCGTTGCGCTCGCTGAGGGCCGCGCACATGCCGGGCCGCCTCAATGTCGGCCCGGACAAGCTGCCCAGGGGAATGGTCCCTGCACCACCAGACAGTCCAGCATTTATGGCGCCTATTCGGCAGAGCGGAGGTCGACCTCTTTGCGACAAGAGAGAACGCCCGCTGCCCGATGTTCCTATCGAAGAGCGAGGATGCGCTGTCCCAGGCCTGGCCCAGCCTCCCACTGTATGCTTTCCTGTATGCTTTCCCGCCGGTTTCCCTATTGCCTCAGGTCATAGCGAAAATCAGGGAGACGCCCCGCCCGGTGCTCCTCATAGCGCCGCGCTGGGAGAACCAAGTATAGTACCCAGAGCTGGTGAGGCTGTCGCACTCACCCCCCTGGCCAGTCCCGCTGAGAAGAGATCTCCTCTCTCAAGCCGGAGGATCGGTCTGGCATCCCCATCCGGAGCGCTGGTCTCTGCATGTATGGGTGACCAACGGATACCCGTTGACCTGCCAGAAGGGGTTGTGAACACGATCACACATTCTAGAGCTCCCTCGACGAGGCGGCTATATAGTTCCAAGTGGTCAGTGTTTACTAAGTGGTGTGTTGCAAAAGGTTTGGATCCACAGGAATGTGGGGTCCAGCGGGTGCTCTCCTTCCTCCAAGAGCTGTTGGAACTGGGCAGGTCCCCTTCCATGCTCAAAGTGTATGTGGCGGCTATCGCAGCGTTCGCTCAGACGACGCTCGGCCGCGCGCTAGGAAGGAACGAGCTCATTATCCGTTTCCTCAGAGGAGCTAGACGGATGAATCCCCCGCGACCCCCTTGGTTCCTATCTGGGATTTGTCCTTGGTCTTGGAGGCCCTGAAAGAGGTCTTGGAAGGCTCATCCCTTTGAACCGCTCGAGGCTGTGGAACCAAAGCTTCTTTCGCTCAAAACCGCATTTCTGATAGCTCTGGCTTCAGTAAAACGCGTGGGGGATCTGCACGCGCTCTCCATGAGCCCGGCGTGTCTTGAATTAGGTCCGAATGACTCCAAGGTCATCCTCAGGCCGAGGCATGGTTATGTCCCCAAATCGGTACTCCCTTTAGGGCGCAGGTCATCTCCCTCTCGGCTCTGCCAGCATCCGATGAGGGGGACGGTGGCAACGTCCTCTGCCCTGTCAGGGCGTTGAGAGTTTATGTCACACGCTCCGCCGCCTTCAGGCGTTCTGAGCAGCTCTTTGTTTCGTTCGGTGGGCGCACTAAGGGTTTCGCCGCCTCGAAACAGAGCCTGTCCAGGTGGATAGTGGACGCGATTGCAGCAGCTTACGCCTCCAAACACCTGCAGTGCCCGCTAGGAGTTAGAGCCCATTCCACTAGAGGCATGGCCTCTTCGTTGGCCTGGGCCAGAGGGATTTCCATCCACTATATCTGTATGGCGGCAGGCTGGGCATCCCCGTCTACATTCGTGAGATTTTACAATATGGAAGTTCCTGCCTTGCTGGCTAAGGTTTTATCAGTTTGAATGGGCTGTTAGCTCTGCCCAGTGATTTTGTGCAGACAACGCTCGCGTACTGGTCATACGTTCGGTATTGTGCTTATGTGAATTTTTAGGGGACCGGTAGTGCCGCTCCCCCTATTCACAAGATAGGGTGTTGTGTTCACCTATCAGTACAATGAAGTGTTTTTTTACATGTGTTGGCCCGTTTTCTCTACCGGCCACCTGTCCCCAGCTTTGTTTTTCCCCGGTCTCCCTGGGATACATATGCTATAGGCTCGGCGCGCACGGCGTGGACAAAGAGTTCCCGTAGCGTAAGTAACTTACGCAATACGAGAGAACCTCTCGTAAGAAAACGATACTCGGTTACTTAACGTAACCTCGGTTCTCTCTAGAAGAGGGAACGAGTATTGCGTTCCTTGCCGTGCGCCCCACGGGCTTTTACGCTTCAGACTACCAAAACCGAATTTCCAGCCTGCGAGCCCTGCTTATATACACGTGGCCACGCCCTACCTGTAGGAAAATTAGGTGTGAAGGGCGCGGAGAGCCCTCATTGGATGCCACGTCACGCGGGCTCGCCGATAGGCTGCAGCAGTTGCCAGCCGAACATAGACACGCTGGAATAGCCTGCTATGGTCTGCCTGGCTACCGCACGGCGTTGACAATATTACAAAAATTAAGGATAATTTTGTGGTTTTTCAGTTCTCGAAGAAAGAATACTTTCCCGTAGCGTAAGTAACTTACGCAATACTCGTTCCCTCTTCTAGAGAGAACCAAGGTTACGTTAAGTAACCGAGTATCGTTTTAAGTGAATGGGTCATTTTAACCCAGAATTTTTGAGTGTATACAATATTTATACAATACAATAATTTGGAAAAATGCCCATCCCTAGTTTTAATGCAGTGTTGAAGTGACCAGGGAACCAGAGAATATATCACAATCCCAGATGGAGTACTGAAGGAAAATTAAAATTGAGAAGGCTACGTATGGAGGTCGGAGCCAGGCTAGCTTTTTTTTTTTTTTTAAATAAATACATGTCACATATCAAATTGATCTACAATATTTTCTTTATAAGATACGCTTTTTAAAAAGAATTTTTATTCAATTGACTTTTTGAGTTGTGGTGTTTCAAAGACCTAAAATGTCACCAGCAAATTTACGTTTAAAAGTATCAATTCCCACTGCAATTGCAAAATGAAGAAATAATAAGAATATAAGAAATATATAAGAAGTAAGAAATATAAATGTAAACCATTATATAATGTATACAAATAATACAAAAAAAACCCATAAAAACTCCTTATGGAAAATTGTGTTCTGAACACATAGGAGTTTATATGAATTGAACTAAAAGGGCAATACATAGAAAAGGGAAAGGGAATTTACCATGTGATATGCATTTTACAATTATTCATATATTGTATGTATATTATTTTAAATGAATATATGGCAGCACCACCTGACATTTTCTGGGTGGTAAAATCAGAAATCTTGTTTAATAATGAATTAATGCTGTCTTAAAAGCTGTAAAACCAATATGAATCAACACCATACATTTTGTGGACATAAAAATGCATTTTAAAACTCTTTTACTTAAAATTCTTATTTTTTTATCTTAAAAAAAATCTTATTTTTCTTATTTGTCATTGACCCATCTAATACGGAGGCCTTTAAAGGGACATGCTGATGGAAAATAATTAGTGCTGGGCAATCGATTAATTGCATCCAAAATAAAAGTTTGTGTACACGTGTGTGTGTACTGTGTATAATTATTATGTATATATAAATACACACACATGCATGTATATATTTAAGAAAAATATGTTATATTTATATATAGAATGTTTATTTATATAAGTTATATAACTGCAAATATTTCTTAAAAGTGCAGTGTATTTATGAGGATCTATTGACAGAAATGCAATATAATATGCATAACTATGTTTTCAGTGGTGTATAAAGACCTTACAAAATGAACCGTTGTTTTATTACCTTAGAATGAGCCATATCTATCTATATACACCGCATTACAGTGAAATCGCCAGTTTGTGCCGCCATGTTTCTACAGTAGCCCTAAACAGACAAACTGCTCTACAGAGCGCTAGCTACTCCCTGCTGTCTCAGACAACGACATCCTTGTCCTGTGTTGGCCACCGTAGCTTCTCTTTGTGGTTCGAAAGGGAGGTGTGAGCGGTAGACGTTTGCAATTCGCGACTTCACCGCTAGATGCAGCTAAAATGTACACATTGCACCTATACAATACATGAAGGAGTGTATTTATACACATAATAATTATACACAGTAGCCTACACACACATATTATGTGTATATATATATTATGTGTGTGTGTGTGTGTATATATATATATATATATATATATATATATATATATATATATATATATATATATATATATATATATATATATATATATATATATATATATATATATATTATATATATATATATATAAATATATATATTGCCCATCACTAAAAAATAATATAAGATGGGAGGAAATCTATATTGCAAAGCTTCTGCATTATCTTGCAAACGTTTGGTTTTCCCCCCAAGAAACTTTGCTTTCGTTCACAAAACACTTTCATCCTTTGAGAGCGAACACAACATTTCTTGGGGCAACGCGAAAGTTTTGCAACTACAGTGAATGCAACAGCTTTTCTAAGGGGGACTTGAGGGTTTTGCGAAGCGAATGCAAAGTTTCTGATGGGAACGCAATCCTTTTGCAAGCTAAATTTAATCGAACAAAAACAATGCAAAGGTTTTGAGTAAATACAAAAGCACCACCCCAACATTTCAACCTGCAGTAAAGTCTATTGATGATTGAGGATTAGAGCCACGTGTTTCAAGTTTGCATTATTTTGTGTTGCCAAACAGAATTGCAATGCATTTACTTTATTTGCACCGGTGCTTTGAAATATGAAATTTAAGCACATTGCTTACATTACATATATGCTACAACTTCTTCAATAATAATGGTCTCATCCAGCCACATGGTCTATAAAACTTACATTAACATCAGTGGATTACTTTAAATTAGAGAAAATAAAGCACAAAGCTATAATATGTAACTTGGCTCTTTCTGACACCACACAGTTAACATTGCCATCTGCTGGCTCTTTTGAGGAACACATTAGACTCAAATGTATCTGGATCCCAGTTTCATCTGTTTAGGGCAGTGGTCGGGAACCTATGGCTCGCGAGCCACACCTGGCTCTTTGACAAAAATAATGTGGCTCAGGTCTCTCACCCTTTACCAACAAATGATCGATAGAAAAAAAAATGAGACACATCAAGATCCGCTCTCTGCAGAAAAAAGCAGCCTATTACAATTCCCTTGTTGTACAGCCTACCGAAGTTAATGAAACGCATGATAATAGTTAATATTCAAGTTGTACCGGCCGCGCGTCGCGTGTTCAGTGCTGTTCGCGAGTGTCACGAGTCGCGACAGCAATCAATACCCACTTACGTTTCTGTGGTAACAGCTTCTGCTCTGGGATTCAAGCAGCTGTGGCTTGTTAAAGGTAACCGAAAACCATTTTTAGAACAGCAGCGAAAATGTAAAAGTAGGCTATATAAACGTTAATATATCCTTTTATTGAAACTGGTGGTCTGCTGTGAAAAGAGACATTTCGAAACATTTCACTCGCAGGTACTTTCGCTTTTGCCGTAGAGACCCTTGTGATAAATAAATGTGTATTTATGATAATCCACGCAGATTTCAGTTGACGGAAATAAATTATAAAAGCGTGATAAGTCGCGAAAGCGTGATAAGTTAGGCTACTGACAGGATGCTGTGCACATGCTCCGAGTGCAACACGGACAAGCACAGCTTTGTCCTCGGCTGCACGTCAAATTAATAGGCTACAGAAATATATCAAAATGCCAAGCCGAGTATTCACGTAAACACAGTAGATGTAAGCGCTGTGTGCATTCACAAACACTAAGAGGATTTATAACTCAACCTCACAAAGCCCTGCACAATTAATTCCATATTGCAACTTATTTATTGTTTGCTGCATATGTGTTTGTTTTTAGTTATGGACCTAATAATTACTATTGTTCCAATTTTATTGGGAAAAAAAAGCATGTTTTTTAATAATAATTTAATATTATTTTTTACTGTGGCTCTTTTGGAAAAATGCATTAACCAAAAATGAAAAAATGGCTCTTTGGTCAAAAAAGGTTCCCGACCCCTGGTTTAGGGTCATAGACTGTTTTGGGTGCGAAAGGAGTGTGAAAAACACGAGCTTGACTGCTGGAGAGAACAGTACCTGCCATTAGTAATAGTGCTTGAAAATAGGCTGCTGAACCTTTATATGCTTAACTAGACACTCTTAATACTAAATAAGTATGTCAAGTATTGCTCTAGAATAAATTGAGAGTTTAAAGTGAACATTAGGCCTACTTGTAACCAAACAGAAATAATTTCTAAAGCTTCTAAATACAACGATCTCAACTCCACTAGAACAAAACAGCTTTAAAATGAATCAAATAATTAAAAAAAAAAGCTTCCTCAAGTCAGGTCAAGTAATGCATCATTTACCCATTGTATTCTGCTCAATTAAGCTCAGTTTTACAGTGGGACAATGGGACAAGTTTTAACATTGGGATGTAACACGTTCTAGCTAACTGGTGCCCTTGAGCAGCAAAAAATACAGAATATAAAACCTAATATGATTATTATATTGCACTAGAGATAAAAAAGTTTGTACACAAACTTTTAAGTTGGCTTGATAAGTTTGAAGGTTTAAAGCTTGACCATTTTGAAGTCAATATAGTCTATCAGAAAATATAGATGCTAGATAGTTGCTAGGGTACTCAGGGTGGTTGCTATGGTACTCTGGGTGGCTGTAAGGGCGTTACTATGCGGTTGCTAGGGTACTCTGGTTGGTTGCTAGGTTGTTGCTATGCGGTTGCTTAGGTACTCTGGGTGGTGTACCCAGGGTGGTTGTTATGATTCTCACAGGTGCTGGGACTGTTTCAATAAGGAGGTTCAACCAACTCTGAGTTTAAACTTGAACTCTAAGTTGACTTACTCTGCTTTCTCTGGGTTAACATACCTCCCATTCTGAAACAGAAAACCCAGAGTTCCCCTCATTTCAGGGTTAACATACTCAGAGTTTTCACTAAACCTCCTTTCTGAAACGGGCCCCTGAATTCGTTCTTGGAATTGTTCCACAATGTGGAAAAAAATCCAGAATCTTCACTTTTCTGATGTGAGACTGAATCCTGTCCTCCTTCCTCAAAATGGCTGAGACAACTTTTTATGGGTAATCTTTTCAGTGTCTTATTAGTTAGGCATTGCTTACTGACTGGTTAGGTAAAAGCTATTTTGATTACCTTAGAGATATCGTGACAATATAACATTTATGATGATGCATTGAGGAAGGGAGATTGGATTCTGTCTGGGATATGATCTTGAACACACCATATACTGCCATGGCGGAAGTTTGATCACTTTACATTCTAGATCATTATTCTGTTGAATTGTATGTTGTCTGCTGTGTTGTCTTCAGTAAGCATGTCTCCATCTCAAGGTTTTCAATGTCATGTGACGATGTTGCGAAGCTGAGAAGCGCACTTCTTCCCGACAGTCAAAGCGGCATTACGTCACAATCGTGTGGACTCGGAGGAAGATCGCAAGTGTTTAGGGTTCCTTTCGGGACTGGGCCATAGAAAAGAATGAGAAGTGCTGTAAACTGAATCCTACCTGTCATATAATTAACAGTGGCTTTAAAAACAGTAAACTTAATATAGCTAAGTTCAGAATACATTAAAGATCAGCAGACAGGCTGTCAATATATTAAGTGATATGTTTCTTCACAAAAGCAGTTTATTCAGTGTACCGAAGCCTCTCCTCCATTGACATCCATTCAAAAACAACAGCCTCTTGACTGACACATTTGAGGGTTTTTATAGCACTTTATACAATACAGATTGTTTCAAAGCACCAGTAATAAACTGGAAAATAATGATTAATGATGCAAACTTCATCAAAAATAAGACATTCTATATACAGAGGACAATAGTGTCATTATTCAGCTGAGGTTAGTGTTGAAACTGTATGAAGTTGATCAATTATGAAACGAGTTCAATTTAGCTATATGAAGCTCTACAGAAGACAGATAGTGTTGCTGACTGAGTCAGTTCACTGCTGATTCAAATCAAAGTATGATAAGTAATGATGGTGATGGAAAAAAAGATGTTTGAAACACTTTTTTTGTAATTGTTTATTTCCTACTGGGCAGAGGAAGAGAAGCAGTCGTACACACCAACATGTTCTTTGCATTCAGAAGATATTTCAGCCTAATAGTGATACTTCACTGAATGGCCAATTACACATGTATTTTCAAAATACAAAACATTGTATTTATATTATAATAAATATTTTCCGCTAGCTGCATTTTATCATTGGTATTTGTTGTGCTGTCCATGACCCTATAAAAACATATTGAGAGCCACTGCTTTGGAGCAATGTGCAGTTTGCTCATGTGCAGTCCACACAAGGGGCACAAAGACAGGAGAAAGAGGAGGATTCTTCATCCATCATGTATTTCCCGGAGTCGGGTGCATCCCTGCATTCAGCGACGAACGCCTGCAGCTCTGATAATGGCGCTCCACGCTTCTGGAAATGCTGCGGTTAAACAAAGAGCAGAGGTTGAGTGTGATCATTCTGAGACTATTAGCATCGATCTGTTCACAGCAGTCAGTGTTTGAGATTGAACTGTATTCTGCTGCTGTGTGAACAAGGCCTGTTACTATTACTCTGAACTAACAGTATTAAACTTCAGTTTAAGTGCACTGTCTGATCGTTCTCTATCCCCTAATAGTGCACTGTCTGATCGTTCCCTATCCCCTATATAGTGCACTGTCTGATTGTTCCCTATCCCCTAATAGTGCACTGTCTGATCATTCCCTATCCCCTATAGAGTGCACTGTCTGATCGTTCCCTATCCCCTATATAGTGCATTGTCTGATCATTCCCTATCCTCTATATTGTGCACTGTCTGATCGTTCCCTATCCCCTATATAGTGCACTGTCTGATCGTTCCCTATCCCCTATATAGTGCACTGTCTGATTGTTCCCTATCCCCTAATAGTGCACTGTCTGATCATTCCCTATCCCCTATAGAGTGCACTGTCTGATCGTTCCCTATCCCCTATATAGTGCATTGTCTGATCGTTCCCTATCCCCTATATAGTGCACTTTCTGACAGTTCCCTAACCCCTATATAGTGCACTGTCAGATCGTTCCCTATCCCCTATATAGTGCATTGTCTGATCATTCCCTATCCTCTATATTGTGCACTGTCTGATCGTTCCCTATCCCCTATATAGTGCACTTTCTGACAGTTCCCTAACCCCTATATAGTGCACTGTCAGATCGTTCCCTATCCCCTATATAGTGCATTGTCTGATCGTTCCCTATCCCCTATATAGTGCATTGTCTGATCGTTCCATATCCCCTATATAGTGCACTGTCTGATTATTCCCTATCCCCTATATAGTGCATTGTCTGATCGTTCCCTATCCCCTATATAGTGCATTGTCTGATCGTTCCCTATCCCCTATATAGTGCATTGTCTGATCATTCCCTATCCCCTATATAGTGCACTGTCTGATCGTTCCCTATCCTCTATATTGTGCACTGTCTGATCATTCCCTATCCCCTAATAGTGCACTGTCTGATCGTTCCCTATCCTCTATATTGTGCACTGTCTGATCGTTCCCTATCCCCTATATAGTGCACTTTCTGACAATTCCCTAACCCCTATATAGTGCACTGTCTGATCGTTCCCTATCCCCTATATAGTGCACTGTCTGATCGTTCCCTATCCCCTATATAGTGCACTGTCTGATCATTCCCTATCTCCTATATAGTGCACTGTCTGATCGTTCCCTATCCCCTATATAGTGCACTGTCTAATCGTTCCCTATCCCCTATATAGTGCACTGTCTGATCGTTCCCTATCCCCTATATAGTGCACTGTCTGATCATTCCCTATCCCCTATATAGTACACTGTCTGATCGTTCCCTATCCCCTATATAGTGCGCTGTCTGATCGTTCCCTATCCCCTATATAGTGCACTGTCTGATCATTCCCTATCCCCTATATGCATTTATTTGATTAAAAAATACAGCAAAAACAGTATTATTGTGAAATATGGTTAAAAATTAAAATCACTTTTTTCTATTTGAATATATTTGAAAATGCAATTTATTTCTGTGATTAGAAGCTGAATTTCCAGTCTTTAGAGTCACATGATCCTACAGAAATCATTATAATATGATGATTTACTGCTCAAGAAACATTTATTATTATTATCAATGTTGAAAACAGTTGTGTTCAATTTCTTTTTCAGGATTATTTATAGTGCACTGTCTGATCATTCCCTATCTCCTATATAGTGCACTGTCTGATCGTTCCCTATCCCCTATATAGTGCACTGTCTGATCATTCCCTATCCCCTATATAGTGCGCTGTCTGATCGTTCCCTATCCCCTATACAGTGCACTGTCTGATCATTCCCTATCCCCTATATAGTGCGCTGTCTGATCATTCCCTATCCCCTATATAGTGCGCTGTCTGATCATTCCCTATCCCCTATATAGTGCATTGTCTGATCATTCCCTATCCCCTATATAGTGCACTGTCTGATCATTCCCTATCCCCTATATAGTGCACTGTCTGATCATTCCCTATCCCCTATATAGTGCACTGTCTGATCGTTCCCTATCCCCTATACAGTGCACTGTCTGATCATTCCCTATCCCCTATATAGTGCGCTGTCTGATCATTCCCTATCCCCTATATAGTGCGCTGTCTGATCATTCCCTATCCCCAATATAGTGCGCTGTCTGATCATTCCCTATCCCCGATATAATGCGCTGTATCATTCCCTATCCCCTATATAGTGCACTGTCTGATCGTTCCCTATCCCCTATATAGTGCATTGTCTGATCATTCCCTATCCCCTATATAGTGCACTGTCTGATCGTTCCCTAACCCCTATATAGTGCACTGTCTGATCGTTCCCTATCCCCTATATAGTGCACTGTCTGATCATTCCCTATCTCCTATATAGTGCACTGTCTGATCGTTCCCTATCCCCTATATAGTGCACTGTCTGATCATTCCCTATCCCCTATATAGTGCACTGTCTGATCGTTCCCTATCCCCTATATAGTGCACTGTCTGATCATTCCCTATCCCCTATATAGTGCACTGTCTAATCATTCCCTATCCCCTATATGCATTTATTTGATCAAAAATACAGCAAAAACAGTATTATTGTGAAATATTGTTACGAATTAAAATCACTTTTTTCTATTTGAATATATTTGAAAATGCAATTTATTTCTGTGATTAGAAGCTGAATTTCCAGCATCATTACTCCAGTCTTTAGAGTCACATGATCCTACAGAAATCATTATAATATGATGATTTACTGCTCAAGAAACATTTATTATTATTATCAATGTTGAAAACAGTTGTGTTCAATTTCTTTTTCAGGATTATTTATAGTGCACTGTCTGATCATTCCCTATCTCCTATATAGTGCACTGTCTGATCGTTCCCTATCCCCTATATAGTGCACTGTCTGATCATTCCCTATCCCCTATATAGTGCACTGTCTGATCGTTCCCTATCCCCTATATAGTGCACTGTCTGATCATTCCCTATCCCCTATATAGTGCACTGTCTAATCATTCCCTATCCCCTATATGCATTTATTTGATCAAAAATACAGCAAAAACAGTATTATTGTGAAATATTGTTACGAATTAAAATCACTTTTTTCTATTTGAATATATTTGAAAATGCAATTTATTTCTGTGATTAGAAGCTGAATTTCCAGTCTTTAGAGTCACATGATCCTACAGAAATCATTATAATATGATGATTTACTGCTCAAGAAACATTTATTATTATTATCAATGTTGAAAACAGTTGTGTTCAATTTCTTTTTCAGGATTATTTATAGTGCATTGTCTGATCATTCCCTATCCCCTATATAGTGCACTGTCTGATCATTCCCTATCCCCTATATAGTGCATTGTCTGATCATTCCCTATCCCCTATATAGTGCACTGTCTGATCATTCCCTATCCCCTATATAGTGCACTGTCTGATTGTTCCCTATCCCCTATATAGTGCATTGTCTGATCGTTCCCTAACCCCTATATAGTGCATTGTCTAATCATTCCCTATCCCCTATATAGTGCGCTGTCTGATCATTCCCTATCCCCTATATAGTTTGCTGTCTGATCATTCCCTATCCCCTATATAGTGCGCTGTCTGATCATTCCCTATCCCCTATATAGTGCATTGTCTGATCATTCCCTATCCCCTATATAGTGCACTGTCTGATCATTCCCTATCCCCTATATAGTGCACTGTCTGATCATTCCCTATCCCCTATATAGTGCGCTGTCTGATCATTCCCTATCCCCTATATAGTGCGCTGTCTGATCATTCCCTATCCCCAATATAGTGCGCTGTCTGATCATTCCCTATCCCCGATATAATGCGCTGTATCATTCCCTATCCCCTATATAGTGCACTGTCTGATCGTTCCCTATCCCCTATATAGTGCATTGTCTGATCATTCCCTATCCCCTATATAGTGCACTGTCTGATCGTTCCCTAACCCCTATATAGTGCACTGTCTGATCGTTCCCTATCCCCTATATAGTGCACTGTCTGATCATTCCCTATCTCCTATATAGTGCACTGTCTGATCGTTCCCTATCCCCTATATAGTGCACTGTCTGATCGTTCCCTATCCCCTATATAGTGCACTGTCTGATCATTCCCTATCCCCTATATGCATTTATTTGATCAAAAATACAGCAAAAACAGTATTATTGTGAAATATTGTTACGAATTAAAATCACTTTTTTCTATTTGAATATATTTCAAAATGCAATTTATTTCTGTGATTAGAAGCTGAATTTTCAGCATCATTACTCCAGTCTTTAGAGTCACATGATCCTACAGAAATCACTTGGGGTTACTTGACTGTAACCCTGTTCCCTGATAAAGCGGAACGAGATGCTGCATAAGCTTATGCAAATGGGAATGTCTTTGACATAACCAGCTGTGAAAATAGTGTGAAAACACGTCAATGAAATTGACCCGGAGGTATTTATAGCCTCGGCCGGTGACGTCATAGGCGCACCTGCTGCACGAGGCTATAAATAGATGAGCTTCAGCTGGAGCAAACCAGATCTTCTTTGTTTGAAGACCAGTCCTGAAGCATCATCAGCACGGCCTAGCAATGCAGCATCTCGTTCCGCTTTATCAGGGAACAGGGTTACAGTCAAGTAACCCCAAGTGTTCCCTTTCAAAAGCTACACTCAATGCTGCATAAGCTTATGCAAATGGGAACGAGAATACCCACGCCGCCGTGCTTGATGGTGCCTGGACCCCTTACGGTTGTGTAGGTGTGCACAAGAACGCAAGAAGCCTCAGGCATTAGCCTGTGATGTCGACTCAAGGACATGAGAGCCCAGAGTGGCATGAGCATCCAAGCTATAAAGTCTTAAGAATGTGTGTGGAGAGGACCAACCTGCCGCATCACAAACACTTTGTAAGGGAGCACCCCTTGCTAACGCAGTAGAAGAGGCGACTCCCCTGGTGGAGTGAGCCCTTAATCCTATAGGTGAAGCTTGACCGCGCACCTCATAGGCAAGAGCAGTAGCATCCCTGACCCAATGTGACATTGTTTGATGGTGGCAGAACCTCTGTTACGGCCCCCATGGCAAACAAACAGTTGCTCTGACTTACGCCACTGGCTAGTGCGGTGGACGTAGGCCTGAAGAGCATGGACTGGACACAGTCTATGAAGTTTCTCCTGATCCGGCGTTGTGAACGGCAGAGGGCAGAAGGTTTCAAGAGTGACAGGATGTACAGTCGACAAAGGAACCTTAGGCAGGTAGACAGGGTGGGGATGCAAAATCACTTTCACCAAACCTGGGGCAAAGTCTAAGCAGGATGGCGATATTGACAGAGCCTGCATGTCCCCAATTCTTTTCAGAGAAGTTATAGCCATAAGAAAAACCATCTTTAGAGTCAGAAGTTCGTCAGACGCTGATTCTAGAGGTTCAAAGGGGGTCTCAACCAGACCCTCGAGGGCTAAAACTAAGTCCCATGAAGGGATCTTGGCTCTTAATGGAGGCCACAACTGCCTGGCACAACAAAGTGAGCAGGCAGAAGATGCCTCCAAAGCGGCACCCCATCCACCAGGGCATGGCAAGCCAAAAGAGCGGCCACATAAACCCTGAGAGTGGAGGGGCAAGCTAATGTTTCAAAGGGGGTCTCAACCAGACCCTCGAGGACTAAAGCTAAGTCCCATGAAGGGATCTTGGTTCTAACAGGTGGCCTCAACCGCCTACCCCATGAATGAAGCGAGCGAGTAGAGGATGTCTCCCAAGCGGCACCCCATCCACCAAGGCGTGGCAAGCCGAAAGAGCGGCCACATGAACCCTGAGAGTGGAGGGGCAGGTGCCTGATGACAACTTTTCTTGCAGAAAATCCAGAACTGAAGTTACCTGGCAGTTGACTGAATCTACATTGTGTCGTACACCACCTTTCAAAGACACCCCATTTATTAGCTATAAACTTTCCGAGTGGAGGAAGCTCTAGCACATAGGATGGTCTCAATAACTGCAGGCGAAAGCCCCGTGTCCCTCAGTTGGTGCCCTTCAGGGGCCAAACATGAAGGTTCCACAGGTCGGGCCTGGAATGGAATATCGTGCCCTCTGCCTGAGACAGAAGGTCCCTCCTCGCCGGAATCGCCCAAGGTGAGCCATTGAGGAGAGACACTATCTCCGAGAACCAAACCCTGTTCGACCAACGCAGCGCTATCGATAAGAAGCAAGACCCTTGCTGGCGAACCCCGGCTAGAACTCCCAGGAGCAGAGCGACTGGAAGGAGGGCATACAGACACATTTTGGGCCATGTATGAACCATCACATCCAGACCCAGCGGGGCTGGGTGACAGAGAGAAGCAGGGACATTGCGCTGTCTGAGAAGAGGCGAAGAGGTCCACTCCCTGTGGTCAGCTCTGTAAAATCTGATCCAGATCTGCTTGAGTACTTCTGGGTGGAGTTTCCACCCCCCCATCTGTAACTCTGTCTGGACAGTAAATCTGCTCCCACATTCAACCGCCCTTGAATGTACACTGCTCGAGTGACAGGAACTTGTTCTGAGCCCAGAGAAAAATCTGTCTCGCTATTCTGATAGCGTGAGCACAGACCCCCCTGGTGATTATATACAAGATATTTAGCTGTACTGTCCACCCGCACTAGGACATGACAGCCCCTCAATTGGGGGAGAAAGTATTTCAGGGCCAGAAATACAGCCGTCAACTCGAGGCAGTTGATGTGCCAACTGAGTTGATGACCCTCCCATTCCCGTTGGGCTGGACGACCACTTAAGGCCGCACCCCAGCCCGTCAGGGAAGCGTCCGTCGTTAGCAACTTGCGACGACAAGGTACGCCTAGAGTGGGACCCAAGGCAAAAACCGGGGTCTGAACCACATAGTTAGTGTACGAAGCCACATGGCGCGCCACTTTATTTGCCTGAGGATTGGCCCTAAGTCCTCTGGCTTTGAGCCACAACTGAAACGGTCTTATGTGCAACAACCCCAAAGGGAAACCCGTGGATGCTGATGCCATTAGACCTAACACTCTGGTGCTGATAATCAGTAAGATCTTGGTCTAGCCTGACTTTGCTCAGGGAATTTCTGAATGGTCTTGATTCAAGCGGGAAACCATTGTGCCCACCTTGTGACCAAAAACCGAACAAACCCTAGATAAGTCGTTCTCTGGGCAGGAGAAAGAACACTTTTCTTGGTGTTGAGTCTCAACCCTAGAGAAAGTAGATGAGCCAACACACTGTGTTGAAGCGCCATCTCATGTGATTGTGCTAATTTTAGCAATCGCCTTTGTAATTCAAAATTTGAATGCCCCGGAATCCCAATGGAGCCGGTAATACATCCATACATTTTGTTTATGTGCGGTTACAAGGCTAGCCAAATGGAAGACCCGAAATTGGTAAGCTTTTGCCCCCAAGAGCGAACCTCAGGAACTTCCTCTGTTGTGGCAGACTTTATATGCGAATACATGCGTCCTTCGGATCAATCGTGCCGAATCCAATCACAATGTTGAATATGCGACACGACCGCCTTCACTGTAACATCTTGACCTTGAGTACTTTAACTGCTTCACGGTTTAAGACTCGAAGATCTGAGATTAGACACCCCCCCCCCCCCCCACCCTACTGGGGACCAGGAAGTAACTGCTGTCACTTGTGACAGTACGAACGCCAACTCCGCCTTCACGGAAGTGGAGACCACGCCGTTCAAACAAGGAGGATGACAAATAAATTAGTTTATTAATTTTTACCGTGCTTAACACCCATGCAGAAACGCCTGGCAGAAGTTCACACGCTGCCTGAGACTCTGAGAGTGACAATTTTAACACTTCCTGTTGAGGGGATGTTAGACGTTCTATGTCCTGGATGATAGCAGGATTTAAACACTGAACGTCTAACATTTCACTGGAAACCACTGCCCCCCCGAATCACCAGAGGCGGCGGGGATGGAGTAGTTTTGAGGATAACGGGGTGGGGCGAGCAAATGTTTGACACGCCCTGTCCCGTGGGGGCAGACTGGGCACCAGACCACCGGACTTCTTATATTGATGACAGTCCCGAGGTCTGCCCTGGGAGGTTGTTGAGGATGACGAGCCGGTCTCCAGTCTTTACGAGGGAGAGCGCGACTCGCCACACTCTGCTTATTACCCCCCTAAATCTTGAAGGACTGAAGAGAGGTTGTGTGGCTGATAGCCCCTCCCCTTGAGTGCATTGAGGAAGAAACTGAGTGAACACTTCATGTTTCTTCCACTTCTTTAAATCTGGCCACTACAGAGTTAACTGAGTCACCAAATGAACCACTCAAATCCTTCAGAAGGTCAGCCTGATATGCTTGCAAGACAGCCATAGTGTGCAGCGCAGCACCAGCCTGTCCCTTTATATTTATTATTCTTATATAAATCATATACAACACATATTCCATATAAAATAATATATTATATATATATATATATATATATATATA
Source organism: Romanogobio albipinnatus (assembly GCA_023566225.1). Classification (NCBI taxonomy): domain Eukaryota; kingdom Metazoa; phylum Chordata; class Actinopteri; order Cypriniformes; family Gobionidae; genus Romanogobio; species Romanogobio albipinnatus. Next base: position 37,435,000 of record CM042244.1, on the reverse strand, counting down.
TATTCCATATAAAATAATATACAATATATAATTCATATATATAAGCTTTGCCCATGACAAGCCGACGTTGATTTTCTACATGGCTTTATGGGGAGGTATGTCTCTTTAATGAAAATGCAGACCCAGGCGAGAGATGGCTCGTGAGCGTCTCCCACCTGGGGTATTCTCACATATCCACGCGATTTCGCACCCATGATAGTCGAAAATGTCGAAGTCAAGGGTACAAAAACACGTGAAGTAAATGCTTTCTAGACAGAAACCTCAAGCTCACTGCGCTCGGGGATCTCTCATTCACGGTACCAGACAAACTGCCCTGGCCACCGCGCGAACAACCACCTCGATAAATTCCTCGTATGGATTCACCATCATGTGAGGAACGATCGCAGGCGGCTGCTCGAGGTCCGCGGACCCAGAGATTCATCATCATTCCCCGCGCGAGCCGAAGAAACGCCGGAGCGCGCTTCGGGATCACGCGGGGAAACATGCATTTGGTGAGCGAGCAAGCGAAAGGGACGGACCCGTCTCTTGCTCGTCAACAAACCCATTCGAGAGCTCCGAAAACTGGTGCGGACTGAAAGTAGCCCAGACGAGCATAAAGCATTCTAACTGTAAAGGCTTGCAATGCTCGCACTCGTCTGACTCAATGCAGCGACCACATGCTCTTCCCCAAACACACACAGCAATAAACGTGCACATCCAGTTCTATTTGAAAGAGAACATGGATATACAGCGTTTTACTCTGCTGACTCGTTTCCAACTGATTAGATTTAACTAGAACTCTTTCCACTAATGTTTCTTTGTAACAGAGATGAGAAAGAGAGAGAAAAATCTGCACACTGCCATGTTGAAAACTAACTCCTAACAAAGATCTCAAGTTGAGTCTTGAAAGAGAGAGAGAGATTTTTTTTTTTTTTCAGAGACTTTGTAACACACCATAACACAGAGTTGGTCTGAAAACAAAAAGACCTGGTTTGCTCCAGCTGAAGCTCATCTATTTATAGCCTCGTGCAGCAGGTGCGCCTATGACGTCACCGGCCGAGGCTATAAATACCTCCGGGTCAATTTCATTGACGTGTTTTCACACTATTTTCACAGCTGGTTATGTCAAAGACATTCCCATTTGCATAAGCTTATGCAGCATTGAGTGTAGCTTTTGAAAGGTAACATTATAATATGATGATTTAAACATTTATTATTATTATCAATGTTGAAAACAGTTGTGTTCAATTTCTTTTTCAGGATTATTTATAGTGCATTGTCTGATCATTCCCTATCCCCTATATAGTGCACTGTCTGATCGTTCCCTATCCCCTATATAGTGCATTGTCTGATCATTCCCTATCCCCTATATAGTGCACTGTCTGATCGTTCCCTAACCCCTATATAGTGCACTGTCTGATCGTTCCCTAACCCCTATATAGTGCACTGTCTGATCGTTCCCTATCCCCTATATAGTGCACTGTCTGATCGTTCCCTATCCCCTATATAGTGCACTGTCTGATCATTCCCTATCTCCTATATAGTGCACTGTCTGATCGTTCCCTATCCCCTATATAGTGTGCTGTCTGATCATTCCCTATCCCCAATATAGTGCGCTGTCTGATCATTCCCTATCCCCGATATAATGCGCTGTATCATTCCCTATCCCCTATATAGTGCACTGTCTGATCATTCCCTATCCCCTATATAGTGCACTGTCTGATCGTTCCCTATCCCCTATACAGTGCACTGTCTGATCATTCCCTATCCCCTATATAGTGCGCTGTCTGATCATTCCCTATCCCCTATATAGTGCGCTGTCTGATCATTCCCTATCCCCAATATAGTGCGCTGTCTGATCATTCCCTATCCCCGATATAGTGCACTGTCTGATCATTCCCTATCCCCTATATAGTGCACTGTCTGATCGTTCCCTATCCCCTATATAGTGCACTGTCTGATCGTTCCCTATCCCCTATATAGTGCACTGTCTAATCATTCCCTATCCCCTATATAGTGCACTGTCTGATCGTTCCCTATCCCCTATATAGTGCACTGTCTGATCATTCCCTATCCCCTATATAGTGCACTGTCTAATCATTCCCTATCCCCTATATGCATTTATTTGATCAAAAATACAGCAAAAACAGTATTATTGTGAAATATTGTTACGAATTAAAATCACTTTTTTCTATTTGAATATATTTCAAAATGCAATTTATTTCTGTGATTAGAAGCTGAATTTTCAGCATCATTACTCCAGTCTTTAGAGTTACATGATCCTACAGAAATCATTATAATATGATGATTTACTGCTCAAGAAACATTTATTATTATTATCAATGTTGAAAACAGTTGTGTTCAATTTCTTTTTCAGGATTATTTATAGTGCATTGTCTGATCATTCCCTATCCCCTATATAGTGCACTGTCTGATCATTCCCTATCCCCTATATAGTGCGCTGTCTGATCGTTCCCTATCCCCTATACAGTGCACTGTCTGATCATTCCCTATCCCCTATATAGTGTGCTGTCTGATCATTCCCTATCCCCTATATAGTGCGCTGTCTGATCATTCCCTATCCCCTATATAGTGCATTGTCTGATCATTCCCTATCCCCTATATAGTGCACTGTCTGATCATTCCCTATCCCCTATATAGTGCACTGTCTGATCGTTCCCTATCCCCTATACAGTGCACTGTCTGATCATTCCCTATCCCCTATATAGTGCGCTGTCTGATCGTTCCCTATCCCCTATATAGTGCATTGTCTGATCATTCCCTATCCCCTATATAGTGCACTGTCTGATCGTTCCCTAACCCCTATATAGTGCACTGTCTGATCGTTCCCTATCCCCTATATAGTGCACTGTCTGATCATTCCCTATCTCCTATATAGTGCACTGTCTGATCGTTCCCTATCCCCTATATAGTGCACTGTCTAATCATTCCCTATCCCCTATATGCATTTATTTGATCAAAAATACAGCAAAAACAGTATTATTGTGAAATATTGTTACAAATTAAAATCACTTTTTTCTATTTGAATATATTTCAAAATGCAATTTATTTCTGTGATTAGAAGCTGAATTTTCAGCATCATTACTCCAGTCTTTAGAGTTACATGATCCTACAGAAATCATTATAATATGATGATTTAAACATTTATTATTATTATCAATGTTGAAAACAGTTGTGTTCAATTTCTTTTTCAGGATTATTTATAGTGCACTGTCTGATCATTCCCTATCCCCTATATAGTGCACTGTCTGATCATTCCCTATCCCCTATATAGTGCATTGTCTGATCATTCCCTATCCCCTATATAGTGCACTGTCTGATCGTTCCCTATCCCCTATATAGTGCATTGTCTGATCATTCCCTATCCCCTATATAGTGCACTGTCTGATCGTTCCCTAACCCCTATATAGTGCACTGTCTGATCGTTCCCTATCCCCTATATAGTGCACTGTCTGATCGTTCCCTATCCCCTATATAGTGCACTGTCTGATCGTTCCCTATCCCCTATATAGTGCACTGTCTGATCGTTCCCTATCCCCTATATAGTGCACTGTCTGATCATTCCCTATCTCCTATATAGTGCAGTCTGCTCATTCCCTATCCCCTATATAGTGCACTGTCTGACCGTTCCCTATCCCCTATATAGTGCACTGTCTGACCGTTCCCTATCCCCTATATAGTGCACTGTCTGATCGTTCCCTATCCCCTATATAGTGCATTGTCTAATCATTCCCTATCCCCTATATAGGGCGCTGTCTGATCATTCCCTATCCCCTATATAGTGCATTGTCTGATCATTCCCTATCCCCTATATAGTGCACTGTCTGATCGTTCCCTATCCCCTATATAGTGCATTGTCTGATCATTCCCTATCCCCTATATAGTGCACTGTCTGATTGTTCCCTATCCCCTATATAGTGCATTGTCTGATCGTTCCCTAACCCCTATATAGTGCATTGTCTAATCATTCCCTATCCCCTATATAGTGAGCTGTCTGATCATTCCCTATCCCCTATATAGTGCATTGTCTGATCATTCCCTATCCCCTATATAGTGCGCTGTCTGATCATTCCCTATCCCCTATATAGTGCATTGTCTGATCATTCCCTATCCCCTATATAGTGCACTGTCTGATCGTTCCCTATCCCCTATATAGTGCATTGTCTGATCATTCCCTATCCCCTATATAGTGCACTGTCTGATTGTTCCCTATCCCCTATATAGTGCATTGTCTGATCATTCCCTATCCCCTATATAGTGCACTGTCTGATCGTTCCCTATCCCCTATATAGTGCATTGTCTGATCATTCCTATCCCCTATATAGTGCACTGTCTGATTGTTCCCTATCCCCTATATAGTGCATTGTCTGATCGTTCCCTATCCCCTATATACAAGACTAACATAATTCATACTAAAAGTATGAAAAACTGCCAATTTTGATTTCATGCTGACTTTAATAATGTTATTAAGACATAAGCACAAAAACATTTATACATTGTTCATGGAACGTCTTTACCTAAAATGCTTTACCTGAAAATATTTTTGAAATGTTAAAAAGCTACTTGTTTCAGAACTTTCAGAGAACATTCAAAAGTAACGTTCCCATAATGTTTGCAGAATGATCAAAAGGAATGTTTCCTTAACGTTCACCTAACCAAGAAAAAAAGACGTTTTTAAGATGTTTGAAATTCGTTTTGAATGTTGAAAGAACTTAATAGGAACATTAGCAAAACATTCTTAGAATATATACTTGTGTTAGCTTCACTTCCTTCCTCCTGAGATCCCTTCATCTGATCGATTGGTGAAGGCAGCAGATGTATCCTTCTCTGCCTTTGATATCCCTCTATTCTGTGCATTTGTTACCATGAGTGTTGAGCTAAAATTTAAAATGGTGTCTGAAAGTCGCAGTTGTAAATTTGTGTGAACATAAATACGTTTTTGACCAACTTCCACTTTTGATGTAATTCCTATAGGGAGAAATTAGTCATTAAAAATTCTAGATTGAATTCCTAAGTTTCAGGAGGAAGCGTCATGTCTGTTTAGTCATGGTCTGACAGGGCAGCGAGAGAACAAGTCAGCTGCCTAAGCTTTTAGACACAGCCCAAGTATCGATGCGTCAGCAAAAACAACTCGCCACAAAACCAAAGCATTGTGGTGACAGGCTTGCAGAGGCAAGCACCACAACACAATATATCCTGAGGCTGAATATGTAAACTAGTTCAGTTTCACTTGCAATCTCTCGCGGCACAACTGTGTTAAGCACTATGTGAGTGGCAGGCTTTAATAAACTCACCTTGATGGTTTCATAGGTGTCTGTGATAATGGCAATGAAGAGGCTCAGAACCATGTATGTGAAGAGCGAGATGAAGCTGTAGATATACATTCTGCTGAACAGCCACACCACATAGGTCTTGTCCCGGAGATTTTTGAACGTAGAGTAGACTTCATCCCCGTTAATCATGGAAAAGAGGCAGTCAGCTACCATGTTAAACGTCCGAAACTGTGAAGAAATAAGTATTATTATCATTTTCCCTATCATTTCATTTAAATGCTTAATCGATTAGGCTTAAAACTGCTTTAATGGGTAGCTGGATAAGGACAATACACTACCAGTCAAAAGTTTGGAATCGTTAAGATTTTTTAATGGTTTTGAAAGAAGTCTCTTCTGCTCACCAAGGCTGCATTTATTTGATCAAAAATACAGCAAAAACAGTATTATTGTGAAATATTGTTACGAATTAAAATCACTTTTTTCTATTTGAATATATTTCAAAATGCAATTTATTTCTGTGATTAGAAGCTGAATTTTCAGCATCATTACTCCAGTCTTTAGAGTCACATGATCCTACAGAAATCATTATAATATGATGATTTACTGCTCAAGAAACATGTATGATGCCTATCCACAGCAGTGTATAAAAACTATTTTATCAAGATGAAATGATCAAACTTTATTTTGGAAAAAAACAACACAAGAGCACTACAATAACTTGATGAGATATTAATAATGCATATTTGAATTCCAATATTAGTTAATTGTGAACCTTAATGTACAGGGAGTGCAGAAAGTTGTATTTTTGAGGATTAATTTTACAACATTAATAATTAAACAACAACCATGTTGTCAATGAACACAAAAAAACTCATTAATATCAAAGCTGAATATTTTTGGAAGTAGTTTTTAGTTTTAGCTATTTTAGGGGTATATCTGTGTGTGCAGGTGACTATTACTGTGCATAATTATTAGGCAACTTAACAAAAAACAAATTTATACCCATTTCAATTATTTATTTTTACCAGTGAAACCAATATAACATCTCAACATTCACAAATATACATTTCTGACATTCAAAAACAAATCAGTGACCAATATAGCCACCTTTCTTTGCAAGGACACTCAAAAGCCTGCCATCCATGGATTCTGTCAGTGTTTTGATCTGTTCACCATCAACATTGCATGCAGCAGCAACCACAGCCTCCCAGACACTGTTCAGAGAGGTGTACTGTTTTCCCTCCTTGTAAATCGCACATTTGATGATGGACCACAGGTTCTCAATGGGGTTCAGATCAGTGAACAAGGAGGCCATATCATTAGATTTTCTTCTTTTATACCCTTTCTTGCCAGCCACGCTGTGGAGTACTTGGACGCGTGTGATGGAGCATTGTCCTGCGTGAAAATCATGTTTTTCTTGAAGGATGCAGACTTCTTCCTGTACCACTGCTTGAAGAAGGTGTCTTCCAGAAACTGGCAGTAGGACTGGGAGTTGAGCTTGACTCCATCCTCAACCCGAAAAGGACCCACAAGCTCATCTTTGATGATACCAGCCCAAACCAGTACTCCACCTCCACCTTGCTGGCGTCTGAGTCGGACTGGAGCTCTCTGCCCTTTACCAATCCAGCCATGGGCCCATCCATCTGGCCCATCAAGACTCACTCTCATTTCATCAGTCCATAAAACCTTAGAAAAAACTTGAGATATTTCTTGGCCCAGTCTTGACGTTTCAGCTTGTGTGTCTTGTTCAGTGGTGGTCGACTTTCTGCCTTTCTTACCTTGGCCATGTCTCTGAGTATTGCACACCTTGTGCTTTTGGGCACTCCAGTGATGTTGCAGCTCTGAAATATGGCCAAACTGGTGGCAAGTGGCATCTTGGCAGCTGCACGCTTGACTTTTCTCAGTTCACGGGCAGTTATTTTGCGCCTTGGTTTTTCCACACGCTTCTTGCGACCCTGTTGACTATTTTGAATGAAACGCTTGATTGTTCGATGATCACGCTTCAGAAGCTTGGCTATTTTAAGACTGCTGCATCCCTCTGCAATATATCTCACTATTTTTGACTTTTCTGAGCCTGTCAAGTCCTTCTTTTGACCCATTTTGCCAAAGGAAAGGAAGTTGCCTAATAATTATGCACACCTGATATAGGGTGTTGATGTCATTAGACCACACCCCTTCTCATTACAGAGATGCACATCACCTAATATGCTTAATTGGTAGTAGGCTTTCCAGCCTATACAGCTTGGAGTAAGACAACATGCATAACGAGGATGATGTGGTCAAAATACTCATTTGCCTAATAATTCTGCACTCCCTGTATGATGGACACTTGCAAACCATTTATTAATGAGTTACAAACATTTATAACCTGTGAAAGTGAACCTTAATGTGAACCTGTTCACTTCAGGAATCGGGAATCTGGTATTGAGTTAAATAAGTGTGAATAAATACATTTATTAAGCATTTATAACATGTGAGCTAAAAATGGCTCACTATTTGGCAGGCATTGCGTTAAAGTCACCCTTTTTAGTTATAATGATCTATAATGCATTTGTAAATGAGTTATTAGTCACTAACAAACGCCTTTATAAACCCTTTACAAAGGGAACCTTAATGTAAAGTGTTACCAAAAATCTGAATGATTCCAAACTTTTGACTGGTAGTGTATATTAATGTAAGGATATTGCAAGCATGTAAAATCAGTAGGTTTGGTATATTATAGTTGCAAGGGCTTCTTAAAATGAAACATCTTCAGATATTGCTCACGTTGTCATGATGTGGCCCCAAAACGATCCATCCGCAGAAGCAATAGCTGAGATAGATCATAACAGCGCAGATGGAGAACCGAATGGCATTAGGAAGTGCAGCCTGCAGGGTAAGGATGAGGATCTGGAGACACAAAAGACTCGTTTGAGAAGAAAAGCAGACTCATCATTGTCTCGCATTAATTACGAAGCAGAACGTCTGTGTTCTGTTAGACACGAGCCTGTAGGACAGTGAATGTAAAGGAATAGTGGCAATAAAAACAGACAGCACAGGCACACTTTTCAAGCAAAGCATTTCACACAAAAATTTAAGGTCTGTTAGGTTTAAATAACAGAATGACTGCATTTGGACTCTTGTCCTTAGTTAATGTGATGAACCGAGAAAAGGAATCTTTTGCTTTGCCGATGGCATCTTTTTGTACTATATCAACTGATTGGTCCACTTAATACGACATATCAAAAACGGAATAAATGAGAAGCTTACATAATATTTCTGAAAGAAACTCAGATAACGCATTACTCCAATCCACACAAGCATTGTAGCTGTTCCCAGCAGAATACTGCACACATCATAGTTCATCAGCTCCTGGAAACAAGACAATAACTGAACATTAACACATAGATCTAAACAACTGCTCATGTGATGAGGAGACTGTGGCTTATTTCCTTTTAAAGTGCCCCTATGATGCTATTTTAACTCTTTCCCTGCCAGCGTTTAAAAAAGTTGCCAGCCATCGCCAGGCTTTTTGATCATTTTCACAAAAATGTAATGGCCCATAGAATATTTTGTTGTATGAATATCTGAGCATGCAATATATAAAAAGACAGAGCAGACCCTCTGCTTTTTAACAAAAAACATTTTATTCTAGCTCTGTGTATTCCTTTGTTATCAACATTTAAATATGGGTAAGTTTCATTAAAAAAAACTAAATTTTGAACAAAAAGCTGAGAAAATGACGTTTTTCCAAAGGCTACATCCAGATCAGATTCAGAACGATGATCAAACACAGATGGAATAGATCGAGTCCATCAACACCCCATAGTGTATAGCTCGCCCTGGGTCGATATTTCATTCAGTAACATTAGATAGTTTTGATTTATATGATGTTTAATGTTGATGATCACGTTATTTTACATATGCATCTGCTTACATACTCTGCTTGTTTTTTTTTATCAGGAGATTCTGTACTCATTTAGAAGATGCGTAATAGCGCCCCCTAGTGTATAACAGTGAAAATACAGAAAATTCTGTGTTTGGCAGGGAAGCGTTTTCTCACAAATAACAGAAAATTCTGTGTTTGGCGGGGAAAGAGTTAAAGGTTCCTGAACGGGAACATGGTTTGTGTAACATTAGCAACACATTATTAGCTGTTTGAGAATGTAGTCAAGCAAAGTTTTGGAGACCTCCTATAGGCTTACATGCATCAACAATTTAATTTTCTTATACTGTATACTGCAGCATCACCTTTCCCCTCAGTGTCTGAAACGGTTCAATTCAGTCTCTCTAAACCCCTCCTTTTAGAGAGCTTGTTGTGATTGGTCTACTCTGCTCTGATCGGTCATCGGCCATTACTATATCTGAATTTTTCTCAGCCCTCAATACATAGTGATATGAACAGTAACGATGGCATCAGTTTCACTATATCAATCTCATCCTTTGGAAGTGCATCAAAGTGGATTTGCTTTGGCAGCAGAAAACAGCGTCTTCTTGACATGAACAACATGAACCAAACTCTTCCAGTCTCAACTTCAACTCAGTGTTTGAGGGTCAAAATAGAAGTTGTTCGCTGGCAGCCATTGAAGACCATAGGCTGACATTATGCAAATTTGTTACAAACCTACATAGGTTCGAGCAGAAGGTGAGGCATGAATTACTGAAGACTAATTTCAGGCAGTTTAGAATCACTTCTTTCTTTTGGGAGACAATAACTATATTTATCAGCACTTTGATCTTTGAAACTTTGCAGATGTTTTACATTCACAAACAGCTATATTACACCACATGAAAAGTAATATTTGAAAAAACATAATAGGGGCACTTTAAATCTTGGTTTGCTCCAGCCTCTATTGTGCATCTCTTGCTCACCTTGCTCTGTATACATATTTTGAGAACTGAACCTGCAATACTCAGTGTATCACTGATGATGATGAGAATGTACCAGCCATTGATAAACTCCATTCTCTCAGACCAGGGAACTGTTTTATTGTGATGAATGGACACAAACGTGGTGTACTCCTGAGGAAAAAAAAATGTATATGACATGTTAATAACATATCTATTACAATCGACATATTGTTACATGCCCCTGCTCCTGATTAGCTTTTTAGGCTTAATTCTTTTTTTGAATTCTATTTGATTTGGTGTGCAGATTCCATTTCCTTTTTTGATCTATAGACAACTAGGACTGTAATGACATTGCATTCGAAAAACATAGACATCAAAGAACCCTATTATGCTATTTTAAAGTTTCCTAATTTAGTTTTTGAGGTCTCAAACAACAGGTTTACAGGCATCAAAGATCAAAAAACAGTTTCATTTTCTCATAATATACACAATATGAAATGATTCTCAAACGACTCAATGTATGAATCAGTCTCTCTAAATCCCACCTTTCCACGAGCCTACTCTGCTCTGATTGGTCAGACGGCCCAGTCTGTTGTGATTGGTCTACCACATACAGCGCGTATTTCGGAAACAAACGGCCATTACCATAACTGAACTCCAGCTCCGTCCAGAGGCTTCTTAAAGCTCAGCGATTGTGCACACTGTAAAGACAGTAACGACAACGTCGATTTTACACCAATCCCAGCGCAAGTCTGTATTGATGATGAAACACTAGTTAATCAACCCGAACCTTGAGCACGACATTTCTCAGTGATGCTACTCAGTTTGAGGTACATTGTGAGATGTTTCCACTGCAATTCCTATCAGCATTAACAAGTGTGCGTCCATCAGTAAACCTGTGTGTGTGTGTGTGTGTGTGTGTGTGTGTGTGTCTAATTTATTGTGGTGCACACGCAGGAACGCTATAAATAACAGCACATACGTTAGCCAAGCACTGACGTGAATGACTGATGTAACATTAAAGTTTGCCAAACAAATCTTGCTCCATCCTTTATCTTTACTCAAAGTAGTAAGAATGACAGACAATCTGCAATAAAGGGATAGTTCACCCAAAAATGAAAATTAGCCCATGATTTACTCACACTCAAGTCATCTAATGTGTATATGACATTCTTTCAGAGTTATATTAAATAAGTCCTGGCTAATCCAAGCTTTATAATGGCAGTGATTGTTGTTTGTCTGTAAGTCCATAAAAGTGCATCTGTCCATCATAAAACATGCTCCACACTGCTCCGGGGGGTGAATCAATGTGTTTGTGTAGGAAAAATATCCATATTTAAAACTTTATAAAGTAAAGTTCCGGCCTTCCATATTTAACTTATGAAAAAAGTGTTGAAAGTGCCTCTTGCTGTTCAAAATGGGATTCGAGTCAACTCTTACTTTTGAGAGATAACTTTATATACGGTGCAGGATGTTTGCAGGATGTTTTAATTCACTTAGAACTGTGTTACACACTACATGAAAGGTCATTTTAAAAAATCCGTAATAGGGGCACTTTATGTTGGTAACCCTTTTGCAGCTATAACAGCTTTCATTCTTCTGTGAAGGCTTTCCACAAGATTTTGGAGTGTTTCTGTAGGAATTTTTGCCCGTTCATCCAGTAAAACATTTGTGAAGTCATGCTGGACAAGAATGCCTGGCTCGCATTCTCTGTTCCAGTTCATCCAAAAGGTGTTGGATGGGGTTGAAGTCAGGACTATGTGTGGACCAGTCAAGTTCTTCTACACCAAACTCATCCTACCATGTCTTTATGGACCTTGCTTTGTGCACTAGATCACAGTCATGCTGGAGCAGAAAAGGGCCTTCTCCAAACTGTTTCCAATGTTGGAAGCATCCAAACATGTTCCAAAATGTCTTGGTATTCTGAAGCATTAAGTTTTTCCTGTCACAGGAAATAAGGAGTCTAACCCTTGAAGAAACAGCCCCAATTTACTATCTCTCCTCCACCACACCTTACACTTGGCACAATGCAGTCAGGCAGGTTCTCCTGGCATCCACCAAACCCAGTTGAACTTTGTGTAATGGTGTCAAATTTAGGTTGTAGGTAGCACAGGAAGTTGCAAATCAAAAAAAGTCTTTAAAGGGTTACTTCAGTGGTTTAGCATTAAGCTTTGTATTTAAACTGGGTCATTTATGTAGTAGAAATGTGAAATTATTTTTGAATTTGGTGCCTTCTAGACTGAGAAAAGAGACAAAAAATAAATGTTCTGTCTTGTGGATGAAAGACAACAACTCCCAGAATGCACTTGCTTCGCTGCCCTACGAGGCCACTCCGTACACCGTTGTTTTGATCTTCATAGTAATGCAATCATTTTGTTCAGTTAGAGAATAAACACTACAATTAAAAACTGAACGTGTCTTTTCAATACAGTGTGAGTGAGCTGAACGAAAGTCACAGCACAGATGCAGCAGTGTCAGATTTCATTCATGATGAAGAGCTGAGCAGAGCTGAGGTAAGCGCCAGTCTGGCACTCAGATTGCCTATGGAAGCTAAACTATCACAGGAATTCATTGAAAAGTTGAAACACTCACTTTACTCTGCACCGCGCTCCGTTATTAATGTCCGTGCGGTCGTCCGCGTATGTGTCTTACATTCTGTGCGTGAGATCTCTCCCCTGTGGGCGGGTTGATAACATGCGGAACAGCTCCATCTAGTGGCTGTAGTCTTTAGCCTCTGGCCAAAAAATCCTCCGATGACGCAAAATGACGATATTTGCGTCATCTGAGGAATTTTTCCAGAAATAAAATGCATAATTCTCTCGTCTCAGGGGGATATGAGGGGGGAAAGTACCATAATTTGAATATACTACCGGGTTTCTACTGATACAAAGCTTAATGCTAAATCACTGAAGTTACCCTTTAATAATCCATACGGGCAAATAATTCAAAAGGCAGGCGGGCAAACACAACTTAACATTAACGTGACTGGACAAATGAGAACGGAAAAGACTGCGACTGAAATACAAGGCAAATGAGGGTAATTAACAACACACACCTGTGATGAATCAATGAATCTCCATGACAACTCATAAGTGGTGGGAAACTAAACAAAGGAAAAGGAAGTAATAAATACAACCATACATGAAACTACAACAAAGATAACTGAATGTCTGTGACATAATGCCCTTCCCTTCCGGAAGGTGCAACCGAGCACCATAACAGAAGAGGTGAGGCAGGGAGGGTGAGGGCTTTGGAGGTGGATGAGGAGAAGGCAAAGGGCTGGTAAGAGAAGTACAGACAGGCAGAGAAGACTAGGGAGGAGCAGATGGGTGTAGTAGCCAGGGAGGAGTAGCCAGGGGTTGCTGATTCAGAGCACAACCAGGACAATAGCCCACAGTGGAGTTGATGGAGGGAGGAGCCATGATGGTGGCTTGGCACACTGACGGAACACTGATGACCTGGGTGGTCGCGACAGAGCAGCAAAACCCAACAACAAAAGCATTTTTGATAGCAGTATGGAGAGGTGGTGGGAAAGGGAGGCTGTGTGGGGCCAACAGTACTGAAGAAGACAATCAGCTTTCTGGCAAAATCGAGGGACACATGGAATTCATCTCTCCACACCCACCCAAACTGTCCATTTAAGGGCCACTGAAGTGTCTTGAAATGCGCAGCGTTATTCAATGTGTTGACGAATTTCCCCTGAAACGGCTCCAGCTGTTAGCAGCTCCTCCCCTTTTTTGAAACAGCCAATAGCGTTTCGTTAACACCGCAGTTTGACTAGAGCCTTTCTGTTTGGTAAAGCCGCAGTTTCTTCCAAATCTCTAAACGTTAATCATCATAATCTCCTCCATATCGGTTTGAAATACAGCATTCTGTTCAGAATTTAAATGGGTCCTATATGTTTTGTTGTATGCACCGACTCACGCATATGATCCGCGCTGCGCTCTCATGTCTCTAGTCTAACTTTAGACCAGAGCCGTTGGTGTGTGTGTGTGTGTGTGTGTGTGCTGCGGCGGTACGTGTGAAACTAACGTGAACCCAAAATTCATTCGCCTCAACTGAAAGCATTACATGTCTGAATAGTTTCCTTTCGCATATATAGTGCGCTATGTGCCTTTCACCATGTAGAAATTAGTAAATTTGTGAACAACTGACCGATTTCAGACGCAGCTTCAGCGTCTATTTATAATGTAGAGGGCGGGATGCTTCAGATTCGAGAGAGCATTTGATTGGACAGAAGATGTGATGAGATGATGAAGTCTGCGATGATGTCATCAAAATCTGTGATTCATTTTAACGGAAGTGAGAGACTGTATGTTTTGAATTCTTATATCTCCTAAATGCAAATTTTGTCATTGTTTTGGAACACACCAGCTTATTACTTACCTTAAGGCTAACATAGTCATACTAAAAGCTAAATAACTTCCATTTTGATTTCAGGGGGCCCTTAAATCCAGTTGGTGCTCACTCTCAGTGGCAAGAGGGTGGGCGGGGCTTGCTTCCATACCCTCGAACTCCACAAGGCTCACACCCCTGGTTAGATTCTCTGTGGTGCTTTGGCTCTCTCTAGACACCTGATGATGGCCTCCCTCCAGCTAAGTCCTTTGGTGTCTGGGAGGTCTACTGGGTGTTGATAATTAGCCCTGATCCAATATAAGGATTTCAGCATTTCGTATGTGGAACGAATGGCAAGACAGCAGAACTGCAGCATATATTCCATTAAATCATTGCCATTCTGGGCCAAAGCAGCAAACTGTACTGCAAAATCCAATCTGTCATATTTAGGTTGTAGAAAGAACAGGCAAATAATCCAAAAGGTAGGTGAGCAAACACAACTTTACATTAACGTGACCGGACAAATGAGAACGGAAAAGACTGCAACTTAAATACAAGGCAAGTGAGTAATTAACGACAAACACCTCAAACACATGAATCAATGAGTCGCCATGACAACTCATAAGTAGCGGGAAATGAAACAAAGGAAAACAGGAGCTAATGAATACAACCTAAAATTTCATGAAAGTGAAACTAAGACAAAGATAACTGAATGTCTGTGACAAACGGGTGGTGACTGTAGTAAGCACACGATGAATAGGGATATCCAAAAGAACAATCACAAATCTCAGAAGACAGAAAATATAAAGACAGCCACGCAAACTGAAACGGCACAGAACAATGAACAGAGAAAAACTAAGGTCTTAAATACACAGGGGAGTGATGAGGTAACTAAATTGACAACAGGTGAACAGGGGAACTATAGCAAACAGAACGCAGGCAAAGCAGAACAGGAAACAGAACGAAAACGGCACAAAGAATACTAAACAGGCTAGAACATAATCCTATGTCTTCTGATATGTGTCTCCTGTTCCTAAACGTTCCCCCTTTCCAATAATATCACTGACATTTTTCCCAAGAATATCTAGCAGAGATGAAATTTCATGAACTGACTTATTGCAATGGTGCCATCTTATCACAGTAGGCCTACCACTCTTGAATTCACTGAGATCTTAAGAACGACCCATTTTTTCCCAACAAATGTTAGTAAATTCAGGTGCTTGTTTTTATACACCTGTTACACGAGTTAGATTGAAACACCTCAGTTCAGTAATTAAGGTGTGTCCCAATAGTTTTTTCCACATAAATAGCTGTCTCATTTTTAAGGCTGCATCCTCCGGAGGTCACATTTGTCGGCCGCATACTTCATCGAGGCTGCCTCAATACTGTGGCATGCCCCACAGAAAGTGATGACAATAATTTCCACCTCATGGTTACTTTTCTGAAATGAGGCATCCTTGACATGTCTGGCAGACAAATGTAGCCTCCAAAGGTCGCAGTCTTCAAAAGGCTTAGACATAGCTGTTTAGTTTGAACTTTTAGTTAGCATTTGACTCTTTTTTCATGGATTGTACTCTTTGTAAATGTCTTGTTCAAACTGTAAACCCTAAAAAGTTGGCAGAACATAAAAATAAAAATGTGAGGTAATCAGTTGCATTTAAGTTAACAAA
This sequence comes from Romanogobio albipinnatus, assembly GCA_023566225.1. Lineage (NCBI taxonomy): Eukaryota > Metazoa > Chordata > Actinopteri > Cypriniformes > Gobionidae > Romanogobio > Romanogobio albipinnatus. The sequence goes on along the minus strand of CM042244.1, from coordinate 37,418,892 downwards.
CTCCAAGATAAAGTTAGTATAAGTTAATTTTGATTTTGTACTACACTATTAATTGCCATGTAATTGAAATGTTGACTAGGCCAACTCATACAATTTGATTTAATAAACATCATACTAACTCAAATATTTTACAATTAATTGCTAACTAGCTATAACACATTTGTATGCAGTGTTGGGGAAAGTTACTTTGAAAGTAATGCATTACAATATTGCATTACTCCCTTAAAAAGTAACTAAGTTACTTAGTTACTTTTAAGAAAATTAGTGCGTTATGCTACTTTTGCAATACTTTTTCTCACCCGGGCTGGGCTTGTTTTTTTTTTTTTTTTCAGTTTTTTATAACAAAAAAAATCAAAAATTGAAATAGTAATAAGCCTCAAGCTGCGATAAAAATGCTGAGGTAAAAATGTACGCATGTACAGTAGAGGGCGCAGCTCAAACAAACTTTTTAGCTGTGCTGCCATTCTAGTACGCAGAAGAATAGGACACATGAGAAAAAAGTTTAACATTTACTTCACCAATAAAAACTAAAAATCAGTAATTTTTGCTCATAGTTTAACAAGACATTGGTCAATAAAGTGATATTTAAGTGATATATAAAAATATTTGTTTGATTTAATATATAATTATTGGAGGTTTGCATAGTATTCTGATTTTGCATTTGACAGATTTTTTGGAATACTGAACTTTTTTTGTACAAGTGAGATTAGTAAATGCTCATATTTAGTCTAGAACTACAATAACCTGTTCACACACAAAGCCTCTGAACATGGGGATAGGAGAGCTGTCAGTCAAATAAATGTGAAAAAGTAACTTGTGTTACTATTTTGAAAAGGTAACTCAGATATTTTGTTGTAAAATGTAAAAGTAATGCGTTACTTTAGTTACTTGAAAAAGTAATCTGATTACGTAACTCAAGTTACTTGTAATGCGTTACCCCCACCTCTGCTTGTATGTGCTATTATAACTCACAACTTAACATAAAATTATTAAAACATAAATTATGTTATAATAAGAATAGAATAGAGCAGTTCTTTTATGGGCTTGATTTGTTCAGTGAACTTGCTAGATCTGCACTTAATGGGACAGACCAGGAGACTTACTAACTGCAAGAGAACGCCTGTGTAGACTGAGCGTGTGCAGAGGATGAGTGAGAGCAAACAGGAGCAGATGACCACACAGTCAAACAGAACAATGAGCCGGAAGTGACTGTCTGTTGGAACAAACACAGCAAAATAGACTTTTAGACATTAATCTCATTATGGCACATACTAGTTAGTTAGCTGCTACATGGACAGCAGGAATAATTACAGATGACTAAAAATGTATTCAATGTCCTTATTTTTAATTGTTCAGCCATTGGATAACTGATCACATGAACGTGTTAACACGGGCAGGAAGTGTATTGACCCCTACTAATCATTCTAATTATTCAAACATTTTTTTAGTCTGTCTGAAGTGTCCAAATACTGTATAGCTATTTAATGTCCTGTTTAGTGATGACTGTGATGACCACAGTGTGATATGTGATGACTGCTGATTTTGTAGAGAGGAAGTGTTTGTGGTAAATGGTCCGGTATCACAAACCAACTTACTTGAGCCAGAAACATTCCAGTCCTTACAACCCTTTATTTGTACATCACTGCTTAAAGATATCTTGATTTTTCCACTGTGTGCACTGTTGTCAAACATGATCTGTAATCAAACACAGCAGAATACCCACGTTATCCATAGGGTATTCCAGCACAGAGTCAGTCATTCTCTAGATGACACCGAAAAGCTTGTGACAAAATGGTATGACTTAAACAAAATGGTTGACATGAAAGAAATTGAAACCAAAATGAAGAAGAGGAAAATGTATAGCTTTCATGTGAGAAACCTCTGTTAGCCAATCCTGGAAATTGTGTGGTTACGGCAAGTAAAAACTTTCAAAAATGTGACAACACTTACAACACTTACATTAATGTTGAAGTTATAGCAGTCAGGAAGCTCTTGATGTCGTACTGTTTGAACGTTGATAGCCTTTACTTTAAAATAGATGTTTACTGCTAACAACCTGTGAAATGATCACAAAAATATCATTCCATAAAGAGCAATCGCTATACAATAAAACTGATGTATTTCAAAGAGGAATGTAGTGTACACACCTTTGAAGATCTAAAGTGAGGTTCATGTCATTTTCCAAATCATCATTCTTGTAGTGTGATATGGGATAAATATAAATACATTCTGGAATATAAACAAATAATATTTATAAAGTAAAATAAATACAAAACTAAGCTATAAATCCAAATAATTTTTTAGACAATAAATTTGATAAAGTATGGTGACCTGTCTCTACACGTGGATCAATATCAAAGGTCTCACTGGCAGGTGAAATGTTAGCGTGCCGATAAAAATCTTGACAGAGTGACAGAGGGGTGAACATGCCATCGATCTTCTCAAATGCGTGATTATCTACAGTCAGGTTTTGTAGGTGTAGATACTAAAAATAAATCAGATAATTGATCAGATGCAAACAATAAATCAGTTTCAGTCACGGCACACGGAATTTAGTTGTGCTAAAATGAAACCCAGCCTTGTATAGTGTGTAGTAGTATGTAGTATGACATTGTCACGGGTTGGTTGTTATAGGAATTGCACATACGAAAGGGTCGAGGGAAAAACAGACTTTAATAATAATCCACAACAGCAAACTCATCGACAATAACGGACAATGAACTTTACAGAACAGGGAGTATATTGAAGAGTTCAGATGCAAAAGTCTTTAAAAGCCACTTCGGTCAAAAATTAGATAACGATACTGAGTGAATGCTCTCTGCATATAGTAGGCTATACGTTCATAAAATACTTTTCACTTCAAACCCACTAAATCCCAGCCTCAGCCTATTCAGAAGTACCTGTAATTAGATAGAAACCTATACATAGAAGCCTGACAAAAATGATTATTTTACAGAAAAACGTCAGATGGACTTAGAGGCTTTTGCATCTGAAGTCTTCACACAGGCTTAAACAAGGCTTAACAAGGGAACACAAACTAATGTAATCCATAATCAAGGAGACTAACTAGAGTAAACAGAATCAGAAAGTGAACAGAAACAGAACATATACATTACATAACTCCCCCCTCTGCGCCCTCGTGCCGTAAAAATCCAACTGAGGAGGGAGGGCCGGGGCTCTGGAGGAGGATGCAAAACCGGCGGAGGATATGGAGCCAGAGACGATGACGGGGTGAAGGGGGAAAAACCAGGGTGGCGAAAATGGTGGAAGGAACCAGGGTGGAGGCAGGAGGAGTCTGGCGGAAACCCAGAGTCCAGCCAGGGCAATGCCCCACAGTCAAGGGAGGGAGGAGCCATGGTGGAGATTTCCTCGACGAAGCCATGCAGACAACGGACGGCAACAGAGCCAATGGAAAGGGAGACCAGAGCGCAGACAGAGAGCAGATAGACAAGTACAACACTGCAGGCTTTGGAGGCCTCAACGGAGCCATAGCAACGAAAGAGGTGTGACAGCAGGGGAACGCAAGACCTCACGCTTGCAGGACAGTGCTGGCTTTGGAAAATTACTGAGGTTTCTCCAAAAAGTCGCTAGATTTGTCACTCAGTGCTTTAAAAAAAAAAAAAGGTCTAAATCTAGCGACAAAGTCGCTAAGTTGGCAACACTGTTTACTACCCTTAGAGTAGCAGAGAGAGTGATTCTGCATTTTTAAAACAAAACTAACTCCCTGTTCAAATTTCTATAGATATTATTTTACCAATCCCTGCAGCTCACACAAGAAGCACAGAAGGAGTTAAAAGAGCTAAAAGTATTACACTTTTGTTCTCTTGGCAACGCGTCTGTGTCCCTTACTCCAAGGAGGGGGCACAAGTGGCCATGCTTGCCTTCTGGCCCTGCCTCCAGTTATCTGTTGATAGGCCAGGAGAATCAAAAAATATTAGATTGGCTCAGGATATGTCCTGAATGTTGCCGACTCCTTGCCTCCCTAAACTTTCACACAACCGTCTCAACAGAGGTGATAAAAAATCCAGAGTTTTTCTTTCTTCCTCCTTCTCCCTGATGTCTGCCAGATTCAACCATAGATGCCTCTCCGTAAACACCATTGCTGCCATAGAGTGGCTGATAGCAGTGGCTGTTTGTTTGGTGTCACGGAAGGCCAAATCCGTGGTGCAGCACAGCTCACTATCCCTGCCCATAATCTAAGGCCCTGTTTACACCTGGTATTAAGATGTGTGTTGGTGGATTGGATCACAAGTGGACAATGCTAAATACAGGTGTAAACGGAAGACAAATGATGTGTAATACAGGAGCCCTTCTGTTCAGCAGAGATGGGGACTCGAGTTTGAGACTCGGACTCGAGTGCGACTTAAGTCGCACACACAGTGACTTCAGACTCGACTTCAGACTCGTCCTCAAAAGACTTCAGACTCGACTCGGACTCGAGCTGCGGGACTCGTGAACAATGTTTATTTTTAGGAAACGTCTGATGAGCTCGATGTTATTCCCCTCCCTCCGGTACCTATAACCTGCCTACGTACTACGTATCTGCTGCTCGCGGCCACACATGAGAGGACAACGAGCAATCATGTATAGGCGCGTCAATTCAAGCGGCCGCGGCGCGCGCGCGCGAGTGAACGCGATCATCTCTTCCAGAAGAATAAACATAAATTAATATCTTAAGGTATGTTGAGAAAACACACTGAAACGTATTATATGTCGTGTAATCGCTCAATCAGTGTTTCAATCGCGCAAAGATGTCAAACGGCTTGAGAAACATATGTCACGCCGCATCATTTACCTCAGAGTCAGAAGTCATTCAGTCCACAGCTGTTAATTCACTGGAGAAATCAACTCTTTCACTATCTATCTATCTATATATATATATATATATATATATATATATATATATATATATATATATATATATATATATATATATATATATATATATATATATATATATATATATATATATATATATATATATATATATATAAATTCTACTTAACCTGTTAGTGATGTCTTGATTATTTAATGCTATGTTTTGATAAATCTGTCATGAAAAGGACAGTCACTAAGATTATATTTCAACATGGGTATTCAAATAAAACCTAATCATGGTTGATAATCCAAACGGCTTAAAAAAACATACTAAATGGTGCTTTTTTTAAATTCAAAAAAGGCCAAAAGTTTTCTGTGATTGGTAGGTTTAGGGGTAGGGTTAGTGTAGGTGGATAGATTATACCATTTGTACATTAGTAAAACCATTACACCTATGGAGAGTCCCCGTAAACCACGTGTGGGTAGTGTGTGTGCACTTGAGTGCGTGTGTGACTGTGAGAGAGTGTTTCTGTGTGTTTGCTTGAGTGTGTGCTCTCTTTAAGTGGAAAAAAGTGTGTTATTGCTTATACATTTTGCAATGTTTTTGTGATACCCTGAGTACCAGAACTTTGTGGTTTCAGATGTGCTGTGTTGCACATAAAATTGTTAGCTATTAGATAAGCATCTTACTTGTTGTCTTTTCATATTCACTTGTTGTCTTTTCATATTCATTGATCGACAACTGCAGGTTTAATGAGCTGATATGGTATGTTAATAGAGAAAGGTGTCAAAATAACTTATTACATGCTTTGAATTCCTTAGCTTTGCAGTGTTCTACACAGCCTGGATGGGTCACCGTATGTGATGCAACACTTATTATAACCAGAGACTTATTATAATAAAGAGACTTGAGACTTGACTTGGACTCTAGCTCAGAGACTTGAGACTTGACTTGGACTCGAGCCCAGAGACTTGAGACTTGACTTGGACTCGAGCCCAGAGACTTGAGACTTGACTTGGACTCTAGCTCAGAGACTTGTGAGCATCTCTGCTGTTCAGTTCCTAGTAGGTTTTCATTCGTAACTTGTTGCGGTAGAGTTTCTCCTACGTGAATTCCTAAGTTCTCCTGAGTGTTTGGATATACATATAATACAAATATATATATATTTTTGTCTGCTTCGTGCATGCTTACCACAGTGTGACAGTAACTCAAAGGACTTACCCTTCTGATAGCGTACAGTATGTGGTCATGGACCTCGTGTTTTGTGTACAAGGCATAATCTTTATTGCTGTCCTTGTAACTTTTCAGGAAGAAATGTTTGAAGGCGATGAGATTTTCCTCTTTAAAGGTGACCATCATCTCGTTGCTCAATCCAAAAGAGACCAACTGTGATACAAATTCAAAAGGTAACATTTTATTTCAATAGTCCACTTTAGACATTCTACTAACTATAAGTAACTTTGCAAGTAGTACATGTCAACTTATTCTAACCCCAACCATAACCTAAAAGTCTACTTATACTCCAATGATTTTTAGCTGAAGATTTTCATCAAGATAAAGCTGAAGATTTCCAAAAATGCACAGCCTCAGAGCCACACCAACCTATTACGTACTCGCCATAAACCAATGGCAGTTTGAAGGTGTTTACCAGCCAGAGCGAACTTTGGCAAGCTGTTTCGAACTACCAAAACGAACACAAAACTTTGTTTTGGCCTGATTTTGCTCCAAATGTCATCTCATCAGTTCGTTCAATTTTGCTTGAAGTATATATCGGGCCTTAAAGCTCTGTTTAGTTCCTGTCTATGAAGCCCCTCCTTCTGAAAAGCACAATGTGCTCTGATTGGTCGGCTGTATCAGTGTGTTGTGATTGGTCAAGTACTTTCCAGCGTGTTTGGGAAATGTCCCCCCTTACCATAACCGCCAGTTTCAACACACTACTAACGAACTCAACCAGGCTCCCGCCTCTTTATTCTGCATATTAATTATGTAAATGAGGAATATTTTGACGTGACGGTTTCCGGAAGAAAACTCAAGACTACAATGGAGGCGTTTCAGGGAGTTCAGAAACATTGACAATGATATAGAGAAGAACTCTGCTGGAGGGACTTTGGAAACCCTTTTCATGCTCAAACAGTCACATTACACACTAAAGAAAGTTGAACATGTGAAAAAGCACAATACTACAAAACTCAGACTATAAAAAGAGTAGGCCTACATATTTGATAATTCATTAGTTCTGGGGTAAATTTCATCACATACCTGAATAGTAATAATGGCAATCTTGAGTATCTGTAGCATCATTTTCCATGGCTTACGACCTCTTGCTCTGTATTTCTGGCATGGACTCATGAAGAAATATTTCAGTTTTCTCCTGAAGTTTTCCATAAACTGAGGGTCCACCGCATATGATTTAGCTGTCCCATTGCATGCCAAGTGATTATTTGAAGCACTACACAATAAAGGCTCCCTGTCAGACATTTCTGCCAACTCACTCTCCAGTCAGAGCATCAGACTGACTCTGCACTTACCCCACACAGGGTTTTTCTACATTTGAGGAACTGAAGCTATTGTCTTGCAGTTTGCAAACTGGAAGAACCAGAGCTCATCTTCAAGTTGAGTTATCTATAAGTGCTGATAAAAGTTAAAATCAGATAAAGTCACGTTTTTTAAATCACCACATGGGTGGAGCAGATAATGTGCAGACTAGAGAGATAAACCAGTTCTGAGCAGGTTGTGCGGCATTCACTGCATTTGTCTGTCACTCTTTATGAGTATGACTGTAAAGTATGAAAAAAGGAAAAATGCTGCAATAACTTACCGAATGTCTCATCCCTAAACAAGAGATAAATAATTTAAAAAAAAGAGTGCTTGAATCAGCTGGAATCTGTTTTCTTAACATCCATAGTGAGTGGAGTCAATCAAGCTGCAAATGAATTCTTCTATTCAACTATCAGTGACACATTCTGCTATTCAAACATTATACTGACTGAGATTTTGCAAGCATGGCTACCAGCATAACACATTTTCAAAATTCCAAGCTGACAGTTTCATAACATTGTGTTGTACATCTTGTTTCTTTATTTATAACTTTAAGGTAATTTTTAAGTTTTAAACACATTTAATAACACATTTTAGCATTATTGTTAAATAAGTGTAATAAAACTTGAAAGATTATATTTCTATAATGTCCTTGAAGGATTAAAGTCATTCAGTATGTGTAGCCTATAGTGATTAATATACCTACACAGATCAGTCATACAATTCATTTCAAAATTAAAATCCCAATATTATATTTTCATGAAATCTAAATGTAGATTTTCTGAATGTAAATACGAAAATGAATTGAAGAAATGAAGATACATTTCTAGCTCTGATTTTAAATCATAACTTTTAATAATAATTTCAGAAAATTGGTCTCCCATTAACATTAAATCACACTCGTTCAGGGAACATAATATGTTTATGAAGAACATAATGTGATTATTATGACACTGTTCAGTTTGCCCTCTTTAATGCTCTTAATGTGACGAAGGGTGAACTCAAAAACAAAGGAGAACTGGATCCATGAGCAAACCGAGATTAATAACAAAACAAACATACAAAACCACAACAGGAACCAGGGAACAGAATGAGCAGCACCAAACGTTCATCAGTGTAGAACAAGACTCGACAAAGAACACCAGAAACATTGGGGTTAAATACAGCACAAAGAGTAATAGACCTTATTCAGAGCGGTGCCATGACAGAGATATGAAAGCAAGGCTGTGAAGAATAGACTTGCCATGTTTTCAATGGAAACTGCTGTAAAAAGCTGTATAAATCTCCTAGATCACCTATTTTCCACAGTTCATGTTTAAAGTTACTTGGAAAGCTATTTTTGCTGCGTTTCGTCAGCAGAACAATCCAAAAACACATGAAATAACAGTACAACCCACTGAAGAGACGTCTATCCCTCACAGCCTCGCTTTCATTCCCTTAAAAAAAAGAAAAAAGATGGCGCTGCTGTGAATAAAGTCTATAGGCAAACAAGACATACCTGGGAATAACCCATAGATTGTAAAAAAAAAATACAGTAGTGTCCGTGACGTCACCCGTAGGTTTCCAAAGAGCATTTTTGCAAAGTTGGGCATTTTAACATCGGGGAGATACAGATTTACCTCCCTTTTGGAGCCTGTCTCTAGCGGCCAGTCGATGAATTGCAGTTTAAGTCACTTGGTTTCAAGAGAGACCGCGGGAGGTTGGCACTAGGAATAACCACAGAACTAATCAATTAGAAAGACTACAAAAAGGAAACAGGAACAATAGGAACAGAAAAAAACACTTAAATAAGAGTCCAACACAAGGGGAACACATGGCCGGGATCATGACAGTTGAATGTATGAAGCAAACTCTTTGCCGAAAATATCCACAGCTTAACAACACCTGTCAATCAATTGCGCATGAAATGTTGCGTTCATTAGGTATATATTACTGTATGTAAACTTCAGTAGATTGGACAGTTTAATCAAATCTTGCCAGTGTTTTATTTATTCAATTCAATTCAATTCAATTTCAATTCAATTCAATTCACTTTATTGTCACACAGCTATATACACAAGTGCAACAGCAGGTGAAATTCTTGGTGCAGTTCCGAGCAACATAGCAGTCACGACATGACATGTACAACATTTAAGCAACAACAGATTACACATCTGATGCGCCCACAATTACTCACAGCACAGTAAAACTCTACAATAAACAATAAATAATTTACACAATGTGAGTGTAGTTCTCACAGCTTTAGCCAATATACACATACTTACAATATACATATACTTTAAACAATATACACTAAACATACATTAAACAGTATACATTAAGCTATAATAATAATAATAATATACAATGTACAGTATACATTATTATTCACAGTAGAGATCCAATTATGTACAATAGGTGCTATATGATAAATGATAAATAATAAATGATACATAAATGTGTATATAATGTGTGTGTATCTACAGTGGGTTGTGCGGAGTGATATTCTGTCCAGTGTGTGTTATGATCCTGATGGATCAGGAGTTAAGTAGTCTGATTGCTTGTGGGAAGAAGCTGTTCTGAAGTCGGCTGGTGCGTGTTCTAATGCTGCGGTACCGTCTGCCTGATGGCAGCAGTGAGAGCAGCCCATGGTTCGGGTGGCTAGAGTCTCTGATGATCCTCTGAGCTCTCTTCACACACCGCCTGGCGTAAATGTCCTGGAGGGAGGGAAGCTCACCTCCGATGATGCAGCTGGCCGTGCGCACTACCCTTTGCAGGGCTTTGCGGCTGCGGGCGGTACTGTTGCCGTACCAGGTGGTGATGCAGCCAGTCAGCAGACTCTCGATGGTGCAGGTGTAGAAACGTGTGAGGATGTGGCGGTTCATTCCAAACCTCCTCAGCCGTCGCAGGAAGAAAAGGCGCTGATGAGCCTTCTTCACAACGGCCTCGGAGTGGACGGACCATGAGAGTTCCTCTGTGATGTGGACACCGAGGAACTTGAAGCTGCTGACTCTCTCCACCGGTGCTCCATCGATGGTGATGGGGCGGTGTTCTCTCTCATTCCTCCTGAAGTCGACCACCAGCTCCTTGGTCTTGCTGACGTTGAGGGAGAGGTTGTGCTCCTGACACCACCGTGTCAGAGTGTGCACCTCCTCTCTGTAGGCCGTTTCATCATTGTCGGTGATAAGACCTACCACCGTCGTATCGTCAGCAAACTTGATGATGGTGTTGGAGCTGTGGGTAGCCACACAGTCATGTGTGTACAGGGAGTACAGGAGTGGGCTGAGAACACAACCCTGAGGGGCTCCAGTGTTGAGAGTCAGTGATGAGGAGATGTTACTGCCCATTCTGACCACCTGGCGTCTGTTTGACAGGAAGTCCAGGATCCAGCTGCATAACAGGCTGTTTAAGCCTAGAGCCCGGAGTTTAATGTCAAGTATGGAGGGCACAATGGTGTTGAATGCTGAGCTGTAGTCCACAAACAGCATTCTCACATACGTGTTCCTCTTTTCCAGGTGGGAGAGAGCAGTGTGTATTGTAGATGAAATGGCATCGTCAGTGGAGCGGTTTGTGCGGTATGCAAACTGCAGTGGGTCCAGTGAGGGGGGGAGAACAGAGCAGATGTGGTTTCTGACTATTCTTTCAAAGCATTTGCTGATGATGGGGGTCAGAGCAACAGGACGCCAGTCGTTTAAGCAGGTGGTTTTTGACTGCTTAGGTACAGGCACAATGGTGGACGTTTTGAAGCATGTGGGGACCACAGATAGGGAGAGGGACAGGTTAAAAATGTCCGTGAAAACTCCAGCCAGTTGGTGCGCGCACGCTCTGATCACACGGCCGGGAATGCCGTCTGGACCCGCTGCTTTACGGACATTCACCCGCCGGAAGGATCGGGTTACATCCGCTAAAGATACGGAGAGTGCACCAACCTCTGTATCTTCAGCCGCGAGCTCTCTCTCCGCGAGGGCGGTGTTAGTTCCCTCAAAGCGAGCATAGAAGGTGTTGAGCTCGTCCGGGAGAGAGGCAGCGGTGTTCACGGTGGAGTTTGTGTTCCCTTTATAGTCCGTGATGGTGTTAATTCCCCTCCACATGCTTCTGGAGTCGGTGGTGTTGAACTGTCCTTCAATCTTGTCCCTGTACTGCTTTATTCACAAAACTTTAAAACTTTCATGGCCCATAATCCATGGCCAGCTGTTTTAATGCAAGATGTGTAGGCAAAGAACCGCGAAGTGCATTCAAATCGTTTAATTAGCCCATGATTTACTCACCCTCAAGTCATCCTAGGTGTAAATGACATTCTTCTTTCAGACGAATAAAATCTGAGTTACGTATATTAAAAAAGTCCAGGTTAATCCAAGCTTTATAATGGCAGTAATTGTTGCTCTGTTTTTGAAGTCCATAAAAAATGCATCTGTCCATCAAATAACGTTCTCCACATGGCTCTGGGGGGTTAATAAAGGCCTTCTGAAGCGAATCGATGCGTTTGTGTAAGAAAAATATCCATATTTAAAACTTTATAAAGTAAAGTTCTGGCTGATCATCTTCCGTGGAAAAAAGGTTGAAAGTGCCTCTTGCAGTTCAAAATGCTTACGCTACATCTGACGAGCGTACCTGGTAGCGTAAGCATTTTGAACAGCGAGAGGCACTTTCAACACTTTTTCTATAAACTGAATACAGAAGGCGATCGGCCGAAACTTTACTTTATAAAGTTTTAAATATGGATATTTTTCTTACATAAACGCATCGATTCGCTTCAGAAGGCCTTTATTAACCCCCCAGAGCCGTGTGGAGCACATTATATGATGGACATATACATTTTTTATGGACTTCAAAAACAGAGCAACAATTGCTGCCATTATAAAGCTTGGATTAGCCAGGACTTTTTTTATAATGTAACTTTAATAAACTAAAATATATTTTATTCATCTGAAAGAAGATTGTATACTAGGATGACTTGAGGGTGAGTAAATCATGGGCTAATTTTCATTTTTGGGTGATCTAATACTTTAAAGTTGTTACTGATGTTTGCAGCGCATTTGACCAGAAGAGTAAAACTGCTGGCTATTTCTATCAGTTATGGCTCATTACATCTGAATCAGATAGAGATAAAGTGGTGTGATTACATTTATTTTAATGAATGAACTATAGCATTTATTTTAATTCATTATCAAGAGAGAAAGATGAATGTGATTTGTGTCTGTTCAGCATATCTCTCTATTAACAATGAAGCTGTGAGTTTAATTACTTCAAAACCAGCGATGTAACACTTGTTGCTGAGAAACATAATGTAGTGTTTCAGTAGCGAAGCTAATTGATTAATAAAAGTCGCGGGCGACGTTGGTAAGTTTTTGTGCTCCTGAATGTTTCTGTGTGCGCAGATCTCCGAGGGACATATGTGTGCATTGATGCAGAATGGTGATTCAACTGACTTGGAACTACCTGTGCATTGAACAGTTTTACTGCACACCTTCCGCCAATCAGAATCGAGTATTCAGACAGACCAGGGTACAGACTAGGCTCCAGATTTACTATAAACAGAGCAAATTAGTGTGAGAGCGCAATCCCATAAAAGCACTGATCGGAGTGTAAAGTTCAGCTTGTGATCTACTGACGACACACAAATTAATGAAGAGAGACGCAGCTGGATCATTTCCATAAAGGCCAACACAATCTATCAAGAGCAAATTAGCATCTGGTTTAAGAAGTGCTTTTTTTGGGTGGTAAATAATGGCACAAACACCAGTAAATTGAGGTCAGCCGCAAAAATAACCCTGTCCACGCCTTTTCAGATTTTAATGGCAAAAGAGGGTTTGCTCTGGTTCAAGCTGTTAGTAAATCTGGCCCTAGGGAAGTAACGGTTCTCTGTAAAAATAAAACTAACCGTACCGTTTCCACCCACAGTTCGGCACGCACGATTCATCTTAAATATCACAACACATATACTGGTGCTGGCCATATAATTAGAATATCATCAAAAAGTTGATGTATTTCACTAATTTCATTCAAAAAGTGAAACTTGTATATTATATTCATTCATTACACACAGACTGATATATTTCAAACGTTTATTTCTTTTATTTTGATGATTATAACAGACATCTAAGGAAAATCCCAAATTCAGTATCTCAGAAAATTAGAGTATTGTGAAAAGGTTCAATATTGAAGACACCTGGTGCCACACTCTAATCAACTAATGAACTCAAAACACCAGAAGCGTCTCGCCTGTGCTAAAGACAAAAAGGAAAAAAAAAGTGATCCAAAGTTATGTTCTCTGATGAAAGTAAATTTTGCATTTCCTTTGGAAATCAGGGTCCCAGAGTCTGGAGGAAGAGAGGAGAGGCACACAATCCACGTTGCTTGAGGTCCAGTGTAAAGTTTCCACAGTCAGTGATTGTTTGGGGTGCCATGTCATCTGCTGGTGTTGGTCCACTGTGTTTTCTGAGGTCCAAGGTCAACGCAGCCATATACCAGGAAGTTTTAGAGCACTTCATGCTTCCTGCTGCTGACCAACTTTATGGAGATGCAGATTTCATTTTCCAACAGGACTTGGCACCTGCACACAGTGCCAAAGCAACCAGTATCTGGTTTAAGGACCATGGTATCCCTGTTCTTAATTGGCCAGCAAACTCACCTGACCTTAACTCCATAGAAAATCTATGGGGTATTGTGAAGAGGAAGATGCGATATGCCAGACCCAACAATGCAGAAGAGCTGAAGGCCACTATTAGAGCAACCTGGGCTCTCATAACACCTGAGCAGTGCCACAGACTGATCGACTCCATGCCACGCCGCATTACTGAAGTAATTCAGGCAAAAGGAGCCCCAATTACGTATTGAGTGCTGTACATGCTCATACTTTTCATGTTCATACTTTTCAGTTGGCCAAGATTTCTAAAAATCCTTTCTTTGTATTGGTCTTAAGTAATATTCTAATTTTATGAAATACTGAATTTGGGATTTTCCTTAGTTGTCTGTTATAATCATCAAAATTAAAAGAAATAAACATTTAAAATATATCAGTCTGTGTGTAATGAATGATTATAATATACAAGTTTCACTTTTTGAATGGAATTAGTGAAATAAATCAACTTTTTGATGATATTCTAATTATAATGACCAGCATCTGTACATCTGGTTTGTTGAAAATAACAACTGTCAACATGTCTGCCTTGGCGAGTATCCTAGCAAATACAGTAGGTTCTTTAGTGAATGTAAACAATCGATAAAGACAGTGCATGTGTATCAGTACATTGGATCCGTGCATTGTCTTAAAGTGACAGGAGCCTAATATTCCTGCTGTCTGTGCTTTTAATGTTAATCAAACAACAAAAGACAAGGAAATCACTCACTGCTCTGAACTGAATAGCTTTTGTAACTTTAATAATGATTCATCTTTAATATATACAGTGAAGATTATTTGCAATGTTGTTTTACATTTGATTACTTTATGAAATGTTTGTACCTGATATCTACTGTTAGATACCTGAAAAGCAGTTTATTTTATATGCATCTTTGCTCTGTTGTATTTATTTGCGCTTGTAGTTTGACTATTTTTTCTTATTTTCTTTATTTTTATTTGACAGTAGTCCTTTTTTGCCTTAACATGGCACATACCGAATCGTACCGAAACCCTAACTGTGATAAAAAACCGAAACGTGAGTAATTTGAACCATCACACCCCTTAGTATAGACCTTATGCGCCAGAGAAACAAGCGCACAGCCATCTTTAGAATTTTGTCTTTGAACTCCAGTTTTTGTGGTAGCTCTGTATATTTCTATGACATCACTGTCGAAGAGTTATTAGCTGATGAAAGGAAATGTACTTATTATAGAGTTAACAAAAGTTATCATGAGCATTGTAATGATTGAAGCGGATGTCATAAATGTCAGTAGACCGGGAACGTTTTAAAACGTTAGGTTCATTCATAAATCTGTAAGATCTTACCTGCATGCTGTGGAAATACAAACTGGAAGACAGAACACAAGTGCAGAGCTTAAAAGGGGCGGGGCTACAGAAGCAAGAATAGAGTCTTTGCTTTTAAACAACAACAAAACATTTTATTCTAGCTTCATTCATTTTTTTTTTTTATCAACACTTGAATGTGGGCAAGTTTCATTAAAAAAACATGCATTTTCAAAACAAGAAAAAAAGAAAAGAGAAAATCGTGTTTGTCCACAAAGCTTCACAGCCGTTTCCTCTTCCTGGTTCGTCACTTCATTCAGTAACGTTAGGCAGTTTTGATTTATATGCTGTTTAAAGTTTGATGATCACTTCAGCTTACATGTGTGTAAACAACTATCTGCTCCTGGTTCATGCAGATCTTCTTTTTCGCTTGTATTGGATCTAGATATGCTGCACTATTCAGAAGATGTGTAACAGCGCCCCCTACTGTATAACAGTGAAAACACGGATTGTCAGAAAAACTTGTCGAAAGAGTTAAAGGGTTAGTTCACCCAAAAATGAAAATTCTGTCATTAATTACTCACCCTCATGTCGTTCGACACCCGTAAGACCTCCGTTCATCTTCGGAACACAAATGAAGATATTTTTGTTGAAAGCTGATGGCTGAGAAAGGCATCAGATAGGCCTCCATTGGCATTCAGTACAGTCACACTCACAAGACCCATAAAAGGCACTAAAAACGTTGTTACAAAGTCCATCTCACTACAGTGGCTCTACAATAATTTTACGAAGCAACGACAATAGTTTTTGTGCGCAAAAAAAAAAAATTTACGACTTTATTCAACACGCCCTGTTTTCCGTTTTGGCCTCTGCCGTGAACTCACGAAGCACCATGACGCATGCGTGAGAATATGATGTAGCGCCGGCGTTCGGGAATCAATGAAATGCACACTTTAGTCCCATTTTGAGCACTACGTCGAGATCTAAAGCACGATCAAGTGTCCGAACGCCGGATCAGCGTAATATTCGAGTCGCGCATGTGTCGTGGTGCTTCGTGAGTTCACGTCCGAGGCCTACACAGAAGACAAAAACTTGTGGAATAAAGTCGTTATTTAGATTTTTTTTCTGCACAAAAACTATTGTTGTCGCTTCGTAAAATTATTGTAGAGCCACTGTAGTGAGATGGACTTTGTAACAACGTTTTTAGTGCCTTTTATGGGTCTTGTGAGTGTGAATGTACTGAATGCCAATGGAGACCTTTCCCAGCCATCAGCTTTCAACAAAAATTATCTTCATTTGTGTTCCGAAGATGAACGGAGGTCTTACGGGTGTCGAACGAAATGACGGTGAGTAATTAATGACATCATTTTCATTTTTGGGTGAACTAACCCTTTAAGCAGGAACGGAATGTTCAGAAATGGTGTTGCTTTAACTCATTTTAATCAAGCAAACTCAACAAGCAGCAAAAATATATATATATTTTTAAAGTTTGACTATGCTTGTATTGGTGAAAGACATTTGACAGACATAACAGACTATTGGTTTGGAAAATGAATGTCCTGAATCTCACACAGTGATTGAATGTAGGCGAAGGTTACGCTACGACATGTGTGGAGACAAAGAACGCGAGCGTAGCGGCTGGAAATTGGCATCCCCGCTACTTCCTGCACTCCCACAGACAGCAGCGTCTGCGTCCTCCGTCTCCAGCTCCTCGGGTAGTGCCGGAGCTCCAGGGTCTCCGGGTTTAGGCAGGCTGGATGATGTAGTGGAAGACACATTCATGCTTCCGCTGCCTCCACACACCGACAGGACCTCGTTCCCTCGCCCCGACCCGTAGCGCAGGTTAAAGGATCCTGTAGCCACTGAGGCGGATGTGCTGGCTTCTCCTTCAGGATGATAACATATAGTGGAGTACTTGTCATAGTCCAAGTCCATTTTGGAGAAGTCATTGGTTGCACTTTTTGTACATGAATAACCTGAGTTGGCTGAGGATCCTGCTGCAAAACATGATAAAATATGGGGTTATTTGATATTGTCATGTATGGAGGCCTTACATGATAAACGGTAACACTTTATAATAAGTATAGTGTAATAAAGTAACTACAACTGTAGTTAAATAAATTAATATACTATATACAAATAGTGAGTTCTTCATTCATTGTCACTGTAATTAACAGTGTTATTGTTTAATTAGAGTTAAGCCCAATTTATACTTCTGCGTCAAGTGTACACTGTGTGCAGAATTATTAGGCACGTTTATTTTCTGATCATATTTTTTTTACAGGCACATTTGACCAATTCCAAACCACAGTAATCCTAATAACTACAATTAGTTTAGTATTTAATGATGTATAAGTGATATATAATTGTTCATGAAGGTTGGAAATGAAAAACACGGTGTGCAGAATTATTAGGCATGTTTTCTTTTAAAGATAAATTGAGCCAAAAAAGAGATTTAACTCAGAATGAAAAGTCAAAAATTATTAAATGCCCATTGAGAAGGATGCAATACTAATGCAATACTAGACATTGCAGTTAAATCATGACCATTGGACAGTGAAATACTCATTGGGTCAGCAGGGTCAGCCAAAGAAATGGTGGAGAAAAGACACCTGTTAACTGCAAAAGAATTAAGAATAAAGGTGAAGAATTAAGTGTGAAACCATCAGGAACCCTTCAGTCTCCAGCGCCACCATTTCATTTTTAGTCCATCTCTGCAAAATGGACTTCAGGATGGACTAAAATGAACTCCCAAAACTTACTGCCAGATTCTGGAAGATTAATTCTTCAAACAGTGGTGCAAGAGGATGTGGTGCTGGTCCTTCAAGAGTCACTCTCAACCTATCTGTCTATAAAGCCTATATAAAAAATAAAAAAAACTTCATGTATTTTACAACACTTTAGCTTGTGATTCTTATTTAGTGTGGGTCATTTTTTAGGATTCTTTACCTAATTTAAGTCTCTGAGATCCTGACACCTTGCAATACTGGAGACTCCAGGTAGGTTGCAGCTCTGGAAAATGGTTGCTCTGGAGACTAAAGGGTTCCTGATGGTTTCACACTTAATTATTAATTTTTTTGCAGTTAACATGTGTCTTTTCCTCAACACCAGTTTTTGTCTGACCCTGCTGACCCAATGAGCATTTCACTGTCCAATGGCCTTAACTGCAATGTCTAGTATTGCAATAGTATTGTATCCTCATGGGCATTTCAAAATTTTTTACTTTTCAGTCTGAGTTAAATATCTGAGGAAAAGAAAACATGCCTAATCATTTTGCACACTTGAATATAAGGTGTTTTTCAATTCCAGCCTTCGTGAACAATTATATATCACTTATAAATGATTAAATACAAAATGAATAGTATTTATTCAGTTTAATGCGGTTTGGAATTCAATGGTCAAATGTGCCTGGAAAAAAATATGATCAGAAAATCAACGTGCCTTATAATTCTGCACACAGTGTACGCTGTAGCTACGTCGTAGGCTGTGTGTGTTGCACCCGTAGCCTACGACGTACCCTGACGTGCACCTCTCCAAAAGTGTAATAGCGCGTTAATTCTATGCGGACCGCAAACGCTGTGATTGGTCTGCCAGAACCCCTCCCTCAGGGGTACACATGCTCCCTATGCATGTGTACCCACAAAATGATGATATTTGCGTCATCAGAGGCTTTTTTCTAGACATAAAATACATAAATCTCTCGTCTCAGGGGGATGTGGGGGGGCACAATCATTCGAATATACTACCCGGTTTCTACTGATACAAAGCTTAATGCTAAATCGCTGAAGTAAACCTTTAAGTCAGGTCATTGTTTACTTTGTATTTTGTTAATGTTCGGATGTAAATAAACTGCACATGGGTTTGTCAAGCTAAAGTCTTTTACAGGGTTCCCACACCTTGGTTAACTTCGAATTCAAGGACCTTTCAATGACTTCCCAGGTCCAATACCCTCAAATTCAAGCACTTAAAGGGTTAGTTCACCCAAAATTGAAAATTCTGTCAGTAATTACTCACCCTCATGTTGTTCCAACCATGTAAGACCTTCGTTCATCTTCGGAACATAATTTAGTATATTTTTGATGAAATCTGAGAGCTGTCTCACTCCTCCATAGGCTTTCAGAGGGACTGAAACTTGATGGCCCAGAATAGTAAGTAAAAACGTCATTTAAGGAGTCCAAATGACTACAGAGGCTCTGTATTAAGTCTATCATGCGACGAAAATACTTTTTGAGCGGAAAAACAACAAAAATAACGACTTTATCCCACTATTATTGTTCAATTTGAGCCTCTGACGAGAGTTCGCGGGAGTGCCACGACGCATGCGCGAGTTCGCGGGAGTGCCACGACGCATGCGCGAGAACTCGCGCATGCGTCGTGGCACTCCCGCGAACTCGCGCATGCGTCGTGGCACTCCCGCGCACTCTCGTCAGAGAGTATATAGTGGGATAAATAGTGGGATAAAGTCGTTATTTTTGTTGTTTTTCCGCTCAAAAAGTATTTTCGTCGCATGATAGACTTAATACAGAGCCACTGTAGTCATTTGGACTCCTTAAATGACGTTTTTACTTACTATTCTGGGCCATCAAGTTTCAGTCCCTCTGAAAGCCTATGGAGGAGTGAGACAGCTCTCAGATTTCATCAAAAATATACTAAATTATGTTCCGAAGATGAACGAAGGTCTTACATGGTTGGAACAACATGAGGGTGAGTAATTACTGACTTTATTTTCAATTTTGGGTGAACTAACCCTTTAATGTGGGGACACATTTCAAGTGAGAGCAAGGTTACATCTTGGTTATATCTAGTAAGATACAGTGTGTCAAACACAACTATGCAAAAAAGCATTTTTTTTTTCATTTTTTTTTGGCCATATGACAGATCTGATATTCTATTTGTCGTATTTCGGTTTTGCCTAAAACTGAAGAATATTCGGTACATTTGGTCTTGGCTCGCTTTCGAGTCTACATCCATTGGTTTAATCCATTGAATAAAACTATTGTTTTTCATGTTGCAAAAAGGATTAATGGCCAATTGCACACTGCAAAGTTTTGGAAGTGAAATAGTAAAAAATTAAAGCAATGTAAAGGCAGACTAATAGATTAATAGAAAAATATTTGTTGCAAAATGTCTCACTGTACACTCACTGCTGTGGTGGAGCCGTTAACCTACATCTGCACTTTAATAGAGCACCCTCAGTGATCTGATACCTGTAGGCATAATAGGCCAAAGATAAGATAAGATGGCATAAGACTATTTTTTTTTTTTTTTTACATTATATTGTACTTTGTTTGTATAATGTCTGCTGGAATGCTAAAAAATGTTCAGTGTTAAATAAATATTTTATTTTTGTAAATTGAAAATTTTGTAAAATGTAGTTTTTTGTCATTTATTTTTCTTTAAAAAAAGCAAGACAAAATAGTAAAAAGCACATTTTTTCTATTTAATTTATGCAATGGTGAAAAAATTGTCAAAATAAATGGAAAGAAAATCGAAGAAACGCGTTCTGTATTCAGCTTCGGCCAAGAATTTTCATTTCGGTGCATCCCTAATGATTTTATCAAGTAAACGTAAGAACAACTTCTGTATTCCTCATTTCTAAGTCACTTTCGATAAAATGAATAAATGTAAATAACTTTGATATTGTTGATAATATTTGATATTGTTAATATATTTGAAAATGAACACTTACTGCACTGAAGCAGCTTTGGTTTACTTGATTATCCAAATTTTTTAGATAAATCATGTGTCAAATATGATCATCAAGCTTTTGAGGAAGGTTAACCTGTCAGTCATCAATATATTGCATTGCATTATAAGTTATAAAACTACAGAGCTTTGATCATAAAACTAGGCATTTAAATATCATCTTACAGGGCTTACTATTGGTAGAGAGACGACTGATATTTCTGAAAATGTTTTTGCCGGACCACAACATCATGGCCACCAACAAAACTCAGCAGTGATTGTTCTTGCTCCGTGTAACGGAGTTCGTTTGTTCAGGGAAGAAGGAGGCGGGAACCAGCGAAACGTTAAACAACTTTTAATCAAATAATCAACACAAAATTAAAGTAAAAGCGGCAGCTCCTCACGGATGACTGCCGCGCACATACATAACAAAACGTAAACAAAACACAACTTAAAATCCAGGCCTTGTCCTCTCTCGTCCTTCACCGGTGTCGCTCGTCCTTATTTGCCTCCGTGCTCCCTCATGAGAGGACTCGAGACCGGTGTGTTTCATTCTCAATCACGCACACTGTGGTGAACATCAGTTAGGATGGCATTCCAGAGACCAGTTTATGGCAAGGCCCCTCTCTAACTACCGGTGTGGAGGAAGATGTGCCACACTGTGATTGGACCCTTGGTGAATGAACATAATCAAATGTTCAACAACATCAGATAAGATGCCAAGACAACTGCCAGATACCTCTTACTGGACAGGAAGGGGGACCTCCTGCACCCACCACCACCAAGGAGAGGACTCTCATTGGCCTAAAAGTTGACTTTAACCACCAAACTCATTCCTAAGGGTTAGGCAAGAGCTGCCATAAAAATTCCTTCAGGACCTCCTGGATGCAGCAGCAAAAGAGAGGCCACAGAGATCTATCTAAATCCATTCATACACATGTTTGGAGGCCTTAAATGTATATAAACTGCAACTCTTCCACTTCATCTTCACACAAAGCACTGTTTATGTTAATGGTCATTGACTGTAAACGCAACAGTCCACGGGACAGATACATTAACAGATAAACAAATGCACGGACGATGACTTAACCATTTCTTATCATGTTTGGTCTCTATCTGTTCCATATGATGCCTTTTATATTTTAAAAGAGGTTTGGTAAATAAATAATGCATGGGTAAAACATTAAAGACATTGTCTTGACATGCCACTTTATGCTATGCAAATGAGTTCCACACTAGGGTGGGCAACATCGGGGCTACTTCGGACATCAGTGGCCAATCACACTCCAGGATTGGAAAGGCGCCGGATTTCAATCTCCTCCTCATCAGAAAGGGATAAATATGTCCCCCGGGTAGACACACCCTTGTTCTGCGTTTCTAACCCGACGGGGAAGGAGACACTAACAGACACACCACGTCCTGAGTTTCTGACCTGACGAGGAAAGAGACTACAAGACGGTTGAGGTTAAGCTTTTGCGAGCAAAACCTTTTATATTGCTTTCGGCTGTACTCTAGCTGCAAGAAGGGCTCTCTCACTGAGAGATCTTATCTGACCCTTTCGACTCCTCCAGCAGCACAGTCCCCCAAGGACCTCTGAATCGGCAGACATTGCCTGTCCCACACGGCTCCTCAGAGACGCAGCCAGCCTGCAACGGACCCTGTGAAGATTCAACTGACCCAGCTGCCTGGTCCATTTCCTAAGGACCCTCTCGGCGCAACCAAAGTTCTGCATCCTTCAGCCCAGCGTGGCAACGACTACTGGATCGCATCTTTGCGCCCCCCCACTGCACGCTACCCGCATAACCAGTGGAAGACGTCTCTACTGCCGGACCGATCACCCGACTGTGTGGAACGTAAATATAAACTTACCAAACCTCTGTCTAGAGACCTTGGCATTAGTTTATACATGCAGCATATGTTTTTCTAACCTGCTTAGATAACAGTTACAGGAGGTCAACTTGTTACAAATAATAGGTTTATTATTTGTTTAATGATAAATAATCATTTATTTATCACAATTTGCTAGAACCATTAGGTGGCTTCCATAGGAAGCATTCCCATTCGATTCTCTTACATTGCTACATTCTGTTCAACAGCATTGCATTTATCCATTCTGTGTTCACATCATTTATCAGTTTTATTGTTTCACTCATTACTTTTATTTTTGGTTATTAGTTTACTATCCTTTAGAAGTGTATATTCATTACTAGCATTATTAATCATTGAAGTATTTACTCTTGCATATCTATTGTTAATAAACTTAATTCATTTTATTACACTGTGTCTTCATTGTGTTGATGATCAAAGACTCTACTAGTTATCCAGACTCACAAATCCTTCAGATAAATCAGCTGACCAACTCCCTCTAATTTACATTAATTCTGAATTATTGAACCGCTCCTTTGGGAGTGTTCTTATATTGTTAAGATAGTATTCTTAGCTGGTGCCCCGTATCAAAAAGGGGGAGGGGTCATCTGATACACTCATAACCACACCTTAAGTGACACGTGATCTAAAAATCACTGACGTCATCGGTGAATTGAGTAATAATCACTACACCGATCTCGCTAGCTCGTCCACCTCGCCACACTCCGGCTTCTGGACATTCGTCAGCGGTACCAGTGCCATACACTCGCATCTGTCACCGCCACCATTACTGAACTACAACTAAAACTACACTCAAAAAAATAATTTGTTGAATTTACTTAAAAAAGCTGCGTCAAGTGGTTCCACACAACTATATTGAGTCATTTTTACAAATAACAATTTAGTAAAGCTGACAAAATTTCTTTAAGTAAATACAAACCATTTGAATTTGTCACTGTTGCATAATATTTATATGTGCAGTTTACTTAATAATGTTATGTTAAATTTCTCCTCCATGAACTGCCACCTTAACGTGGTGGAGGGGTTTGAGTACCCGAATGACCCTAGGAGCTACGTTGTCCGGGGCTATATGCCCCTGGTAGGGTCTCCCAAGGCAAACAGGTCCTAGGTGACGGGTCAGACTAAGAGCAGTTCAAAACCCCTTATGATGACTAAAAAACTGAGGACCGTGACGCGCCCGGTACGGCGCAGCCGGGGCCCCACCCTGGAGCCAGGCCTGGGGTTGGGGCTCGTATGCGAGCGCCTGGTGGCCGGGCCTTCCCCCACGGGGCCCGGCCGGGCTCAGCCCGAAGGAGCGACGTGGGGACACCTTCCCGTGGGCCCACCACTCACGGGAGGGACCGTAAGGGGCCGGTGCAAAGTGGATCGGGCAGCAGTCAAAGGCGGGGGCCTAGGCGACCCGATCCCTGGACACGGAAACTGGCTCTTGGGACATGGAATGTCACCTCGCTGGCGGGGAAAGAGCCAGAGATTGTGCGTGAGGTTGAGAGGTTCCAACTAGAGATAGTCGGAATCACCTCCACGCACGGCTTGGGCTCTGGAACCACACTCCTCGAGAGAGGATGGACCACTCTGGAGTTGCCCATGGTGAGAGGCGGCGGGCAGGTGTGGGTTTGCTTATAGCCCCCCAGCTCTGCCGCCATGTGTTGGAGTTTACCCCGGTGAACGAGAGGGTCGTTTCCCTGCGCCTTCAGCTTGGGGATAGGTCTCTCACTGTTGTGTGTGCCTACGGGCCGAACAGCAGTGCAGAGTACCCGACCTTCTTGGTGTCCCTGGGAGGGGTGCTGGAGAGTGCTCCGACTGGGGACTCCGTCGTTCTACTGGGGGACTTCAATGCCCACGTGGGCAATGACAGTGAAACCTGGAGGGGCGTGATTGGGAGGAACGGCCCCCCTGATCTGAACCCGAGTGGTGTTCAGTTATTGGACTTCTGTGCTAGTTACAGTTTGTCCATAACGAACACCATGTTCAAGCATAAGGGTGTCCATCAGTGCACATGGCACCAGGACACCCTAGGTCGTAGGTCAATGATCGACTTTGTGGTCGTTTCATCTGACCTGCGGCCGTATGTCTTGGACACTCAGGTGAAGAGAGGGGCGGAGCTGTCAACTGATCACCACCTGGTGGTGAGTTGGATCCGATGGCGGGGGAGGAAGCTGGATAGACTCGGTAGACCCAAACGTACTGTGAGGGTCTGCTGGGAACGTTTGGCCGAGTCTCCTGTCAGAGAGATCTTCAACTCCTGCCTCCGGCAGAGCTTCGACCGGATCCCGAGGGAGGCTGGAGATATTGAGTCCGAGTGGACCATGTTCTCCACCTCCATTGTCAAAGCGGCCGCTCGGAGCTGTGGACGCAAGGTCTCCGGTGCCTGTCGAGGCGGCAATCCCCGAACCCGGTGGTGGACACCGGAAGTAAGGGATGCCGTCAAGCTGAAGAAGGAGTCCTATCGGGCCTGGCTGGCTTGTGGGACTCCTGAGGCAGCTGACAGGTACCGGCAGGCTAAACGGACTGCAGCCCGGGTGGTTGTGGAGGCAAAAACTCGGGCCTGGGAGGAGTTCGGTGAGGCGATGGAAAAGGACTATCGGCTGGCCTCGAAGAGATTCTGGCAAACCGTCCGGCGCCTCAGGAGGGGGAAGCAGTGCCCTACCAACGCTGTTTACAGTGGCGATGGGCGGCTGTTGACCTGAACTGGGGATGTTGTCGGACGGTGGAAGGAATACTTCGAGGATCTCCTCAATCCCGCCGTCATCACTCGTCCACTCGTCCATCACCCTAGCTGAAGTCACCGAGGTGGCCAAGAAACTCCTCGGTGGAAAGGCACCGGGGGTGGATGAGATCCGCCCTGAGTACCTCAAGTCTCTGGATGTTGTGGGGCTGTCTTGGCTGACACGCCTCTGCAGCATCGCGTGGCGGTCGGGGACAGTGCCTCTGGGGTGGCAGACCGGGGTGGTGGTCCCTCTTTTTAAGAAGGGGGACCGGAGGGTGTGTTCCAACTATAGGGGGATCACACTTCTCAGCCTCCCCGGGAAAGTCTATGCCAGGGTACTGGAGAGGAGAATTCGGCCGATAGTGGAACCTCGGATTCAGGAGGAACAGTGTGGTTTTCGTCCTGGTCGTGGAACACTGGACCAGCTCTATACCCTCTACAGGGTGCTGGAGGGTTCATGGGAGTTTGCCCAACCAGTCCACATTTGTTTTGTGGATTTGGAGAAGGCATTCGACTGTGTCCATCGCGGCGTCCTGTGGAGGGTGCTTGGGGAATATGGGGTCGGGGGTCCTTTGCTGAGGGCTGTCCGGTCCCTGTATAACCGAAGCAGGAGTTTGGTCCGCATTGCCGGCAGTAAGTCAGACTTGTTCCCGGTGCATGTTGTCGCCGGTTCTGTTCATAATTTTTATGGACAGAATTTCTAGGCGCAGCCAAGGGCCGGAGGGTGTCAGGTTTGGGGACCACACGGTTTCGTCTCAGCTCTTTGCGGATGACGTTGTCGTGTTGGCCCCTTCTAACCAGGACCTTCAGCATGCACTGGGACGGTTTGCAGCCAAGTGTGAAGCGGCTGGGATGGGGATCAACACCTCCAAAACTGAGGCCATGGTCCTCAGTCGGAAAAGGGTGGCTTGCCCACTTCAGGTTGGTGGAGAGTTCCTGCCTCAAGTGGAGGAGTTCAAGTATCTAGGGGTCTTGTTCACGAGTGAGGGGAGGATGGAACGGGAGATTGACAGACGGATCGGTGCAGCTTCTGCAGTAATGCGGTCGATGTACCGGTCTGTCGTGGTGAAGAAAGAGCTAAGCTGTAAGGCGAAGCTCTCGATTTACCGGTCAATCTACGTTCCTACTCTCACCTATGGTCATGAGCTTTGGGTCATGACCGAAAGGACAAGATCCCGGATACAGGCGGCCGAAATGAGCTTTCTCCGCCGGGTGGCTGGGCGCTCCCTTAGAGATAGGGTGAGAAGCTCAGTCACTGGGGGGGAACTCAGAGTAGAGCCGCTGCTCCTCCACATCGAGAGGGGACAGCTGAGGTGGCTCGGGCATCTGTTCCGGATGCCTCCTGAACGCCTTCCCGGGAAGGTGTTTCGGGCATGTCCAACCGGGAGGAGGACCCGGGGAAGACCGAGGACACGCTGGAGGGACTATGTCTCCCAGTATGTCTCTCTTCTGCATAATGGTAACCACAAAATTACAGAAACTCCTCTAAATGTCCAACATAACTGCACATAACACTAACATAAACTAACAACATCTTTCCCTTTACCGAAAAAGATAAAATAACACTTCAATCCCTAAATTTACTCTCCTAATGCAGTCCCTTGCAAAGCATGCTGGGAACTAAAGATCCACTGCCCAGTTTGTTCGTTTCACTCAGCAATGTTAAGTTGACCGAACAAACACTTATTAAGTAAAGCTGACAATACTTATTTTTAGTAGAAACAACTCAGTAAATCTAAGTAAATTTAGTTACATGAGTTTTTTAAGTAATGTGAACAAGGATGATTTGAGTGCAACTAACAACAGTGAAAGTTCATTTTTTTTAGTGTAGCACAAGACATCAACGTCATCGCTCTAAGCCACTCCCTCTGTTCGCTGATTGGACCGGTAAAAAATTGTTCGGGAGAAAACCCAAGCATATATAGCAGTCCCAGATGGAGTACTGAAGGAAAATGAAAATTGAGCGGAAGTACGTAGGAGGGCGGAGCCAGGCTATTCTGAGGTGTTTTTCCTCCTCAATTCTGAGCTTCATATTCTCACTATATCATAAAAAAATAAAAGCCTAACACTCAAAAGGTAAAGCGTTCACCACTGACACTTTACTCTATGGCCAAATATAGGCTGATATTCTTTTTTGAGTCACTGTTTTCATCAGCATCAGCTCATCTTTTATTCATGTTTAGCTTGCAAAAATAATTCACTGATTTCAAATGTGACAGAGAATGGATCTTTTTAGCAATAAATATGCCATACTTAACTTCTGTGAACTGCATGCTAATGCTGTTATCTATTAATATGGTAGGAATATTTGGCCCTATTTACAGTATATCTGGTATTGAGATACATTTTGGTCGATCCAATCACAAGTGGACACTGATAAACACAGATGTGCATGGGGTCCAAAATGTTTTGAGCTTGTCCTCAAATGTTTTGACATATAAAAATAGAGGTCTTTGTACTATAAAAAAAGAAAAAAAAGTTTCAGAATAAAAATCTCTCATTGCCAAAATGACTAATTTTCTCCTCTCGCCACAATAGGTGTGTTTACATACTAATTATCATCGATCGAAATGAATCCAATCCATTTTGATATTCTGGACATTCTGTTTATATGAACCTTAAATACTGCAATCTGCTTGACATGTTCACATGAGCATTACATGTGTTCAGAATAATGCTTCAGTCGTGCGTTCAGAGCCGCAAAAAGTCACTGCCAGTGAAAACAATCTGACTTTTATATATGCATGTTTGCATGACGTACGGTATGTAAATATACGCACCATGGCACTGCACATATGCACAAAGTATTCACACCTTCCAATCCAATGGTAATTTAATTCAGATCGAGTTCAATGGGATAGACTGAGGTGTTTATATGAAGTCATCCATCTGATTATTAACAGATTATTGGCTCCATGTAACGTCACACTGAGGATGCGGTAATCTTTTCTTGTTTTGGTGCAGTTTTTAGAAAGTCTCAGTCAAGTGGATGGTTAATTTCTAACAATAATGTTAGCCGTTTCTGTGGCTTTACTGACATAGCAATTGTAAAAAAATTAGGATTCCTGGCACAGGATCAGAATGTGGGTTGAAAATATTTTTTTGGCAAAAAATATTCTTTGTACAAAAAATAACTTTACTAACTTTTTAAGTTATGCCTGACAACTTCTAGTCAAAATGACCAAAATGCACCCTAATACCACTGTAAACGGGCCTTTAAGATCAGAAAGTGGTAGTGTACTTTCATCTAATTTCAAATTAAGTGTATATATATATATATATATATATATATATATATATATATATATATATATATATATATATATATATATATATATATATATATATATATATATATATATATATATATATATATATATATATATATATATATATATATCGTTGCTGTCAGGTGGAAACCTGTAAGGTGGAAAATAATCAAAGATATTTGATATCATCTGTTCTGCTGTTAACTGCCATCGTCGTGATCAAGCTATTGAAATTGACTCCACCCCCTCCCCCTTAACGCCATCAGAAGGGCCAGGTTGAGTTAGAAAGACAAAAGAATGACTGGCCGGCTGGCCAAATGGTTAACACCTTTGATACAGTGGGGGAAGTTTTGTCTGATTGGTTACTTTCAAATGTCTCACGGTTTTGTCTGATTGGTCTGTTTTACAAGAGTCAGATTTGAATTTGGTGACTCCAGGGAAGAGAATAAAAGAGAATTGATTCTGTAGCTCGCTCTCTTTTGGATTCTCTGGCCTTCTCTGGGGAGAGCTGTTCTTTAGCTCTCTCCCCCTCTCTCTCTCCCTCTCTCTCTCTCTCTCTCTTTCTCTCTCTATCTCACAGGTAACATTCTAGGCAGAGGCCTACAGAGCATAATTAATGGTTTATGTTTACATCTATTTGAAACTATTTAGAGTGTAACCATAACTAGAATTTGTGTTTCCTTTTAGAAGAGATTTATGTCTATGATGTAACTGACATTTTACGTTTACTTGATTGTTAATAAATTGTTACATTTTGATCCTTTCTGAATTAATCTGTAATTATTAACTATCTCCAATGTGGAACGGTATAATTGCAACAAAGGGTTAAAACGGGATGATTAAATGTATGATTAACTATCAAATATAGATGACCAAACAATCGGTTGGGATTCTCTTCTAAATGCGATAACTATGATAAATGGAGTCAGATAAAGAATATTATAATCAAATCCATTCTTCCAGCTGAGACACTGAACGCGTGCGGCCTTCACCGCGGTTCGCTACCGGTCCTTGGAGCGAATTCATTGCGGGCTTTACAGTTGGTGACCCCGAACACGTGATGTTGCGAATCAGACGAGCAACGTGTTTTCAGCGAAGTATTGGATTTAAAATCAACAAGAGATTTGAGCTTCTCTTTTTCAGCTGTTCTGTTGATCTTGTGAATGGATTAAAGCTGACCCTCAGACCAGAAAATGAGTAAGTAAACCTTCTTTGCCTTTTAGAATTGTTGAGGGAAAGTTTTATTTACAACTCACACATATAGACACATTTCTAGAACGGGTCGGTATGCCCACTATAGATCGGAACCGTAGAAATCCGATATTGTGTAAGAATTAGACGTGAAACATGACTTTTCAGGGAAAGAACAGCTGCAGTGCAGATGAGGAAATTATGACAATTTTAGGCGTACAATTACAAGATCTCCTCGTCCGATTAAGCGATAAAGGATTGAACCTGACATGGAGTAACAACGAAATTATATCCTGGTATTCTGCTAAGGGCGCACAACTAAAATCTGAATCAAAATACAAGAAAATCCCCGCTGCAATTGTTTATTTGCTTCGTCGTAACGATCTCAAGACAATGGTCGAAAACGAACGAACGATAGCAAATATCAAAGAAATTGAAAGATTGCGATCTGACGAATTACAAAAGTTAAGATCAAAAGTCGAATCAGTCTCATACGAGCAACTTGAGTGGGCTAGGCAGCGTGAAGAAATGGCAACAAAAATTGATCAGTTACAAGAAAAACTTCACACCGGCAGTAATTACATATCTGCTCTCGAAGGCTGTTGTGATGATGCAGGATTTCCAGTGACCGCAGTGAAACAAGCAGCACTGGATGAAACTTTTGAGCTAGCAAAGCCAAATGATAGTGATGACGCTGCGTTAGGATACAGGCCACAGACTCGTAACCGAGCCCCTGTGTTAATGCCTGAACATCCAAAACAACGAAGCCTGATAAAGACTCGCACAAAAGCTAACGACACAGCTAAGAAATCTGTTAAGGTCGCCGTGCTTAAAACTATGACTAATGCGAACGACGAAATCACAACGATCAGCCGCCCATTAACCTGCGAAGAATGCTCTAGACACAAACAAGTCGTTGGAGTAATGCCAAGAAAAGGGCCGTTCCAACCCTACTGGGAAACATTGATGTTACAGGCCACTGTGTTTAAGCTAGAAGTTAGAGACGTGTGGCAAATAGCACTTCTCACTCTCCCTGAAGAGCTCAGACCAAAACTAACCGAAGGCATGAAATCTGGCAGCATAATAGACCGAATCCGTGACGAAACGGACGAAGCCATATATGAACGACTAAAACAGGCATTATTAGAAATGAGGGGACCGACACACGCAGATTGGAGCAAAATACTAGAAATCCAACAGGCGAGTGATGAAACATTTGAGACATACGCCGAGCGGTTATGGGTAACGTACAGAGAACACTCAGGATTAGAAAATGCAGATCGAGACCATGACGCGTTATTACAACTTGTGAAAAATAATGCTGGCATCCCAATCCAACGGGCTTTGTCAAATGGTGTCGATCCAGTCAAAAAAACGTTCCAATCAATAGTAGACTGGGGCTCAAGAATAGAAAATAGATGGAAATCTAAACTAAATGCTGAAAAGTGCATGACTCCCATAATGCTTAACAGCAATGGGAATAAAAAGCATGTTCACTTCGTAGATGAAAATGCACAAGAAAGTGTGTCTATCTCAGCTCTTAAGGAGATGCAGGATGATTTGCAAGCATCTAGTCATGAATATACTAAAACTCCAGGAGAACGTAGCAGACAACCCAATGGCAAAGAGAACAGGTTTTGCAGATACTGTCAGAAAATCGGTCATGCCGAGGGAAAATGCTGGTCATTGGGTAACGGGCGACCTCCGCCGTATTTTCAGAAAAATAGGAAATTACTTTCTAAGGGCAAAGATCAGCGCTCATTTGCAGGTAAAACTCTCAGTGAGCTAACTGCATTGTTCATGCAAGGCCTTCAGCTATTAACTTCACTTGCGAGCGGGCTAGCAGCCTCTTAGCAAGGAGTTTAATAGTAAAACATCCAGATTGCAAGAATCCTGTTTGTATTTTCAAATTTGTAATTGTATAACACATTGTGCGCATTGAACACACATTATAGTTGTTTGTGCTACTAGATGCACATAGACTACTCAAGTTTATTCTTAAAAACACATGATTGCGTTACTGTAAGTGAGGAAACACTTAAGATAAAGGCTATAGATACTATGCATTCTAAGCCATGTATCTTGTGAAAATCAGAATAACTTTAATACTGGAATTGTACAGCAATTTCAAGTTGCATGTGTCAATGTTGAATTTGTTTGTCTCCTATAATGCAAGCTCTGCTATTTCCCATATAGCTGCAGTAAACCATAAACAGGAGCATAGAATTGCCATCTGGCTACAGTGTGAATTACAATTGCATTAACCATGAAAATGTCTTCATCGCAACAGGACTCAATAACTCTGACCTTTGCTATTCCTAAATTAAGCAAGTTATAATACTTTTCATTGGTTCAATTCCCAGTGCCAAAAAGGAGGGGAATTGTGCTGTTAAATGTGGCACAGATAATAGAAAACCAATTCATAACCAATTCATCCTTCACTCAAAATGACTGTAATGAAGTCTCAGATTGTGAAGGCTCGACTGCCAGAACAGTCTTAAGCGTTAATACACAGAAACAACAGCAGCAATTAACTGTGTTTCTCTCTAAATTTGTTTCTCTTTAAATTTGTAATTTGTTCCTATCTCAGGAGGACAATTGCAATTCCTTGGAGGACGGACGGCCAAAAGGCCCCCCTCCCCCTGCATCTCAAAACTTGAGATGTGAGAGATGGGTGCGAATATCTTTATTGATTAGATTCCACCCATCTCCAAAACATTAATACAGAACACACCCTACACTCAAGACAACATCACCTGGAATAGACCAAATCTATTCAGGCTGAACACTACACATCATAAACGACAAAGATGACATAGAGTCTAAAAGTGTTACTTCACTAAAGATCTATTGTTCATCTTTTCACACTAACAGATCCAGATAGACACACACACACACACACACACACACACACACACACACACACACACACACACACACACACACACACACACACACACACACACACACACACACACACACACACACACACACACACACACACACACACACACACACACACACACACACACACACACACACACACACACACACACACACACACACTGTTACCAGGAATACCCATTATTGTATGACTACACATATTTAGATCTACATTAATTACATTGGAAGACTCCTGAACAAATACAGTGGTTATTATATATATGCCTTCATAAATGTGATTGATTTGTTGTTTTTTCTTTTATGGTTTATTGATGCGTACCATCTTTTTTTAATGTATCAATTGCACTGACTTTTGCTACATTTCCTTTGAGAAATTCAGACCAAAATGCTTAAATTCCACTACCACCAAAATAGTGGAAAGTTAGATGAACTTTGAGTTTTGATTTCCGAGTCTTGGTTACACTGAATATTTTGCTAATAGTCCTCATGAAAAGGGGGACTTAAAATCAACAATGATTTTGTTTTGTTATAATGAATTTTATTTCAATGTTCCCAGAAACAATGTACGAGCTTGCAGAATCTTCTTTTATTCTCAAACCCTGACCACTTTATTAAGTATATTGATTTAAGGGCTTATTGCCAGAGACTATTTTGATATGACCACATCAGACTTCTGACCAATGAAAAATGCCATGTATGCTTTTGTTCTTTGTTGTGCTTAATCACAGAATACCTGCAGCAAAAGTTCGCTCCTGTGTCCTGCCTCAAAAAGAGTGACTGTTCTTGAGGTGTGAAGTATTCAATGGACGTTTTGCATATCAATGATGAAGTTCTCATGCAGGGCTACAAGAACAACAAAGGCTGAAAACTGATCAGCTGCTTTTGCAACAAGTCTGGACGAGAAGTCTGAAGAATAACATCTACACACAACAGAAAGCATATCTTTGTGGACAATGCCACCTTTGGACTCAATGGTTGTGGCCAATGGTGCCAAACGGGGAACTGTAAGGTGGAAAATAATCAAAGATATTTGATATCATCTGTTCTGCTGTTAACTGCCATCATCGTGATCAAGCTATTGAAATTGACTCCACCCCCTCCCCCTTAACGCCATCAGAAGGGCCAGGTTGAGTTAGAAAGACAAAAGAATGACTGGCCGGCTGGCCAAATGGTTAACACCTTTGATACAGTGGGGGAAGTTTTGTCTGATTGGTTACTTTCAAATGTCTCACGGTTTTGTCTGATTGGTCTGTTTTACAAGAGTCAGATTTGAATTTGGTGACTCCAGGGAAGAGAATAAAAGAGAATTGATTCTGTAGCTCGCTCTCTTTTGGATTCTCTGGCCTTCTCTGGGGAGAGCTGTTCTTTAGCTCTCTCCCCCTCTCTCTCTCCCTCTCTCTCTCCCTCTCTCTTTCTCTCTCTATCTCACAGGTAACATTCTAGGCAGAGGCCTACAGAGCATAATTAATGGTTTATGTTTACATCTATTTGAAACTATTTAGAGTGTAACCATAACTAGAATTTGTGTTTCCTTTTAGAAGAGATTTATGTCTATGATGTAACTGACATTTTACGTTTACTTGATTGTTAATAAATTGTTACATTTTGATCCTTTCTGAATTAATCTGTAATTATTAACTATCTCCAATGTGGAACGGTATAATTGCAACAAAGGGTTAAAACGGGATGATTAAATGTATGATTAACTATCAAATATAGATGACCAAACAATCGGTTGGGATTCTCTTCTAAATGCGATAACTATGATAAATGGAGTCAGATAAAGAATATTATAATCAAATCCATTCTTCCAGCTGAGACACTGAACGCGTGCGGCCTTCACCGCGGTTCGCTACCGGTCCTTGGAGCGAATTCATGCGGGTTTACAAACCTCATACCTGTATGTACAAAAAAACACTATTCTTCAAACAATTAAACACCATGGGCCCTATTTTAATATCCTGTCTGAACGCATGGTCTGAAGCTCATAGCGCAGGTGCACTTAGGGTGTGTCCGAATCCACTTTTGCTAGTTTAACAACGGAAAAATCCTTTTATTTTTCATATTTAAAAATGTGTGCTTTCATATTTAAAAACGTGCGTGTGCTCTCTCAGTCCCTGTGTGTGTAATAAATGTTGTGCACCTGCCTATAGGCGCATATTACTAACGCGCCCTTTAAATAACACAAAAAAATACTGTGCTATTGACTTTCCACCAGGTTTCTGTTGGTCAAGGCACAGTCGTTTTCAGTTCTCAAAATATCAACGCACCAACAATGCACCTGAACACACTTCGTTTTCAGACCAGAACGACCATGGGCGAACAGATGGGCGCGAGCGCATTTAAACAACGTGGCGCTGGACGAGAAAATGATAACTGTGTCGGGCAGAAACTAGCCTGTCGTTGCATTGCATTGAGTGTATGATAGGGCCCAAAGAGTGAACAAAAGTAATGACTTATAGAAAAATTTAAATGGCAAAATATGAAGATACAGGGTTTCCACTCAACATCGACGATGTCTGATTTCATGATATGACCCCTTTAAATAGTTTATGTTCCTTCTTACCTTTTAAAGCTTCCAGCCGCTCATTTTTGACACGCTGCACCTCGTCTGTAATCTTTGCGATGATAAAGTTGAGTGTGCGGCCCCACTTGATAGACTCAATGAGCATGTCTAAACCCCGTGGGTTTTCTGCCAGGATATCCAACAGCTTGCTAGTACGTTTCCCTCTCGTGCTTCTGCAGTTGATCTCCTCCGTGTCCTCTCTGGTCAGGATCTTCTTAGAGCGCAAGTAATCAAAGTGCCGCTCAGCGATGATCTTATCCACCAGGTATGGTCGTAACCTGTCTATGGCCTACAATGAAAAAGAGCCAAAGTGAAACACTTACAGGCAATCATCTTCACCTTTATTTAGAGTGTAATGTTGATGTTTAACAACAAGTACAATTACAAAGAACAAAAGACAATGAGGGTTAAACAATACTCCAAAAATAAACTATGTTAGCTTAAAGCAGGGGTCGGGAACCTTTTTTGACCAAAGAGCCATTTTTTCAT
This sequence comes from Romanogobio albipinnatus, assembly GCA_023566225.1. Lineage (NCBI taxonomy): Eukaryota > Metazoa > Chordata > Actinopteri > Cypriniformes > Gobionidae > Romanogobio > Romanogobio albipinnatus. Next base: position 37,382,955 of record CM042244.1, on the reverse strand, counting down.
TTTTGGTTAATGCATTTTTCCAAAAGAGCCACAGTAAAAAATAATATTAAATTATTATTAAAAAACATGCTTTTTTTTCCCAATAAAATTTGAACAATAGTAATTATTAGGTCCATAACTAAAAACAAACACATATGCAGCAAACAATAAATAAGTTGCAATATGGAATTAATTGTGCAGGGCTTTGTGAGGTTGAGTTATAAATCCTCTTAGTGTTTGTGAATGCACACAGTGCTTACATCTACTGTGTTTACGTGAATACTCGGCTTGGCATTTTGATATATTTCTGTAGTAGCCTATTAATTTGACGTGCAGCCGAGGACAAAGCTGTGCTTGTCCGTGTTGCACTCGGAGCATGTGCACAGCATCCTGTCAGTAACTTATCACGCTTTCGCGACTTATCACGCTTTTATAATTTATTTCCGTCAACTGAAATCTGCGTGGATTATCATAAATACACATTTATTTATCACAAGGGTCTCTACGGCAAAAGCGAAAGTACCTGCGAGTGAAATGTTTCGAAATGTCTCTTTTCACAGCAGACCACCAGTTTCAATAAAAGGATATATTAACGTTTATATAGCCTACTTTTACATTTTCGCTGCTGTTCTAAAAATGGTTTTCGGTTACCTTTAACAAGCCACAGCTGCTTGAATCCCAGAGCAGAAGCTGTTACCACAGAAACGTAAGTGGGTATTGATTGCTGTCGCGACTCGTGACACTCGCGAACAGCACTGAACACGTGCGGCCGGTACAACTTGAATATTAACTATTATCATACGTTTCATTAACGGTAGGCTGTACAACAAGGGAATTGTAATTGGCTGCTTTTTTCTGCAGAGAGCGGATCTCTGTTGATGTGTCTCATTTTTTTTCTATCGATCATTTGTTGGTAAAGAGTGAGAGACCTGAGCCACATTATTTTTGTCAAAGAGCCAGGTGTGGCTCACGAGCCATAGGTTCCCGACCACTGGCTTAAAGGATTTACACCATGAAAGATTCTTACATGCAATAGAATTATTAGAGTTTCTTAACGAGTTAACATACATATCAAAGTCTTTCCTGAAAATAAAAAAGTAGGGAGTTTTCTTTGAAAATGTACACTTATGAATGTAAAATTTTGCACAAAGAAGCAATTAATTAATAATAAATTTATAATGAGAAGGGTCTAAATTCAAAGAATAACCAAAAATCCAGAAGACTTTACAGTAAGTACAGTCCCAAAACAAGTGATTAATCGTCTCTTCATACTGAAGGTAAAAAGAGCAATTACTATTGTTAATACTATTTAACTATTGTTAAATTGAGCAAGTTTATGATTTATCGGATAATAATTATGGATAATTTGAATAGAAACTTGAACAACTTTATTAGATAAGAAGAATTTTTGTCGAAGAAGCCAAAACTCTTCCCATTCTATATCATTAAATATGTTATTACAAAAACTCACACAAGCAGGTAAAGAAATCTGAGATCTATTAATAACTGAACGAATGTCTTTGTTTGACATGGTATTGAAAAGATTTTGGTCAACAATTAAGTTAGTGTTGTCAAAAAGAGGAGAGTCTAAAGAACCTTTAGGGCCAGACTTTACTAAAGGTATAATACAATCGGGAATTGCACCAAACACAATGGCATATTCTCTTGGGGGGGACTGGAAAAGAGAATTCTTACATAAATTGTTAATAAGTAAAAAGAACACCACGATCATCTGAAAGCTGACTGACTAAAAATATAATTTTATCAAACCAGTTGTGAAAAGAAAGAGATTTATTTTTATATCTAATATATTTTTATTATTCCAAATAAAGTAGCTATGTGGAGAAAAATGATAATTATATATAGGTGACCAACTTATTAAAGCCTGTTTATGAAAGCAAGATAAAGATAAAGATGTCAAAATTGCAGCGCAATAAAAAATGTAAACCTCCAGCAGAATTAAATATATTATTTGGAATAAAATTCCAACAGGATGTGGGGTTGTTTGAAAATGTTTTTATCCATTTAACTTTAAATTAATTATTAAGAGTAGAAAAATCCACTAACTCAACTCACTGCCTTAATTCTACGTGGCATTGATTCAACAAGGTGCTGAAAGCATTCTTTAGAAATGTTGGCCCATATTGATAGGATAGCATCTTGCAGTTGATGGAGATTTGTGGGATGCACATCCAGGGCACGAAGCTCCCGTTCCACCACATTCCAATGCTCTATTGGGTTGAGATCTGGTGACTGTGGGGCCATTTTAGTACAGTGAACTCATTGTCATGTTCAAGAAACCAATTTGAAATTATTCGAGCTTTGTGACATGGTGCATTATCCTGCTGGAAGTAGCCATCAGAGGATGGGTACATGGTCGTCATAAAGGGATGGACATGGTCAGAAACAATGCTCAGGTAGGCCGTGGCATTTAAACGATGCCCAATTGGCACTAAGGGGCCTAAAGTGTGCCAAGGAAACATCCCTCTCACCATTACACCACCACCACCAGCCTGCACAGTGGTAACAAGGCATGATGGAACCATTGTCTCATTCTGCTTACACCAAATTCTGACTCTACCATCTGAATGTCTCAACAGAAATCGAGACTCATCAGACCAGGCAACATTTTTCCAGTCTTCAACAGTCCAATTTTGGTGAGCTTGTGCAAATTGTAGCCTCTTTTTCCTATTTGTAGTGGAGATGAGTGGTACCCGGTGTGGTCTTCTGCTGTTGTAGCCCTCCGCCTCAAGGTTGTGCGTGTTGTGGCTTCACAAATGCTTTGCTGCATACCTCGGTTGTAACGAGTGGTTATTTTAGTCAAAGTTGCTCTTCTATCAGCTTGACTCAGTCGGCCCATTCTCCTCTGACCTCTAGCATCAACAAGGCATTTTCGCCCACAGGATTGCCGCATACTGTAATTCTTTGTAAACCCTAGAAATGGTTGTGCGTGAAAATCCCAGTAACTGAGCAGACTGTGAAATACTCAGACCGGCCCGTCTGGCACCAACAACCATGCCATGCTCAAAATTGCTTAAATCACCTTTCTTTCCCATTCTGACATTCAGTTTGGAGTTCAGGAGATTGTCTTGACCAGGACCACACCCCTAAATGCATTGAAGCAACTGCCATGTGATTGGTTGATTAGATAATTGCATTAATGAGAAATTGAACGGGTGTTCCTAATAATCCTTTAGGTGAGTGTATAATGATACCTAGATATTTAACTTCAGATTTGACTGGGATGTCACAAATTTTATTATCAGTAGAATCTTTTATAGATAAAAGCTCACATTTACGGATATTAAGACATAAACCAGAAGCAGAGGAAAAAAACCTAATTTTGTCTAAGGCTAAATGAACTTGACCTTTATTTTTATTTTTTTTTAGAGTTGTGTCATCAGTGGATTTTAATGTGGATGGCTAAGAGTTGCATAGGAAGCAGAAAAAGATAAGGCGAGATAGGGCAGCCTTGACGAATGCCTCTCTCTATGTTGAACCTATGAGTAGTACCATGTTGTAATTTAATTGAAGCATTGGCATTATTATACAAAGTTTGAATTGCATTAATGAAATTATGGCCAAAACCAAAAATATTTAAGGGTTTAAGAATAAAAGGAAATTCAATAGAAAAAAAAGCTTTATAAAAATCGAGAAAAAGCAGAAAACTATCATCCAAGATCAAATCTGAGCAGTCCAAAATATCAAGAACAAGTCTAATATTGTTTGAAAAAAGTCTGTCTGTCATAGACATTCATCTATTATATCATCTAGGACACATTTAATCTTTTTAGCAAAAATCATGGCTAAAATTATTCAGAAGACTTATAGGTCACCAATTTTCCAATTGAGTGTGGTCTTTTTGAGGTTTAGGGATTAAATTTATAACACCCTGAGTCATAGACGATGGGAGAATACCCTTTTTAAGGCTTTCTATATAAACTTTGAAAAGAAACGGTGAAAGATGATTTGAATTTTTTTTATATAAAATTCTGCGGTCAAACCATAATTTCCTGGAGATTTATTAATTTTAACTTGTCAATGGCCTCAGAAATATCTCGAATCTCTTGAGAGTATCTAGAACGATAAAGGTCTTTATAAAACTCTTCACAATAATTAGAAATGTCTTTATAATTGTTTAAAACCACACCATTTACCTTAAGACTACTTATAGAATTTAGATGACTTCGCTGTTTCTCTAACCTAAAAAATAGCTGGAATTACGTTCTCCCTCCTCTAACCACCTCCTTCTTGAGCGAACAAAAGCACCCTTTGCTTTTAAGTTATCGAATGAAGTTCACTAATTCTGATTTCTGGTCAACAGATAAATTCTCAAAAGGAGAGCAGGAGAGGTAGACAAGTCTTTTAACAATATCAAATTCCTCTGCTTTATATTGCTTAGCTTTTTGAGTTCCAGCTTTGACTAAAAGTAATCTAATATTATATTTGAGCAGTTCCCAATTAGAACCAAAATTATCTTCAGATTGAAAAAAAGTAATCCTAGAAATGACAGATCAACAAAGTTCCGCATCCTCTAATATAGCAGAGTTAAAGGAGAACTCCGGTGAATTTTTAAGTTAATCTTGATTGTTATACCTTTGTAAGTACTGTCTATAGACAAAAAAACGAACCGGATTGGTGCTTGCAACACGGAGATGTTACAGTTAATGCCCAGAGCTCCCACTCAGCTAACACGGCTGCTATGGGGGCATATACATAAAGAGTGTCTTTGTGCCTCTTAACAGACACAAAATGCAATTAAAATGTCTGTCCAACATGAACAGGGCCCTTACATGACAACGAGATGCGTTTAGCAACTTAGCCATAGTTTAAACTCACCGAGATAGTGTTTTAGATGGCAAACAGTAGTCTCGCGCTGAAGTCCCGTGGGAACTCAGTTGTATCCGGTAAAATGTAAATAGTCCAGGGGGGAGGAGCGTTGTGTGTGTGAAGAGTGATGATCGGCTGCATTTTGTGTCTGTTAAGAGGCACAAAGACACTCTTTATGTATATGCCCCCATAGCTGCCGCGTTAGCTGAGTGGGAGCTCTGGGCATTAACTGTAACAGCTCCGTGTTGCAAGCACCAATCCGGTTCGGTTTTTTTTCTATAAACAGTACTTACAAAGGTATAACGATCAAGATTAACTTAAAAATTCACTGGAGTTCTCCTTTAAGTTTCCAATATGAATTATACGTTCTTGAGTAAGAAGAAGGGCTATCGAAAGATAGAAATGATCGATTTATGGTCAGACAAAGGAGAATGCAATATTTCAACTCTATTGACAAAATTGGATAAAGAGTCCGATGTTAACCAGAAATCAATTCTAGATCTAAGTGAACCTGAATTGTTAGACCAAGTAAACTGTAACGCATGAGGATGTTTTTCTCTCCAAATGTCAATTAAACCAAATCGAAAGATCATTTTGTAGGTAAAAAAACAGTCATATTCTTAGGTCAAAAAACACGATCAAAAACTCAGACCAAAACAGCAAACCAACTCAAGTTCAAATTCCCTCGGTGACCTCAATATTCTGTTGAACAAAATCTTTACCATCAATGTACGCCTTTGGACCAACGAAGTAAGCGTGGCGTCCTTGTTGCCAAGCTTTCTCAACCAGTGGCCAAAGTTTGTTGCGCTGCTCTCGATCCTCTGGGGACAGATCTTTTGCGAACCGTTAATGGTGTTTTGCCAGAAAAGGAGAGTTCTTTGCAGCTTTCCAGAGCGCGTCGCGGAAGTGACGCATTGTGAATTGTAGAATAATCCCTCAAGGTTTTTGACCAGAGGACTGAGCATTCTTGCTCCTCATTTTCCCTAAACAGTGTACCACATCGATGAACTCCTGAGCTTTGCCAGCAGAGGTTGGGACGACAGCCTCACAAATATCCAATACTTTCTGTCTGATGTTTTCTCCTGGTTGTTCGGGCAAACCGTAAAGGCACAGATTCCACCTCCTCTGCTATCTGGAGAGATCCTGTACTTTGTTTTCCAGCCGATTTTCACAGATTCTTTTTTCCACAGTTGTGACCCGTTTATTACATTTACATTTATGCATTTGGCAGACGCTTTTGTCCAAAGCGACTTACAGTGCCCTTATTACAGGGACAATCCCCCTGTAGCAACATGGAGTAAAGTGCCTTGCTTAAGGACACACTGGTGGTAACCGCTGGGATCGAACCAGCAACCTTCTGCATATCAGTTCCATGGTTTAACCCACTGGACCACCATCTCGCATCAACAAGTTTATCAACTCGCTCCACTTTTCCTTTCACATCCTTTATATCTTTTGTCAGAAATTCAACTGACATTTTCACTTCCTCAATGCCTTTATCAAGGATGCCGGCTCTTTCATTAATGACGGTCTTGAGAGACGTTATAATTACCGTGGCTAAAGGAGACTGCAGGTCTCACCATTAGCTTAAAGATTAATCCATCGATTCAGAATTGCGTTTTTTATCTTTTGTCATAGTCCAAAAAGTTCTTCTGAAAGTACAGTCACGGCACTGACAAGAAAGATTAAGATAATGACAGAGAAAGAGCCGTTTTAACAGTTAAACTGTCCACGTAAACTTCACAGAGACAAAAATAAAAAAATATAAAAGTATAACTAAAAGATCCCCTAACTGATCAGAGAGTGCATAACGTGCAAAAACGTTGAAGGACTGATTCACCCAAGATGTCAACTTCACGCCGCCATTTTCCACCCCCTAAAACACTTTCCCATTGTAGTCTTGAGTTTTCTTCTGGGAACCAAGACATTACAATATTCCTCATTTAAATAATTAACATGCAGAATAAAGGGGCGGGGCCTGTTGAGTTAGTTAGTAGACATTTCCCAAACACGTTGAAATTGTCTAAATGCTCCACTTCATTAGGCACATATCAGACCACCAACAAATTATATTTTCCCACCTCAGGAATTAAAGACCTTTTATTATTTTCAGGGTTTTTTTTTCTCTCCAGATTTAAACACCTTTTATTCTCAACCACATGGAATTGGTTAAAAACTTGCTATAAAAAAACATCTAATATACTGTTCATGTGTCCCTCATAACAATGAAATGTAACATTTATGATAATTTTCATGGCACTGAAGTTAAAACTACAAGTAGGCATTTGGGCTTTATGTTTGGTTTATGTTTGTTTACTCAGACACTATGATTTCTCACAACTATTTCAACAAGCAGGAGGAATACTCGTATAAATAAAGGTTAAACTTCGTTTTTGGAAGAAGGTGTGAGTTACTTACATAAACTTTGAACCGTACCTTAATTAGATCTAATCTATAATTCATCGCGCAGGCCAGTATTCATATCAAGCAAAGTTTAAAGTTCAAGTGTGTAGCCTACTTTATAGTAGGCTACTGTTTGTAAAAAGCCAAATGAACCGAATTAATTGGTTTACATTAATCTTTTCTTGAGCACTCTTTCATATATTTCGATCGGGTTTATGGTCAGCGGACCAATAGCGAACCAACTCGGGCCGCTTTCACTTCCACTTTATCGAACATAATCTGCCAAACTCGCCAACATGTTCACAGATAATATGTTTAACGCATTTTCATACACACGATACTCACTTCCTTCTTTATATCGGCCATTTCGTCCTCCGTCAGGTGAGCAACCTCCATCCTCCTCGTATCTGTTTTTCACCTCTTTTGAGTTTTCAACTAGTTCCGGTAATACAATATGACTACGTACGAATTACACGTCAAAGACAGGAAAAAGAATAAATGACTGTTTATATTATAGACTTTTATATAAACATGCACCGGTGAAGCCCGAAATCCGTTCTTCTGACAGAACTATCTCATGGTTCTCTAAAGTAAAGGGGAACTACCGGGATCTCCAACTTCCTTATTTGATGCATAAAGGCGCACTTGCGTCACAATCCATGCCCTGATATTTGCTCAATGTGTAATACATCTGCATTACTACTTGTGTTTTTGCACATCATTGGCCACATGGAAAATCACAGTGGATCATTTCTCTGATTGTTCTGTTCCATAATATGTAGCACTTTATTTTAAGGTGCCCTTACAGTGTAATTATACAAATAGTAGGCTAGCCTAGCACTGAGTAATGTTAATTAACATGTACTTACTTTAGGGTTAGTTAATTTATAGTACATGTAACAGCGTGTCACATATTTTAATGCATATATATATATATATATATATATATATATATATATATATATATATATATATATATATATATATATATATATATATATATATATATATATATATATATATATATATATATATATAATAAAATATAAACTATATGACAAATTGTTTAGTTTCTAAAAATTGTAGACTAATATTAACTATAAGTATATATTAGTTTATACATATCTTAATGCATATATTTAATTAAGCAGTTGAGCATGCATCCTTGCATCCAAAAGTTTGTGCGTGTGTGTGTGTGTGTATACACACATACACACCAAAAAAAAAATCAGAGGGACAATGTACTGTATTCATTTTACGGAATTTTCGAGACGTGCATGCAGATGAGCTTCCCTGAGATGGTTTCTGACAATTTGTGCAGAAATTCTTTGGTTATGCAAACCGATTGTTGCAGCAGCTGTCCGGGTGGTTGGTCTCAGACGATCTTGGAGGTGAAGATGCTGGATGTGAAGGTCCTGGGCTGGTGTGGTTACACGTGGTCTGCGGTTGTGAGGCCGGTTGGATGTACTGTCCAATTCTCTGAAATGCCTTTGGAGACAGCTTATGGTAGAGAAATTAACATTCAATTCACGGGCAACAGCTCTGGTGGACATTCCTGCAGTCAGCATGCAAATTGCACGCTCCCTCAAAACTTGCGACATCTGTGGCATTGTGCTGTGTGATAAAACGGAACATTTTAGAGTGACCTTTTATTGTGGCCAGCCTAAGGTACACCTGTGCAATAATCATGCTGTCTAATAAGTATCTTGATACGCCACACCTGTGAGGTGGATGGATTATCTTGGCAAAGGAGAAATGCTCACTAACACAGATTTGTGAACAATATTTGAGAGAAATAGGCCTTTTGTGTACATAGAAACAGTCTTAGATCTTGGAGTTCAGCTCGTGAAAAATTGGGGGCAAAAAAAAAAGTTTATAATTTTGTTCTGTGTGTGTGTGTGTATCACTCACTCACACACACACACACACACACCACACACACACACACACACACACACAAATTACATACAATACCGGTCAAAAGTTTGGAAACATTCCTATTATTAATGTTTTTGAAAGAAGTATCTTCTGCTCATCAAGGCTGCATTTATTTGATCAAAAATATGTAGAAAAAACCCCAAAACAGTAACAATGTGAAATGTTACAATTTAAAATAATGGTTTCCATATGAATGTATAGTAAAGTGTAAGTTTTCAGCCATTACTCCAGTCTTCAGTGTCACATGACCATTCAGAAATCATTCTAATATGATGATATATTATCAATGTCGGAAACAGTTGTGCTGCTTAATATTTTTATAACCTGTGATACTTTTTTCAGGATTCTTTGATGACTAAAAAGTTAAAAAAGGAACATCATTTTTTTTTTAAATGGAAATCATTTGTAACAATATACACTACCATTTTTTGATTAATACTTTTATTCAGAAAGGATGTGTTAAATTGATAAAAAGTGATAGTAAAGATTTATATTGCCTTTACTCTAATTAAAAATAGTAATGTTTCCAAACTTTTGACCAGTACTGTATGACTGTATGTATGTATGTATGTATCTTAGCAGCACTTTTAAAGCATGGTTCTTTATGGAGCCTTATGAAAAATGTTCTATTTAGCACCAAAAAGCACCCTAATCTGGTACTGTTTAGAAGATTGTAAAATCTTGAGAAACGTTCTAATTCTGAATAAAGCATATTGCCTGAATGTTTGATTCGATAAAATCGAGTAAATTGTATTCATCTATCTAGAAACATACCAAAACCTTTTCATAACAACGCTTCCAAAACAGAATTTATTGTAGCAAAACACAGTTATTGTTTTTTTTTGTAGAGATGCCGTTTCTTCCAGAAGGATTTTTGTTCTTCTTGTTCAACTTGGTCATTTCAGTCAAATGTAGGCTTCATTCTACAATGGGAACAGTCTGAAGTTAGCAGGATGTTTTCAATCACTGGTCAGAACCGAAACCTCTTCCAGATGCTGACGCACAACGCCATCCAGCACTTTACTGAGGCCTTTACATGCCGTCATGGCCGCCTCCATTAATGCGTCCAGGTGGTCCTGGTGGAGCCGGGCGTCCATCTGCAGCAGGGCGATGTTCCCGCTGCGGGGCAGCAGTGCCAGAGCCAGTGAGGTGCCGCCTCCGCTCTCCTCCACATGACAGAGATCAGCCAGTGCCGTGTCTTCCACGAAGCCAGCGGTGCAGGCGCACACATAGTCACGCATGGGGATGCCAGCGTCCACCAGAGCCAGAGTCGCAGCGTTGACACACGCGCTGTAGTTTCCTCCATCCGACTGTAGAATCTACAGCACAACACAAGAGATCGGGATTTCTTTAGCCAATGGACTGTGACGACAAGTTTCCACAAATCTAGTAAAGTTCTTCATGTTTTCTTTTGTTAACATTTATATGTCTATATTTTGTTATATAACGTGGGCAGTAAATGACAAAATGTACGCTGATGCGAGGGTGTTTCTAATACAATGACTAAGGGAGTGACGGTCATTTGACATGTTTCTCTCTTCTGACCAATCTAATCAATCTCTATATTTTTTCGTTGTGGAAACGCCATCATGGACTAGAGCAAATGGGAGCACAACAATTATAGTTGCTGTCGTTTCCCATTCACCACTATAGAGAGCATCAGCGCAGTCCAGTTTTTTTTTTATAGCCGCGTTGCTTCCGGGACAGGGCTGCACTTTATTGGAGAAAATTGTGATATGCAATAACTTGTTAAATAATGCTGTATTCTATATGCGACATTGCTTATTGTGCTTAACTCTTAAAGTCTCATGTAAGTAACAGTCTCCTATCCACTCTTTTCTCTGCTATCTGCGTTCATCTAAAACTACTTTTCGTAAGTTTTTGAAGTAGCCTATTAAAATCATTCAGATATTGCAAACCGTTGCGATATGCATATCACGATATGTGGGTCAATGACAAATGAGAAAAATAATATATATATTTTTTAAAGATAAAAAAAATATTTTAAGCAAAAGAGTTTTAAAATGCATTTGTATGTCCAAAAAATGTATGGTGTTGATTCATATTGGTTTTACAACTTAAGACAGCATTAATTCATTATTAAACAAGATTTCTGATTTTACCACCCAGAAAATGGCAGGTGGTGCGACCATATATTCATTATATACATATGAATCATTGTAAAATGCATATCACATGGTAAATTCCCTTTCCCTTTTCCATCTATTGCCCTTTTAGTCCAATTCATATAAATGGACTATGTGTTCAGAACACAACTTTTTTTGTTTTTTTTTTATTATTTGTATACATTATATAATGGTTTACATTTATATTTCTTACTTCATTTTGCAATTGCAGTGGGAATTTATACTTTTAAATGTAAATTAAATGTAAATTACTTTTTAGGTATTTGAAACACCACAACTCAAAAAGTCAATTGAATAAAAAAAAAATAAAAGAGTATCTTATAAAGGAAATATTGTAGATCAATTTGATGTGTGACATGAATTTCTAAAAAAAATTTAATGAAAATAATGATTTCGGATGTCAATGTCATGTCATCGACCCATGTACATTTGCAATATTTTGAATATATTGTGCAGCCCTATTCCGGAAGTTTTTTTTTCCATTCATCTCTCCCACAGGGATTTTTTTTTTTAAGTCTTTGTTACAGTGTTATAAGCCATGAATTTATCGGTGAATATTTGAAACTCTGTAAAAGTAAAATATCTAGCTTCCGCCAGAAAAAAAACATAACTGGTGTACAATGTCGTCAGATGTAGCATTTTGAACTGCGAGAGGCAAGTTGAATACGAAAGGCGATCTGGTAGAAGCTAGATATTTTACTTTATAAAGTTTTAAATATGGTTATTTTTCTTACACAAACGCATCACTTCACTTCAGAAAGCCTTTATTAACCCCCCGGAGCCGTGTGGAGCAGTTATATGATGGATAGATGCACTTTATGGACTTCAAAAACGATTCACTGCCGTTATAAAGCTTGGAAGGGCCAGGACTTTTTTAATATAACTCTGATTGTGTTCGTCTGAAAGAAGAATGTCATAAACACCTAGGATGACTTGAGGGTGAGTAAATCATGGGCAAATTTTCATTTTTGGGTGAACTAACCCTTTAAACGGACATGTGCATGCAAAATGAAGTCAAAGTGCCCGTCTAGGTGAGTATCCTCGTAAACATAGTCGGTTATGTGTTGTATTTATTTTGGATAATAAAGATTATTGTTAAATACCCTGCCTCCATTACATATCTGTGTCACCACATTTGAGTGATCATTGCAAAAAATGTGTTTGTGTATCTGTATTCTCTATACAGTACCAGTCAATAGTTTGACTTTTGACTGGTACTGAACTATAATATACACAAAGAATATCGGGGCGATATATTGATATCTGACTTTTTTAACTCACTAATATCGGCATTGGCCCCCAAAAACCCATATCGGTCGGGCTCTAAACCAAACCAATAATCTACAAGGAGAATCACATTACAAACTTTGATTTGAAGTAGGGATGCTCAAAACGGTTAATTTTCCAGACTGACAACTGCTGCTCATTATCCGATTATTAACCGTTAACTGATAAGATTATAATATTGAATTGGCATTAAATAAATATACAATTGAAGAGTGTCTGTGACCCGTTAAAAATATTTTTTTCCACAGGTTTATTTTACCGTGCAAACCGCAGCATACAGAACAGATCAACAACATCAGAACCTGGATTCACATTATCAAATGTGCACGCACCTGCAGCGTTTCTGACAACAGAGAAAAACTGAATAAAATATTTTTAAAAAACATAAAATAAATAGGCCTACACTAAATATTTTTCACTTAAATAATTAACAAAATAAGATGACAAAACCAAAACACAATCCGTTTGAAGCTTTGAAGAACCGGAATCGTTTTTTTTCATCATATAAAAATAGCAGGCCTACCTCAATCCACACCTTGACTGGGGTTTTGTTTTGTAAGTAGCATGTCTAAGTGGTGCAGGGGCGCGGGAAGTGGGGGTGCTGCAAAGGATTTCAAAGGATTGCAAATGCAAATTTTTGTTTTAAAATGATTCCGTTCATTTCTGAAGCTCATCCCGATCAGCACCGCACGCTCAACCCAGAACTCAATTTGTGACATGCTGGATAAAATATAGGTCTATCTGACTAAAGTTTTTTTTTCTTTTCTAGTTGTTCATTTAAGCCATTGTTCACGCTGCCCCACCGCCTCCATGTCATTGTCGGTTATAGGCTATACTATTTGCGTATTATTCATTAAATCCGGGCAATTTGGTTGATTAAACATAGATTAAAATTAAGATACAATTTATACAAAACGAAATTCATTTTAAAGAAAGGCTTTTAACAAAACAAAACTTATTGAACTTATTGAAGACCCCCGTCTTCTGACATTATGCATCTTATGTGTCCTGTTCACTTTTCAACGTAAATGAAATGAAAAAAAAAATAACATTATAATATTTAAACTGAAACTAGTTACGTGTTTTAATGGCTACAAGCATAGTAGTCTACAGTACTGAGAAATGTCATGTCGGAGAAGGATTTGAGCGCACGTCATTTCAGAGTCAGAGCGGCAGGCCATTTTGTATCGCCGCGGGGAATAGTTGTTGTGGTAGGCTAGTTAGTAGGCTGGAGTGTTGTTGCCAATGCCATCGAAACGCTGTTATTTTCATCCGGATTGCAGGTCCACTTGTTCAGCCTTCCTAGGGACGGGGGTGCGTTGCAGTACGTTTAACATAAAACATGTTATATGCATGCGTGTATGAGACAGAGGGGAACACGGTCACTTTTGCAGCAGATATATGCTGCCCATCATAAATCAAAGCACGAGACAGACAGGGGTTGGAGGAGAAGACCGGAAAATGAGACATAATGTACAATATTCGTCTGTATTTGTAATACACGAGCCACGGTTCAGCTGCGCGAGGCAAACACTGCCAGTGTGAGATGGGCACGCGCTGCTCCCGCTGCACATTTCACGGAGGAAAGCTTCCACAATCTTCACGAGTTCAATGCAGGATTCGCACAACGGCTTGTCCTGAAAGATGGATTTAAAAACAGAAGCTGTTTACGGACCACAACCTGTAAGTATGATTTATTTTTTGTCGATGTGTTTTCCTGTAATAGTTCGTATTGTTAACTGTACGTTGTAGCAAGGAAGTACACAATTGACAATGCTGTTTGGCTCTGCAAACCAGTTTGTTAAATGCTCATTCATACTTAACGTTATCCGACAAACACCTAACGTTACAAACTTTTTAAAATCTCAACAGCGAACTTGGCATTAGTGTAAATTATTCTTTGATTAGAGCTTTTATGTATTGTTTATCTACAGGCATGCTAAACATGTTTCTGTGTTTAATTTGGATACTATAGTAAAGCCAATGTTTAGTGTTCATTCTTGCGACAGATATTTGGCAAATCGTTCTAAAAATACAAAAGTAACAGTGCCATTCAGTAGCGATCACTATAGATCCACAGTCTTTACTCTTGAGGACTGAACAGGTTGAACAGGTTCTGCTCGATCATCTTCACTAAAATTGTTTGGGTCTGATTCGGGCTCAAATTGGTATGGTTTTATTGAGGCCATTGTACTACCCAAAGCACAGGCTACCGGTAAAGGTAAGGGGCGTGACGTTTCCGACAAACGTGCACTAGGCGGTTAGCCAATCACAACACACTGGGCCAGCTAACTAATCTGAGCCCATTGCGTATTTTTGAGGGACTGGCTTCATACAACCCGGAAACCATCAGACCGTTTTTACAAGGAGGGACAGAGCAGTGTAGAATAAAGGTAAAATATATAAAAAAATAATGCAATTTTTTAAAAACGAAGCTTGAACACGTTACAGTGTACCCCACAAACACAATCAAGCCTTCGAAAGAATGTGTTTTACCACCCCTTTAATGTAGGCCACAGTCCATTGCATTCCGATTGCAAGAAGACATTGGGAAAATTGTGATATGCAGTCAAATTAAGTCCCAGTGTATATAGGCTGTTAAAACGAGTGTTCTCACTGATATATTTGTTGTTCTTTTGTGTTTAATAGACTCGATATTGTTTCTTATAAAATGTAGTGACCATGCAGCAAAAAAACAACAACAACTTTTAAACATTTAACTGATAGTATTAATCGGTCAAAATTCATACTATCGGTTAACGGTTAAACGGTCAATATGAGCATCCCTAATTTGAAGCAAAAAAAATTGAAAATCTGACAAAATACAAAAGGTATAATAAGACCGAAATTTTTTCCAAAAATCTTTTGAACAAATAAATGCATCATAAGAACGGATTTGGTTCTGTGGCCAAACATGGGAGCGAACTCTGGGATAAACATGTAGAGATTTGTGTGGTTGTGATCAGTGCTATTTAATTTAGATTGCCCAGTTCTCTCCCAGCACAGGTTAGTGAAGCGTAACACAGAAACAGCACTGACAGACGCACATGCATACCTTGACGTAGATGTCAATCTGTGAGCGCGGGTAGAGCTCTGTCAGCACTGCGGCTTCAAAGGTCTGTTTGAGATGAAGGCTCATCTCACTGGACTTGCGGTCCCCATGTGGACGTCTCTTCCTCTCAGCAGTGCTGAATGTGGCCATGCTGTACTGACAGTTAATGACCGCACGATCGTGCAGGGATTTACTGCGAGAGCCTCGCGTCTGCAGGAGAATGTCTCGCATTATTATACAGTTCATCTTCAATAACAGGATAGTGTGCATACATCACTCATAACAGCGGGTCTCTTAAGGATTAGTTCACTTCAAAATTAAAATTCTGATCATTTACTCACCCCCATGTCATCCAAGGTGTTCATGTCTTTCTTTCTTCCTTCCATTATATTTCTCTATATAATGTATTTCTATAGCCCCGTTTCCACCGAAATTACCCGGAACAATTTGTACCAGGACATTTTTTTCCCCCAGACCGGCTGCTGTCTGCGTTTCCACTGCGGTCTAAAGTACCGAGAAGATTAGGCAAATTAGCCCGGTGATGTAGGACTGCGCGCGGCGCGACTGCTCCTCCCAGTCAGCGACGGACAGTAATCATTTTTGTGCAACACTGTCTGCAACAATAAGTATAGAAGAGATTCAAGCAGTGCTGCTTTTGCTGGTTATGTATTGGTTTACTAAAGAGGTCATTAACAAAACTGCGGAAAAGAGACGAGCCCTGATACTAAAGCGTATTCTGAAAGCTCGTAAAGCTAGATTTAAGACAAAACAAAGTATATTATTATCAGCCATTACGGACATTGACCGTGAGATGGCTAAGACGAACACGTGCCATCAGACAGAAAGAGCAAGGCTGATATTTGCTGAACGATCCTCGCAAAAGGCTTTTTAAAATGCCGGTTGAAATAAAATGCTGCGTGAGCTCAACCAATCAGTATGTTCAGCGCCCAAGTCCCACCCCTGAAAGTTCCCGAACTTTGAAAAAGTACTACCTCGGGAGCAGGGCCATTCGGAGGGGGAAATATTTACCCGGAACTTCATTTAGACCCTGGTTCCTGTAGTCGAAACACACCGAGTACCACCCCAAAGTTCTTAGCTCCTAGGGAAAGTTCCTGCTTGATTTAGTCTTTCCACGTTTGTTTTAACATTGGGTCTGTAGATGTCACGGCCGTGACCTGTCCGACGTGATGTCGTCATACGTCATGAAGAATCACAACAAGTCGAGATTTGTGGTTAAAATGTACATTTAAATAAATAAAGAAATATATATAGTTAAATATAGTTTTTTAAAACTATATAGTTTCACTTAGGGGTGTAATGATACACCAATGCCACGGTTCAGTTCACAGTTTTGGAGCTGGTTTCGGTTCGGTTAGCTGTAAGGGCAGGTTCTGTGTTCAATGTTTTTTAGTTTTTTTTTAAACAAGCAAATTTATTTCACAAAAATTGATGACACGCACACACAAGTAATGTCCCACTTTAGCCTACTTAAACACATAAATTGTACTAATATGACTAATACTGAAGAATAAATAGGACTGTAAGGTGAAGCTATTAAATAGTTTTTGTTAATACAATAAAGTAGCCACCACACTCATTTAAAAATATCCAAAATAAAGTGAAAATAAAGTGGCATTTTGGGGTTATGGAAACAACAGTTACCATGGCGAATACAAAATACATCAAGAACTGTTAATAAAACACGAAAACTTCTCCTGATGAATAGAATGAACATCATACATACATGCATGCAAATTAGGGACAAGGAAGAAAAATTATTTTGTGGCATAAGGTGAAGTGAGAGCTGGGCCGGGGCAGTAGGGGGCGGGGCGCGTTCGGTTCGACATGAGAGTATCGCAGTTCGTACTGTGGGTGGTGTATCGCGGTTTTTCGGTTCAGTTTGAATATAGTTTCACCCCTAGTTTCGCTAGATAAGACTTCCTTGGCTGGGATCGTGCAGAGCCCTCTGAAGCCCTTCAAAGCCCTTTGAAACTCCATAGGTTTGGACCTTCAACCAGTTGGTTGCAATTGAAATACATTAAATGGAGAAAAATCTTAGAATGTTTTCCTCAAAAAACTATTTATTTTCGACTGAAGAAAGAAAGACATGAACAGGAGTAAATTATCAGGACATTTTCATTTTGAAGTGAACTAATCCTTAATGTGTCTGGACAGAGTTACATTTGCCTCAGATTTGTTATTTTTAAATGACTGAGTTGGCCAAACAATTCAAAGAAAGCGGGGTTTTCTGACCTCACAGAAACAATATAATTCAAGATGTACTTTTTTATGGTTTGATATCTTAAAGATCTCCACCTTTTAATGTAATTGTGTATTTTGTGTTGCATTGTTAAACACTTAATTTTTGGCAGTTTTCCATTGTGACCTCCTGCTGAGGACAGGTTAGATTACATGTGTTACCAAGTATAGAGTGTGTTTTTATAATAATACTAAAGAAATTATTTAAAACTATAAGCAATGAAGGTCCTGAGTATAAACATTTCTTTTAGATTCAAGATACGGTTTCTTGAGTTGCAATTGTAAAATAAAATCTTTAAAAAAAGAGATTTTTATTCTTGAAACAAGAACAAATGTGTCATTTCGATATAAAAAACTTCCCTTTGAATTGACTTTTTTTGTTCTTATTTTAATCATAATCTCACTTCATTTTGATAAATTTCACAGAAAACAAGACTTTATATCTTGTGTTATTTTGCATCTCAAGTAAATTCATCTTAGCATGAACAGTGCAGACATTTGCACTGAACAGAGTAGACATTTGCACTGAAAAACAAAACTGAGGAACATCTCTTTTATTGCAGTGCAATCAGAAAAAGTTATTTCCATATTCGAGTGGTTGTGAGCAGGTATTCAAGCTACATTTCAAGAACAGAGTCAAATCTGTTAAAATAATTAATTTTGCAAAATGTGTCTATTCTTTCATGTTTTCAATTAAAAAATTAAAGTTGTGTCCTCACTTTGCGTCAACTCAGATTTGCATCTGATAGTGGACTATCAAAAAGTCTGTCTAATGTGATTTAATATGTTTGTTTTGTTTTGTTTTTTTTTGCATATGGGGAATTCTTCTAATGTTGTTTCATGATTCTATACTGTATTTTTGGCCCCGGCCTTTGTCAACTCCGTCAGTATTTAACACTGTCGGGTGAAGTTTATTGTTAATTTTGAAAGATTGTTTTTTATTTTTATTATTGTGTAAAAATGTTGAAACATCAATGGAACAATTATGTCTTAATTACCCATGAACATTGGTGGTGTTTAATATTAAAAGGATGGAGCAGAATTAAGCAATTTAGGAACTGGGTAGTTAATTTTATGAATTAGCTCTTTTACAGAACACCAAAAGACACACTGAACACTTTATTGTTTTTGGATAGATTAAATTAAATTAGCATGCTTTTAAGTGTGTCTGACGGAGTTGACACAAATTAAGTTATGAAGTGAATAAATATTTTTTAGAAAAAGATATTTAAAAATATGACTGTTCCCATGACTATGCATTTAAGACTTTCTGCTCCGATTTATGACTTTAATTCCTGCTGAAAAAACTGCCAAACAGCCTAAGCAGGTTGGCTGGTTTTAGTTGGCCTTAGGTTTTATAGGGGTTTTAGCCCCTTATATATCACGATGACTGTATGGTAAAGGCTCTGAATGAACACATGATGTGCTGGTGTGTATCCGCTCACCTCGTGCGGCCCGTACACCACCGCCAGGGCCTTCGTGTTCCCCTGCTCCAGATAAGCAGAGCCGTCGGCCTGAGCGAACACACTCATGCGGGCCTGCACTTTGCGCAGCTCGGACGCTTTCCGTCCATCCAGTCGGTATCCCTGATCTGACAGCAACTCAAGCCCCGCCATTGAATAACCACTATTCGTACAGTAACAACACGCGTAGATCTTCTTCTGCTGCTGATTTTAGTCTCTGCATGTTTATACCTCCACCTGCTGGTCTATTAGGCTACAGTCTGTCGGTAATCCAGTTTATGATGCACTACCGCTGCCTGTTGAGCTGGAGGGAGAAACAGAGTTTAGCTTTGTTTGTTCTTTATTAAAAATGTCTTTATCAATGTAATGTGCAGCATCATGTAACATATCAAAACAAAACTTCGGGTGTTTTTCAAGAGAGTGCAAGAGAGTCATGAGCCATAGGCCAAGCAATTTTTTTTAACACCAAATATGATGACATGCACATATTTAACCTCTTAAGATCTGGGAACATTTTTGGGGATTTCCGCCTGTAATAATTAATTACTCCTATATATATATATATATATATATATATATATATATATATATATATATATATATATATATATATATATATATATATATATATATATATATATATATATATATATATATATATATATATATATATATATATATGTTTGTATTGAAAATATTTGTATTAACAGATTTTGTATGAAAAAATGTGTTTAAAAATCTTGTAAATGTAGGCTAGCTATGAGGTGGTGAGGGGGGCCTTTTACCCCACAGACACATGGGGTAAAACCATGGGGCAAAAGTCACACAGTATTGATAGCTAAAATAATATTTTTAACCATGTCTAAGTTCATACTTGTTCAAAACAATCATGAATGAAATCAAAAATGAACTATTTTCTATTTATTTCTCTCTCTCTCTCTCTCTCTCTCTCTCTCTCTCTCTCTCTCTCTCTCTCTCTCTCTCTCTCTCTCTCTCTCTCTCTCTCCAGATATATATATATATATATATATATATATATATATATATATATATATATATATATATATATATATATATATATATAAATTAAATGTCATTAAATTATGTTAATAAAAAAAAATATTTTAAAATTACAGGAAAAAACTATTTTAAAAAGTTAAGATTTTGAAAGCACTGAAGGAAATCCCATAATGATTTAATATAGATTTACAGCAGTAACAATAAATTATATTTTATTATGAT
Source organism: Romanogobio albipinnatus (assembly GCA_023566225.1). NCBI lineage: Eukaryota > Metazoa > Chordata > Actinopteri > Cypriniformes > Gobionidae > Romanogobio > Romanogobio albipinnatus. Next base: position 37,362,355 of record CM042244.1, on the reverse strand, counting down.
ATGAACATATTTTTAAATATGATGGTTTCAGATTATAAGGTGGACACCCAACTATAGGCCTATATTTAGGCCTACCTATATTTTACTATATGGATGATTTTTTTATTCAAAGATCAACAGTCTGTCATTCGTCTGTAGTCTGCCACAAAAAAACAACATTAAAATCATGAACTCAAATGTCATTGTGAAAAAAAAAAAAAAACAATAACTGTTGTAAGAAACTCAGACCTTTCTGTATAGCCTAACGCTAATAAGCTTAAACGAAAATAACTAAATAATTGTGTAGTGAAGTATTTTTTGTACACAGTGCGCGAACAATAAATCACTTCTTTTCGCGTGCATCACTGTCCTCCTCGCGGCTGCAGCAACTTGCGCTCTCTTCATCAAGGCTTAAAACAAAAAGGGGACAAAAAGGACGTATTGTCTTTACTTTCATTGCTTAAAGGTCCCGTTCTTCGTGATCCCATTGTTCAAACTTTAGTTAGCGTGTAATGTTGCTGTTAGAGCATAAATAATACCTATAAAATTATAAAGCTCAAAGTTCAATGCCAAGCGAGATATTTTACTTAACAGAAGTTCCCTTTCAAAGCCTACAGCGAACGGCCGGCTTGGACTACATCCTGGTACAGCCTGCTTTAATTACGTCAGTAGAACAATTTGTTGACTAACCTCCGCCCACGGGCGTGGTCTTGTTGCTCTCCCACGTGGAGAAGAGGAAGTGTTGCGTGGAGAAGAGGAAGTGTTGCGTTTGTGTGTGTTTGTCGCCATGTCGTCGAGACGCTGTTATTTTCATCACGGAATCAAATCACCTTTGTTTGGCTTTCCCAGGGATGCTGTAGAGATCATTGAGCGCATACATCTCCCCGTTAAGAGGCGTGACCTTTCCGTGCAACGTGTGCTAAGCTGCTGTCGAATCACAACACAGGAACCGGGCAACGTGCGCTAAGCTGCGGTCAAATCACAACACGGGAACCGCTGGCATAATCAGAACTCGTTACGTATTTCTGAAGGAGGGACTTCATAGAACAAGGAACTCATCAGCCCGTTTTTAGGAGAGTGAAAACAGCGGTATACAGATAAGTAAATTGTGTGAAAAATACTGTGTTTTTTTACACGCGAAACATGAACACGTTATATTGCACACTGTAAACACAATCAAAGCTTCAAAAAAACACGAAAAACGGGACCTTTAAGGCTGTGGCAATCCATGGATACTTCCCCACCCACACCTCCCGGTACCTGCAGAGGCGTTTTTGCTTTTTAGCAGCGTGTTGGGGTTCCGGTAAGCTACACCAGCCATGCCAACGGAATGAATGAAAATTAGCTTATCAATGCATATCTAAATTCGTGCCAGTAATTTTTTTTAAACTTAGAAAAAAGATGCTGCAGCCAATGAGCAGCCGGCGGGGGCTGGTTGCAGGACGACTCAACCTCCGCAGAGAGTTTTTAATGTTTATAAGACAATAACTAGGCCCTACTCAAGATTTTGCTTTAGTATAATTTTCGGGACAATTAGGGCCAGATTCGGGATTCGGGAACCCAGTTTAGATTTCGGGACTGTCCCGAATTTTTCGGGACGTCTGATCAGATCAAATTAGCGCAGAGGATCAGACAAATATCCATGTGCATCATCAAAAGCGGCTGAACTGAATTTTTGTGTCATCTATTGGTTTAAAAGAGAGTAAAGTCAAATGTGCCTTTTACACCGGTGTGCATTTAGCCCCGTTGTCTACCCTATAGGCCTACATGCATATAGCCTACTCAAAATAAAAAGTCTGTAAAAATTTGATTATGGCAGGACATCCATTTTTACAGTAGGCTACTTGGGAATTGTAACAATACTTATATTGTAATTAGCAAATCAGCCTCAAATTTCACCAAAAAAAATACAATAAATATTTTCAACTGTTGGCTCCATCGGGTGATCTATATAATTACAGTGAATTTGTTAATATTCTTAGGGTTAATGTATTTCAAAAAGAATATCTAAAATGTGTTCGTTGTAGTATTTCCATGAAACTACATAATCTTATTAAAAATTAAGAAATTTACAAACCTGTAATTGGTTCTCTTCTGGATCTTACCGTTGGTAGTTGGTTAATGCTGTCATGGAGTTGAAACTGTGAAACTGTGGTCAGAATGATATTTACATGTAATTTCTAATAAAGTCAAAAAACTAAAATAATAAATCAATATTATCCCTGTAATGACTTGATTAATAAATCCAAAAAGGTATTTCTGATGTTTCTGCAAAGAGCAGTCAGAAACAATCTTACATTTATTTTTTTCAGTTGTACAAATTCTATTTTGGTCCCAAGTTTCATTATTTATATTTATGTATTTTACAAGATTGTTACAATAACTGATATGGTCTTGTTTATAAAAAGTGATAGGCCTACTGGTTTATTGGAGATAGACAATATAATTAAAATTCTTATTTTATTGGAAAATATCATATACGCAAAGCAAAATACATGTCAACTAGACAACTAGACTTATATCTTTTATGACATTTTAATCTTGATAAAGAACAATCATAAAGTTGTTGTATGAATGGCTTTTGAGTCTTGAATGACTTTAGACTTATGAATGACTATAAGTTGAAAAAGATTAGATGCTCCAGTTTTATAGGTTTATATGGATTGATTTTTATGACTGTATTCCCCTACTGTAAAAAAAAAAAAAAAAAAAAAAATTGGAAAAAAAGTGGATCTTGTAATGCTACATACTGTGCGATTTCATCACAATGTACGACGTGGCTCTAATAAACTTGGGTCCTATTGATAAAGCTCTAAACTGGTATATGAAAGAAAATCTTATGCACTTTTGTTGAGAATCTGCTTCAACATAATGCAGGAAATTGGTTGAGCCTATACGTGACAAATCTGTTGCCTGCAGCACACAGGAAAATGACAAATGAAAGCTAGGGTTCAAGGATATTCACAGAGAAACGCTTAGAAGCCTATCATCTTCGAGCACTTAGAAAACGCCCAATGGCGTGCCAATGCCATTGGCATGCGGAATTTGCATATGTAACTCCGCCTCACCGCGTGAATATAAAAGGAAGTACGTGGCAATATCGCATTATGTTACCTGCTGAGGAGCCAAGACTGAACTCCTGCGTTCCAGGTAGCACAGCTGAAGTGGCAACGGGACGTACGTCTCCGTTCCCTCCTCAGGGAACGAGGGTTACATCCGTAACCGAGACGTTCCCTTTCGTTCAGTCACTACGACGTACGTCAGTGACTAACGAATGGGGGTCCCAATATAATCACGCCTCTTCCAGTGCCCTGCGTAAGTGAGTTCCCTGTCGGAAAACTAGTATGGACGAGGGACTCCCACTTATCACAGGAATACCAAGGTACACTGGGAAGCATATTCCAGAGGAGGTATGCAAAGATGCCTGCCCGTAGGGAGGACTTAGAGAGTACACATATGACCTGCTGAGGGCTGCATATAGGAAAACTCTAGGGAACCAGCCGAAGGTGGATTTTTAACCCCAGGGTGGCAGGGACTTGCCAAGGGAAAGACACCTGCTCACTGAGGAGGCTTACGGTGGAAAATACACGTGTGGGGGTCGCCGGAGGGGAACCATGCACACGGGGCACCTGGCCGGACACGAGGGTCTGGGCTCGTTAGAGGGCAGACACACAGGTATTGGCGTAAGCAGTGCTGGAGGGACCTGAGGGAAAATATTGCACGTATCCAGTCCGTGGAGTGGAATGGCGAGCAAGCGAAGACACCTGAGCCTGGTCCATTACCGGCCCCTCGGGGGGGCGAGTACATAGTCGGACACTGGCTTCACTCGGAGATTGTAGAATCTGGCGAATGTGTTCGGTGTCGCCCAGCCTGCAGCTCCGCAGATGCCTGTTAGCGAGGCGCCATGCGCTAAAGCCCAAGAGGAGGCCGAGTGGAGTGTGCCCTAACCCCAAGGGGACATGGTCGACCTTGCTGCTGGTAAGCCAAAACAATGGTGTCCACTATCCAGTGAGACAGCCTTTGCTTTGAGAGAGCTCTTCCCTTCCGCTCTCCACCATAACAGACAAAGAGCTGGTCTGAGGTCCTGAAACATTGCGTCCTGTCTACGGAGAGCGCGTACTGGACAGAGCAATGCCAAGGCTGGGTCTGCCCCCTCCATGGGCAGCGCTTGCAGGTTCACCACCTGACTCACTGAACGGAGTGGTGGGAACCATGGGCACATATCCAGGCCGGGGTCTCAGGATCACGTGAGAGTAGGCCGGCCCGAATTCCAGACATGCTTCGTCAACCGAAAATGCCTGCAGGTCCCCGACCCTCTTAAAGGAGGCCAATGCAGTCAGGATCGCTGTCTTCATTGACAAATATTTAAGATCCACTGACTGCAAAGGCTCAAAGGAAGGCCTCTGCAGAGCATCTAAAACTACTGAGAGGTCCCAAGAGAGTACTAGAGGAGAGCGAGGAGGATTCAGTCTCCTCGCCCCCCTCAGGAACCTGATGCTCAGGTGCTGACTTACCTTTTTGTTCTCCAAGAGATCATGGTGGGCAGATATTGCGGCCACATAAACTTTGAGGGTGGAGGGAGACAGTCTTCGCTCCAACCCTACTTGGAGGAATGAGAGCACAGACCCGATTGGGCATTTCCAGGGGTCTTCTTGGCGAGAAGAGCACCAGGTGACGAAGAGGTTCCACTTCAACGCATAGGCATGCCGAGAAGACTCTGCCCTAGCGGAAGTGATGGTAGTGACCACCGCAGGTGGTAGGCTACTCAAACCTGCCGCGTCCCAACCAGGAGCCACACGTGGAGGTTCCAAAGATCGGGACGCGGGTGCCAAGGGTGCCCCGTCTCTGAGTAAGGAGGTCTCAGAGGAATAGGCCAGGGAGGGACTGTCGCAAGGAGTACGAGTTCGGGGAACCAGGTCCGGCCGTGCCAATACGGGGCGACCAGAAGGACCTGCTCCTTGACCCCCCTGAGCTGCACAAAAGCTGTGCGAATAGGCTCACTGGGGAAAACGCATATTTGCGTAGACCCCGCGGCCAGCTGCGCGCCAGTGCATCCGTGCCGAGCGTGCCCTCGGACAGGGAATAGAACAGGCTGCAGTGGGAAGAGTCGTGGGAGGCAAACAGATCTATCTGCGCGTCCCCGAACTGTTCCCAATCAGCTGGACTGACTGGGGATGGAGTCACCATTCTGGCTGAAACCGTGAGCTAGTCGGCTGCACGGTTCAGGACTCCCGGAATATGGACAGCACGAAGGGACCTCAGGCGTTTCTGACTCCATAGAACGAGATGGCGGGCAAGTTGAGACATATAGCGGAGCGTAGACCGCCCTGGTGGTTGATGTATGCTACAACGGCCATCTTGTCTGTCCTGACTAGTACATGTTGACCCTTCAGCAACACCCGGAAGCGGCGCAGGGCAAACCGTACTGCCAGCAACTCGAGGCAATTGACATGCAGGAGACGCTGGGGTCCTGTCCAGGAGCCCGCGGCTGCTTGTCCATTGCACATGGCACCCCAGCCCGTGGCAGAGGCATCCGTCGACATGACAACATGCCTGGAAACTCGTTCTAAGGGCATACCGGCCCGTAGAAAACTGAGGTTCGACCACAGGCTGAGAGTCTGTCGGCACGAGTCACTTGTACCCGGAGCGTGCCAGACCGCCATGCCCATCTCGGAACTCGATCGCGAAGCCAAAGCTGAAGAGGTCTCATATGAAGCAATCCGAGCGGCGATAACGCGGCTGCAGATGCCATATGCCCCAGGAGCCTCTGAAAAAACTTCAGTGGGACCGCACTCTTGCTCTCGCATTAACGAAGGCAACTCAGCCGTGACTGCGTGCGCGCTCGCTGGTAAGCAGCACGCACCTGGAGACAGAGTCGGAAACCACACTGAGAAAAGAGATCCTCTGCACGGGGCAGAGTCGCTCTTCTCCCAGTCGACCCGAAGGCCCAGGCGGGCTAAGTGCCGGAGCACTTGGACTCTGTGTCCGCAGGCCTGCTTACGAGAGTGACCCAGTATGAGCCAGTCATCGAAGTAGTTCAGGATGCAAACCCCGTGCTGCCTGAGTGGCGCAAGGGCTGCCTCGATAGACTACGTAGAGTCACGAGGGGACAGAGCTGCACGAATGGGAGGACTGCGTACTGAATGTCCCTCGAAGCAAACCGTAGGAACGGTCCGCGTCGAGGAAGGAGACATGAAAGTAAGCGTCCTTCAGGTCGACCGCTGCAACCAGTCTACCGGACGAACGCGTCCGAGGAGGCATTCGCTACCGACATCCTGAACGGAAGCCTGTGAAGGGATAGGTTCAGGACAGGCAGGTCCAGGATTGGCCGTAACCCACCGGTTTCCTAGGGTGCAATGAAGTAAAGGCTGAGGAAGCCAGACTTCATTTCGGCTGAAGGGACAGGCTCGATCGCACCCTTCGCCGGTAGGGTGGCAACCCCCGCACGCACGACTGGGGCCTTCTATTGGGCCCCCGCATGGAGCACGGACTCCCCGGAAGAGGGGAGGAGCCTGCGCAAATTGAATCCCGTAGCCGAGCCTGATGGCCTTCGCGACCCAGCGAGGCAGCGTTACCGGCCCGGACATGGGAGGCGTAGCGTCCCGGTCCCACGGTTAACGTCTGCATCCTGACAGAGGAGACCGGGGAAGGATGCACGTTCCACTGGGGTCTGCTCTGAGAGGAGGTTGGCGACAGAGAGGGGTGAGAGCGGCGCGGCCCGGGGGGCGGCACACACTGCCATCACCGGTCTCTGGGACCTCAGAGATGGGGACACCAGTTCTTTCCAAGTGCCGCCAGCCCGGGGGCCAGCAGCAGAAGGATTTTCCCCCGGCCCTCCACCGGGGGAAGGAGAGGCCCTGCTACCATCCCCTGGAAAGAACTAGGACCAATCTCTGGGTTGTCCGCCTCCAGCCTTTAACCAGGCTGGGGAGCGACTGGGCGACATCCTACAACCACCTCCACGGCGCGCCCCGGTGAAGGCTGCTGCTGGGGCCGGACGGGAGGAGGGAGGGCGCCCTCAGCGGCGAGCGGAGAGAACCGTTGGGCGCAGTTCTCAGCCGCGCCGCCGAAGAGGCCAGCCTGGGATATGGGCGAGTTGAGGAGGCAGGCTCACTCAACCCCCCCATATCGCCAGGAAATTCTCCCGGACCACAGCTGTGGGCATCGCCCGACCTAGGGAGCGTGTGGCCACCTTCACCACCCAGATCAGTGGCGGCACGCAGCTCATAGAAGAGCCCTGTGTCAGCTACACCCTTGTGCATGTGCAAAGGGGCGGCGGCCTGCCCCGTAGCACTGCAGGACCACGCCACCGATGTAGACGAGACCACAGGCTTAGGGAGGGTGCTTAGGACAGCCACGCCACATCAAAGGCCTCTGTGGACACCGTAGTGCGCAACAGTGTTCAACAGTGGGGGGGGGCCCAGTGTACCCTAGGCCGCGGCCCCATCAAGGGCAGAGAAGGCGGAGGAGGCCTCCAAACGGTCGCGGGAAGCACGGGGACTTCCGGGACCGCGTGATCTCCTCATGCATCTCGGGAGCGAAAGGCATTGGGGGCGGGGCCCCAACTGCTGTCCGGTGCCGCCCCCAAAAACCGATCGCGCAACCACGAGCACTCGTGACAGGGCGGAGTTCCACACCAGCGCGAGGCTCGCGGTTGCCCGAGATAACATGGCTGTCAACTCTAGGTCGGATCAGGCAGCGCTGGCACACCCGAAGCCGGAGCACAACCTAATCGTCATCCCCAAAGGACTCTAGCCCACCATGGGATGCGGCGATCGACATCTCAGTGCTATCTGGAGTGTGAACGAGGCGTCAGAGACGGGCCGCTGTTTCAGTCCAGCACTCGCGGGAAGCAATGTGCGAGAGGGGGGCGTGGCCCGAGGAACGTATCATCGGGGTTCTTAATACCACAGTACCGCCCTCAGGTCACCCTGGCCACCAGCCAAAGTACCACCTCTCTCAGAGACGGTAGATTGGGGTGTGGCAAAGGGGACTCTCTCTCCTCGCGGAGATCACTGAGTCTCGACCGCGACATCGCGATGGTCACGTTCCCGCAGTGGGAACATGACACATCCACAATCACTGCCCGAACGTGCTGAAGCCCAAACACGTCGAGCAGTGAATGTGCCCATAGACAGCAACGGAGATCGATTGCACCCGGAAGTGCATGGGCGAACCGTCTTGAAAAAGACGTGCCACGCGCAAGCTCTTTTTGTGAGAGGAAACCTCGCAGTCGATGCCGAAGCACCCAGGGAAACACACACCAGCCGTCTAGCAGACCACCGTGCAGATCAGCAAGCAGGAAGTATGCGATCACTGGAACGCGCCGTCACACCAACACTGACTGGAAAGCTGCTCGTCTCGAAGAAAATGACAAGGCTTGTGAGGAGTGGACCTCACAAGAGGTAGGTACTCTTGGCTCCGAAAGCAGAAACATAATGCGATATTGCCACGTACTTCCTTTTATACTCACGCGGTGAGGCGGAGTTACGTATGCAAATTCCGCATGCCCATGGCATTGGCACGCCATTGGGCGTTTTCTAAGTGCTCGCAGATGATAGGCTTCTAAGCGACCCCCCCCCCCCCCCCCCCCATTCGTTAGTCACTAACGTACGTTGTAGTGGCTGAACGAAAGGGAACAGTAATTTATCACTTCAAAGAAAGACCAATGAATGCTTCCTCAATAGCTGTTAGGAAATTCTGTGCAATTTGTGGCCACAAAAGACCAAACAATGGAGTTCTGTGGCCTGTTTAAAAATAATCTAATAAAGAAAAGGTAGAGTTCATGAAAGTTAATGGAAGGTGCTTAGGAAAGGAGCACATGAGCAGCAATTTTCAAAGATGCTTGATATGTTAGATTTGTAGTGCCACTCATCCTACAGTACCTTACATTAATAGAAAGGAAAATTAAAAGAATCAAAACTTGGCGAGTTTGAATGAAAAGTATCATCACTGTCAAGTGCTTTAGTTTCCATGGATGCTGGAGGCCATACTGGGGCTGGCTCAAAGGACTGTATACTCGCTATAGTTCCAGTGAGAGTAAAGTTAAAAAAAGGAAATAAAACAGTACAGACTTTACAGGAAAGGCGCCTTTCTTGATCCAGGCAGTTCAACAACATTTTGCACTGAGCAGCTGATGAGAGAATTGAATGCTCCTGAAAGAAAGATGGGTATACTTTTAAAAACAATGGGGCAGGAAAAAACAGTTTATAGCTACGAAATCTCTGGACTTGAAGTAGCTGCATTGAAGGGAGATACTTACCTGATATTACCTGATGTGTATGTCTTCATTTGTGTTTCAAAGATGAACAAACGTCAGGTTTCAGGCTTTCAGGTTTCAGATTTTCAGGTTTGGAATGACATAAGGGTGAGTACATTTTATTTGGCTGAACTATTCATTTACATTTACATTTATGCATTTGGCAGACGCTTTTATCCAAAGCGACTTACATTGCATTCAAGATACACATTTTACACATTTTACACATTCCTTCAAATAAGACCACCTTTTTAGTTATTCCATTTTGGGAACATTATCTTTGGTGTTCTTTGAGTGTAAGGTGCTGGAAAAAGTTGTTGCTGCACAGCTTCAGGTCCATTTAATACAGAATAATCTATATGAGAAATTTCAGTCTGGTTTCCGCACAGGACACAGCACAGAAACAGCTTTGGTCAGGGTCACAAACGACCTATTGATGGGGCAGATGCTGGTTCCCATCCCTTCTCATCCTCCTGGACTTAACTGCAGCTTTCGATACCGTTGATCATTACATCCTCCTTCACCGTTTACATTCAACCATTCCATACATTCCATTCTCATCTTATCTCACTGGGAGAACTGAATATGTTGCGTTGGGAGAAGCTACATCCCTGTCAAACAACGTCACCTGCGGTGTCCCTCAAGGCTCAGTGCTCTGCCCCATCCTGTTCATCCTCTACATGCTCCCCCTTGGCTGTGTCATCAGCAGGCATGGGATTTATTTTCACTGCTATGCTGATGACACTCAACTTTACCTTAGGACAAATTCTTCCCCCTCTGCTGACCTCACTCCATCCACTTTGATCACTTGCCTGGATGAGATAAAGGCGTGGATGAAGCAAAACTTTCTGCAGCTAAACAGCTCCAATACTGAAGAAATCCTAGTCGGCACTCCACCTCAGGTCCGGAATTCCGTTATCACCAGCATTGCTTTCTCTGATCAGGACATTCCACTTTCTACATCAGTCACCAACCTGGGGGTCAGTATGGAATCGCAACTTACTTTTGAAGCTCACATCAAACATCTGTGTTAAGACCTCCTTCTTCCACCTCAGAAACATAGCCAAACTTCATCCCATACTAACACTGGCAGATGCGGAGAAGCTTGTCCACGGCTTTGTCTCCTCCAGGCTGGACTACTGCAATGCGCTCCTTATCGGGATCCCTGGCAAAAATTTCCAGAAGCTGTAGTATATTCAGAACAGCGCTGTTAGGATCCTGATGAGGGTGCGCAAATATGACCATATCACCCCCATTCTCAAATCACTCCACTGGCTTCCTGTCTCGCTCAGGATTGAGTATAAGATCTCCCTCCTTACTCATCAGTGCATCCATGGTGATGCACCCCCCTATCTCAAGGAACTCCTCACCACACAAACATCTACACGTAATCTCGGTTCTGTTTCAACGCATCTTCTTAAAACTCCCACGACCAAACTCCATACTATGGGAGATCGGGCCTTCTGCTCAGATGCCCCCAGTCTGTGGAATGCTCTCCCTGACCACTTGCGGATCCCACAGACTGTAGATGCTTTTAAACGTGGTCTTAAAACCCACCTTTTTAGCAGAGCTTTTGATTGATTTGTTACTTTAATTTTTCAGTTTTATTTATTCATATTTATTTATTTTTATTAAATTTTTTATTGTTTTAAGTCTGTAGCACTTTGAGATTTTGTTAATGTAAAGTGCGTTACAAATAAAATTTATTATTATTATTATTATTACTATTTGTTTACACGTCATCAAATTGTATTTTACATTAACAGAACTTAAAATAAAATTATTTTTGAATAACTGAAAATGTTAAACTATGTCAAGTCTTGATAGTATATTGAATCAATAGGCATCCGAGCTCAATAAAATAACAATTACAAGTAAAAAGTCTAACAGTATCTCAGAACTTGATTTTTTTATTTCAAAACAATATATATATATTTAAGTTATGACTAAATGTCCCCTGAATTAGTTTTTAGAGTGTAATGAAATTCTTTAATTTTAATTAAATGCACATTTGAACTTCAGCAAGAACCATTAAGGTTCATTCTCGTGTTACGCAGCACGTTTGAGCTTCAGCAAGAACCAATGAGGTTAATTCCTGTGTGTTACACAGCACGTTTGAGCTTCCGCAAGAACCAATTAGGTTCATTCTCGTGTTACGCAGCACATTTGGTTTGTTGAGGTTTGTTCTCGCAGCTTGGTTCAGCTTATGTTCGCTGATCAATGTTTATATTTGAATAAAAAGCCAAAATTCAATCTGTTCATCATCTAAAGCAGCCATGTATCTTCAGAAAACTTACCACTTAATTCATATGGATTAGGTTTTTACAATATCTTTATGAACTTTTTGAAGCGTCAAAGTGGTAGTTGCGTAGACTGTCAAAGGAAGGACAGAAATCACTCAGATTTCATTACAATATCTTAATTTGTGTTCTAAAGATGTACGAAAGTCTTTCTGTTTTGGAACAATATGAGGGCGAGTAATTAATGACAATTTTAGTTTTTTGGGTTTACTGTACCTTTAACCCCATTATAATACAGGTATTGGGTTACTTATTGGAGTAAATACTCCAAAAGCCTTAAAGCCTTAGAGAGTGATTAACTGCAAGAGTAGTGGACAGTATGCTGTAAAACTGCTCCTTGGGCAGGGAATTAATGGTGCATTGAGTTCCAATGTGGATGGTGATGTATGGGATGTGCCAACTGTTTAAGTCAATTGAATATCCGTTGCTAACGTGGAAGACTATGTAGTCTATCACCCTTGTAAAGGGAAGCTACCTGTGGCGTTTGATTATGCAGCCACATTTGGTGGATCGTCTTTGAACAAAGCCCAATTGCTTTCATGGCAGATATAGAACGAATATTCCATCAGGTTAGGGTGGCAAAGGAGGATGTCAACTTGTTTTCTGTGGTGGCCAAATGGAAATGCAGAACTTGCAGAGTACAGAACGCTTAAACACATTTTCAGAGCTGCATCGTCCCCAAGCTACATTTGCTCTTCTGAAGACAGCGGATGATAATCAGCATTATTCAGCTGATAAGCTTAACTGATAAGGGGCAATTTCTATGTTTATGGCTGCTTAAAATCTGTTAACACAGAGGAACAGGCAGTGTCTCTATATCGACAGCTAACAGAGGTGTGTGGCAAAGGGGGATTTAGACTCAATAAATGGATAAGCAATAATAGCACACTTTTGCCTGCTATCCATGAAGAGAACAGAGCAGGGTGTAAAGCAACTAGACCTCATTAGGGACCAACTGCCCATGGAAAGGGCCCCAGGTGTTCACTCAAAAAAAGTATTCTAGCTATTTGCTCAGTTTATTAAAATAAAAATAGTTTTTTACTTAATTGCCATTTGCACTCAATTTTATTATGTTAAATGAAATGAAATTTGTAGCATGTTAAGTTAACCTAAACCATTTGTGTTGGGACTACATGAATCATTTCTGTTGCTCTGACTGAACTGGGCAGTCTATTTCTAGTTCCCAGCTTACTTTGTATAGGGATACATAAGGAGATTAAATGCTGAAATTGAGTGCTGTTTAATTAGTTTTTTTAGTAAAGGGAAAGACCTGTTAAAGTTTGGTGTTCCGTTATATTTAACATTTAAAAGAGTTTATGTTGTGGTGATTTTTGAGGTTACCATTGTCATGAAGTGTAGACCTTGTGGTTAGGCTGTGGGTGGCTACGTAATACAGGTCTGTTCTCAATGAGCTGTAACTGTGCTAATACTAGATGTGTTTAACTTGATCATTTCTTGCTTGCTACAAAAGTTACGCTTCACTTAGCATGTGAACAAGTGTTGTTGGTTAATAGTTATAGAAATAAATAAAATAAATTAGTTTTATTCAGTTCCCGCAGTCTACATATGGTCATCAGTTCTACCCCTCTCAAACAATCTTGGAACATGTATGTATGTGTGTATGGCAGGCAGCTACTCACAACCTAAGCACAAGCTCACCTCTTCACCACAATGGTAAACAAAATAATAATAATTCTCTATTAGGCATCTAGTTGGAATGACCATTTTTTTTAGTAATCTTGACTAAATTCATTTAAGTTTATACAACAAGATTACAACAAATAATTTCAAATTAATTCGATTTTGTTGGGAAAATGTCATTCAATTTTATGGAAAAGTTTTCCTTAACCCCTTAACTGTCACCCCCCTTTTTGAGAATACACATGAAAATCCAAACTTAAATGGCTGTAATTAAAAAATGCTTTGGAATATAGACTGAAGTTTGGTCTTGTTTTAAAGAAGACACACAGCAATTCAAAATATGAAAGTATGAAGTTTTAATTTACTGTAAATGAAAAATACTGTACTAAATATTTTTTATTTTATATAAAATATACATTTTACAAAAAAATTTTACTCTAAAATTACAATAAAATTATGTGGCAAAGCCTTATGTCTAACCAAGTTGTGTTCCAAATTTGAAGTTGATATCACAAAAATGGAAGTTCCCATGAGATTTTGTTTTTGGCGCTATACCAAAAATAGCCACCGGGTGTCATCCAAATTCCATTGATTGTTTTTTTTTAATGCATTTTCCTGTAAATTTCTGTCCAAATATCACTTCCATCACAAAATAGTCACCAAATATGGAACCTTGAGACTCAGACCTTTCCGACGATATGTGTTTAGTCAAGATTAGAAAAGATTATGATTAAAAAGTAGTTTAAAAAAAATTGTAATTTGACACCGCCCACTAGGGGAGGAGCCCGCTAGAAGAATTTAGAGTACCGTTTCCATGGTAACGCAACAATTTCAAAACGGGTTTCACAGGATGAATTTTGAGTTTGTAAGCTTTCGAATGTTACCCAATTTATGATAATTACTAAAATATATGATACGAAAAAAGGCGATCAAAAAAAGAGCGCCAGGCGTCCCACGCGTCGCCAGCGTGACATATTCGCCTGCAGTATTGAAATCAAGCCCAATTCGCCAACAATTTGTGGCATACTGTTCATTGCTAGTTTCTCTTTATGTAGTGTCAGTTATTGTTCCTGCTAAGCAAATTTTGCTAACTAAATTTAGAATCCCGTGAACGCAGCTTCACAAGGCATGGATTAATGAATTTGAGATTTTTTTTTTTTTTTTACTTTATTTATGAGTTTTATGACAATATTACAAAAAAAGAACAACACAAAATACAAATAGAAAAAAAAGGGTACATAAATATATAACGTGTGGCTAAACAAGACAGTAGCAATGTACAGTCTGCATGATAAAATACATTTTGACTGAAAACAACTGCTGGAAATGAGATTTAGTTTGGGTCAGACAATAAGACATGTTCCCTGACATACTGCTTAAAAGGGTCCCAAGCTTTGTTAAACTGGTTGGACGAGCCTCTGATAGAGTGTTTAATTTTTTCTAACTTTAAGAAAAAGAGGACATCTCGAATCCACTGCGTTGGAGTTGGAGTTGGAGGCCTCTGGTCCTTCCACCTCAGCAAAATTAATCATTTGGCTAAGAGCGTGATGAAAGCTATACAGTCAGATTGTACCTTTGTAAGATTAAACAATTTAGAAGTGATTCCAAAAATAGAAATCAATGGGCAAGGGGAGATCGATCTACCTAAGAAACCAGAGATGGTCTCAAAAATAGTGGCCCAGAAGTTCCTAAGCTTTGTACAGGACCAAAACATATGTGCATGAGAGGCTGGGGTAAAGCTACAGCGATCACAGGCAGGATCCATATGCTGAAAGTGCTTGGATAGTTTCAACTTTGTCCAGTGTATGCGGTGCACAATTTTGCACTGCAGAAGCCATGTGTTGCACAGACTGAAGACTTGTGTGTCCTGTATAAAACTAATTCCCAATCCTCATCTGAAATAGCCATACCTAAGTCATCCTCCCAAAAATCTTTTATATGTGAAAGGGATTTATAGAATGGGGTCGAAATTTTATAGATTATCGATATAATGCCTTTCCATTTTAGGGGGTCCTCCAATAAATTATCAAATGGAGAGCTGGGAGGTGGGGCAGGGAACTGAGGAAACATTTTACGTACAAAATCACGAATTTGGAGGTAACGGAAAAAAATTATTCTTAGGGATATTAAACTTCTTGCAAATTTGCTGAAATGAACCGAAGCCCCTTCATAGAATAGGTCTTTAATTTCCCTAATGCCATTAGTATACCAAAATGTAAAATACTTATCCATTATTGAGGGACTAAAGACAGATTTTAATGGAATTAGATGCAGCCTTTATCTGTTGAGGTTAAGTTATTTTGTAATACTTTTAATATTCATATGCACTGTATCATTGTATGTCTCCATTTAGTGAACAAGGTTGTGTTCATGATCTTGCTCGGTTCGATTGGGAGAATATATATTTTTTAATTCTAGATATGAAGTGTGCCTGGAAGTATTTTTAAGAAGGGCTCCCTTATGCTCCTCTCAAAAAATACCATGTAAAGGTGGTCGTGACAACCCTTGGTTTTCACCTAAAATATCAAATTTGATCCATGAGCATGATGTTTGATGCTTGGGTTAGAGCAAGGCATTCTGATCTGCAATCTGATTGGCTCTGTTTTAGACAACTACGTAATAGATGCACGATGACTAGGAGAGCTAAAGCTGATTACTTTTTAAATGAAACAACTAAGTAACTTAAACAGGCCTATGAATGTTTGGGTAAATATTGATTCTCTTTCAGTGGCAAAAAAGACTGCAGAGCTTCCCTCATACATAATGGATAACTCCATAAAAATCTCAGATAAAGCAAAAATGCTTGATTGATTTAATAAGCACTTTGTTGCTACTGGATCTATATCTCAGGCACCTAAAACTATAGATATGAATAATGAAATGGATTATAGAGGAAGACATTTACTGGATCTTAATTTCAGTTTTAAACAGGATTGTCAGGTTCAAAAAGCTCTTAAATTATTGGATGTAAATAAGTTTGCTGGTCCTAATAAATTAGAACCACTATTCTTAGATTTTATCACCACCTCTTTGATATACTGTATATATATATATATATATGTCTTCATAATATTTTATCACATAATCAGTCAGGATTTAGAAGAAACAACACAACCACAGCTGCAATTAAGTTATTAAATTACATTATTAAAGCATGTGATAAAGGACATCATTGTGCATCACTTTTTGTTGATTTATCTAAGGCATTTGACTGTTGATTTCAGTATATTGAAAAATGAATAGGTCTAATAACACTATCCTGGTTTGAAAATGATTTAATGGACAGGACACAATGTGTGCGAATGGAATATCACCATTACAGATTATGAGGGGTGTTCCTCAGGGCTCTGTTCTGGGGCCTCTAATTTTATTATCTATATTAATCATCTTGATTTTAACGTTAGGAATGCTAGTTTTCATTTTCATGCTGACGACACAGTGATTTATTGCAGCGCACCCAAATTACATCAAGCTGTGTCTTTACTGCAGTCTGCTTTCGATGTTGTGCAACAAGGGCTTTGTTGCTTGAATTTGACTTTAAATGCTTATAAAACTAAAGAACGCTTTACAAAATTATTTGAAGATGCAGACTTTGGTTTCAATGAGCACTTTTAAATCTTTGATCTGTGAGCTGTTATAGGAAAAAATTAATTGCAAATATTTTTAAATGTGTTTTGGTATAGTGGTGTTTTGTAACTGTAATTGTCAATGTTAGGGTTGAGGGATGAGGCAAGGACTCAATTTTGCAGAGATGAGCTTTTATTTATTCAAAAATAAAACAAAAACAGACAACCAAACCTACCCAATGAGGGAAAAACACGACCGGCGGCTGGGCGGAACAGGAACAGGTAAATAGATGACGATCTGGTACAGTACTTCAAATTGAAATCGCCCCCTATACCCTCATTCACAGTTCTCTACATTACTCCCCTAATATAGTCCACTTGATGGAGTGAATGAAAATGAGTAAATTAATTTGGACACTGAGTCTGCTGCTCTTTTGCATAGTTTGTGCTGTTTAATAATCATTTGAAACTTAGCAAACTGGCAGCTCCAGTTTTAAATAGATTTATTTTGAACTCTGTCATGGAAACTAGCATGTAATTAAACAATTTAATAATAAAGTAAGAATGAATTTATACCTGTATGATATTACGCTGTAGCCACATTGGACCAGCGGTTTGGAAAATGGATTGATGATTCAGCCGCGGCACCATCTACTGGTCAGACGCGGGAATTTATTCGACATGTGACAAGTGCATAATGGGTATTCTCTAGCCGCTGTGCGTACATCAGTTATACACTCGTTATTGCAGTGCATTATGGGATTGAATGAGTGCACTCGATAACGTCCACTATGGTTTCAGACACCACTACAAATGGCTGTCTCTTCAAATAGCGCCCAATTGGTGCTGTATGTAAGTTTTTCACTTTACTAAAGCATAAAAATACCATAATATGCTTGCAGATATGTAGGAAACATGTTAAATTCAACTATTGTTTTTCAGAAAACAATGCTACAGCCAGTTATTCTACTTTAAAATGTGCGTTCCGTGTCAGAATGTCTGTTTTTGTTTTGGTCTGTGCAATACCGCACGCCGCCAGTTTACCCAATAGTATTTCGACACCCCAGGCATGGTCAAGTGCCTTCCGCGTCACATCGAAGACGCTAAAGTCACCCCTAGGCGTCACTATATTGACGCGCTGGGAGCTCCATTCATTTCAGTTGCTTACCCAATGCGTCAGATCAAGACGTATGTTATTCTTTGCATTTGTAAAAGCAGACATGATTTTATTAATATTTTATTCATACTTAAAGGTTACTTTATATTTTGGAGCAGCTAATCCAACTTCTACCCTAAACCTACCCACTCCTAAACAATATAAAACACATAACAGGCAAATACAAGTACAGTCACATCTATTTATTGCAAAAACTGACCAAAAACAGTATAAAAGTATTAACTCATGTTGCATTCCAAGTCTTCTGAAGTCACACAATATCTTTATGTAAAGAACAGAGTTGATCTTAATGTTTTAATCGCTGAGATGATGATCCCGCCACTACTTTAACACTCTCATTCATATCTAATTCAAATAATACACACGACTAATAATAAACAACTTGATCAGTGAGTGGATTCTAACTTCAACACCTGTGATTGACCATTGCGTTGTAGAAATCAACAAGTCTTGTCTGTAATTGGCTACATTACTCACCGAAGCGAAAACACATTGAAAATGTAATCATTTGACGAGTGCAAATACAGATACGCACTGGATATTTTGCTAACTCCTTTTCGCTAGGGCTGGGTATTGATTCAGATGTTCTGATTCGATTTGATTTCGATTCGCAAGCTCTCAAATCGATTTTAATTTGATTCTCGATTCGATTCGATTCGATTTGATTCCGATTCCGATTCTCGATTCAATTTTCGATTCAACTCAATGAATTTAATACAAATACTATATTTATAAAAAAGAACAGTGAACAAGTTTACAAATGGGTAATTAAAAAGAAATTAAGAGCCACAAAATTGTATATTAAACTCTCTTTATTTTAGGTATACTTGGGTACATTAAAACAGAACATAAATTTCAAATGCATACAATTATGTTAAATACAATACAATTTTAATGCAACTTTATTCTAAAAAATTATCTGAGAAGTATTTTATACAATTTTGTTTTTATGGATATTTTGATATGTTTATTCTAAAACATAAAAAGGATATTGGATGATTTTCAGCAATTTTCAGTAAAGGACAAGCTTTTCTTGGCTTGTTTCCTCCCTGATTCGTGCCCCGGATGGTGCATTAGATTTCGTCACTGTTATTTGCGTGCCTTCCTTAAATGCGTTCCTTCGAATGAGACCATTTGAAACTTTAACCGGCTATATCTAGGAAACACGCCGGCGAAACCGTCTGTAATTTGGGTCGACCATCTGACGAGGCCTTTCAAGGACTGAGGCCGTAACCGGGAATGGGTGCTTTCTTTGCGGGGAGTGCCACTCGGTCATCTCTCCGCCGGGGGATGAGACTGAACCCCCGGCGTCCGAGCCTATGCGCACACGCCGTCACCGCTCGTTACTTTTCATACACGAGAAGCGCGTTCATACCCGGACACAAGTTAGTTGCCATGTTGACTAACTTTTATTTGAGGAAATCTGTTTATAATATAAGCTATTAGGTTTGAATTATTGGTCCTGCGCTGTATTGACTCAGTTGATTTGAATGTAATGGCTAACGTACGCAAGTGAACGCTCAAGTTTAATGATCATAATGCAAGGCGAGCATGCGCATGTGTGTGATCTATTTTTAACGGTTGCTTGCCCGGCTGTTCTTGCAACGTCTGGGTGATGTCTCATCATCAAATGGTTCTGCAGATTTGTAGCCTTTCACTTCAGCATTACAAACGTCAACGCACCGGAAGCCGCCATTTGACCAGTAAATGAGGAATGACAGGCCGCGCGGCTCTCGCTCCTTTGTAACATTGCGCAAGGCCAACAAGAGGGTGACATCTAGCGGAGAAGACTAGATATTAGATTTACGTTAATCTAATTTTCAATGTTTGCGGAAATAAATATGGGGGGGGGGGGGGGGGGGGGGAAATCGATTCGTGGCCTTTGAGAATCGATTTTGAATCGACCACATTTAAAAAAAAACGATTAATCGAAAAATAATTTTTTTTGCCCAGCCCTACTTTTCGCTAATAATATGCTATTATTACAAATTCTTACAGAGGATTACAGATCCTAGACCAGCAGTGTTGGGCAGCTTTTCCCTCTAAAAGCAGTCAGTAGCAGAAGCAGCAGACGGCAGTGTTTATTGAGTGAGAAAATTGCACGCTATTATCAAGTCCGTCTCCCTCTCAGTAACCGCAGTCACTCCAGCTGATGGTGACGTCACATGCATACCTTCTATGGGGAGCGATTTCGAACACAGCCAACGAGAATAATTAGGGAGCAAACAAGGCAGGTAACAAGGAAGGACAGGTGAGGCAAATGAACCAATAATCAGATAACAAGAAGGGCGGGCTTACACAATAGACATGCAAGCACAGAGGCTGCGTCCGAAACCTGGAAAATGCTGCCTTCGGAGGACACATTTCAAGGTAGGAAGGCCTCAAGGCACGTCCGAATCTAATGTTAGCTTCACTTCCTGTCTCTTGAGATACCTTCATCTGATCGATTTTTGAAGGCAGCATATCCTTCGTTGCCTTTGATATCCCACAATCCTGTGCTTTCCATTCTGTGACAGTTGAGCTGGGGAAAAAAGATGGCATCCGAAAGGTGCGTTTGCTGGTCAGTTTGTGCGTAAGTTTTTTAGCAACATTTTCCACTTCTGATGTCATTTCTAGCGAGAAATTACTAATGTAGTAATTTCATTTTTGTTTAGTTCTCAACAAAGCTCTCTCTATTTTGCCGTAGATCATTAAACAGTTACACTGCCTAAGAAGTTTGTCCGAAATTAGTTTCGTGAGGTGCCTTCATGCACAAATGCTTCCTTACAAGCCATTGCGTGCGTCTCAATCAGCTCCCTAGTTCAGTAGTAAGGGCACTGATCAGGGAGTCCGCCCATTGACTTATGTCCTGATCAGTGCCCTTACTACTGAGCCAGGGAGCTAATTGAGTCGCACCTCAATTCAGGTGGTTTTTGGACGCAGCCAGAGAAGCAAACATGACAAGTCTCACACTAAACAAAACAAAAACAAGAGCACATGGCTAACGAACACAATCACAAGCCATGTGTTCAAACAAAACAAGACACAAACACTGACTGCACGTCTACACTAAACATGACAACATGAAAGCACATGGCCGATGAGAGATAGATATCATTCGTGCCCGCAGCACGGCGAGTTACACACTGAAGTTTAGGATTAGATGTTTGTTCAAATGCTTGAAAACAAACACCACAAATTAATGCACAATACACATAAAATACACTTGAAATGACACATTAGACTTAATTGGTAATGGTTCTGATAATTTGCCTTAAACTCAGACCTAAAAGTAATTCATTGAAACCATTAGAACACTGTTAGACATTTCTGTAATTTGTACAGTTATTTACTATATATCACCCAGTATAATACTGTAAATTCTCTTTACAGTAAATAACTGTAATTCCCGTTGCATCATGGGTATTTTCTATGACGTCAAACACCAAATACAGTGATTTCCTGTATTTAAAAAAAATAAAGTATAATACTGTATTTACCACAACGGCCTCTTTGGCACAATTGGGATCGACAGGATTTGCTTTAGATTTATATTAGGAACCATCAGTGCAGCGTTGAAAGTTTCACCCGAGGAGAGAGCTCACGGTTTCAGAGAACATAATGAGCTGTGTCCGGACACCTGCGAAGATTTTTTCATCCCCCGTGAGAACGGCAAACAAGCAAGGTAAGTGTGATTTGTACTAGCCGCGGTTGTCTGCACCCCAAGTTTAGCTTGTCAGCATTGGTGCTAAAAACTGAGGTAATCCTAACGTTTTATTTAAAAATGTGAGTTTATTGAATTAGATTAGGAACCAGTGCAGCGTCGTAAGTTTTGCCCGAGGAGAGCTCACAGTCCGGACAACATACTTTACATAACGTTAGGTTATCATTTGCTTAAACTTTGCTGCTAAAAACTGAGGCAAACCTAACGTTTTATTTAAAAAAAAAAAAAAGTTTATTGAATTAGATTAGGAACCAGTGCAGCCAGCGTCGTGTGTAACGTTACTGCCCGAGGAGAGAGCTCACGGCCCGGACAACATACTTTACATAACGTTAGGTTATCATTTGCTTCAGCTTTGGTACTAAAACTGAGGTAACATAAACCTAACGTTTTATTTTTAAAAAGACTTAATGTTAGTGAGTTTATTGAATTAACTTTACCAATACAATGAAGATTTTGTTTATCGAGCATATTAAGCGTACATTAGGACGACGTTAGTTAGTAAATTAACGTTGGCCACTAGTTGCAAAAATAATGTCGTTAACAAGCAAAGTTTACATTTGGATTGACATGATTTATTTTACATTTTAGATAAGAATACCAGGAGCCTGCCTGTGCGACACTGGAACTCATACAACGGTAAGTAACGTTACCCTTCTTTGTTTCTCCACATATTACTGATAATTCAAAGTTTTTCTTGTATGTTTTAGTCGGGTCTGTTTAACTGCATCACAAAATTATTTCGTTTTTCCACCTCTTTTTAGCTGTAACTAGCCATGTACCATGTTTTTTTCCCCCATAAATTATATTATACTAAAATAATCCAAAACTGTGTTTGTGTTTGTTCTGGAATTTAAGCAGTCCTGGACAATTTTTGGATGATTTTGGCAGATGAAATATAATTTATGAAAAAAACATGGCAAAACTTTAGAATAATGTTGCTCAAGTGCAAACCTGAATACATTTCTGAACACAAAAGAAGATGAAGAATGTTTGTAACCTAACAGATTGAGGCACCATTCACTTCTATAGTAATGTTTTCCTACTATGGAAGTGAACGGTGCCTCAAAATTGTCTGGTTACAAACATTCTTTAAAAGGTTTAGAACAACAGGGCGAGTAAATTACAGGAATTACTTTTTTTTTTTTTTTGGTGAACTATCCGTTTAATGACGGACCATTATTCTAAAGTGTTACCAAAAACATTTAAAGCAAAGGCACTAAGGATGATGAAATTTAAAATATCTTTATTCTCTTAATTTTCTCTTGGTTTAAGTTTTTTTCGTGAGGATAAACCCAGAGGAGGGAACAAGATGCACCACCAAAACCGGAGTGAGTCGGAAGACCGGGGAAGTTGTTAACAGGAAGACAACTGTAATCAACAACAGAGTGTCATCCTTCCTTCGCCACCTAATGGAGTTTGAATGGAAAAACTTGGACTAGGTGAGACACTTTTTTAATAGGATATGTAATGTACACAGACACTTACGCTGCATTCACACAGGGCGTCATGCCGGTTAGAAATTTTGTCTGACCTGAGACAGCGCCGACGTCACGTGACAGTGACGTATGGCATCAAAGCACCGCAAGAGCGATTCGAGAGCAGTCGGCTAATACAGCCGGTGCAGTTTCTCCAGAGCGACTGCATGGACTTTGATGATGACACAGCTGTTCCACGATTGGCCAGATTCTCCGCATGACAGCGATCACATGTGTTTCGTGTTCATTCTAAAACCTTCAGTTCCTCTAATGCGCACAAATCTCTTTTATAACAGTTAAACCTCTTTTCATAGTCGCGATGTTATATTGTCATGTTTATCAAAATAAAACAGATGAAAAACGTAGACCCCACTTCATTGATAGTTTAGGCTTGTATGTTAACTTTATTCTTGTACAAACACACGCTGTATTAAGCAGTGCATAAAGTATTACATGACAAAAAATGTCTCTGAAACATCTGTGTATTGACAAATATTGCATTTATTTAACTTCAGCTGATAAAGTGTGCAAACACAGTGCAAGCATCACTGCGGGAAGCAGAAAGTGTCAGACTTCACGTCTCCGTTTGCAGCTCCTCCCCGCCTGCATGCGCCTACTCTCGCCAATTGGTTGCATCCAGCCACAGCTGATGTCCAACACATCTTTCAACTTCTGACGCTTGCAACGTGAGTGAAGCGACGCGACGGAACCCACAATTCAGTTCAGCAACGCATGACGTCAACCATTCAAAGTAAATGAGAAGCGTTAACGCCGGTGCCCCGTGTGAATGTAGCATTAAGTTTGAGGATACCTTACTAAAGCTAATGCAGTATACATGTAATCCATCCTGCAATAAAAGGTTACATTGTTGTTTTTGATTAAATAGTTTGTGAAATCATGTTGAGGTGATTCAGTAATATTACTTTTTTGGAGCATGTAGTTTGTGCTGCTGCTACTATTATGTATTGACAGTTTTCTTTAGTTTTTTACTCAATATCAATTTTGTTAAGCTAAATAACAGCGACACCTCTCTAATATGCAATCAGGTTCAGCATCACTACAAAGTACATTCTTCAAAATATTCATAACATTGAATCACCAGCGAAAACAAAAACTGAACATTTCATTTCACATCTTCATGAAGGCATTGTAGGACTGGATTAGACTAGACAGCATACGTTGAGCTAGGTGTACCTCAAAGTGTTAACTGTCTATAAAATAGTATTTTACCATTATGATGAATTGTAATGGGATTATTATTTTTTATTAAATTCCAACAGTGTAAAAAGTTTGTGTATACTCAAATTGTATGACTAACTTCATATCATTCTTATCTAGAGGGACTTCTTGCCATAATGGAGCAGAATCCTGGTTCCTGTTTGAAATCATCCAATGTGGAAGATGGCACAGATCGGTACAGACATGAAACTTGTGTTTGTGTTGTGTTGTGATAACTTGTTTCAGAATTAATTTGCTCTGTTTATATTTTATTCATGTATATGTGTATTTTGCACCAAAGTTACAGTATTCTTCAACCAACTATTTACAGTATTCTACCAACTATTTTCTGCAGAGTTTTTAAAATTGTAGCTCAAACAATAGTGTGTGGCGCTAGCAAGGTCATGGGTTCAATTCCCAGGGAAAGCAAGAACTGACAAAATGTAAAATGTGTATCTTGAATGCAATGCAAGTCGTCTGCCAAATGCATAAATGTAAATAAAATGTAAAATAAGTGATATTGAATGCACTCTGATTACTTTTATACATGATTTTCTGAAAATAAGATTTGATTCGAGGATGTTTTAAAGTGAACTTTTTCCACACATTTACATGTTTCAGTTAAAGCACTTAAAATGTTTTAAATAAAGAATTTTATATTTCATAATAATTGTCTGTTTGGATTACTTCTGTAGGATAGATTAATGTAAGAATTAATGTAATTCAGTAAGTATTAATGATTGAATAGGATTAGGATTAATGCACTGTTAACCAAGGTTTACAGTAACGGTACTGTATTACAAAATTACAGTAACATGTAGTTACTGTAAACTGAAATGCGGTTATTGTACTGTAAATCTCAAATACAGTAACTTACTGGCAACAGTGTTGCCAGTAAGTTACTGTAAAATCTCTTATAAATGTCTAACAGTGTGTTAAAGGATTAGTTCACTTCAAAATGAAAATTTCCTGATATTTTACTCACCCCCATCTCATCCAAGATGTTCATGTCTTTCTTTCTTCAGTCAAAAATAAATTAAGTTTTTTGAGGAAAACATTCCAGGATTTTTCTTCACATAATGGTGTTCAATTGCAAGCAAAATGTTGAAGGTCCAAATCAATGCAGTTTCAAAGCGATTTGACGGGCTTCAGAGGCTCTGCGCGATCCCAGACGAGGAATAGGGTCTTATCTAGCAAAACGATCGGCCATTACATTTTTTTTTTTAAATGAATATTTTTTTTTACTCACCCCCATCTCATCCAAGATGTTCATGTCTTTCTTTCTTCAATCAAAAAGAAATTAAGTGCTCTACGACATGCCAGTGATTGTGCAATGTAATGGCCGTGTAATGTGTAATTGTGTAATGGCCGATCGTTTTGCTAGATAAGACCCTATTCCTCATCTGGGATTTTCATTTTGATCTGAACTAATCATTTAAAAGTTTGTTTATTATAGAAATGTGGTTACTTTTGAAATTGTATTTCAAGGTGTTTATTCTTAAAGTCCCAGTAAACCGGAAGTTGCAACTGATTTCATTTCAGTGCTGCGTCCGAAATCGTGTACTATGCGAGTAGGTACTACATTTGAATTTGAACAAACTTCACAACCATTAAAAAGGTATGTTCTATACACTCTAAAAAAAAAAAGGTTCTATATGGCACCAAAAATGGTCCTTTGTCGTAATCATAGAGGAACCACTTTTGGTGCTTGTAGCACAATATCTTAACATGTTCTGTATATGGTAGCGGTGCTATATAGCACCATAGTTAGCGGTGCTATATAGCACCTTAGTCAAAGAACCGGTGAAGAACCTCTGAAGAACCACTGAAGCACCAAAATTCGTGCTATATAGCACTTAAAAAGGTTCCCCTATGATTACGAGCCAAGAACCATTTTTGGAGCCATATAGAACCTTTTTTTTTTTAGAGTGTATCCGCCATGTTGTCATGATCATGTGTCAGTTGCGTCCCATCACCTCCATTCATAAATCGTCTCCTGTGGCCTTATGGGATAGTAAAGTGTCCATTGTATGTGCACTTCAGAATCTCGCTGGAAGTAGTAGGTCATCCGGGTACGTTTCGCCTACTGTTTTTCGAATACTATGAATTCGGACATACTTCTCTGTTGGCGTACTGTTTTTTGCATACTATAGTAGAGAAGTATTCGATTTCGGACGTAGCTCAAGTGAAACGGAATATTGAATAGAGGGCAGGTTTTTACTTCAGCGCTCCTCTTCATCTCTCGCTCATAGCAGACTAACAGTTGGAGGGGATTGGTTAAGGATATTCAAAGCCAAGCCTCAAACTGCAGTCATCGGAAAGGGAACGCCATTCCAGACCGTAAGTTACTTTTCAGATTTTGATTAAAGATTGTAACGGCAAACTATTTTTTTATGTGTATTAATTGCACAGATGAATTGTTTACCCGATGTGTGCTAACAAAGTAAATAAGCTCAATTTTGATTTCATGAGGACTTTAAATTTACTGCAATGTAAGAAAGTTTGAAGCTGTTTCTCTAAGCTAATGGAATATTAGCAAACTAAAGTGACACTTGTAAAAGTTGAAGTGTCAGTTTTGAAGATTGGCCCTCAAAACATTTGCATATACACAATGAAATGGGGCTCCTTGCATTGGGATGTGGAGGACAGCTGCGGGCCATGGAGATGGCGACCAAAACACAATAATTGTGAGTCAAATTTTTCTTGACACTGATCCTGTCTTGTATAAGGACTGTCCCAGAATGTGAGGCGTCCTTGGCAGCTTGTTCCTGTCGTTCTGTATCTTTACATGTCTGTGTGCTGTATAATTTCCTGGCACCCTCATGCCAAACCAGCACTCCCCCTATTGTTCGCAGTGACATAATCTATTTGTCAGCAGCCACTCCTCATCCTCTATGCTACATTTCAACCTGACATTGCTTACTAGGTAAATCCACAGAACGTTCAGTTTTCATGTAAAGACATCTGTCAATAGCGCAAATGTTGCAGGTGGTAGACAAAAATACACTAAACACAACACACCTGGACAGTGCTACTTAGACAAGTAAAAACAAAAACAAAATATAAGCAAGATGCTAAACTAAATGACCACAGCAAGGATGTCAAAAAATACTATATCCAATTTATTGAGATTAGTGTCAAATCTTCTGTCAAGCTTGTTTAATAGATAACAGTAGTGAAATCAAATCAAATGTCAGAGCAACAAACATCAATGTAGAAGAAACATTCATGCATAAATAAAAATACGGTAACACTTTACTTATAATGCATTATAAAAGTATTTTAATACATTAATTATACCTTGTAATGCACCTTATAATGCATTGTATGCTCTCACAAATAATTCTAACCACAGTTATAATACATTATAATACTTATCTAATCATTGAACACACCTTTAAAAAATATAATGCATTAAAACACACGACAAATGACCAATTTCAGAATCTGCAAATATTATAATGCATTTTAACTTTGGTTACAATTATTAATGAAAAGATATAATGCATTATAACATACATTATGAATACCTTTTATAATGCATTATACGTAAAGGCTTTAAGTAAAGTGTTATCCAAAAACACTAGAGAAAAATTAGGGATACGGTAAATATTAGGGGGCTTGCACAAAGAATTTTATTAAAATAAGTTTTCAAGCAAAATAAAAAAAATACCATCAATTAAAAAAGGAACAACATTTTTTTTTTAAGGGCTTTAAACAGTGTTTTGGTTAAAAACAGCACAGTATTTCTTTTAGCACATGATTAGTATGAAATTTAAAGATTACATTTTAATTTTAAGGTAGGCATATAATTTATTGACTGTGAACATCAAAAGAGCTCTGAGAAGAATGAGATGAACTGATAATGTACATTTGTTTTTATAACCATCTAAAAAAATCATATAAAACTGTAAAAAAATATAGTTGGTTTAACTTTAAAAAAGTAAGTTACCTGGTTACCTTAAAAAGAGTTCATTGAAATTAAAAAAATTGAGTTAATACAATAAAGGAGATTGGCTTAATAAATAGGAACTCAATATAGTATGTTGCAAAAGTTGTGATAGCAAATCATGAAAATATTACTGTGCACAACTTAACTGGAAAGTGTTTATACTGATTTAGTTTAAAAATACAAATATATTACAAATTAATTCATATTATTTATGGATGTTTATTGACAATTGTCAATACATCCCTTTTATTCACTCTAAATCCCATGAATAATCACAATATGAAAAAATTGTGTTGTCATGTGTCTTTTGCTTTCACTTTCAGAGATATAGGGGTTAGGCTACGCCGCCCTGAACGCTTTCGTTTTTCTCATTCAACTATAGTGGTCTAAACTAATAGGCCTTTCTTTCTTTCTTTTCTCTGATTTGGGGTCACCTATATCCGCTCCCCCTGCTTCATTCTGTGTTTTCTTCTCCCTTTTCTTTCCATCTGTTCCAGGCTGTTTATGAAACGGAATTAAACACTGTAACATCGGGCACAGTAGCCAGAATTAGGCTATATTTTATATAAAAAAAATATTGTATAGGTATTATAAATCATATATATAGCCCTACACAAAGATTACAAAGTGTGTCTAATTATTATAAAATTTCTATTTATAAGCTTTATGAATTGTACTTTTAGCCATCAAAATAAATCACATTTGAAAAAAAAGCCACAATGAGTTCAATATATACGTCTAAATATTTGTATTTAGGATATTTTATTATACGTATATACGTTTTGGTTCCTCTCCCATTTCATCCTGATCATTGCTTTATCTGCAAAGGACAAATGAGGAGAATAAATATCTAGAAATTATTCTTGTGATGATGTACCCAACAAGCAATAGCCGTGTCGTTTTTGCCTAAATAACTTGCGAGTTGTATGATTTTCCATGATATTAGACGTCTTTTAAATGCAAAATTGCTTGATGGGTAGTCTTAATGAACAGCAGACTCACTCTTGATGGTCACTCTTTCAGGGGTTTATAGTCTAATTTTTATCACCAAATTCATTCTAAACAGAGTCTTTAATGAAAATAACTCTAAAGGTGAGCCT
Organism: Romanogobio albipinnatus; assembly: GCA_023566225.1. Taxonomy (NCBI): domain Eukaryota; kingdom Metazoa; phylum Chordata; class Actinopteri; order Cypriniformes; family Gobionidae; genus Romanogobio; species Romanogobio albipinnatus. The sequence goes on along the minus strand of CM042244.1, from coordinate 37,332,985 downwards.
CACACCTTTCATCAGCACTGCAGAGCTCTCACAGCGAGCGGTAAAGACTTTGAAAGGAACAAGGTGATCATTTCTGAACTGAATGCATCTTCTTTCTCTCTCAGAACTGTCATCTCTCAGTCTCTCAGTATAGCTGAAGTTAAGGACTAAAACCTGAATATGTATTTCAATTAAATAAATAAACACACATAGTCTATACATTTACTTAGCATTTGCATGTGTGCATTCCTATCTATCATTGACTCTATGCATTTTATGTCCATTATCCTTTCTAATGTTACATCAGAGGAATGTCATTAAAACACCCATTTAGCTTCTGTCTTCTTTTCCTTTTACTGAACGTCAAAAGATGTGCACCTTTCTTGTGGCCAATTATGAAGAGCTTTAGTCACTTGCATGACCCGGTGCAAAGCTTGTTGTAATAATTAAATGTAATTGTAATATTTTATTTGAGTAATAAGTGTTACATAATGTACACAACACTGTTAATCTAAAATGGATGGTCAGGGGTGTTTTTGTAGAGAGGATGTTTTTTGTCTTTTTTTTCAACCATATCCCCCTTATTTTGTGCACTGGTCTATTCAATAGCAATGATAAAATATTATAGAACACACTATTTAAATCTACGATTTTTGCGTAACATGAAATGGTAAGCATTTGACTTATTTAACCATATTTATTTTGTGACTAAACTTGGGGAATCATTGGAGAAGAAATTAGTCTATTGTCTATTTAGTTTTCTTTGTGTTTCATTTTCATTGAGGCTGAATCCGAAATCGCCCCCTATATGCTTAAATAGGGCACTACTTGAGAGGACAGCCATTTGTAGTGGTGTCCGAAACCATAGTGGACATTATTGAGTGCACTCATTCTATCCCACATTGCACCACAATAACAAGTGTACAGCTGATGTACACATAGCGGCTGTCTGAATTTGCTCACTTGTATTCATTCACTCCTTCAAGTGAACTGTATTAGTGGACTAAAGTAGGAAATAGTGATTGAGGGTTTAGGGGGCGATTTCAGATTCTGCCTCTGTTCTGTTTGCTACTTAATTTCCTTAGTTACTGATTACGTTCACTTGTTGTTCATTTTGTTACCTCATTACTCCCTGGCTAAATCCGAAATCGCCCCCTAAACCCTTAATCACTATTCCCTACATTAGTCCACTAATACAGTTCTCTTGAAGGAGTGAATGAAAACGAGTGAGCGTTGAGAGTAGCCTACATTAGCTGTACACTTATTATTGCAGTGCAATGTGGGATTAAATGAGTGCACTCTGTTATTATCATGCTGCTAATAGAAGCATTTTGTGATGTTCTAAATGTTTGACAAATGAATGCATCTGTAACTAAATAAGGGAATACAAAATCACACTCTGTAGCTCCTGATCTAATAATGCCCTGCAAAACAGAGATGTGATGTACAGACAGAGAAGTTTACTATGCATAAATAAATGACAATAAATAAATAACACACAGAGATACAGCTAGTGTTGCACTATTCATAAACCAGTTTAACTATTCAGAATCAACATATGCAATCAAAAAAATCAAAGCTAATCAAGGGCTGAATCCGAAATTGTCCCCTAAACCCTCAATCACTATTCCCTACGTTAGTCCACTAATACAGTTCACTTGAAGGAGTGAATGAAAACAAGTGAGCGAATTCAGACAGCCGTTGTGTGCAATGTGGGATTGAGTGCACTGTGGGAGTGAGTGCAATGTGGGATTGAATGAGTGCACTCAATAATGTCCACTATGGTTTCAGACACCACTACAAATGGCTGTCCCCTCAAATAGTGCCCTATTTAAGGGTATAGGGGGCGATTTCGGATTCAGCTAAGGTATTTAGGATTAATAGAGTTACAGGCAGCTGTGTTTGATCAGAGGTGGAGCTAAACTCTCAGGACAGTGGATCTCCAGGGCCAGACATGCCCAGGCCTGTTCTAGAGCTAGATATCGTACCACTTTTGTCAGCAATGTTCCATTTATGTTGTCTAAAGTAAACTCAGTGACATATAAAGAGAACAATCATGTAGGTTTATGGGTAAGGGTCAACTGTAATTACCACGGAGATCCTGATGTAACCGTGAATGCTTGAAAATAGTGGGCACCATGCATGAAAGGGTTAATCACAGAAACCATATGTCGCTTGCGTTTTCTTATTTTGTGATTTTAATTGAATACCTTTTTTATGAATGGGTTACCTCAAAAAAGTGCTTCCTATTGCTTCATAACAAAACATTTTTAATCATAAAGCTCGAGCTGCTCCACATAAATCTGCAGAATTTATAAAGTAGGCTACCAGTAGTCTGCACATAAAGCTGTTCAGTGATTACAGCTAACTATAGATTCAAGTCCCTGGAGCACATTCACTTACAGTCGGGGTCTGCTAAATCAATGAGGACTGCTAAATCTATTAAAATTGGGTTTTAAAGGGACCATGAATTCTTTCGCCATATAAGAGGTCATTTATAATGCTATAGTAGAGGATGTGGGTTGTGATGGGCTGGTACAGATCCTGAGCTGATTTTTAGCCCCAGTCAATCCCTGGCCAGAAGTGGCAGACCCGACTGTGTTCTTAGTCAGTTTTAGTAAAGGCAATATGGTGGATTTATGGCTGTGCTCATGCCATACGAACCTAGTATGCCTTACCACACACTGCCAGCAATTTTGTGTGGTTCTACTGGGAATCTTCTCTGCCTGCTGCAGACATTAACAGTACCTCCTTCTAACATATCTGTAACATATGTTACTCTTGTCACTTACTCCAGCCAAGACACAAATTAATTCTATAGGTAGTCTAAATCTAATCTAAAACAGTGTTTCTTCGACTATGGGCACATTGATAGTTTTTAATTTTTTATATATATATAATATCTGGATTTTCATAGCCTAGAAATCTAGACGCACCCTAGTGGCAGAAAATGTATTTTGCAGCGAGTACAGTCTAGCAACTCTCGGTAGACGTGAGAGCTGGAAAAACCAAACTCTGGTCAGGCCAATCACAGCGTGTGTAGAGTCGGTGGGCGGGCTTAACATGATGACGGCACGTCACAGCAGAGTTGCAGAGGTTCTGCGTGCTACTCGTAAACAAAGCTGACGAACAGCGGTCTTTTGAATTGGCTTTGGCTGTGACTTTGGAAGACTTGGAGTTAAGCTTTTCTTTGAGAAAAGAACAAAGAACGGCACTGAAGTCATTCTTAAGAAAAGAAGATATGTTCAAAGTTTTGCCTACCGGATACGGTGAAAGTCTATCAATTAACGTTTACTCGGCTTCACCTTCTTCTTTGCTCTGGTTGGTTGTGGCGCTCATGGCGCTATCCAGTTGCATGCAGAGGGAATTTGAAGGACAACCATTTTTTCCGCCCCTCGGATTGAGCCCTGTCAATGGTGAGTTTCCAGACCCAACATCTTGATGTGGATCTGGCTTGTCAGGCTAGGATTTTCATATTTTAAGATTGAAAGTCTGGGACAAGGGTAAAGCAACAAAAAAAAATCTCTACATAAAAGTGGAATGTATAGATAAATACAAATAGAGCTTATAAGTCTCTGAAAAAAATGAATTGGAATAAAGATTTCATAGCCACAGATCACTCTATTGCACAAACGCAACTCACTGCATCCATCCATACATTCATTTTCTAAATCACGTGTCCTATGTAGGGTCTCAGGAATCCTCAAGCCTATCTCATCTGTTTTAGTCTGTGGCCAGTCAATTGCAGGACTAACACACACATTCACACTAGCACTCACACCTACAGACACACCTCTGGGTCACCCAAAGGAAACTAAAACTTTCAGGAAACAAAAAATTTGCATTTTCAAAAATGGTAAAGAGTAACTCTTCTTTGCTGTACACAATATATGTATATATAGAGTGTCTTTTTTAGGCATATATTTATTCCTTTGACAAGTTCCCCAACTTCCCTTTTGCCCCTCAAGCCAAAACACATAGTGCTGCAACATTTTCTATTTGGCAAATCATACTAATCCTGTTGGTTGCATTCAAAATAAGGACAAAGAAAAAACATTAAAGTAAAGTCTGGCTGGGTTACAATCAAGCTTTTGTTCCAACAGTTGAGAGCACAGCGATCAGTGGTCCTGGGGTGGCAGCTACAATGCAGGGAACAAGCTTAAAGATTCCAATGTCCTGAGCATTTTCCTTGGTGTACAGGTTTTCCAGGCCTCAGTCTCTGTCTGGCATCTTACCCTCAGCACATCCTGTGGGAGAAGGAGCCTGGTTTGAAGCAGAGGCTCTGCGGCCACATCAAACAATGGCTTTTTGTTGTAAACAAAGACAGGGCAGGCTGCCTGGGGCCCCCATCTCGCTCCCTTTCTGTCTTTCTCTTTTACTCCACACACCAGTCATTCCCCCTTTGCTCTCTTTTTCTCTCTATAGCTTCTATCCCTCTGGATTGTGTCCAGTCTGCTTCCCCATATGCCACAAGTCCCAACTGTCTGTTGAACAAAGTCACTCTGGCTTTCACTTTTATTTGTATGCATAAGCCCACAAACTTGTCAAACAAAGTGAAGTGTGTGTGGAGGTGGGGGAAATCAGGAGAGGATGTAGCCAATGCATCAAAGCACTAAAACAAAACAAATCACATTTACTACATATTAAAGGGAGACTGAGGCCAGTTGTATACTTTTTTTTTTATAGCTATTTATTTATATAAAGCACATTTCTCTGTAGGCACATACTTTAACGTCTTGGCTACAAAACAGCTACAGAACATTTACACCTGTCACAAACCACACAGAGACAGGATGACAATAAACCTAATTGCTAGGTCTGGTGAGGATTCAACTTTCTGGCATCTTGTAAGTATTCTAGATTACAATGGTCAGTGGTTAGCTGGAAGGAATGACAGGAATTCTTGTTCACATAATTTCCAAATGCCATGCGCAGTGCTTCCCTAGAGCACTCAAATTTTGTAAGAGACAAGAAGAAGGGTGCCTTTGTGACCCCCACCGGGATTATAATGCCATTGGGCCGGCAAGGAACACAATAAGCACAACCTTGCATTTTTGTGTATGCAGCCAATCCGTATATTTTGTGAAACGGTTATGTCATCACACTACGTCCCGCACGGAAAAGACTACAAATGGATACAGCTATGGGCACTGGGCATGCGCACATCAATACTGCGTCATTTAATTAATGTATTTGCATTATTGTAAGGGTAGGTTTAGGGTTGGGGTAGGTGTAGGAGTTAATAAAAAACATCTGGTAAGTAGCACATTTATTTATTGTTATTTTATTGTGAGATTTTGCCTCACTTCCTACCATTGCTGTACCCCTTCTAGCCACAACTCTTCTTCTCCGTTTTTAGTGCATTTCTGTGGCAGAATTACAGCGGCACTTACTGGCCTGGCATGTATACTACATCATTTTTAGTCAGTTTCAGATTTTCTCGTGTGTACACAGATATTTCTTGAAACGAGGAAAAAAAAGATTGGATAGGGAAAGCTCTGGGTTCGTGTGGACAGGGCCTAAATGAAATAATTACACAATGAACTGATGAACTAAACAAGGAGCAGGTGAATTAAATCAATCAAACAATGAGTAACAGAACATACTTAGAAACCAGGACAACTGAAAGGAAACACAGAAAACTATAATACAAAAATACACGTGACATTACCCCCACACACACATCTGGAAGGCAGCTCCTGAAGCCTAAACAGAACCACAAATGTGGAGGGGGTGGCAGAAGAGACCACGGGGGAGCAGGTGACCGTTGGCAGACAAGAGCATAGAGTGGCCTAGAAGATGGCCCAGAAAGATGGACCCACGACAGAACCCCGACCGCCAGAGGTAACGCCGGGAAAGGTGGAGACCCAGATGGAGTCCGAAGGACAGAGAGACCGGGCGATATCCGGAGGACCAGGAGGCCAAGATGGAGCCGCAGTGATGAGCAGCCAAGGTGGAAGCAGGGTGCTGGAGGACTGAGCCAGAGCTGGTGGGAGTGAGGACTGAGGAGGAGCCAGGGGTAAGGAGGAGCCTGGCAGAGCTGAAGGGGTGGAGGGACAAGGCACAGTCGAAGGCCCAGATTTCCGTTGTGGAGGTAGAGCAACTACTTACCAAGGTGAAGCAAGAGGGACGAGGGAGCCAGTGGAGCCAGAAGGATGATGTCCCAGGTGGAGCTGAGGGAGCGAGGAGCCAATGTGGAGTACTGATCGGCGGGCAGGGGTGGGGTAATGGGTTCGGAAAACCAAGGCGGAGTCAAGGGATCAAAACTCCAAGGCGAACCTGGAGGCCCGAGGCATTGCTGCATCACTGATCAGAATCAATGGAGGAGCTAGAGAGGACCAGGAGTTGCAGTATACTGCATATTTATTGTCAAACCCAAACATCTAAAGTGACTGATAAGCATACGTTTGTGAGTATTTAGCAAACTCTCTGAATAAGCCATGACCAGCCAATCATCCAGATAATTTAATATGTGGACTCCACTCATTCGCAGAAGGGAGAGAACTGCGTACACACATTTCACTAATGAAAGACTGAAGGGAAGACCTGTAAACTGGTATGCTATGCCTCTGAAAACAAACCTCAGAAAGCTCCTTCAGGTCCACTGAAACAAACCAGTCCCCAGGCCTGTGTGAGATTATTTGTTTCACTGTGATCACTCTGAAGGAGAGCTGAACTGTGCGTTATAAAAGCAATCTCATGTCCAAAATAGGTCAGAGCCCGCCATCTTTTTTGGGGACCAGAAAGTAGCAGTTATAGAAGCCTTTTCATTTCGTAAGGAGTCTGCAAATTTCTGCTTGTAACACTGGGGTATTTTGAGCTGGGAAAGGAGACATTATAACACAGGTGAAACTGGGCAGTCTCCCAGCGAGCTGCAGTGTGCAGGCACTCATTATTTTTCTCATGACCCACCCTGATATACCCAGCAGGGCTGGCCACACCTCTGCAAACTTTGATAGATCTTCACACTCTGGAAAGGGTGTCCTTGGGCTTTACAGGTGGCTCAGGCTCTCTACAAGGGGCTGAGGCAGAGCTGGCTGGTGGTCTGGCAGAGCATCATACAGATGAGAAGCAAGAGCGAGTAGTAGGGGGTGCTCCGGCGTGTTTTAGCATGATATGACTTATGCCTTTTGACTGATTCTGAGTGTCTAGGAAGTACTCTGATTCGACCGCATCCCCAAAGAGGCTAATAGGGTTCACGGGGACATCCAGGAGGGCCTTTTTCTCTTAGTCTTTCATGTCCATGAGATTTAGCCATAAGTGCCAGTCCAGCATGTCAAGATCCCCATACTACGGCCAATGGACTGTGCTTTGGTCACTCTCAGAGCCAAATCCAATGCTGCTGCAAAGCAACTCAGTGAGCACTGGGTTTGGGCCAGGAAATAAGGGTCTGATTTCTGAAGGATGGCCTCTTGGTGGTGGCCCGACTCATCCAATCTGTTGCGTGAAGGCTTGACAGGGGAAGATCACTCAAGGCCAAGATTCTCTACCAGCACTCGAAGCAATTCAAAATCCATGGGAACAGGATGATTGCCTGCTTTTATTGTGGCATGTTGAAGAGTCATCCATAGGATTGCAGAACCAGTCCTATTTGTCTGATGCCGCTTTTGGTGTTAAACTACTCGTAGGATTTACTAAAGATACGCAGTGAAAAAATTGAGCTGAAAAGGCGTGGACATGGTTATTTTTGTGGCTGACCTTATTGCAAATGCATTTGTAGGAGTTTCCCTTTCAGACACCAAATTTATGGGAGGAGAGAATTTAAATTAATCATGCAAAGTGATTTACTAAGTTTGCTCTCATCAATTTACTGGTATTTGAGCCATTAATTACTGCCCAAAAAAAGCATCTGTCCTTCAGTTAAACCGAGGTCCTGACTCTCTGTGGTCATTAAAAATAGTAATCGCCATATATACTGATTGGCTTCATCGTTCTGTCTCCTCTCCACCAATAAGCTGGTGTGTGGAGGGCATTCTGGTGCAGTATGGCTGCCGTCGCATCATCCAGGTGGATGCTGCACATTGGTGGTGGTTGAGGAGATATATGTAAAGCGCTTTGAGTACCTAGAGAGGCGCTATATAAATGTAACAAATTATTAGGGGCCAAGCACCGAAGGTGCGAAGGCACCTATTGAAACCGTTCCCGTTCCTATTATTATTATTAGGGGCCAAGCACCGAAGGTGCGAAGGCACCTATTGAAACCGTTCCCGTTCCTATTATTATTATTATTCTTCCTTCTTCTTCTTCTTCTTCTTCCGCCACGAAGTCTATGGCAGCCCATAGAACCGAATGGTAAAAAGTTGTGAAATTTGGCACACAGATAGAGGACAGTCTGAAAAGTCTCCATAGCAAATTTGGAGTCTCTAACTCAATCGCTCTAGCGCCACCATCAGTCCAAAATTTGACTCATGTTTATGCTGATAACTTTTTAACCATAAGGGCTAGAAACAAAATTCTTTTTTCCTCCGAATCCTTTGCTCAAGCCGATTCGATTGCACCCTATGACGTCATTTTCCGTCATAATAATTTTCCCGCCATTTTGAATTTTCCGAAAAACCTACTTTTGCGAACTCGTCCTAGACGGTTCATCCGTTTTGCACAAAAATTGAACCAGATCATCTTCAGACCATGCTGACAAAAAATCTTGCAAATCAAGTTGATTCGTTAATTCGTTTTTGATAAACGCGCAAACAAATTTTATGTACCGGTTGCAAAAACACACTTAAGGCAATATCTCCACAACGCTTTATCGTATTCAAACCAAACTTGGTACATGTCATCACAAGCATGATTTGAGGCAACGTGCAGCGTTTCGGCACAGTGCCATCTACTGGTCTAGAGATACAAAAAATTGCTATTTTTGCTTATAACTTCTGAACTGTTTGTTCAAAAATCATAAAAGTGGTCTCGTTAGATTCAGGACGTCATGTCGAGTCGTCTGATATCCAATTTTACCATATCGGCCATTTTGGCTGTCGGCCATTTTGAATTATGTGCTAAAATGCTGTATTTTATGATCGCATGAACGGATTGTTACAAAACTCAGTATGGGTCATCAGCACGATGTCCTGAAGTAGCCTGAGAAGTTTCGAAACAGCGCCACCTAGTGGATAATTTTTTTTTCCAAATGCTTATAACTCTGGGTGAAATTGACTTATTTTCATGGGAGTCACTTTTTTTGTCTCCTGAATCCTCACCGAGTCCAACAATACCAGACTTGCTAGGTTTCGGCATACGGTTTGTGCAGCGTTGTAATTTAGCGCTTTAAAAACATTAGCTGATATCTTCAAAACCGCTAGTCCGATCGAGACGAAACCAGCGTCAGAAGTTCGGAAACATAGGTCGATAGCTATATGCTAATGCCCAAATGTCAAAATATTGATAGTAAGGGGGTGTAAAATCCAATCAAAGTCAGGTGTCAGTCATTTTTCATGTGTTTTATCATATAAATGTCTATAACTCCAAAACGAAATGAGATATTTTCACCACAATTGACACAGACATGTATGGGCTCACTCCGAGGACACATAAAAGAAATGGTAGGATTGTGCCACTTGGTGGCGCTATAATAGAACAAAACATGAAATTCCCATTGACTACAATGCAGTATTATGATATAAAATGCTATACTTTACAAATAAATTGTTGTATCATTACGAAACTTGGTATGTGCCATCAGCGCCATGCCTTTAAGGTACAGCACCGCCATGTGGTCCATCTTTATAATGAAAAGGCCTCTTGAGGCGAGATCTCTGCAATGACATATTGACACTATATTGACACCCTGCTTTGATATATTGACACCAATCTTTGCATGTGTCATTGTTCCCTTATTCTGACCACACCACATCAATTTCTAAACTGTGCCACCTATTGGTTGAAAGTGATAAATCATTAAATCATTATTATTGACTGTATTTATCATTTTACAGCTATTTTTCCTAAAATCACCTTAATAAGTCTTTAATTGCTCATTGCTGCAGTTGATCTGACACTGCCAGCCATTTTGGCATGTCTTGTCTTCTTCTTTGCGCTTGGCCCCGGTATTGCTGCTTGCAGCTATATTTATTCTTCCTTCTTCTTCTTCTTCTTCTTCTTCCGCCACGAAGTCTATGGCAGCCCATAGAACCGTATGGTAAAAAGTTATGAAATTTGGCACACTAATAGAGGACAGTCTGAAATGTCACCATAGCAAATTTTGAGTTTCTAACTCAATCCCTCTAGCGCCACCATCGGTCCAAAATTAGACTCATGTTTATGCTAATAACTTTTGAACCATAAGGGCTAGAAACGAAATTCTTTTTTCCTCTGATTCCTTGGCTCAAGACAATTCGATTGCACCCTATGACGTCATTTTCCGTCATAATAATTTTCCCGCCATTTTTAATTAACCGAAAAACCTACTTTTGTGAACTCGTCCTAGACGGTTCATCCGATTTGCACGAAAATTGAACCAGATCATCTTCAGACCATGCTGACAAAAAATCTTGCAAATCAAGTTGATTTGTCAAATCATTTGCGATAAACGCGCAAACAAATTTTACGTAGCGGTTGCAAAAGCACTCTTAAGGCAATATCTCCGCAACGCTTTATCGTATTCAAACCAAACTTGGTACATGTCATCACAAGCATGACTTGAGGCAACATGCAGTGTTTCGGCGCAGCGCCACCTACTGGTCCGGAGATACAAAAAATGGCTGTTTTTGCTTATAACTTTTGAACCATTTGTCCAAAAATCATAAAAGTTGTCTCGTTAGATTCAGGACAGCATGCCGAGTCGTCTGATATTCAATTTTACCATATCGGCCATTTTGGCTGTCGGCCATTTTGAATTATGTGCTAAAATGCTATATTTTACAAATGCATTAGTGTATTGTTACTAAACTCGGTATGTGACTTCCACTCCATGCCCTGAAGGTACTCAAAAAGTTTTGGGGCAGTGCCACCTTGTGGTCAAAAGTTATAACAAACTTGACAAAAATGCTAATAACTTTTGATTTAATTAGCTTAGTATAATGAAACTGGTCATAATACATTCATTGGCTCATGCCGATTCAATTGCATCCTATGACGTCATTTTCGGTTATGATAATTTCCCCGCCATATTTAATTTTCCAAAAAACCTACTTTTGCAAACTCGTCCTAGACGGTTTGTCCGATTTGCACGAAAATTGAACCAGATCATCTTCAGACCATGCTGACAAAAAATCTTGCAAATCAAGTTGATTCGTCAAATCGTTTTTGATAAACGTGCACACAAATTTTACGTAGCGGTTGCAAAAACACTCATAAGGCTATATCTCTACAATGCTTTATCGTGTTCAATCCAAACTTGGTACATGTTTATCACAAGCATGACTTGAGGCAACAAGCAGTGTTTCGGCGCAGCGCCACCTACTGGTCCGGAGATAAAAAAATGGCTGTTTTTGCTTATAACTTTTGAACTGTTTGTCCAAAAATCATAAAAGTTGTCTCGTTAGATTCAGGACGGTATTCAGAGTTGTCTGATATTCAATTTTACCATATCGGCCATTTTGGCTCTCGGCCATTTTGAATTATGTGCTAAAATACTATATTTTACAAACGCATTAGTCGATCGTTACGAAACTTGGTATGGGTCTTCCGCACCATGCTTTGAAGGTACTCAAAAAGTTTTGGGGCAGTGCCACCTTGTGGTCAGAGGTTATAACAAAATTTATAAACATGCTAATAACTTTTGATTAAATTAGCCTAGTTTAATGAAACTGGTCATAATACATTTATTGGCTCATGCCGAGAACATAGATACTAATTTTGCCATATTTGGTCAAACATCCTGTCCTCAATGTTCTTATTTGATCAAAACCTACTTTTTCAAACTCATCCTAGACCGTTTATCCAATTTCCACCAAAATCGAATCGTATCATCTTCAGACTGTGTCAACAAAAAGTTAGGGATTTTGCATCAATAGATGAAACCGTTTTTGTAAACCGCAGCGACGAAATTGAGCCATGATGCCAAAATGACTCTTGAGGCTGTATCTCTGCAATGCTTTGACATATTGGCATCAAACTTTGCATGTGTCATTGTTCCCTTATTCTGACCACAGCACATCAATTTCGTAACTGTGCCACCTATTGGTCAAAAGTGATAAACCATTAACTTATATTATCAGTGACTCTATATATGATATTTCAGCCATTTTGCCTAATCTTCTTAAACTGTATAATTGTTAATTGTTGCAGTTGGTCTGACACTCTCAGACTACAATGCATTTTTCAGCCTTTTGCCTAAAATCATCTTAAAACGTGATTAATTGCTCATTGCTCCAGTTGATCTGACACTGCCAGCCATTTTGGCATGTCTTGTCTTCTTCTTTGCGCTTGGCCCCGGTATTGCTGCTTGCAGCTATATTTATTATTATTATTATTATTATTATTATTATGTCTCAAGCCAGAAGCGAATTTGCGCTGCTCTTGGTAGATTGTGTTGGTCATTCTGGAAATTATCCAGCTGGATCTCAGTTCTTTAATCCACGCGTCCTTAGTAGTTCACGCTGAGACCTTTCCACTCCAATCTGCGCTTTTATGGGAATCTCTCTTTTGAAAATGTCACTTTTGAAGATCATCACCCAGAGAGAGAGCTCTAACGCCCATGGCATCACAGTGTGGGTTGTCAGACTCCTGGAGAGCTGCTTCTGCGTGAGCATGACCCATATAGAAGACAGCTGTTAGGCTCGTTCGGGAGCTCCATCGGGCCCATGCAGGAGTTGCACTTCTTAAATTAAGTGATGAGTTGTCCTTGCCGGAGTACTTCAGAGGAGCAACGAGATGTTTGTCATTCTGTGAAGTAGTGCAAAGAAATGGCAAGGAAGTTGTAAAGTATTTTTTCAGACACAGCACTTTCTGAAGGAGACTGATTCTAAAGCAACATAGCCTGAGGCCCCATACGGAGACGCGTTTAGCTGTATAAGTAAAACTTTTGTATTGTATCGCAGTTTTGTCCAGGCGGATCCAGTGTTTTGGGAGGCTGAAACCGCTATTTTTTTAAACCGGGTCTCAGAGTGGATAAATCTGAAAACGACACCCTTGCGGGCATGTATACTACATCGTATTGAGTCGGTTTCAGTGGTTCCTTGAGACAAGGGAAAAAAAGATTGGATAGGGAAAGCTCTGGCTTCGTGTGGATGTAACCTTATATTCAGGAGGTGCAACATTATACAGTGGGTATGCCCGCCTATTTTTTGTGCTCAGAATGCCATTGGTCAATGTACTTACACTGGCATTATTCAATAATGCTTGTAAGAAAGTGTGGTTTTCCCCATTGCGTCATGATGCAATGTTGAGTGAAACAAAATCAAAAGAGAACCAAGAATGTTATCCAAGAATTGGCTAATAATTGGATTTAGTTGACAGGTAACATAGTTGACAATTTCACAATTTAACTCATAATTCAATGGCATGCCTTTTCTGGCCAACCATGTATTATTTTCTTGATTAGGTTATACTCAAATTGGATTATATATTTGAATTAAAATCATAAACATATTTTAAACCATACAATGTACCAAATCATCATGTGACTTAGAGTCTTAAGGACTTAGATAAACTCAAATGCAGGGTTTATTGAACATTATGGTAAACGACAGGAATGCAGGTAAGTATAGGCCTTAACTCAGAAAATCACAGTCTTTCTTTGCAAATGCTGACAGGAACCCGAGGGAAAACGCGGACAATCAATGATGGAAAGAAACAGGTGATAGAAATTAAAAATGTAGATTAACATGGATTCCAGGTGTCTGTGATTAAAACTCTGGAGAGAGTGAGCAAAGTGTGCTGGGAGAGGGGCCATGACACCAACATAGTTGACGATCAATTAATGTACTCTGTGGATAGTGGACATGAAACACACCACAAATTGTAGAATGACTCGAGTCATGTGCACAAAGTTAGCACATTCAATACTTAGGCCCTAATAAATAAATAAATAATCTTCAAAAACGTACAGTGCACAGCCCACTTGGTGTCTTCCAAATTAGACACCAATATTTGAACTGTTCAGAAAAGATGAATCACTGTCTGGTCAACTGGAATTTCAATATAAAGGTTAGGATCATGATTTTTTGATAGCAATACAACACTTATGAGAGTACATTATCGCCGTTTGTTACATCAGGCTTAACATCGGGCATGGAACGGAAGTTGCAATAGTCTTTTCTTCCCTATTGTGCCGTATATCTGAGTGAAACGGCTTCAGGAACAAGAAAAATAAAAAAATGACTATATCCCTTGTTCCCCGAGAAGGGAACGAGACACTGCGTCATCGTGACGACACTTTGGGGAACGCCCCTTGCGTAAAGCGTCTGAAGAATGAATGAAATCAGCCCAATCTTGATTGGTGTTGCATGATGACGTAGTATGTGACGGCATAGCCGAAAGATATAAAGAGACGTCTGAACACAACAGAGATAGCGTTCTTTGCGATGAAGCAAGCACTCTGTTTTTTTTGGTGGACGCAGTGTCTCGTTTCCTTCTCGGGGAACAAGGGTTATAGTCATAACCCGAGACGTTCCCCTTCGAGGGAACTCGAACTGCGTCATTGTGACGACCCTTTGGGGAACGAGTACCCACCATGCCGCACCAATCATACCCATCCCAGTGTGAAGCTGGAACCCAGGCACAACTAGGGAGCGAGCACTCTAGCACCAGGCATCTCAGGGAGATGCAGACTGTAGTACCTAAAGAAGGTGTTGCGCACCTGATAAGCCGCGGCTATAGCCTGGACAATCCAGTTACTGATTGTTTGTTTTGAAGGAGGCAGCCCCTTCTTGGGTGAAACAAAACACACAAACAACTGTTCTGACTTTCTCCACTGAGCAGACCTCTCCAAGTCAATGCCCGCACGGGGCAGAGGAGGTGAAGTCTGCTCTCTTCCGCCGTCATGTGAGGTGGAGGATGGAAGGCCTGAAGAACCACTGACCGTGCCACATTAGATGGCACCTTGGGCACATAGCCCGGACTGGGATGCAAGATGGCCTTAACCCCGCCAGGGGCAAACTCCAGGCAGGTTGGCGTGATAGCCAAGGCCTGGAGGTCCCCCACTCTCCTCAGAGAAGTGATGGCAAGGAGAAAGGCCACCTTGAAGGTCAGGATTCTCACCTCAGCCGACTCCAGCGGCTCAAAGGGGGCCTCAGTCAACCCTCCGAGCACCACTGCCAAGTCCCAGGTTGGGACTCTGGAGCGAGCCGCAGGCCTCATCCTCCGAGCCCCACGGAGGAATCGTACAACCAGATGGTGCCTTCCCAACCGTCCAGCAGGTCGATGATGTCGGAGAACCATACTCGAGAGGGCCACCAGGGTGCTACTAAGAGAAGGCTGACGCCCTCCCGGCGGACACGCTCCAGAACTCCCAGGAGCAGAGTGATCGGGGGGAAAAGTGTACAGACGCAGCCTCGGCCACGTCTGCGCCATGGCATCCAACCCCAGCGGGGCCGGATGGGTGAGGGAGAACAACAGTGGGCAGTGGGACATCTTTCGAGACGCGAAGAGATCCACTTCCACTGGGCCAAACCGCTCGCACATGGCCTCCACCACCTCGGAGTGGAGTCGCCATTCCCCGGGCCTCAGCCCCTGCCTCGACAGGATGTCTGCTCCCTGGTTTTGGTCCCCGGGGATGTACATCGCCCTGAGGGATGACAACCTCCCCTGGGACCACAGGAGAACCTGATGCGCCAGTCTGCAAAGAGGGTGCGACCTCAGGCCCCCCTGGTGGTTTAGATACGATACTGTCGACATGTTGTCGGATCGTATCAGGACATGGTGGCATGGTGGAGGTCCGGGAGAAAGCTCCTCAGAGCCTTGTAGAACGCCAGCATTTTCAGGCAGGTGCTGTGCCAGGAAGAATGCCGGGTCCCCCACAGACCTCTGGAAAAGCGGCCTTCCATGACCACGCCCCAACCAGTAAGGGAAGCATCTGTTGAAACGGTCTTCCGGCAACAGGACGCTCCCAGCACTGGCCCCTTGGACAGGAACCAAGGTTTCTTCCATATAATGAGGGAACGAAGGCATCTGCGCGTTACCCTGATCATACGGAAATTATTTCCTCTGGGGGAAAACCCCTTGGTTCTCAGCCACCACTGGAGGGGTCTCATGTGGAGCAGACTGAACGGTATCACGTTGGAGGCTGCTGCCATGAGACCCAGCAGTCTCTGGAACTGCTTCACAGTGAGGCTGCGGCCCAGCTTTACTATCGAGACCATCGCCAGTATGGACTTGACGCGTGCGTGGGACAACTGTGCCCGCATCAGCGTCGAATCCCACACAACCCCCAGGAACGTGGTCCTCTGGGAGGGCGTCAACACGCTCTTCTTCGTGTTGAGTCTCATTCCCAAGCACCCTATGTGGACTAGAATGGCATCTCGATGACGAACCGCCATATCACGCGACTGGGCCAGGATGAGCCCAGTCGATATAATTGAGTATAGGGATGCACTGGAGTCTCAACCGAGCCAGTGCTGCATCCATACACTTCGTGAAGGTGCGTGGGGAAAGAGCTAGGCCGAAGGGAAGAACCCGATATTGGTACGCCTTGCCCCCGAAAGCGAACCTCAGGAACTTCCTGTGAAATGGAAGGATGGCGATATGGAAGTATGCGTCCTTCAGATCTATTGTGACGAACCGGTCCTCGAACTGGATCTGACTCACGATGGATCCTCCTCAGAGACCGGTTCAGATACCTGAGATCTATAATTGGACACAACCCACCATCCTTCTTGGGAACTATGAAGTACCGGCTGTAGAACCCAGTCTCCCTGTCTGGCGGAGGAATACGTTCTATAGCCTCCTTGACCAGCAGGGAGCGTACTTCCTGTTCCATTACTCGCACCTGCTCCAGGCCGACGATAGTCCGGACCAGCCCGTTAAATTTCGGGGGAGGGAAACCGAACTGCAGCCGGCAAAGTTGGGGAAGAGATCCGGCGGGCGCACGCGATTGCTGGACCGCCCCAGGTCTTATTAGAGGCGACTGGAGCGCGCAGGGAATCAGCGGGCGTGCGCAGAGGTTCCCAGAGAGCCCCGGGGCAGAAGCGACCTCGATTGTTCCACCCTGTGGGGGACAGCTCTCAGTGGCCCTGCCGAAGCTAGGACCACTTGGGAGCCTTCTTATCCTGAATGACGTCCCTCAGGTCGCCCTTAGGCTGAGAAGGCTTCCTGTGAGAGCACTGTCTCCTTTGCCTCCTTTGCTCCTTTGCCACCGTCTCCTTTCTCCTTTGGGAGATTGGATAAACGGGCTGAGAAGGGTCTTTCCCACGATTTACACAACTCGTTGTGCAAATCGGGGAAGAAAGGAAGGCCCGCCGTGGAGGCTGAGCCTGACACCTGAAAAAGCGTTCATCCAGCTGGATGTCCACTATTTCCTGTGGCCAATCGAAATTAAGCTTGGCCACGGCGTGGGTTAATACCTCCACGAGCTCCTCAATAGCGGGCGTGTGGAGTGGCGAAGGCCCCACATCATCCGCCTCGATTTCCAAAGCGTCCAACTCCTCAGAGTCGGACAGCCTGAGAATCGGATCTTCCACCCCGCGGGAAGAAGCCGCAGCGCGGGCTTCCACACGGGGCGGGAGGATATCAGAATCGTCTGAGGTGGATGGGGAAGATGCCTCAGCAGTCCCGAATCCCCTCGACAGATCCCTCTGTGAGCCCCACGATCTACGGCGCCGCGCTGCCTCAACAGACACAGGCCCAGATCCTCGGGGCTCACGAGGCTGGCTGGTCTCCTCAAAGACGACCAGCTGCGAGCGCAGCACTCTCAGCGGCAGCAGTTCACAATCACCGCAGGCCGCTCCCTCAAGAGCAGCCTGGGCGTGCTGCACACCGAGACACTGCACACAAAGTTGATGTGTGTCCGTGCCCTTAATGTAGCGCGGACACGGAAGCACACACAACCTGAAACGCTCGCTTGCCATAATATTGCTTTGTGATAACAACACCAACTTTACTTTCAGACTGATAACACAGAGCGCTAACGCTGAAGAGCAAAAAAGCTATCTCTGTTGTGTTCAGACGTCTCTTTGTATCTTCCGGGTATGCCGTCACATACTATGTCATCACGTAACACCAATCAGGATTGGGCTGATTTCATTCATTCTTCATACGCTATGCGAGGGGCGTTCCCCAAAGTGTCGTCACGATGACGCAGTTCGAGTTCCCTCGAAGGGGAACTGCAGGGCAGGGCTTGCTTTTGTTTTCTATTGGTGGATCTCATGTGAGTGACAGGTTGCCCCGCCCTCATCATCAGAGAAAAGAAGAGATGTTGCTGCAAGAGGTAGGGGAAGTTATTCTCATTCAAGATTATGTATAATTTAAAATAAAGTAATATTGCATTAAAATCACTTGAAGTACAAAAGGGTTTCAGTACTCAAAAGTCTTTTACACTGAAAAAGATCTGGCTCATCAAAGTTTGATTAATTAGTGTTGAAATCAGCATCACTGTTTTTAGTTTTTAGTTTCTCATATGAGCAGACGGGTGAAGGATAGAGTCGACTTCAGCAGCAAAGAATGCAATTTAAAAAGTGGGTCATGAAAGACAGTTTGGGTGGAGTGCTTTGTGTCCCATTAAAAGGCACGGAAATGTGTTTCATCACAAAGTTTTGATGGGGAGTCATCTGGACAACATTGTATGTATTTTTTTTTAACCCAACGAACCAATGAATGACACATTTATCATAGATATATTTTGCCACAGTTCTCCAGTGCTCTCTCATTAGCGGTGGAACGCTTTCTAAAAAGTTCTCAGTTCTTTCTTTGTGAGGTTTTCCCAACATAGAGAACAATGTCTAAAAAGGAAACACATGTAGAAAGCACAAAGCTGAGGCTGGTGAGAAAATGAAACCCTGCACATGTGAATGGGAAAAGTTAAATATTTTCCTGCTGAAATTCTTCTTTAGATGTCATCAAACTTACAAATAAAAAAGAGTTTTGTGAGTTTTTGGGTATGCTTATGTTATATTTAGGGGAGAGCGGGGCACAACCTAATGCTTTTTGACTTTCTCAGTTTGTGTAAATCCACTTGGGGTTCAGAGTTACTTATTTTTTTCCCACATTTATTGCACACATATCTAGTACAATTATGTAGTTTTGTTTCATTAATACAGTGTATACTTTTTCCCCAAAGGTTTACCCCGAAAGAATGGAAGTGAAATGTGACAACATGCCCCACAGGTGGGATACTTTGTAACATGTGAGGTGCACATTGTAACATGGCAGCTTAAAATGTTATCTGATATAATGAAAAAAATATCCATGACAAACTAAAATATTTTGTCAATAAAATACAATTATTAACTTTTTCGGATAACAATAATGGCATTTTTAATCATTAAAAATAAACACATTTTTGAGGTTGACTACAAACACACCTCAAAACACAGCTATACAGCATAGTTAATAATAATAATAATAATTAAGCAGAATATAATAGCATATTTCTAATAGGGGCACAATGTAACGCAGTGTTAAAATATGCCCCAACTGAAGCAACAGGGATTTAAACCTGGCTCCTGTCTTCTGCTGGTTAGATCAGCATTAAAGAACAATCTCAACTGTTAAATAACAGATATAAGATTACAATAATATCAGATTTGTCTTATTTTAAATAAACACAAAGTAAGAAATTTGTTTTCGCTATGTTTAAATAAATGTTCATTAATATCTTCCAAAGATTTTTTTAATTTTGACACTATTTTTTCTCTACATAGTGTTGATATGGCAAATAGTAAATACACTAAGTTTTGTCATCCTGGCATGTGTGGAAAGTGTTAAACCACGTGTGTTATAACTAACCCCGCGTTAGGTTGTGCCCCGCTCTCCCCTAGTCTAAAAAGATAAACCTAATTAACCTTAATAATTGAAAATGTACAATTTCTCTTTTTCAGGTGTAGCGACAATGAGTCAGATAAAATAATAACTCAACGGGGAATTTGAATTAAAATAAAACTCGAATTACACTATAATTTATAAATAATTCAGAATTAATGTTTACACCTTAACTTATTCGTCCACCGATATGTAAGAACTTAAAGGGGAGTCTGTTAAAGGGAAACAAGTCTATGTAGCTCAAATTAATGAATTAATGAATTCATAGGGAATTTAGCGAGAGTCTAATTTACAGCTGAGCAAATGACTCTTCCAGCGTTCATTTGAACGGGCCGTAAATATCAACTCTGCAGCGGATATTAATATCCGTACAATAGTGAAACACTATTTAACAGCCAGGTAACTTAGATCGGCAGTTCAAGACATTAAATTCATAAGCACATAACACAAGAACAGTTATCTTTGAATACAAACAAAACTTTATTGATTACTCTAACACATCAAACTAATATCTAACATAAACACACGCACTCGCACATTCACACGTTGCAGAAAGGAAGAAAGTGAGGAAAGAATAAGTTTTAAGAGAGAGAAATTATGAAATCCCAAGCAATATGCATTTATGACACATGACCTGAAGAAACCATTGATCAGTAATTTATCCTCCTATCGTTTCTTAGGCGGGTTATTACATTTGATCTAATTCACCACTTCAGCTTGAAATCTAGAGATGTTACTTGCGTCTGTGTCTCGCAGGTGTCGTCTCTGACAAAGGGGGTTCCCTTTTCCTGGCTGGAGAGGGGTTCTCTCGGGTCTTTGATTCGCTGAAGGTCTGGTCGTGTCTTTGATCGACGTCTTGGGAAGCCAATCACGTGGCGTGTTGGCGGCTGGACGAAAGTCTCGTGGGCGTTGTTTAAAGTTGAAGCGCTGTTAGAGACTCGTTGAGTAACTTTGCGGCGAAACTTAACAAAACCCGAGACTTAACGGAAAGAAACTAAACTTTAAAGTAAAAGAAAGGAAAGTGAGAGAAGAGCAGGTGGCCTGAATGAAATCTGTTAACCCATTTTCTTTGATGGTCTGCCACGATCGTCCGATCGTCGCCATGGCGGATTCTGGAACCGCGCTGCGAACAGCTCTTGACTGAACAATGAACAGAACGTGAACACCGACAGTGAACCGACCGTCTTCGTCTGTGTTCTGAGGTTAAACTCAAATATTTGCCCATCCCCTAGATGGGTTCTGGCCAATTAGGGTTCCGGGGTGACTGTGTCTCCACCCCTCCCATAAAATTGGGTTATCTATAGTAATTTAGTTTCCTGCTCTTAAGCAGAGAGTACATTCAGACCTAATTTCTTACTATAAGGACATGTCCAGTTCTATAAAGATTTCATTCAGCTCATCTGTTAGATTATATCCATACGAGCACAAAGGTATCAAACACAATGCCTTTTCATCCACTCATTCAATAGTTACATAATTGCATGAATTTGGGAATTATATACATGCATAATAGTCACGTGTATCAGTTGTAAACAGACTAACAAGCTATGTCGAAGGCTATCTGAATGAAAGTCCAATAATCCGTAATCTTATGCACTCCAATATGTAACATTTTCTGGGAGTTTGCTTGCTTGGTTTGCAGGGGTCGGCGTAACTGGGACTGGCAACTTTATTTCTCAGAACTCTTTATTCACTCACAACAGAAAAACGCACGTGGGCGTACAAACTCAGGACGGGGTTCAACTTGGATCGTCAGATTATACTCTCAGTTTCTTTCGTCAACAGACGGCAGTGGCAGTGTGCGCTCAGTCCCAGCTCAGGCTCTCTCTCTCTCCGTCTCTCTCTCTCACTGGCTTTATGCGGTCTCCCCACGGCAATTACTGAATTAAGAGACAGGTGTTCGTAATCTGCATTTGGCCTATTTACTCACCGCTCGGTTCCTTTCCCTCTCTCCGCCCGCAGACCTCGCGAAACCACGCCCACCTCGCCACATACCCCCAACCGCTCGACTCAGGCCAGGGAGCCATCCGGCCTGCAGCCCCCCCAATCTTGGAGAGGAAGTCGGCCACAGCCATCTGAGCACCTGGCCTGTGGACCACCTGAAACTTAAAGGGCTGAAGAGCCAGATGCCACCGGGTGATTCGCGCGTTGGTATCTTTCATGCGGTGGAGCCACTGCAAGGGGGCATAGTCTGAACAGAGGGTGAACTCCCGTCCCAGGAGGTAGTAGCGGAGGGTAAGAATGGCCCACCTGATGGCCAAACATTCCTTCTCTATGGTGCTGTACATCGTCTCTCTCTTAGAGAGCTTCCGACTGATGTACAGCACTGGCCGCTCCTCACCCTCCACCTCCTGAGACAGGACAGCGCCCAGCCCTCGGTCCAATGCGTCAGTCTGCAGGACAAAAGGGAGAGAAAAGTCAGGAGCCAAAAAGAGCGGTCCGCCACACAGAGCAGCCTTTATTTTGGTGAAAGCCTGCTGGCACTGCTCCGTCCACTGAACCGTGTCTGGTACTTCCTTTTTCGTTAGATCAGTCAGCAGGCTGGCGAGGTTCCGAATAGTTAGGTACAAACCTCCTGTAATATCCCGCCAGCCCCAGGAACTGTCTAACTTTTTTTCCTTTTTGGTCTTGGGCCTCGGACAGGTCGCAATTGCTGTTGTCTTATCAATTTGGGGACACACCTGCCCATGACCCAAGTGGAAGCCCAGATACCTTACCTCCACCTGCCCAATCGCACACTTTTTCGTGTTGGCCGTGAGCCCAGCCCTCCTCAGCGACTTCAGGACAGCCCGCAAATGCTGCATATGACGCTGCCAATCCCCACTGTAAATGATAATATCATCCAGGTAGGCAGCGGCATATGAAGCATGCGGCCGGAGAATTCTGTCCATCAGACGCTGAAAGGTTGCTGGAGCCCCGAACAAGCCGAAAGGAAGGGTGACAAATTGGTGTAACCCGAACGGCATGGTGAAAGCTGTCTTTTCCTTGGACAAAGGAGATAAGGGGATCTGCCAATAGCCCTTAGTTAAGTCCAGTGTTGAATAAAATCGAGCAGCACCGAGCCGGTCAAGCAATTCGTCAACCCTAGGCATTGGATAAGCATCGAATTTAGACACTGCGTTGACTTTTCTTTAGTCCATAAAGAACCGCTTTGGAACCAAAACGATCGGGCTCGCCCAGTCACTGTTAGACTCTTCTATTACCCCCATGTCTAGCATTGCCTCTAATTCGCTTTGAATTATCTTTTTTTATGTTTGGGTAAGCGATATGGGCGGCTACGAACGACCACACCCGGTTCTGTCTCAACATGGTGATGGATGAGGTTCGTTTGACCGGGTAGGGGCGAGAACACATCGGCAAAATCTGCCTGCAACCTTTTCAAGTCGGTGAGCTGCGAGGGTGAGAGGTGATCCCCACCAAGGGCCAGGGCAGCGGATTTGGACTTTGGGAGCGCCTCTGGGCCGAGATCCTCCTCCCCGCTCACTACCGTCGCCAGCAACACAGACTCCGCCTTGGACCACTTTTTAAGCAGGTTGAGGTGGTAAATCTGACGTGCCCCGTCCCTATCCGTTCAAAGGACCTAATAGTTGAGATCCCCATCTCGCCGTGTGACCTCAAAGGGTCCCTTCCACTTTGCGAATAATTTAGAACTAGACGTGGGGAGTAATACAAGTACTTTATCTCCCGGTGCAAATTGATGAAGTCTAGTACCCCTATTGTATTGCCTACTTTGTCTGTCCTGAGCCTGCAACAAATTCTCCATTGACAGCCGCCCCAAATTGTGGAGTTTCGTTCTCAGGTCCAGGACATACTGAATTTCGTTTTTACTGTCTGAAGGTCCGTCCTCCCAAGTCTCTCTAAGAATGTACAAAACCCAGTGGGGCTGACGCCCATAGAGGAGCTCGAAGGGGGAAAACCCCGTGGAGGCTTGGGGGATCTCCCGTACGGCAAACAAGAGGGGTTCTAGCCACTTATCCCAATTTTTGGCGTTGTCCCGCACAAACTTCCGAATCATGGTTTTCAACGTGCAATTAAATCGTTCCACCAGACCGTCCGTTTGTGGGTGATAGACGCTCGTGCAGATCGATTTAATGCCCAATAATTCGTACAGTTCGCGAATTGTCCGTGACATAAACGCTGTGCCTTGATCGGTGAGAATCTCTTTCGGGATTCCCACCCGGGAGATCAAATGAAACAGTGCCGCTGCAACGCTCTTAGCGGAAATAGTACGCAGGGGAATTGCTTCAGGGTACCGCGTTGCGTAATCCACGAGGACCAAAGCAGTGACCACGTTCAGACTGTTCTAATGGCCCGATGAGGTCCATACCAATTCTTTCGAAGGGGACCTGCATTAAGGGAAGTGGGCGCAATGGTGCTTTTGGAGTAGCCGGTGGATTCACCAACTGACATTCACACCACCTGCGCTCGTTCTCGTGAATGCCCGGCCAAAAGAAGCGGGCCGTTAGACGGTTTAGTGTCGCTGTCTGACCTAAGTGTCCAGCCTGATCGGGGGCGGCTTGCGGCTCGTCGGGGACCCGAATCAGTGTCCCCACCTCCATTACCGGACACCGATCAACAAAGTGACTGGGGTCCCCGCAGCGCCAGCAAGCCGGATTTACCCTCCCGGTCTATCCAGCTCCGGAACAGCTGGCGGTCTTCATACTGAGCCTGGAGGAGCACTTCGAACTTCTTGTCCTGCTCCTCCCTCATGGCCAGTAGCTGCTGATGTTGTTCCTGATGAAGACCAGCCAGCGACTGGATGATCTCCGCCAATGGCGTACCTGACGGGGATTGCATGGCGGCGGCGTTCTTCTCCCTTCCCGGGTTTCGGCACCAGTGTGATGGAGGTTCGTTTGGTCAAGGAAGGAAGAAGACAGGGGTCGGCGTAACTGGGACTGGCAACTTTATTTCTCAGAACTCTTTATTCACTCACAACAGAATAACGCACGTGGGCGTACAAACTCAAGACGGGGTTCAACTTGGATCGTCAGATTATACTCTCAATTTCTTTCGTCAACAGACAGTGGCAGTGTGCGCTCAGTCCCAGCTCAGGCTCTCTCTCTCCGTCTCTCTCTCGCACTGGCTTTATGCGGTCTCCCCACGCCAATTACTGAAATCAGAGACAGGTGTTCGTAATCTGCATTTGACCTACTTACTCACCGCTCGGTTCCTTTCCCTCTCTCTGCCCGCAGACCTCGCGAAACCACGCCCACCTCGCCAAATACATATTAAAATATTTTTCATGCATGACAAAAATGTGCGCAATATAATCACAACAAAATTTAAATTATTCTTCTTATACATGAACTTTATGTAATAGCTATACTTTATGTACTGCTTAATTGAGTACTTGTATGTACAAGAATAAAGTTCAACATAAGTATTATACTATTTAAATTCCAATAAAGTGGGGTTTATATTTTTATCAGATTTATTTTGATAAACATGGCACAATATAACATTGTGATTACATGTAAAGAGTTTTTACTGTTATTAAAAACATGGATTTGTGAGCATTAGCTGAACCAAAGGAGTCAGAATAAACACAAAACATACATCATTGTGAATCTGGGCCAATCATGAAACAGCTGTGTCATCAGAGTTTGAAAAGCTGCACAGAATGAGCCAGCCGACTGCTCTCCAATCACTCTCGCGGTACTGATGGCATACATAGTATCAGTCCCGTCTCAAGTTGGACACAATTTCTAACCGGCATACACTGCTTCAAATCAGACGCTGCATGAAGTCAAACACACCTAAGCACTCAGAAACCAAACCAAAGAAACTCACCAACAAGATATACCATTCAATGACAAGACCATACAGATAAACAAAGATGGGATTAAATAGACACGGGCTAACTAAACACAGAGGGATTAATAAGGGGAAACAGGAACGGAACAGAGCTACAAACTAAAAGTCCTTAATACAATAGCCCGAAGACATGCAAAACATTAAACATAAATAAACATTGCCCCCCACTTTAGGGCCACCCCTGACAGTCCAAAACATAGAACAAATGTTCGTTCGGGAGGTGGAGGGCACTAGGGGGAGGGATGGAGGGCCAGGACCATGAGGTGGAAGTGGGCCTGCATGGAGACCACCATGAACTTGAGAAACTTAGAGATGAGCTTTCTATCTATGATATGTTCATTCATGAATTTAACAGAAGCTTTCATCCAAGCCAAAGTGTGTCACAGAGCCCCAACAAAAATTGCAGTATACAATGCTAAATGTTAGAAAGCTAGATTAGGAAAAAGAGAAGAAGTGCAAAGTAGAGAAAGAAAAGGATTTACTTAAAGGGATAGTTCACCCAAACATGAAAATTACCGCATGATTTACTCACCCTCAAGCCATCCTAGGTGTATTTGACCTTCTTCTTTCAGACGAATGCAATTGGAGTTATATTAAACAATGTCTTGTCTAATCCAAGCTTTGTAATGGCAGTGAAAAGGCAGCCCAAAAATTGAAGCACAATCTCTAAAACATCAAGAGTGCAAAACAGACAAAAAACTCTCACACACACACACACACACACACACACACACACACACACACACACACACACTTATACACACAAAAACACACGCACACACAAATTAACGCGTGCCATTCCAAAAGCTAATTGTGTTTGTGTGTATGAGTTTTTTTGCACTCTTGATGTTTTAGAGATTCACCCCTTAACTGTTGAGTCCTTTTTTTCTGCATCCTGGCTGATTTGTAGATTGTATGCACAAAAAAATTCCCATTCATTTCCTATGGGGGTCATTTTTGACCCGAAGGTCCTGAGTGTGACTATTTTTTTTACGACTACTTAGACTTTTCAAATCCTGTCACCAATTTTTGTTGAGTGTTCATATACCAAGTACCAATAAAGTCACCAAGTTTCGGACCATTCCGAAGCTACGGTAACTCTGATTGTATTCGTCTAAAAGAAGAATGTAATATACACCTAGGATGGCTTGAGGGTGAGTAAATCATGGGGTAATTTTCAATCCCTTTAAGTGAAAGTGCATTGGTTAACAATTGTCGAATGATAGTGTTGGAAGAAAATGTGTCTCCAGGTGCTTCTTGAAAGTTTTGCTGGTCTCAGCAGTTCAGGGGGAGGTTGGCACCTCATTCCACCAGAGATGAGCAGAGAGGGTGAAGGTTTTGGAGAGCAATTTTGTGCCTGTCTCAAATTGACCGTAGCTGGCAGGATTGAGGCGTCACAGATGTGCTACCGCATTCTGGATCATATGCAGAGGCTTAGTTGTGCTGCCCTGAAGGCCTGCCAGTAGAGCATTGCAGTAGTCCAGTCTTGAAATAACAAGAGCTTGTGCAAAATACTCTTATGCCACGACAATCACTGTATGACATGGATATAATAAACTTGGGTACGACATGTATGTAGACTGTACGATGATGACACCTATTGAATCGTAGGCTGCAACACAAGTTATTAGAAGAATAAAACGTCATCAGGATGCGCTAGTGGTAAACAAATAGAGCAAGATGAATCACACTTTGGAAATTGTGTTTTTTTTATGTGCGTTGAAAAAAAGGAAGGAAGTGGAAGAGGAGAATATGGATGCAGTCATGGCGCAATCTTGCTAATGGAGCTTGAGATAAGTAGTTTTAAGTGTTAGCACCATGTCACGTTGATCAATACGTAATTTTATTTTGAATGTTTATTGTAGCAGCAAACACACTGTGAGATGATCATGCCAAATTTATGACACTGTCAGAAAATGATCGCAGGCTATCTTTAGTTACAAGACCATGACAACGGCCATCTTTAAACCTCTCTCACTGTACGATGTAGGATCACGACAACAGAAATTGCCACGATTGGTCATCTTTCGTCTGGGTCTGGGACAGCCCAAAATCGTACAATGTGTACCGGGCAGTCTTGTTCCTGGAGATCTACCTAGCTGCAGAATTCAGATCGAACCTGTCTATAATTAGCAAGTGCTCCTGAAGATCTTCCTTAGCTGCTTCAGGTGTGTTTGATCAAGGTTGGAGCTGACATTTGCAGGAAGGCAGATCTCCAGGAACAGGATTGGGCACTACTGCTCTAACAGGAAGGGTCTGATTTTCCTGATGTCACGTTTCTACATGATCGGCCCATGTTGAAATGTGTGTGGAAAAAGTGCTCAGTCGTCAAACACTATCACCAGGTTCCTTGCTGTCCCGGTTGTAGATCCCAGTTGAACAGTGATGTTGTGTTTGACTGCTCCGTCTTTGCAAGGTTGAACTGGTGCTCTTTCATCCAAGCTGAGACAGTAGGATCATCAGGTTGAAATGACAGATAAACCAGATATGCCTTTATTATTCACAGTGAAAAAAAGAGGTCCAAGTACTGAACCTTGAGGTACCCCAGTGATTTGACAACTCGTCCTCTCCATAAAAACTTGAAAGATCTGCTTGTGAGGTAAGACTGAAGCCACCGAAGTACCATGATGCCGAAGTCATGAAGGTTGGACAGTTGGATCTGTTGGTTTACAGAGTCAAATGCAGCAGACAGGTCCAGGAGAATAAGAACAAATGATTTGGAGTTAGCTCTTGCCAGCTGAAGGGTTTCAGCAATAGACAGTAGGGCGGTCTCCATGGAGTGTTCGGGTGTAAAGCCAGACTGGTTGTTGTCAAATAGGTCATTCTGTGAAGGAAAAGCAGAAAGTTCATTGATCAGAAAGAAGAGATTTTCACAGAAAAGGAAGAAGAGAGACTGGTCTGTAGTTTTCAACTGCTATCAAAGAAGGTAAACTTTACTATTTACTTTCGTCACAGAAACTGTAATAAAAATGTAACTGTTTAAGTACTTATACGAATTGAAATAATAGATCTGAACACAAAGAAGATCATTGTAATTGTAGACCAAAACTAAATTCTATTTTTGATTGAAAAGTTATAGTAGATCAGTATTCTAATTGTGGTACAAGATGTTCTCATTGTAGGTAAATTGTGGTTGAATTGGCTTGGCAAGATAAGAATTTACCTATTTTTTATTCACATTTATTGTACATTCATTTATTTGATCTCTGAAAAAAAGTACTTATTTCACATTTTATTGCTGATTAATTTGCTTATTATTGTGCATTTTATGCTATTAACAGAGCATAAGCGAATTTGAAAAGTAAACATTTGTAACACTTTAGTTATGAACTAACAATGAAAAATACTTCTAAAGCATTTATAAATCTTAAGTTAATTTCAACATTTACTAATAATTAAAACTAAATATTTACAAATATATATTTTACAGTTGTATCTGTTCATATTACTTAATGGATCTGAACAAACATAAACTAACAATGAACAGTTGTGTTTTTATTAACTAATGTTAACAAATATTAATACATGCAAATATAACAATAAAAGGTGTATTGCTCAGTGTTAGTTAATGTTAATGAATAAACTAAGTTAACTAATATGACCTTATTGTAAATTGTTACCAAAGTTTTTTTCAAATGTTCTGATTTTGCAACTGCATTGCATTATAATGGATACTGATTTCTTAATTATTTTTTTTTTTAAGTTTTATAATAAATCGATAGATATATCATGCAAATAAAATAAGAGTTTGCATTACACACATTACACAAGAAAATAAAAACACAAGGAATGTCAGTATCTTAATTATATTTCCTCTTGTTTGTTTGACCTATTGCTTAAACATTGCTTTGCTCAAAAAACAATGTGTGGCTGTGGTGGTGGAAACCTGCGGTACACCTGTTTTCATTTTTCTGCTATTCTTTATTATGTAAAATTATGCCAAATAATACATGAGAGTACAGCCCTAATCCACCTTGTGTATCTGACCCAAATTCATAGCTTCCCTTGTGTGCTTCCTTTCCTTTAAAAAAAAAAAAAAAAAATTATTAATATTGACACTACATGACCTATGTTCTTGTTCTCAGGATGAAAAAGAAAAAGATGTAAATTAATAATTTTTCTGAAGCAGTGTGAAACTTGTTTTTGTATTTGCGAGTTCCTGTTCAAATGAGAAAATCTCTCATTCCTTCAGAATGGATACTGGAGAGACAACGAAGATGGTGTGTTTGAAATGACTCACAAAGCTTACACTCGAAAAAATCTTTGGTTATTTTTTTCTTTTCTGGGTTGAGCCTTTTTTTGGGGTTAATTTTTCAGTATTTGTGTAGTTTCTGTGTTACTCCGCTCCTGGGTCCGACGTAACAACCCAGTGTTTGGATAATTTTTGTGTTACCCTGATCCTGGGTCAGATGTAACAACCCAGTGTTTGGGTAGTTTTTGTGTTACCCAGATCCTGGGTCAGACGTAACTACCCAGTGTTTGGTGTGTTTTTGTGTTACCCAGATTCTGGGTCAGATGTAACAACCCAGTGTTTGGGTAGTTTTTGTGTTACCCAGATCCTGGGTCAGACGTAACTACCAGGTGTTTGAGTAGTTTTTGTGTTATCCTGCTCCTGGGTCAGATGTAACAACCCAGTGTTTGGGTAGTTTTTGTGTTAACCAGATTCTGGGTCAGATGTAACAACCCAATGTTTGGGTAGTTTTTGTGTCATCTAGATCCTGGGTCAGACGTAACAACCCAGTGTTTGGGTAGGTTTGGTGTTACCCAGATCCTGGTCAGACGTAACAACCCAGTGTTTGGTTAATTTTTGTGTTACCCAGATCCTGGGTCAGACGTAACAACCCAGTGTTTGAGTTATTTATCGCAGGCTTTTTACAACCTGTTTAAGAGAGAGCAGTGCAGCTTCATCAAATTGGTGCATGTCTTCGGTAAAATACAGGTTTGTGTACATTTTATTTTATCTATAAATTTGTTATTGTGCTGCATATCGTTTAATTTTATTCAAATTTTATTCAAATAATTTTATTCTACATTCAGGGATGCGATGCAAGTCACCCAAAAAACGAACGTTGTGTATGTCTTTTTGCGTGATGGAAACGCCTGATACCTTGCATAACATTTTATGATTTTATTCAACAAGATACAGCATAAATACTTATGATGTTAAACTATGTTCTCAGAACTGAACACTGATTATTTATGGACAGGTTATGGAGTTGGTCACCGCATATTTTGGCTACGAGAGAAACACAGGGCGGAGGTCCAAAGTTAGAAGTTCCCTTTCGTTCAGTCACTCAGAGTAACGTCAGTGACTGACGAATGGGGGCTTCGCTTAGAAGCCAATCGCCTTTGAGCTCTAACAAAACGAGCCAATGGCATGAAAATACCATGGGTCTGTGGAATTTGCATAATGCAAGCCCGCCCAACCGCGTGGGTATAAAGGGCATCGCATAGCAATCTCACATTATGTTTATGTTTTTCTGCTTCAGAGCCGACATTACAGCCTGAGCGTGTTTACCTCTTTCAAGACGAGCAGCTCCCCAGAGTGTTGGTGTGGCGGCGCGTTCCAGCGAGACTCGTATTCCTGTCTGATCTGTGCAGTGATTAGCACAGTGTGCGTTTCTCCCTGGGCGCTTCAGCATCTCTGCGCAGCAAAAACTCCTCAAAAAGAGTGCAAGTGGCACGTCTTTTTCAAGATGGCTCGCCCTTGCAACGTTTCTGGGTGCATGGTTTCTTCGCTTGACGGGCACGGACGCTGTTTAGCATGCTTGGGCCTTGTGCATGCTGAGCGTGCGTGCGTGGATGACTCATGTTCTCACTGCGGGAACATGGCCATCTCAGTTTTGCGGTCGAGACTTAATGATCTCCGTAAAGGAGGGAAGGTCCCCTCTACCACACCCCAATCTGTTCCCACCCCGTGTGAGATCACTTTGGCTGGTGGTCAGGGTGACTTTAGGGTGACGGTGTGGAACAACCCGACGAATATTCCTCGGGCCACACCCCTTTCTAACACACTGTTACCCGTGGTGCTGCCGGATGATGGCGCTGGTGTTTCCCGTGCTGGGCCCAGCGTGTCATTCGGCACGCCGGCGGATGATGCTATGCCGATCGCCGCATCACAGGGCGGGCTTGATACCTCCGAAAATGAGGATTCGGCTGTGTTGCCTCCCTCGGGAGTGCCAGCATTGCCCGAATCGGATCCGGAGCTGACGGCCATGCTCTCCCGGGCAGCTGAGAGCCTCGGGCTTGCGTGGAACCCTCCGCCATGTCCCGAGCGCTCAAGGCTGGACAATTGGTATCTGGGGACGGCCCGCGCCGAAGGCGCCCGCCAACCTCCGATACCTTTCTTCCCGGAAGTGCATGAGGAGGTGATGAAATCGTGGAAGTCTCTCTTGACTTTTCGCAATCGCTTGTCATCGACCTCCGCCTTTACTGCCCTTGACGGTGGCGCGGTGAAAGGGTACACTTCGCCCAACAATTTCGCCCAACAATTCTCTGGCTATCAAGACTGAGGCTATTAAACATATCCTGCCCCGGCTGTCCACTGCTGCCTCCACCCAGCCGCCGGCTCAGGTGCCTCAGCCTGCTCCCCGCCGAGGCCGCCCTCCAGCGACTCCCGCCCCTCCCGCCTGGCCCCAGCAGCAGCCTTCACCCAAGCCGAAGTGCGGATGACGTCGCAGGAAGGCGGCCCCGCCTGTCCCAGCACCGCAACCCGCTAAACGGCGGTCAAAGCGGCGGTCCTGAGACAGGCGTCTCGGAGGTGATGTCGGTTCTTCCTCAGGAAAGCAGTGGTAGCAGATGGTAGCAACTCCTTCCCCCGGTAGAGGGCCCGGGGAGAATCTTTTGTTTTCCCCATTCCCTGACGCCCACGAGCCTCGCCACTCTCAGCCCCCTCTGCCGCCAGCCCCCAGGCAGACGAGACCACAGCGGCACGCTCGTCCTCCCCAAGTCTCGTCTGCCAGGGCACGGAATTTGACCACGCCCACACCTCGGGACGCTTCCACGTCTCCCACGTCTGGGCCGGTCATTCCGCCTCGCTGCCCCATCGGGGGTACGCCTGTGGTTCGCATGACCCTGCTGGTGCAGTTTTTGGACACGTGGCTAGCGCTTCCCAATTGTCCAGCTGGCTCACTCGCACCATCAGGTTCAGCTACGCGATTCAGTTTGCGCGGTCTCCTCCCCGTTTCCAAGGAGTCCGCTATACCATGATGGGTGGCAATGCCCCTGTTATGCGTGCGGAGATCGACACCCTACTGGCGAAGGGTGCGGTCGAGATCGTCCCTCCAGCCGAGATGGAGTCGGGGTTCTACAGCCCCTACTTCATCGTACCCAAGAAAACTGGTGGGTTACGGCCAATCCTGGACCTGCGCATCTTGAACCATATCCTTCTCCGTACAGACAACACGGCGACAGTAGCGTACATCAACCGACAAGGTGGTCTACGCTCCCGCCGGATGCTGCAACTTGCCCGCTATCTCATCCTATGGACTCAGAATGATCTGAGGTTGCTTTGTGCCGTTTACATCCCAGGAGAACTGAATCATGCAGCCGACGAGCTGTCACGTGTTCAGATGCTGCCGGGGGAATGGCGTCTCCATCCCCAGTCGGTTCAGCTGATTTGGGAACAGTTCGGGGACGCGCAGATAGATCTGTTTGCCTCCCACGACTCTTCCAATTGCCGCTGGTATTATTCCCTGACCGAGGGGACTCTCGGCACGGATGCACTAGCATACAGCTGGCCGCAAGTATGTGTTCCCGCCAGTGAGCCTTCTCGCACAGGTCTTGTGCAAGATCAGGGAGGACAAGGAGCAGATCCTCATGGTCGCCCCGTATTGGCCCAGCCGGACCTGGTTCTCGGAACTGGTACTCTCCCTGGCCTATTCCTCTGAGACAGGATCTTCTGACTCAGAGATGGGGCACCCTATGGCACCCGCGTCCCGACCTGTGGAACCTACACGTGTGGGTCCTGGACAGGACGCGGCTGGCTTGAGTACCCTACCAACTCAGGTGGTGGCTACCATCACTTCCACTAGGGCCTCGTCTACGAGACAGGCCTATGCGTTGAAGTGGAACCTCTTCGTCACCTGGTGTTCTTCTCGCCGAGAAGACCCCAGGAAATGCCCGATCGGGTCCGTGCTCTCCTTCCTCCAAGAAGGGTTGGAGCAACGGCTGTCTCCCTCCACCATGAAGGTTTATGTGGCCGCTATATCGGCCCATCATGACCTAGTGGATTCCAAAACGGTTGGACAGCACGACCTGGTCAGCAGGTTCTTGAGGGGGGGGTGAGGAGGCTAAATCCGCCTCGCCCTCCTCAGATGCCCTCTTGGGACCTCACAGTGGTCTTATCAGCCCTGCAGAGAGCTCCCTTTGAGCCTTTGCAATCAGTTGAGCTTAAAATCCTGTCAATGAAGACAGCACTCCTGGTTGCATTGGCCTCCATCAAGAGGGTAGGGGACCTGCAGGCATTTTCGGTTGATGAAGCGTGCCTGGAATTCGGGCCGGCCGATTCTCACGTGATCCTGAGACCCCAGCCTGGATACGTGCCCAAGGATCCCACCACTCCCTTTAGGGACCAGGTGGTTAACCTGCAAGCGCTGCCATTGGAGGAGGCAGACCCAGCCTGGGCACTGCTCTGTCCAGTAAGCGCCCTCCGCGCTTACGTAGGCCAGACACAGTGTTTCAGGACCTCAGACCAGCTCTTTGTCTGTTACGGTGGGCAGCAGAAAGGGAAGGCCCTCTCCAAGCAGAGGTTGTCCCACTGGATAGTGGATGCCATTGTCCTGGCTTACCAGGTTCAAGGCATGCTATGCCCCCTTGGGGTGAGAGCTCACTCCACTAGGAGTGTTGCCTCCTCTTGGGCTTTAGCGCGTGGTGCCTCGCTGACAGACATTTGTAGAGCTGCAGGCTGGGCGACACCTAACACATTCGCCAGGTTTTATAACCTCCGAGTCCGGAGCCTGTGTCCGCTCGTGTACTAGCCCCCGATGTAGCTGGACAGGCTCAGGTGTCATCGCTTGCTGCGCCATTCCACTCCATTCCACTGGATACGTGCGCTATTCTACTCAGGTGAGCTCCTCCAGCACTTATGATGTCGACGCCAGAGTGTTTGCCAGAGTGGTCAGCTTTCGCGTTCGGCTAGGTGCCGCCGTGTGCATGGTTCCTCCGTTGGGCTACCCCCACATGTGTATCTCGACGGTAAGTCTCTCTGAGCACGTGTCTTCCCTTGGCAAGTCACATTGCCACGCCTGGGGTTTAAAATGGTTTCCACCTGCGGCTGGATACCCCGGTATACTCCATATGCAGTTCCTTGTAAAGGTCATATGTGTATTTGGTAAGTCCCCCCCCCCCCCCCCCCCTTAGGGTAGGCATTGTGTTGCATCTCTCCACGTGGGATATGCTTCCCAGTGTACCTTGGTATTCCTGTGTTATTGCAGTCCTTCGTCCGTTTACGTCAGGGAGCTCGCACTACGCAGGGCACTGGAAGACAGCTGAGTGGCGTGATTGAATTGGGACCCCCATTCGTCAGTCAATGACGTTACTCGGAATGACTGAACGAAAGGGAAGGTCTTGGTAACGTAACGTCCCTCAGCCACTTCAGCCGTACCGCTGGAATGGCCGGCCACTCAGGCTTCGGCTCTTCAGCAGGTAACATAATGCGAGATTGCTATGCTTGCCCTTTATACCCACGCGGTTGGGCGGGCTTGCATTATGCAAATCTAAGCGAAACCCCCATTCGTCTGTCACTGACGTTACGTCTCCGTTCCCTCTCTCAGGGAATGAGGGTTACATATGTAACCGAGACGTTCCCCTGCTTAATATGACACAAGCTTCTGCACGAGATCCAGACAACAGAGACTGCTCAATTACACTTTAATTACTTCCAAATGTTTAATTTTGAATTCTAATATTTGTTAAATGAGCTTATATGTTGGTAATATGTATTAAAAACTATATAAAATATGCTATACTGTAAAATATGATCGAAAATAAAGGAATTATCATGCAAGCCAGTGGTTGTGTGAAGTATATTAAAAAAGTTTAGAGGATTTAAGTTAATCCGTATACATTAATTAATGTATGAAGCGGGGGAAAAAAGAGAAAAAAGCTAGTAGTAAAAAATAAATAACTATGCTGGGTTAAATGAATAAACAACCCAATGTGCTGGGTAAAATTAACCTGGCCTTATATTTACCCAGCCCTTGGGTTGAAAAGTTGGGTTGTTTTTAACCTAGTGTTTTTCAGAGTAAAGTGTTGTGATATAGGAACATCTCATGCTCTCTTCACAGCTAAGACTCAAAATGAAAACTGTTCTTTTTTTGTCTGAGGAATCAATGACAAAACTCCGTCTGATATGTTTCAAAGAAGCGGCTATTGTTGCAGCACATATCATCGTGGTTCCCCCTGGAAGCGGCTGGGGCCCCAGAGGTATTACTCAGGGGAGACACTACTGACACCGCTGGGAACAAATGGCTGGACAAAC
Source organism: Romanogobio albipinnatus (assembly GCA_023566225.1). NCBI lineage: Eukaryota > Metazoa > Chordata > Actinopteri > Cypriniformes > Gobionidae > Romanogobio > Romanogobio albipinnatus. The sequence continues at coordinate 37,296,861 of CM042244.1, read as the reverse complement.
ATTTTTTTGTGGGTTGAAGTGTTGAGATGACTGCATGGGGCTCAGGTTACCACTGAGCAATGTCTGCCTAATTCATTCATCCCTCCTGCTCCACTCTCTCCACTTCCTGCTGATCTGACTCTTCTCTAAACCTCAGTCATTTTTCCTGAATGTCCTCCTTCATCTAAGAGAAATGATGCAGCTTTCTTGCTTGAATCCAAAGAACAGTGGGACAAAACCCCCCACAAAATAAAAATAAAAGGCAATTAGTGGAATTGCCAAATAGTTTGTACAACTGCTGTATAGCATATTTATAGTAAACAGCCTACCATAGAAAAACCATAGATGTACACTGTAAAATGTGAAAAATGTGCAGTTCGTGTTTTAAAAGAGCTTTTGTAAATTTTAACTAACCTCTAAAAATCTTTAGTTATATTGAAAAAAAAAAAAAATACTTTGACTTAATTAAACAAGGCTCTCTGGACACATTAAAAACGTTTCTCAATGAACAATTTATTCGTTTTGAGAATTAAAGACCAGAAAACTTTCGAACATTCGAAACAAACATTCTATTTGTTCATAACTTTGAGAGAAACTTGCTAGAACGTTCCCTGAATGTTTTTCATATCTGTTATGAAAAACAGCCCACAAAACTAGGACTAGGCTATAATAAGGAAAATAAAAACATTCTTATTCTCATAATAGACGAGTACACATCAACAATAAGTGTAGTTACTAATGATGGTAAAATAAATGTAATTACACAATTGTGATATGTAATAATCACACAATAGATGTAACAAAAAAAGAAAGAAAAGTAGGCTAATATTGTAATGGTGTAGAGTAGTGCTCACACAGAAGATACAAAAGTGTATGAACGGTGTGTGAGAGGAAGTCAGATTTTATATCACTCTCCCAAAGCACAGTTTTGGCAGTGTTTGGACAGTTGTTGAGAAGAGAGACTTCCGTGAGGTTTATGGGGCCCTTGAATGGGCTCGACTCCGGTCCGTGTGAACTGTACTCCAGTCCGGGTGTTCCAGCGCGCCTCTGCAGTGAGACACGCACCCGGCTCGACGCGCTCGCCGTCTCTCTGCTCCTGGATCGAGACTCACTTTCCGCGGTACGAAACGAGTGGAATTTCTTTAAGTTGTTTTACTCTTCCGACTGAGTGCGCGGCAAGCACAAACGAGGGTTTATAGGTAAACCCGTCGGCCACCACGACGACGAAAGGGCGCGTGGCTTTGATTTTAAAGGGAATTCATCGCGCTCCCCCACCTAAACCGAGTGTTGCATGGAGCAGGACAACTCCGGCTGCTGAGAACGGGGAAATGCGCCTTTTAAACGGGAACCCGGGCTTCGTGTTCCTCAGCGTTCCATATTCGTAGGCCTAATGGGTTTATCTGGACCGCGCGGATCTGAGCTCTACCTGCGCGAGCGCGCTGCACGAGATGAAAGTCTTTGTGCGCTGATTTAGAGGTGACTTATAAATCCTCGCTTTATCTTGCGTCAAGGACTGTTCCTCAATCATTCCGTGAGTATTATTCACCTTGCATACTTCCATTGCGACTGCATGGCGTGCTTTTGATCTTTTCTACACATCCACCGACTCCATTCGGGTCTTTAGACACCGGGACAGCGAGCAAAACTGCAGTGTGTTTCAAACAAAACATCAGCAGAACGAAGGTCTTGCTTAATACTTTTTAAAGATTTAAAGAAGCATGCAGGGTCAGCTAATTGTGTTGATAACACAAGTTTATCTGGGAAAGAAAGGTTGCTGTTTTTTCTTTTCTTTAAAAAGAACAGGACGGGGGCCAGATGTGAGGCTATACATCATGCTTATCTGTCCTAGAATTATCTCTATGGGAGAAATATAGAGACATGTGCAATAAAACAACAATTTAAGAGGCACCATGAGACTTTCATTCCTTGGAGATTAACAATATTGCCAACGCAACTTGCACAGAAGGTAGTACAATCAAAGGAATACAGTAGTAAACTTTTTATTTAACAGAGTGGCTTATTATGGGTTCATAGCCTATCACATTCTTAATACAATGGGAGTCGGTTTATTTCAGTTGGTTTCTGAAGGTCGGTGTGCAGCAGCTTCATATTAAGATCAGTTTACGGCACATGCATTATTCACCATGTTATGAGCCACACATGTCACAGTAGCTCATGGACGAGCCTACAGTTTGTCATTTGAATAATAAGTCTTAAAAATGGCATTCAAATAAACGCAACACGGTTGTCAAATGTGAATCCGGATTAGAAGGCGTTCACACTGAATGTGTTTCGTGTTCAAAAACAACAAGACGAACAATTAAAAACAACAACACATAAACCCCATCCTCTTTAACTCAACGCTTTGTTCTTGAAAATAATGCTGTATATATAATTACGTGCATAACATAAAACCCGCTGGTGTAGAAAAAGGCCTCATCCATAGGTTAGATTTGAAATGCATGTCTGTATTATGAGTCATTGTTTAGGGCTCATTCATTTGAATTCAGAGAGTGAACTCACACGAACAAATGCGCAGTTGAGGAAGTGCCATCTCTGCTCACATCAACTGCCTGTGATTCCTGCCGCTTCATTTCCAAGCGTGCATTTACATAACAAAGTGGTCGAATCTCAATTGCGACTCAAAACTTGAGTCTCCCACCATCCCCCTCCTGAAGTACGGCTGGACTGAGGCACACGGTTGTGTTCAGAGAGCCGTTTAGACTCCAGTACATTCAGTCTGCTTTTCTGTTTCATGGAGCCTTTTGTTTTCGGATCAGAAGAGATTCCATTAAATGAGTTATTTTCCAATTTTCCAAAATAATCCCTAGTCAGAAGGATCCAGATCTTCATTGTTAGAAGATTTAGAATTCTTTGAGAAGGTTGGAATGTTTTTAATATTGAAGTTATGTTATTGTGAATCTGTAAAGGAACTCTGGCATCTCATTTGTGTTTTACAGCATATTAAATCTGATGGTTTGCTTTATTCCCATGGTTGATTTTACCATAGTTTTCACCAGTTTTGACAATGCCAAGTCAAATTTATTTGTACACTGTAAAGTCGGCAAAAAAAAAAAAACAAACAAAAAAATTGAGGCAATTAGTTGCCTCGGTTTTTATTTTTTAAGTTAAGAAATTTAAAGTTTAAGTAAGCAGAACCTGCAGATTTTAATTTTGTTATAATAATACATTTGAATTGCTCTGAAACTGAAATATTTGAGTAAGCTAATTCAATACGTTTAGCTTAAAAATATAATGTAATCTCAAATTTGTAGTAGTGGAAGCTCGACTAGCTTTAACTAGCTAATTCAATAAATGTTACCTTGCTAATTGGTTACACAATGCTTTGGTAGCATTAGCATAGCACTTTCTGAACGAGGACAGCAATATAAAACATTTAACATATATCTGTTCTCAACCTAAGCTCATACTCCACTCGTCACATGACGGAACCCCCACCCAAAAAACCCAATATAACAGAAAGTCTTCCAAACTAACCTTGCAAAACAGATCAACCACTTAACAGAACACCTAATTTTAGCATGTACTCTCCCTTTTAAGTGTCATGTCAAAGCATGCTGGCACATAGAATTCCCAGCCCAGTTTCAGTTCAATTTAAGTTAGTCTAAATGAAAAGATAAAATGAAAGTTGATAAAACTCAAAACAATGAAACAATTCAGATTACTTAAAATGTGTCAGTTTTGAGAACTCAAAAGAAAAATGATTTTCACAGTGCACATTGTTTCAAAGCAGCTTTACAAAAAATGACATTGTTAATATCTTCATGCCTTCGAGCTGGGTGATACTAGAGTTTTTCAGTAAAACAGTGTTAACTTTCTACCAAATATTACTTGAAGACTGCTTAACTTCTATTAAAGAAACCCTTTAGATTCTAGTAACAACAGTTGGTGTGATTCTAAGGAGATAAATCAATTTGTTCATTTTTATTTATATAGACAGTTTTGATTGCAGCTGATTGATTCCCTATCAGCATTTCAGCATATTGATGTGATCATGATCATGCTCTGTTACACACGTAATGAGTTGTGGCACGTATTGAATGCAGTTTCACACATTACATTAGACTGATGGTGTGAAACACACTACTTGCCATATCTTTGAAACAATGCTGTTGTCTATATGGTGGGCTGGTCTTCAACACATCTCAAGTTTGAGTCAGTCCCAGTGGCTTGTGGTCCTTTTCCTGATCCCGTCCTCTCTCGCTCTCTCTCGCTCTCTCCCCCTCCACTTCTTGGTCTCTGCACTGTCAAAATAAAGCTAAAGAATGCCTATATTTATGCACACACGCACTCATACAAATACACTGCCGTTCAAATGTTTGGGATCGGTATGTTAATAAAAGAAGTCTAATATTGTGAAATATGAATGTAATGTAAAGCAGCTGTGAATCTGCGAATATATATAGTAAAGTGTAATTTATTCCTGTGATCAAAGCTGAATTTTCAGCATCATTACTCCAGTCTTCAGTGTCACATGATCCTACAGAAAGAAGTCTAATATGATGATTTGCTGCTCAAGAAACATTTATGATTAATATCAATGTACATTTTTTTCATGATTCTTTGATAAATTGAAAGTTCAAAAGAACAGCATTTATTTGAAATAGAATATTTTGTAATGTTATAAATGTCTTTACTGTCACTTTTGATCAATTGAATGCATCCTTACTGAATAAAAGTATTAATTTCTTTCCCCAAAAAAAAAAAAAAAAAAATTCAGACCCCAAACTTTTGAACGGTAGTGTATAATGTTACAAAAGCTTTCTATTTCATATAAATGCTGTTCTTTTGAACGTTCCATTCATCAAAGAATCCAGAATTTCTTACACAACTGATAATCATAAATGTTTCTTGAGCATCAAATCATATTAGAATGATTTCTGAAGGATGATGTGACACTGAAGACTGTAATGATGCTGAAAATTCAAGTTTGATCACAGAAATAAATTACATTTTAAAATATATTCAAACCGAAAACAGCTATTATTATTTGTGATAATATTTAATAGGGGTGGCACTGTACATGAAAAAAACCCGAACCGTTCGGTTCGCTTGAACTTGTCTGGTTCGGAGCATGTGCGTCGCATGGTTTCGACGCATGCACAATGTATCCTCGTGCCCGTATGTTACCTCAGACAGTGGGTGTCCTTTTCACGCGAAATAAGAGGTGTGTGTGTGTGGACACACAGTAAAATAAAGTAAAAGTGGAGTGCTGCAGGTCACGTCACGTGTAGAAAAGCAACTGGGAGAGATAAGGAAGGCTGCCCGGAGTTGGAGGATGCGCCAGCGGACGTATAGCAGGCAGGGCAGATGCAGTGTGTATGGAGAGCGGGAACCGCGCGCATTCACACACTGGCAGTGTTTGTCTCGCGCAGCTGAACCGCGGCTTGTATTGCAAATACAGACAAATATTGTCCATTCTGTCACATTTTCCGGTGTTCTCCTCCGACCCCTGTCTGTCTCATGCTTTGATTTATGATGGGCAGCATATATCTGCTGCAGATGCGACCGTGTTCCCCTCTGTCTCATACACACATGCATATAACATGCTGTATATACATGATAAATGTAACATTTAAAAGTTAAGATATGCTTCTAGTTTTAATAATTTAAACATGCCTTTGAAGTTTGGGCAACAACACACGGAACACTTCATGGTGAAATTTGTTAATCAGGTCAGCTGAATTTAAGCCACAGTGCATTGTTCTGATCAAAATTGACATGATTAACATGAAAAATGTTACGCCAATGTGTCGGACTCGGTAGACAGCCAGTTAGGAAACAACTTCTACATGATATAACAATTTTTTAATACTGTATCCTAAATTGTGGATGATTAAGCTATATATGCTGAAGTAAATCTCTGGAGTGTTAACGATTTAAAAAACAACAACAACAAGAACCGTACAGAACCGAAAACCGTGACCCTAAAACCGTGATACGAACCCAACCGTGGGTTTTGTGAACCGTGCCACCCCTAATATTTAACTATATATATATATTTTTAATGAAATAAATGCAGCCTTGGTGAGCAGAAGAGACTCATTTTTAAAACATAAAAAATCTTACCGATCCCAAACTTTTGAACAGGAGTTTATATCACTCTAGAAAATGTTGGGTTGTTTCAACCCATGTTTGGGTCAAATATGGTCAAACCAAACCGTTGGTTTAAATGTTTAAATGACGTTTTAAACGCAATGGTTGGGTTTGTCCATAATTGACTCAAACATGGGTTGAAACAACCCAACTTTTTTCTAGAGTGATATTGCACAAAGTACCTTTGTCTCTTCTGCTCATCAAGCCTGCAAAAAACTGTAATATTGTGAAATATTATTACAATTTAAAAGAATGGTTTTCTATTTTAATATACTTTAAAGAGGAATTTATTGAATCAAAGCTGAATTTTCATCAGCCATTACCCCAGTCTTCAGGGTCACACAATCCTTCAGAAATCATTCTAATATGCTGATTTATTATCAATATTGGAAACAGTTGTGCTGCTTAATATTTTTGTATAACCTGTGATACTTTTTTCAGGATTCTTGGATGAATACAAAGTAAAAAAAGAACAGCATTTATTCAAAATAGAAATCTTTTCTAACAATATAAATCTTTACTATAACTTGTTACCAATTTCACACATCCTTATATTGAATACAAATATTAATTTCTTAAAAAAAAAGAAAAAGAAAAAATAATTACTAACCCCAAACTTTTGAACGGTAGTGTATAGTGTTACAAAAGATTTCTATTTTGAATAAATACTGTTCTTTTTAACATATTATTCACCTGAAAAAAGTATCTCAGGTTATAAAAAATATTAAGCAGCACAACTGTTTTCAACAATAATAATAAATCAGCATATTAAATACAGCTGTTTTAAACTGTAGTGATATTTGTGATCAAATAAATGCAGCATTGGTGAGCATGAGACTTCTTTCAAAAACATTAAAAATAGTTATGTTTCCAAACTTTTGACTGGTACTGTATATACACACACACAAACTGTGAGCATGGCTCCCAGAAGAGAAGTGCGTTGAAGACAGTATTCCGCTATATCGTATTTCACCACTGGTTTCTTTTACCACTATTTACTGACTCAATCCACCAAAAGACTTTGTCTGTCGAAAGCAATAATGGCTCAAGAACTTGGGGCGAAAGGCAGAAGGAGGTTCGTTCTGGAGTTGATGGAAAAAAATGGTATGGATCTGTGTGTGCGATGAGGAATGAAGCATCTGGAAAAGTTCAGAGATGTTTCGTACAGTGGGAGAATTCAGTTGTTGCTCTGAATACTTCATGCACAAGGAATGTTGATAATTGTTTAACGTTTCTCATATTGCACAGCAGAAATTTTAAGCTTTAATATTATGAATGGTCAAATGTGTGATTTCCTGATCTCGCCGCCTGCATGCGAGTCAATGTTCATGACTTTTCACTCAAACTTTTGATTGTGTTTGAGTGATTAACAGTTTCCCGAAATTCGTCTTTGAGTCCGTTTCACTCCTTAAAGTCGACGAATGGAGATTGATCTCTGTAGTTTGCTAATGTTCCCACAGAAATGATCTGTATTACTCAAGTTCTTGGCATATCTTCTTTCTGCTGTCCTAGAAAGTCTTGTGTCTTTCTCGCGTTACTACTTACACTTCACGATGCATAAGCAAGCTGACACGGCCATGTGTTCATACAGAAATCATATGCACACACACAGTCGCACTTAATGGTTACTACATTAGTAACACATTATCTAAAAAAAAAGATTCCTCTTTACTAAAATTAAGTTTTAGTAAATTAGGAAGTATATGAGAGATCGATTGGCAGTCGTGCAGAAAAAAGCATTCGTCTTGCAGTACAGATGTATATTATGTAAATGACAACACAAACAGAAATGTGGACATAGCCTAAAGAGAGCGGACCGGTCTAGATTGTCTTGGCACCTCTCTATTTTGGATTTATATTGCAAGTTAATGCTCTTTTCTAAATGCACATAAATATAATCATACTTACACCATTTACGTTTAAGCAGAGTTTTATATTTGGGATGATGTACTTTTTTCAGGTAAATAAATCAACGGACGTTTTTACATCTATTTCAGGACACAGCACACATTATTAGAGAATATTAATAGCCAAAAAATTACATTCATAAATCTCCTATTAATATAGCTAAACAACCAAAGACAGCATGAAAAGTTACCAGTACAGTAGCTTTTGCAGTTTGTAATTTTATGCCCTTAAATTAAAATCTAGACAGAAACAGTTTTTTAATGTTATATTTAAACTCCAATGCAAATGTGTTGTGAATGTAGGGAAAATATTTTCCATGCTTTCACAAATCTTACTTTGCTCATGCAAATGGTTTTTTGCCATTATTTTACTTTCCGTATTAACCAGTAACCTTAAGTAGCTGAAAAGTAACACATAGTGGCATTGATGAAAGCTATTGATGATCATATATTTTTTTCATTTCATTTTCAAACAACAAAGGCCATTAAAATGTATGCACGCACACACACACACACGCACACATTCATTCATTATATATATATATATACATATAGATACGTACATATACATACATTTTTCTTAAATATATACATGCATGCATGTGTGTGTGTGTGTGTGTGTGTATTAAGATATACACGGACCCACTTTATATTACTATATTACTACGATATATCACCTAACTACAATGTACTAACATTTATATTAATCATTTGATACAATGCACTTATTGTGTACATGTTTTTACATTGTACTTACATTTGAAAAATACTTGCATTTACCTGCATGTAATTACATCTGTTATTAATTTTTACATTTATAATTACACTGTTGAAACTTCCCTTACACCTAACCCTACCCTTAAACTTACCCATACCACCACACCTGTCTAAAACTTTACCCGTATCCCACCTCAATATCAGCAAAATAGTTTTGCAATACAATATGAACACAATAATACATTGTACTTATTTTTGATGCAAGTACATAGTAGTTAAGGCCACCTAATATAAAGTGGGACCATATACGTAATAATTATACACAGCACACGTATATGCATTATGTGAACACTAACTTTTATTTTGGATCTGATTAATTGATTTGACAGTAATTTATAAATTTTCTATTTTTTTGCTGCAGTTCAACTGGTGCAGTTCAAGCGTTCGCATGGCCACTGTCACTCACCATTTCTCTAATGAAGGTTAAAATGTTGGCGAGGAAAGATGTACCTGTAGAAGCGTTTCTCACCAGTTGATCTGTGTGAAGAAAGATATCTCTATATAGGGAAAGAAAAGGCTGGAAAGTAGCGCTGCACAAACTACAATCTGTCAGAAAACGTTATGGTTCATGTTTTATATTTTTGTACTTGTGTGTTTCCACTCATTTAATACCCAACATTACAGATCTGTGTGTGTGTGTGTGTGTGTGTGTGTTTGCAGTCACAGTGTCTTTAGAAACCTCAGAACAGAATGAAATGGTTATAATCTCTCGTTAATCATCTCTAATCTAATTTCTTTTATGAATACAGTAAAATTGCTCTGTCTGTGAAGCTGTCAGTCAAGTCAATTTTATTTATTATAGTCTCATAGTCACATTTCAGATTAGAGCTGGGCGATAATATAGCTTACATTTTGCGACGATACAAATAAACAAGCTGTTGAAATTCGCGTATGATATTTATTATAGATAAAATTGGGCATACTTATACAGTCAAACCAAAATGTATTCAGACACCTTCAACACTTTCTCATTATCACAGTTTATTCGCTATAGCCTAGAAAATGGTAATAAAATGACAAGAACCCAGAGTTAAACTTTGTCAAAACAAACAAATCTTGATAATGTCAAATAACTGATAGAAAGGTATGCAATGGATTACAATCAACCAATCAGCTGTTAAATGTAAGTACACAATTAGATAACACCAATTTAGGTCAACCAATTATTACCAAGCAATGCTTCATTTTGTTCAGTCTGTGGTGTAAAAGGTCACATTAGCAATTAAAGAAAAAACACTTAAGCAAAACATGGTCGGGTAAAAGTGTCTGCATAATATTGGTCCCAAATTTTTATGAATTGTACTGGTAGTCCACTGTATGATTTTTTTGGGGGTATAATATGTCAGTTTGCTTCATTTTGCAATCCTCACTCACATAAATTAACTATAGTGTCCTGCACCCACTAGTAAAAAATATATACATCTGGTGTCTGAATAATTTTTGGTTTTACTATCCAACTTTATATAAAGAACTGGGCGTTAATATAGTTATAGTTGAGATTTGCTATAGTTATACATTTGTTTGTGTGAGCTTTCTGTATGTATGTGTATGAAGTTGGATATGACATCTAACTTTATATATTGAGCTTTGCGACAGTTTACATTTTGCAATGATATTATAAACAAAATTTCACAGCTGAGATTTGCTATAGTGTATATATATATATATATATATATATATATATATATATATATATATATATATATATATATATATATATATATAGTGCTTCACGTGAATATAGTTTATAAACATATATAGAGTGTGTGCTTAAAACGCATTACATTAGATGCTGTCAGTATGTTAACATTGTATAATTCACTGGTGGTAAAACAACACAAAATGTATGAATACCAATAAATCATGTTGGTGAAAAGAGGTTAGGGAATTACAGAGAAACTTAAACAAGCTTCCAGTTTGTTGGGTAATGTATAACCTCACCTTTGTTCTCCTCTGTAGTCTTGACGTTTAAAGGCATTGTGTGTGTTAGGACGTGTATTGCACAGCTAGCATACGCTCTTACACATCAGTCCTCCATGACCATTCAGCTCTTTAGAGAAGACTCTTTTAATCGCACCCTGTTGGAGCCGCCAACATTGACGGATGGATGGTTGCGAGACCCTTTGCGTTATGTATTAAGTGCTGTGTGTTGGTGCAGCACATGCAGTTGGAGGTTGATGGATGGTTAAAGGTCTTGTATCTCCATCTATCAGGGGATTAGCATTGACCTGCGAGACCTCTCCACCGGCTCCTGCCGCACAACAAATGGCTACATTAGCATAGATAGAGACCACAGGCTCTTCAGAGGATAGCGCCCTCATGTATTTATGTACCTCTGTGGGAATGTCTAATTAATACATTTTTTTAGCTGTGAGGATGCACACAGCGGCTGGGAATGTTACATCTGTTGTGTGTTTCAGTTAGGGCTGCCCCCGACTAATAGTTGCTCATTGAAGCCATTAGTCGACTAGTTGCGCGTTTATGATCTTAACGGAATTGGAAAATGGTTTGAGTTTCAGGGCTGAGAAAATATATATTGGCCCAGTTCACAGACAGGGTTTAGATTAATCCAGGATTAGGTCTTAGCTCAATTAGGACATTTAAGTAGCTTTTATAAACGTGCCTTAGAAAAAAAACATTACTGGTGTGCGCCTTCCTGGGACTAGACTAGACTTAAAGGTGCAGTATGCAGGATTGACATTCCTAGTGGTTGAAATGTGTACTGCAGTCCAAATTCAAAGTATTGGAGATGGGTTGCCAGTTTGAAGACACACAACAGCAATTGAGCGCAAACAACGCGTTTTAATATGCTCTCGTTCATAGAGATTGCTGAGGCTTTTTAGGTCGGGTAGAATCTCGACCTCGGACCCAGTTTGTTCTCTGGCTTCCATGGCTGCAATACGATGTGTTTCCCGCCAATTGGTGAAATACTATTGGGTAAACTGGCGATGTGCGGTATCGAATGATTCAATGACTTTTGAAGACTTCAGCTGTTTCATTACCGAATTAATCACCGTTTTTGAACAAATCTCTTGAATGAATGATTCATTGATTCACTCGTAACGACTTCACTTGTTTCTTGAGTGGATGAATCAGTGTTTTTGAATGAATCACTTGAATTAATGATTTAATTACTCTCTTATAAAGACGTCACTTGTTTCTTTACTGGTTGAATCCATAGACAGTAAAAGAAATGGACACAGCGACCCCATAGACTTCAACTGAGGAAAGTGAAGTCAAATAGAAGCGGTCACTTCCTGATGGCTGAGCGTACTGCGCAGCCTCAGACTGAGCTTGACAACATAGATGTGACGTGAGCAACCTGTCTGACAGTTGTAAGCCTTCTAGTAGTTGTGCAAAGTGAAATCTGTCCCGTTGCTTTTGGCTCTCTATGGGCTTCTCTCCATGCTTCTCTCTTGACTTTATCTGACTTTATGCCTCCACGTCCCCCCGATTGCCTCATAGACAGTAAAAGATTGCCTGCAAGCTTCTCCTTCTGTCTATACGGTAATTTCTCTACTGCGCGACAGAGAGTCGTGTGGTTATGACGCAATCGTTAGCCTATTTTTACAAAAACGGCTTCTACGGGGCAATAGTGTAAGATACAAGGCAATGGAGCCTTGTATACATTGTTGTGTTTCTTTAGAAATAAACAATGGACAAATGGAGTCTTTAAACACCTTAGATGTAAAGTTATTCACTGTCAAAGTGACGCCAAAATGAATGGGAGTCAATAGGATGCTAACAGCAGGTGATGGCTGGTTAGCAATGGCTGCCCCTACGGAAGGTACGCTTTCCGGGTGCTGGATTACCCCCTTGGTTGAATCAGCATTTTTGAATGAATGTCTTAAATTAATTCACTCACTCATAAAGACTTCACTTGTTTCATTACCGGATGAATCAGTGTTTTTGAACGAATCTCTTGAATGAATGATTCAATGATAAATACATGTTATAGACGGTTTCAACGGCAACAACATAAACAAACATTACTGCGCATGCTGCTTTTGTGGCCCAAACTTAACTTCCGGTAGACGTCCGCAAAGAATCAATAACAACAGAGGCTTGTGTTATCTTTCTTATGCGTTATCATCTTTCATTTTAATTGTGCGTCATTATCTTAATTTATGTTTTTATTGTTTCAGCATGTTTATTATAAATAATCTCCCATTTCTGTCTGCAATATAGAGTGGGGGAAACGCCCCCCTTAAAGGGTTAGTTCACCCAAAACTGAAAATCCTGTCATCAATTACTCGCCCTCATGTTGATCCCAACCCGTAAGACCTTAGAGAAGAAGAAAAATATCCTAATTTGTGTTCCGAAGATGAACAAAGGTCTTACGGGTTTGGAACGACATGAGGGTGAGTAATAATGACATAATTTACATTTTTGGGTGAACTAACACTTTAAGGACCGTGTAATGCCGTTTTCTGTACAGTAGCCTATGCTTGCGTGCTCACCTTTCAATGTCGAAATAACATGTTTCTCTGTTTTATCATATGAGATTAATGTTGGGAAACTTAAACTTGTAGATAAAGTACCCTATTTGAGATAGATTGTATATGAAAACATCACAAAATCCTATGGGCACTGCCATTAATAGAGAATAAAGCGAAAGTTGTTTTACACTCCGTGATAAAGGCCTATTACATACCTAATTTAAATATTTTGTGGGAAACATAAATCCGATCAGTTATTGAGATGGCGACCACTTGATGTGAACAAATGTAAACGTGCCGTGTCCTGATTGACTGATGAGCCGATCTGCTCGATCGGATCTCGGCGATCGCATGTTAATGCCAAGTGTAAACGCAGCCAGAATAAGTTACCTCTAGAGTAGATTATTTCTGATAACAAGCAAAAGAAATAACAAGTAAATTACATTAGACATACAGTGTAAATTACATTAGATGCTGCTCTCGTATGCAGTCAGACTTTTTGGTGAGTGGCACACACTGTTTTTGCCCTGGTGTCATATGCTCTCTGCTTGATAGTTAATATTTATATCATGTTATCCACGAATAGTATGTCAAAAATGTGTTTCTACTGAGTAGTGCGCCATACTATCCACTAGCCAGACCGATAAACAAACACAGACCGGAAGTTAACTTTGGGCCAGGCAGGTAACCGTGGCAACGCGTGTGCGTCCAATTAAACCGTCTATAACGGTCACTTTACTCCACCTACTGGTGTAACGATGTAATGATACAATATTTATTTGAAGCATCATTACCTTCAAAAGGTGATTTGCTCTATTTTGATCGTTACTGTAGACATCAGGGTTTATATAAACTTTTTTCCATTACTTCTGTGTTTATACGCACATTAATTTAAACGTGTAATGCAATAAGTGCTAATTCAGCTTCCACAATCCACATGAACACTTGGATATGTGGCTAACAAATGGCGCACATTTATCTAGGTTAATGTTAAAGTTAGAGAGAACAGCCATGTAAAGTAGCTAACGTTAGGCTACAACTTATGTTTCAAATGATAATCCTTCCTTGAGGTCAATGAGTGATTGTTTGGATTTCCTGTTCGACATAATTGCCATATGGACCATCCATTATCGATCTGTCCGTTATGGACTGAGTGACTTTGCCACTTCCTGTAGAAGTTTTTCAGTGACCAACCAACTTATTAAAATTTGGTCGACTAATCCTTTTCTCATCGGCTGATGTTTGGTCGAGTGTCAGTCAAGATGATAGTGTGTTGTCTGCACCGTTTATGCCACGTTTTCCTGAAGTGGAAGGCAGCACATGTGGAATCAGTTGATGTTTTAATGCATGCCGCATTATTTTATGACACTGTCCTGATGTGCTGCATGCCAAACGCTTATGAATCATCATCTGGGTACTAATGATGAGAAGGACCTTAATGAACCCGCCTGACAAAAGGAAAACTGCATATGTGGAAACCGTTTTAATTCCTCTAAAAAAAGATTGCAGCATTTGTGCCTGGTAATCATTGTTCTCTGATCGAACAATTTTGACTGCATTTTGTGTTTTCATTGTGCCTTGATTTCTTTTTTTAAATCTTTAAAATAGTTTCTTGACACAAATGCAGAAAGCCACATGGCTGTGGTGTTTAATTAATTCTCTCCCTCCCGATTGCCTCTGATTTGCTCTATTTTAAACAGGCCTGTGGAAACGGAGGCATGACTGTCTCGGTATAGATGCGTTGCTAAAGCGAGTCTGCGTTGATCAGCCAGGCAGGCAGCAGCATGATTGCTGATTGCTCAGGGTTTTAATTATGGAAATCAGTTCTTAAGAATGCTCAAAGCTAGTTGCTAATGGTGCAAGTCATAAAATGGTGTATCGGATATTGTTGCACTACATTTACAGATGTTTAACGCTTGAGATTGCTTGTGGTTGTAACCTTACTCAGAATTATATTGGGTTTGAAAAGTAATTTCTGCATTAGTCAAAGATAACACATTATTATTTAAACATTATTATTATTGTTTCAAGAAGATTATAAATTGTATCTTTGAGTGAGCTGCGAAATACTCTTTTCATTGCTTTATACAACTAATAAAATAAATCATATTATGCTGCATTTGATGTTCTTAATTTTTAAAATCTTATCAATACTCACTGAATAGTAACAAAATAGGGTCTTTGGATGGCTGATCAAAGTTCAACTTTTCAGACAATAGCAACTAGGGTTGCAAAGTTTCCAGAAACTTTCCAGCAATTTTTGGAAACTTTCCAGCATTTTTTTGGGAAATTTGTGGAACGTTTCTGTAAATTTACTGGAAATGTTCAGCCCCTTTGCAACCCAGTAGCAACACCTTATCATAAATGCCTCAACAACTGAACATTTGATCTGCTTTGAATACAAGTGAAAATATCGCATCATTAATTTTTTATGGATTATTTGCCATGAAACTTTTCTCTCATGCTTTCTTTTTTCAAATAATATATAGTATGAGGACCTTTAGGGTCACTACTCTTTTTTTTTTGTTTATTTGCAGTAGTATTTCCCATTTTGGTGTATTAGAAATTATTGAATAAATGGACACGATCATTGTTTTTTTTACCCTACTGTTCCAAAGTTCCAACATTTAAGACTGTTTTAAACATCTCTCAGAATGCATTTTGTTGTAGTTGTTAAAAATGTAGGCCATGGCCACATTCTGTTAATGAACTGAGTTTTTTTTTAATGTAGCTATTGTAGTTATTTTTTTCCTCCAGAAAATACTCCTTTTGCATTGCTCGAGCTGAAAAAGCTCTTGAATCGGTGCATAATGTTGTGAAACAGGTTAATTCCACTTTGCAACTCTTCAGTTGAAAGTCATTGTCATTTTAATTACTTTGCAAGTCTTGGTCACACAGACATTCATCTAGTTAGGAGGTGTGGTGATTTTGCTTTAAACGCTCATGGGTTTCTTATGAAAGAAAGGACTACTACACTATTTGGATCTCTAGATTCAATCAGTCTAAAGATGAATTGTGCGGATTGCTTCCTTTTTTGTTCTGTTTTCCAAGAACAAACCCTCTTCCAATCTTGTCATCTGCATAAGGTTGGTTATAATGCTATTTTCCTGACCTATTGTCAGGACTATGCGTAGAACCAAATATTAGAGAATAATACTAATGATTTGCTTTTGAGTGGGACCGGGCATGTTTTTTAAATCGCTGCGTTGCCCTGTTCTCAATATGCGGTAACTAAGGGATGCTACACAGACACAAGCAGGAATTATGTTCTGGGGGACAGAAAGGGGAAAAGTGGAGGATTGGGCCAGAAAATGGATCCATCCGGCTGCCAACAGACTCTTTTCTTTTGTCATATTATCAAAAAAGTTACTTTCATTCTTTCTATATAAAACACAGACATACAAATGTGGGATGATTTTAGACTCAAAATGATTATTAAAAGCACACACAATTATCCATGAACTTGATAAATGTTGCAGACATGTTTTACTATCCACAAACAAATGCCTTTTAACTTGTGTGTGCAAAATACAGAATTACATGAATGTGCAGTGATTTGTACAAATGGAGACATAGTGTTATACAAATACAAAATACAAATACAAAACTTCGATTTTGAATTTATGTAGGTCAGGATTTGTGCGTGCAACAAGTAAGATGTGCATTTGTGGATCCGGTGACGTGCATTCATTCATTGACTCGTTTGTGAGTCGATCCTATTTGATTCATTTGGATTTTGAGACTTTCATTTCGCCGGTTTGGCCTTGCACGATCCACACACACAGCTGTCTAAGAAAACCTTCTGCCAAAACAGACACCGGCACCGTGAGCATTATTCTGCCTATAAGACGCTTTTGTGTCCTCGTTATAAAGACGAGGAAAACGCTTAACAGTAGGCTAACGTTAAAAAGGTATTTATGACGCATAGGCTACTTTGTATAGGCAAGCAGATTAAATCAGGTTATGAACACATTGTTCATCACAACATTTTTCTCCCATAGAAAACCAGCGAGTCAAGGTTGTGCTTCAAAACAGACAGGTGCTTTGAGCAGGGCTGGAGCTGAAGTGTGCAGCGCTCCAGGAGTATAACATAATAATATAGCACATACATTCCTCAACTCTGAGAATGATTAAACGCTAAAAGAGCTCCTGTTGGGAAACTTCATCCACTCCAGATAACCATTTTGTAATTAATTGTGGTTTGTGAATTTAACATGATGGTAATTGGAGAAGCCCGTCAAAAAATAAGCACAATGTTAATGTGTAAATTAACCAATGGCATTAGTTGATCAAATTAAGGTTGGTTAATACATAGATCATTATCAAGTGACCGCATGGTTGGACACGCTGATCAAAATCACATTGATGTTTTGGATTAAGTGCTAATTTTAGAAATGCACGATTGACAGAGTAAGTGATCTCAAAAATGCATCTTAAATAGTCTGTTCTGTAATGTAAGTCATACCAATATTATGCTTGACGCTTACTTTTTTCCAAGGAGCATATGTGCTCCTAAGTTTAAATTTAAGAGTGCATTAAAAATCAGCGATGCACCGATATGAAAATTTTGGCCGATGACTGATTATTCTTTATACTTGAAAGTCGATAACTTATATATTGGCAGATAAATCTAAATCAAAATTTTTATATACATTTTGGGAGACTGATTAGAAAAACAAAAGTCTCAACATTAAATGCCATGTGTCAAGCACACAATTATAAATCAATTTTCTATCGGCTTTAATATATTGGCCAAATTTTCGGTAACACTGTTTATTAGTACTTATAAAGCACAAATTAAGGCCTTATTCTTCATGACCATATTCTACATCCTATAATCCCACCCAATAACTAAAACTTAACAACTACCTTATTAACTATTAATAAGCAATAATTAGGAGTTCATTGAAGCAAAAATTCATAGTTAATAGTGAATGTGTGTTCCCCATACTAAAGTGATACCAAATTGTCTTAACGGGTCGATAACTATAACATTAAAAAGGAACATATATCAGCCAATACTTATATGGTGGCCGATATATTGAGCATCCCCATTTTAAAAAAATGATCGGCGTGCAATGAATTTTTATCCAATTATGTGTTTTTCGTCAATAAAAGGATATAGGGAGACATTTACAAGCACAAGTAAACTAGTTTTTTTTTTCAATATTTGTGCTTTAAACTATTTAATTATGTATTATATTTATACAAACATATATTGTAATAAACAGGTTATTGTGCCAATACTAGTCAAATATATTTACACCGATCAGGCATAACATTATGACCAAATATATAAATACTTCCTAATATTGTGTTGGCCATCCTTTTGCTGCCAAAACAGCCCTGACCCGTCGAGGCATGGACTCCACTAGACCCCTGAAGGTGCACTGTGGTATCTGGCACCAATATGTTAGCAGCAGATCCTTTAAGTCCTGTAAGTTGTGAGGTTGGGCCTCCATGGATCTGACTTTTTTTGTTCAGCACATCCCACAGATGCTCGATTGGATTGATATCTGGGGAATTTGGAGGCCAAGTCAACACCTCAAACCATGCATCAATGAGCCTTGGCCGCCCATGACCCTGTCGCCGGTTAACCACCTGTTATTTCCTTGGACCACTTGATAGATACTGACTAATGCAGACCGGGACACTCCACAAGAGCTGCAGTTTTGGAGATGCTCTGACCCAGTCGTTTAGCCATTACAATTTGGCCCTTGTGAAAAATATATCCCACCCACTAACAGGTGTCGTGATCAAGGGATAATGAGTGATATTCACTTCACCTGTCAGTGGTCATATTGTTATGCCTGATCAGTGTATTGAATAATGTGTGTTAATGTTCTTTCCTTCCTGTGACCGAGCAGAACAGACAGAAGATGCAAGAGTTTGTTGAATTAATTGCTAGATGCAACCATCTGTGACATATTACAATATAAACATCAAGTAAACATAATTGTCATAATTCATCAACAGTAAATCATAAGAAATCTAGTGGCATAAATGCAGTTTTCATTGATTACGAACTTCTTTGAAACGTGTTGGATGTGTTTTAAACGCTCATTTATTTAATGAAATCATAGCCTTTTGAAGTTTAATAATCACATAAAGGTCGTATCGATATTCCTGTTTTTGCATACCAAAATTGAAGCCTTCTTAAAATGACATTTGTTATACCTTTTTTTTTATGACTTTAAAATGTATGACTCTTAAAACTTTAAGACTTTTTAAGAATCCAGGCACTTTATTTTCACACGTTAAATACATTAAAATACATTTTATAGCTCCACACATCTATGCTTAGATGCGAGTGAAACGCTCGCACTGTTATGGTGCAATCACATAGTACAATCCATGTTTGAAAGGAGAAGTGGTCTCCAAAAATTAAAAATACAGCTGGCCGTGTCTTTATTTAGCTGCATTTGAGCTTAATTTTGGATGCAGCTTTACATCTCATTTGTGCCTGCTTCACTTGCTATGCATGTATGTATGCATTCTTTATTTTCTCCCATCTTGGGCCTGGCAATTGAAAATAAATTAACATTCCATCTCTTTTATGTTCTCCTCCTTTAAGCCCATCAAGAATACTTGGAGGCGAACCCTGAGAGGTCAAGCGACACTCACTAGTTGTCAATCTTCCTGGTTCACCCGCCCACCCTTTTCTCTTTCTTTTCCATTCTTTTCTTCCTCGTTCATTCAGTTCAAGCCCGTCTTAGAAACCGGGACTCTTGGGCATTCTTTCGGTGTTCGCCTTTCCAGCCTGAGACAGGAAGCTCTGGGATGAATGTCACATTCACAAACAGAGCCATATTTGATCTGAAGTCCTCCTGGCTGCCATCTCTTCCCAACCCATTCAATATTTCTTTGATAAAAATGTACTATTAATTTCATATGAAAAGTTAATCCAATGGCCAATTGGTACTGAACCCCAGTTCAGCCGCTCAGAATGGCCCTATATTCCTAGAAACATTGCATTATCATGGTTTGTTGACTTTGGGTTTGGCTCATTTAATCAGAAATTTCCAGCATAGTGGAATACAGGGGCAAATTGTGATTTATGACATTGAATCAAGCGGCTAGAATTGTTGGTTTGTCTCAATTCATGTCCGGAAGTGAATTCCAGATCTGAAAAATCCTTGACGGCTCAGTCAGGAATGGCGCAAAGCTCTCCAATGCTAATCGCTTAATCCTTTTATTTCAAGTCAGAACAAATCTAGTCCGAAATCTGCCAACCAAAGTGGTGTTTATGGGGATGATAACAGTCGGCTCCTGTGATTTAAGCCTCCAGACATAAAGCGAGCGTGTTTCTCAGCGGTGTGTGAGGGTTTGCACACAATGATGACGGGAAGTAAGGCATGTTGAGCAGACAGTGCAGACCCTCGCTCCACGTCTCCTGTCTGCCGGGATCAGCATCTCCACAATCTCAGCAGGGTGTGGGATTTTTTTTCCAGATGGTTATGGATGTGGTTGCAGGTTATTGAAGCACAGCCTAAAAATGCTCCCAACTTGTAGATTCGCTCTTTCTTTTGGATATTTGGAATCCTAATCCCATGATGCAGTGCACTAAATGATTTTCCCACCTGAATGCCCAGTCAGAGATAAGGCTGATTAACTTTATATGATTAAGTCTTGATTCGCCTAATTAAGGCCTGGTTTCACAGACAGGGCTTAGATTAAGACAGGATTAGGACATTTAAGCAGCTTTTATAAACATCCGTTAGAAAAACACATTATTGGTGTGCGTCAGACTCTTGAGACAAAACAATGGCACTGACATATTTTAAGATCTGCTTTCAGTTAAAACAGCTCAAGCATGCATTTTAATTTGGGACTAGATTTACGCTTTGACTGTGAAATCGCGTGTTTATGTATTAACGACAAGTAAAAATATTCAGCCTTAAAGGGTTAGTTCACCCAAAAATGAAAATTAGCCCATGATGTACTCACCCTCAAGCCATCCTAGGTCTATGACATTCTTCTTTCAGACGAACACAATCAGAGTTATATAAAAAATGTCCTGGCTCTTCCAAGCTTTATAATGACAGTGATTATTGCTTCGTTGTAGAAGTCCATAAAAGTGCATCTATCCATCATAAAACTGCTCCACACAGCTCCGGGGGTTAATAAAGGCCTTCTGAAGCAAAGTGGTGCGCTTGTGTAAGAAAGATATACGTATTTAAAACTTTATAGACTAAAATAACTAGTTTCCAGCGGTCAGTGGTACGCGAGTCGACTTGCGCTAAAAGAGTAACCCTTGACGCATGCGTATTGACGAATGCAGTTGCACAGAGAATAGAGCAAAACAAAATGTAGGGTCGAGGGTTACTCTTGTAGCGCAAGTTGACTCGCATACCGCTGACCGCCATATGTTGTTTTCATAATTAGTGGAAGCTGTAATCAAAAATAAAAATGTGATTATTCACACAGCCCTACCATCTAGGTAGGGGTGTCCGATATTGACCAAAAAATATCTCTATTTTCTGGGATTATTTCGATAGCGATAATCTGACAATATTTTGTGGAGTGTGTTATTGTGTTGGTATCGTGGCACTCTCGTGGTTTTGTTATTCTTCATATTTTGTGCAGTGGTTAGTCCCCAATAGTGACAGAAATTATTTTGCAGTGCAACGGAAACACAGAAACTGCATCTGAAGTGGCATTTCGATTATTTACACAGACTGTTTGATGAGCTCAGAGGGACATGGATGGGTTTAACCTGCTGTTATTAATGCTGAAATAATGTTTGGATGTTTTAAACCTAAGACGTTGATATATTAAATGATTTTATCTTTAAATATGAAACTAAAACCACCAGTAGGTGGCAGCGGGTCAGTCTTAATGACTCATTGAATCATTCATTCAACTGATTCATTCAAACTTCTGACTCGTTCAGGAACGAAACATTTGACTTAATTATTGAGTGAGTTATTCAATCATTTATTCAACTTGCTTGTTCAAATGAACTGATTCATTCAGTAACGAAACACCACTGTGTGTTGCTCAGAGATGCAAAACAGTTCTGCTGTGGCTGGAACTATTTTCATCTGCAAAATACAGCAAAACTATTTCAGTCGCACACATATACAGGGAGTGCAGAATTATTAGGCAAGTTGTATTTTTGAGGATTAATTTTACAACATTAATAATTAAACAACAACCATGTTGTCAATGAACACAAAAAACTCATTAATATCAAAGCTGAATATTTTTGGAAGTGGTTTTTAGTTTTAGCTATTTTAGGGGGATATCTGTGTGTGCAGGTGACTATTACAGTGCATAATTATTAGGCAACTTAACAAAAAACAAATGTATACCCATTTAAATTATTTATTTTTACCAGTGAAACCAATATAACATCTTAACATTCACAAATATACATTTCTGACATTCAAAAACCAAACAAAAACAAATCAGTGACCAATATAGCCACCTTTCTTTGCAAGGACACTCAAAAGCCTGCCATCCATGGATTCTGTCAGTGTTTTGATCTGTTCACCATCAACATTGCGTGCAGCAGCAACCACAGCCTCCCAGACACTGTTCAGAGAGGTGTACTGTTTTCCCTCCTTGTAAATCGCACATTTGATGATGGACCACAGGTTCTCAATGGGGTTCAGATCAGGTGAACAAGGAGGCCATATCATTAGATTTTCTTCTTTAATACCCTTTCTTGCCAGCCACGCTGTGGAGTACTTGGACGCGTGTGATGGAGCACTGTCCTGCATGAAAATCATGTTTTTCTTGAAGGATGCAGACTTCTTCCTGTACCACTGCTTGAAGAAGGTGTCTTCCAGAAACTGGCAGTAGGACTGGGAGTTGAGCTTGACTCCATCCTAAACCCGAAAAGGCCCCACAAGCTCATCTTTGATGATACCAGCCCAAACCAGTACTCCACCTCCACCTTGCTGGCGTCTGAGTCGGACTGGAGCTCTCTGCCCTTTACCAATCCAGCCACGGGCCCATCCATCTGGCCCATCAAGACTCACTCTCATTTCATCAGTCCATAAAACCTTAGAAAAATCAGTCTTGAGATATTTCTTGGCCCAGTCTTGACGTTTCAGCTTGTGTGTCTTGTTCAGTGGTGGTCGACTTTCTGCCTTTCTTACCTTGGCCATGTCTCTGAGTATTGCACACCTTGTGCTTTTGGGCACTCCAGTGATGTTGCAGCTCTGAAATATGGCCAAACTGGTGGCAAGTGGCATCTTGGCAGCTGCACGCTTGACTTTTCTCAGTTCACGGGCAGTTATTTTGCGCCTTGGTTTTTCCACACGCTTCTTGCGACCCTGTTGACTATTTTGAATGAAACGCTTGATTGTTCGATGATCACGCTTCAGAAGCTTGGCTATTTTAAGACTGCTGCATCCCTCTGCAATATATCTCACTATTTTTGACTTTTCTGAGCCTGTCAAGTCCTTCTTTTGACCCATTTTGCCAAAGGAAAGGAAGTTGCCTAATAATTATGCACACCTGATATAGGGTGTTGATGTCATTAGACCACACCCCTTCTCATTACAGAGATGCACATCACCTAATATGCTTAATTGGTAGTAGGCTTTCCAGCCTATACAGCTTGGAGTAAGACAACATGCATAACGAGGATGATGTGGTCAAAATACTCATTTGCCTAATAATTCTGCACTCCCTGTATATATTACACACCCCTTATTAGGTGCTTCAAAGTTTGTAGTGTTGTTATTCGGTGTTCAACGTTCCTCTGCTAATTTAACAATAAATGTGCCTGGACAATATGAGTGTTTGATTTTTGAAACGACACGCAAAAACAATTCTCTGCAATGTCAAAATGTCTGCTCTTCAGTGCGTCTGCAAAGGAATGAGCATTTCCTATAGCCGGATCTGTGATGAAACATAATTCAATTTTGTCTGCTGTATGGAACGTTTTGTTCCAGCTCTTTCTTTCTCTTTTTACCAACGTCCATAGAGCTATGAAAATGTTTTATATATAGGTTAATTATAAAATAATCAGTGCACTTGATGGCGAGGAAGGCTTTGATGAAGCACACTTCAAAGTGCAACTTTCCTCAGGATTCCCTACCTGCGATGTAAACACTGAGTCTGTGCATTATGGATATTTTCTGCGGAAGATGAAAGTATTGTTTAGTTTGTGGGTGGGTGTTTGTGTGTGTATGTGCACAGGCGCATGTCAGTGGGAATGAATCTGTAGACCAAGTGAGCTTGACACATCATCTGTCTTCAGTGTTTGACATTGTGTGTTATAAGGATCTTGGGCTCCCTGAGGTCTCAGATATTACCCTGTTCCAATGCAGGCGAAGAGTCTGTGAATGCGCTTGAGATAACAGGAAAAAGCAAACGCATACAAAAGAGGTGATTTTAAATACTTTATCAGCTGAACCGGTTTCCATAGCAATTATTATCTGCCTCATGCAGGGTCAGTGGAGAGAATGATATATCTGTCTGTAATCTTCATAAACACAGTGAAATTTAAATGTAGATTAGACTAGTTAGAATGCAACTTCTCTTGAAATCCACTGTATCCTGTTGTAGTCGCAGTGTAGAATTCTAATGGGTTTCATGGTTATGATTTGCTTTATTCTAGAGGTCAATCTTCACTCAGTTCGATCTATTAATCTAGTAGAGCCCCAAAATAAAATCAAGACTTTGAAAAAGGGCAAAATTGGTCATCTTCAAAGACACTGTTAATCTCTTAATGCGAGTCCCCCTGTAGTCAATAATTTATCCCTTAAAACTCATCTTTGATCACCAAAGTACTAGTACTAATACTCGAAAAGAAATCCTTCATGCCTTAAAATACTTGAATGTAACTCCACACCCTTGCCTCATTTAGTATACGCGGTTCTATGAATATGCAAATTAACTCACACCAGCTCAGAGATCCGCTGCGTCCCAATTCACATACTATCCATACTAAATAGTTTTCGAAAACAGAATTAGTATGTCCCAAATCGTAGTATGTTGAAAAGAGTATTCCAAAGATACCCGGATGGTCTACTATTTCCGGTCAGAATTCGAAGTGCAGATCGATGCACACTCTAACGGTTGATATTGCCCATTGCGAGTTAGACGAGGATTCGATTAGAACATGATAAAGCGAACATGGATAAAAAGTGTTAAAAAACTACAAACATGATGGGTGTGCAAGTCCGACGGTTAAGCAGTGAGGTTTAGATAAAGGGGTTTGAGTGATCAATTATCAGTATTTAACCTGACAAAAAATATATGTATTCAATGTTATCCACATTATATTTCACCTGCAGCCGCATTGTGATTGTGAACTTTTTTGTAATGATACATTTGGCCATTAACTTTTATATGCATCATTATATTTAAACTGCAAACACACGAGGGGAGTCTCTGCATTAAAGACCCACAAATGGCAGATCAACGTGCGACTACATTTCTCTACGGTAGGAAATTAAACTGAATGTGGAGGATTTTAACTGTGACGATGATTGACAGGTTTAAATAGTGACGGGATGCACGTAACACCGTTAAAAATGAGTACAAAGTAGTATGTCCCAAAGCTTGCCTACTTTTCTGCTACACACTCAAAATTATGTACTTTTTCTTCACAAAAAGAGTACATACTTTTAGGTCGTAGTATAAGTAGACGAATTGGGACGCAGCAAATCACTCGTTGACGATCACACGCTGACGTGATTGGTTACAAGGTAGTTGTACACCAGCGATTTCAAACTGCTTCTTTGGTTCACTGCAGTTTTACAGAGAAAATACTCAGCAATGGTGATGACTTATGAATTTGCACTTGGTTTGTCTCAAAGCATATTAAAAACACCACATAGACATTAAACAACATTAAAAACGTGATTTTCACCACAGGGGGACTTTAATATTGGCCATCATTATTAGCAATAACATTAAAAAAATTATCGGGTTGTCGGTAGGTATCATGAATTTTACTATCAGTATACGTCATTCTGTAATAAATGGCCTGTGCAAATCTATATCAGATGACAGCAAAGCTTTGCTGTTTCAAAGGAAATCCAAGCTCAACATTTGTGATAATATAGCTTGATGTTGTGTAGTGTTTACAACACTAATTCTTCTTTCTTTCATTTGGTTTCAGACGGAGAATGAATGGTGAAAGGTGATGTCCACGTGACCTGCATACTGTCTAGATCTTCTTTACAATCCAAACTTTTGGCCAGCATCTGGAGACGGTCTTGAATAACCAAAATGGCTACGTCACTGTTGAAATGTCCCCTCGTGCATGGACTTCTGTTTACTGTGATTTGTTTACAATCTTCAGAAGGTAAGAGCATCTCTTGTGTGCAGTGGTTGATGGTTCTCAGTCTAGACTTTTTTTAGTTTTTTTGAGACGTCAGTGAGGGTTGAACAAGCGCTCTGTATTGGTGTATTCAGTGTTAGTTTGCTCATTTAAATAGTTCTGCTTTGATTCTGTGTGTTATTTTACAGACCAGCACAGTGTTGTCGAAGTCTTTCGGTAGTACCAAGTACAAACTCAATTCAGTTCCCGCTTTCAAACTAGACTAGTTGACTAGTCAGTTAAATGATACTGCTGCTGGTAATTGACATTGGAAATCGCTGCAAAAAATGCTTTTCTTACTTAGTATTTTTGTCTTGTTTCCAGTCCAAATATCTAAAAAAATCTTAAATAAAGAAGCATTTATTATGTCTTGTTTTCTGGGGAAATAAATTTAGTTCCCTTTCGTTCAGTCACTACGACGTACGTTAGTGACTAACGAATGGGGGTTTCGCTTAGAAGCCAAATACCTTTGAGAATTCAACAGCGCCCAATGGCAGTGCCAATGCCATGGGCATGCGGAATTTGCATGCGTAACTCCGCCCCACCTCGTGGGTATATAAGGAAGTACGCTGGCAACATCGCATTATGTTTCTGCTTTGGAGCCAAGAGGATCTCTTCACTCCTTCAAGCCTGATCTGAGTCTTTGTCAGCCTTCGAGACGAGCAGCTTTCCAGAGGTGTTGGTGTTACGGCGCGTTCCAGTGATCTCATTAATGCCTGACTGCTGATCTGCGCAGTGGTCCGCTAGACAGATGGTGTTTGGTCGCTGGGCGCTTCGGCGTTCTCTGCGAGGCTTTCCTCTCACAAAAAGAGCTTTCACGTGACGCGTCCTTTTCAGGATGTCTCGTCCGTGTACTTCTGGGTGTGGCCGGTTGCTATCTTCTTCTGATGGGCACAAACACTGTCTGATATGTTTGGGCTTTCAGCATGCCCAGGCAGCGTTTGTGGATGTGTCATGTTCCCACTGCGGGAACATGACCATCGCGGTGTTGCGGTCAAGACTCCATGACCTTCGTAATGAAGTGAGAGTCCCCTCTACCACACCCCGATCTACTGAGTCCCAGAGGCCCAGTACTTCGGCTGGTGGTCAGGGTGACCTGACGGTTACGGTGTGGAACAAAGCCCCGACGCTCATGCCTCGGGCCACACCCCCGTCTTGCACACCGCAACCCGTGAGTGTTCAGATGCAGATCACGGGGCCTGCTCCGGCCCCCCCCGCGCATCTCGTTTGGCGCTCCGGAGGAGGATGCGATGTCGGTCACCGCATCACAAGGTGGGCTCGAGTCCTCTGAGGATGATGACTCGGCTGTGCTGCCGCCTTCGGGCGTTCCAGCATTGCCCGAGTCGGACCCAGAGCTGACAGCCATGTTGTCTCGGGCAGCCGCGAGCTTAGGGATAGAGTGGAACCCT
Source organism: Romanogobio albipinnatus (assembly GCA_023566225.1). Lineage (NCBI taxonomy): Eukaryota > Metazoa > Chordata > Actinopteri > Cypriniformes > Gobionidae > Romanogobio > Romanogobio albipinnatus. Next base: position 37,268,948 of record CM042244.1, on the reverse strand, counting down.
CCGCCCTGTCCCGAACGCTCCAGGCTCGATGATTAGTTTTTGGGAGCGCGCGCTGACAACCGTCAGTCCCCACCCCCAATACCTTTCTTTCCTGCGCTTCATGAGGAACTCTGGCGGTCCTGGAAGTCCCCGTTGTCTTCCCGTGACTGTTCGGCGACTTCCTCCGCCTTCTCTGCCCTCGATGGGGCGGCGGCCAACGGGTACACTGGGGTCCCCCCAGTTGAACGTTCTGTTGCGATGCAACTGTGTCCACAGAGCGCTTCAACTTGGCACGGCGATCCTAAGCACCCCTCCAAAGCCTGTCGATTCACATCAACCTTGGTGGCGAAATCGCACAGAGCCGCGGGGCAAGCTGCCGCCTCTTTGCATGCCATGGCGATCCTCCAGGTCTACCAGGCCAGGATCCTCAAGGACATGCACGAGGGCAGAGTTGATCCGGGGCTCTTAAATGAGCTGCGTGCCGCCACCGACCTCGCTCTCCGGGCGACGAAGGTGACCACACGCTCCCTGGGTCAAGTGATGTCCACAAATGTGGTCCAGGAGAGACACCTGTGGCTGAACCTGGCAGATATGCGGGACACCGAGCGAACCCGGTTCCTCGATGCCCCCATATCCCAGGCCGGCCTCTTCGGCGGGGCGTTCGAAGACTTCGCCCAACAGTTTTCGATCGCCCAGAAGCAGACTGAGGCTATTAAACACGTACTGCCCCGGCGGCCAGCTGCTGCCTCCACCCAGCCGCAGGCACAGTCGCCTCAGTCTGCTCCACGCCGAGGACGCCCTCCTAAGGCTCCCGCCCCTCCCGCCCGGCCCAAGCAGCAGCCTTCACCCGGGCCGGGTGGCAGAGGTCGCCGTAGGAAGGAGACATCCCTGGAGACCTGAACCGTGCAGCCGACGAGCTCTCACGGATTCAGCCTCTCCCCGGAGAGTGGAAACTCCATCCCCAGACGGTTCAGCTGATATGGGAACGGTTCGGCGACGCACAGGTAGACCTGTTTGCCTCCCAGGACTCTTCCCATTGCTCCCTGTATTATTCTCTGACCGAGGGCACCCTCGGCACGGATGCATTGGCGCACAGCTGGCCGTCGGGGCTACGCAAGTATGCGTTTCCCCCAGTGAGCCTTCTTGCACGGGTACTGTGCAAGATCAGGTAGGACAAGGAGCAGGTCATGTTGGTCGCCCCATATTGGCACGGCCAGACCTGGTTCTCAGAACTACTACTCCTTGCGACAGCCCCTCCCTGGCTTATCCCTCTGAGACCGGACCTTCTCTCTCAGAGACGGGGCAACTTTGGCACCCGCGTCCGGCGTTCTGGAAGCTCCACGTGTGGCTTCTGGACGGGACGCGGCAGGTTTGAGTAGCCTTCCACCTGCGGTGGTCGCTACCATCACTTCCGCTAGAGCAGAGTCTACACGACATCTCTATGCGTTGAAGTGGAACCTCTTCGTCACATGGTGTTCTTCCCGCCAAGAAGACCCCTGGAAATGCCCGATCGGGTCCGTGCTATCGTTTCTCCAGGAGGGGGTGGAAAGAAGGCTGTCTCCTTCCACCCTTAAAGTGTATGTGGCCGCAATATCTGCCTACCACGATCTCCTGGGAGACAAAAAGGTAAGTCAGCACGACCTGATCATCAGGTTCCTGAGGGGGGCGAGGAGACTGAATCCTCCTCGCTCTCCTCTCGTTCCCTCTTGGGACCTCTCAGTAGTCTTAAGTGCTCTGCAGAGGCCTCCCTTTGAGCCTTTGCAGTCGGCGGAGATTAAGTTCTTGTCTATGAAGACGGTTCTGCTGACCGCATTGGCCTCTCTTAAGAGGGTCGGGGACCTGCAAGCATTTTCGGTTGACGAAGCGTGCCTTGAGTTCGGGCCGGCTAACTCTCACGTGATCCTGAGACCCCGGCCCGGATATGTGCCCAAGGTTCCCACCACTCCGTTCCGAGACCAGGTGGTGAACCTGCAATGCCTTTGGAGGAGGCAGACCCAGCCTTGGCATTGCTCTGTCCAGTACGCGCTCTCCGCGCTTATGTAGACAGTACGCGATGTTTCAGGACCTCAGACCAGCTCTTTGTCTGTTATGCTGGAGAGCGGAAGGGAAGTGCTCTCTCAAAGCAGAGGTTGTCTCACTGGATAGTGGACACCATTGTTTTGGCTTACCAGCAGCAAGGTCGACCATGTCCCCTTGGGGTTAGGGCACACTCCACCCGGAGTGTGGCCTCCTCTTGGGCTTTAGCGCATGGAGCCTCGCTAACAGACATCTGCAGAGCTGCAGGCTGGGCGACACCAAACACATTCGCCAGATTCTACAATCTCTGAGTGGAGCCAGTGTCCAACTATGTACTCGCCCCTACGGGTGGCCGGTAATGGGCCAGGCTCAGGTGTCTTCGCTTGCTCGCCATTCCACTCCACGGACTGGATACGTGCAATATTTTCCCTCAGGTGAGCTCCCCGAGAGCCCTGAGCTCCTCCAGCACTGCTTACGCCGACATCAGTTCAGTCTGCCCTTTCGAGCCCAGACCCTCATGTCCGGCCAGGTGCTCCGTGTGCATGGTTCCCCTCCGGCGACCCCCACACGAGTATTCCCACTAGGGCTGCGTGCGTGAAATGCGTCGACGCGTCGGCGGCACATTATTTACGTTCTAGAATGGAACAGAAGATCTAGAATAATGGCAGCTTCTGCTCCTGGGCATAGTGAAAATGATCATTTATCATATAAAGCCAGACCGCGACATTCAAAAGTGTGGGAGTACTTTAAACAGAAGCCGAATAAAACTGTGCTTTGTTCGCTCTGTAACGCCGGTTTCACACTGCACGCGGTGGCAGAGCAGGAGCTGTGCGCGTGGAGAGCGGGAGCTTTCACACTGCCAGTCAGTGTGTTGCCAAGTCCGCTTTTTTTCCGCGGAATTGGTCTACTACTTCTACACTGTTGCCGCGGGCTGTGTCTCATGTCCGCGGGTTGAAGCAAAAACACACACATATTTAACCCCCCGAACGCGATGTTTTCCAGAGAACCTCCCCTAAACGCGATTGGGCTTGTTTTGGGCTAGTTTTGAGTAACGAATGGGTGGGTTTTGTTGTGTAAACCTGGCAACCCTGCTGCCAGTGTTCTCTAGCGCAGCTGAACGCGCCACGCGTGTATTGCAACAGACGGTCACATTTTCCGGGGTTCTTCTCCGACCCCAGTACGTCTCGTGCTTTTATTTATTATGGGCTGCATATATCTCCTGTATATGCGACCTGGTTCCGCACTGTCCCAAACACATATGCATAATAACATGCTGTATATAGGTAGTTTGCATGATTAAAGTAACATTAAAGTTAAGATATGCCTCTAGCTTTAATCATTTAAATGTGTCTTTGAAGTTTGGGCAAAAACTTCTGGCAGCTTTAGTCGTTGTTTATGCACATGTGTCTTCAAAATAGACAACTAGTTATAAATTAAAACTATGCTGAAAGCTCCTGTATGTGAACCTTTTGCAGATAAATACAAGTGCATTTTCGTTTACTACTGACACAAATCAATAAGTAAATCATACTCAACTACTATAGTAAACAACTTTTCCTAATAAGGCCTACTCTGTATACATTTTAGGATGAATAGTATCATTATATATTATGTTTAAAAAGCTTCTTGTGTTCATATATTTCATTATAAAATGGCATACTATGTACACTACCCTTCCTGAAATACAATTAATATTGTCATCATTCATTGATTTCATGTTAAAATAATATACAAATTCACTACCCTCTTTGAAATACAATAATCAGTAAAAAAGAATAATAAGATTAATCTGGAAAAATAATCGTTAGATTAGTCGACTAACCGGAAAAATAATCGTTAGATTAGTCGACAGAAAAAATAATCGTTAGTTGCAGCTCTAATTCCCACCGTAAGCTTCCTCAGTGAGCAGGTGTCTTTCCCTTGGCAAGTCCCTGCCACCCCTAGGGTTAAAAATCCACCTTCGTCTGGTACCCTAGAGATCTTCCATATGCAGCCCTTAGCGGGTCATATGTGTATTCTTAAGTCCTCCCTACGGGTAGGCATCTTGGCATTCCCTCACTGGGATATGCTTCCCAGTGTACCTTGGTAATCCTGTGATAAGTGGGAGTCCTTCGTCCGTACTAGTCTTACGACAGGGTACTCACACTTACGCAGGGCACTGGATGACAGCTGAGTGGCATTGTTGTATTGGAACCCCCATTCGTTAGTCACTAACGTACGTCGTAGTGACTGAACGAAAGGGAACGTCTCGGTTAAGTATGTAACCCTCGTTCCCTGAGGAGGGAACGGAGACGTACGTTTCCTCTGCCACGTCAGCTGTGCTGCCTGGAACGCGGAGTTCAGTATTGGCTCCTGCAGCAGTAACATAATGCGACGTTGCCAGCGTATTTCCTTATATACCCACGAGGTGGGGCGGAGTTACGCATTCCGCATGCCCATGGCATTGGCACTGCCATTGGGCGCTGTTGAATTCTCGAAGGTAATTGGCTTCTAAGCGAAACCCCCATTCGTTAGTCACTAACGTACATCTCCGTTCCCTCCTCAGGGAACGAGGGTTACATACGTAACCGAGACGTTTTTGCTTAAAACAAGCAAAAATGATCTGCCAATGGGGTAAGAAAAATTATCTTGTCACTGTTTGAATCAAGCCATCTTGATTTAATAATTTGTATATATTTGGACTGGAAACGAGACAAAAATACTAAGTGAGAAAAGCATTTTTTGCAGTACTAATAGTTTACATGAAATCTTTGCACATTTATGTTTTGCTTTGTTTTTACAAAGGCAAACTACTGTCATGTTAATGTTATAGTTTGGTCTGATTCATTTTTTTTGTTTAACGGGGAAAAAAAGTACAGAATACATCAGGTTTGTATTTGCTATACAGAACTTTTTTTGACCAGACAGGATGATATTCAAAATCATAACGTTCCTAAAAATAGACATCATTTTTATGCAAAACATTGTCTTGTTTTTCTTTTGATTTTAAGGTGATATTATTTTTCTGATTTTGGCTCATTGCATATCCCATTCCAGTTGCTCCTTTTTTCTGCACATCATTCCTGACTTATCTCTACCATACAGTACCATATTAAATTGTATAAAATTGGCAAAGCCAATAATAAAAAGCTGCAGATTCCAGTGTTTGTAGAGCTGTTATCATGGCAGTTGAGTCGGCTTACTGGATTTGAAGATTGGACAAACTCGAGTCAGAGAGAGTATGCGTTGAAATCAGCACTGTGTGTATTGTCCATTGGACAGGCACTTCTCATTCTCATAGTCCCATTGTGTTGGTCTTGGATGAGTCTGATTTTGGTGAAGGCTGTTCGTTCCCCCATAAACGCCCACCTGTGAAACACTGTCTTTTTTTTAATTTTAGCTCTTGGTAGCTCACGTCTGTCGGCTGTATGTGACACAGCTTGCATGAATTAGCTCTGCATTGCTCTGGGGAAAGTGTCCGCAAACACACAGAAGATATGAGTTATCAATCTTACACACAGCGTCACCTCAATACCAGTCTTCCATGAAATAGAAAAGCCGTTTCTTTAGCCAGAAAGAAGGCTCCTCAAAACATGTCTTTGCTTTTATAATCTGGATTTTGTGTCATGGTAAATAGGTTGTACATTGATTCTCTAGAAATGTCCTGCTTCTCTAACTACTAACTAGTACTCCTCTTGGCAATCAGAGGATTTTTCTTTCCTTCCTTGTTTTTCCCCCTTAAAAAGCACCGCTATGATCAGCAAATACAATTAAATATGTTTTTTTTTTTATTTTATCTTATCTTATATATCTTTGGTAATTGGGAGATTTGGATCTGCAGTCAGCTTTTGTTTGTTTTTGTCTGCCCTGCATCTCCAAGCAACAAGGTGCATGTTTCTGTGCGAGTTTGTTTTGATCTGAATGACATATGAGAAGCTTAAAAAACAGCTAACTTTGACCATTTTTTCACACCATTAAACCCCAGCTGAGTGCTTGTTTGATTTATCTGTTGAGTACTCAAGTATACAAAATGGCCCAATTAAAGGGATAGAAATTCTGTCATCATTTGCTCACCCTCAAGTTGTTCCAAACCTATATGACTTTCTTTCTTCTGCTGAACACAAAAGAAGATATTGAAAAATATGGGTAACCAAATGGGGATAATTTGCGTAGTTCATCTGACATTTCATACAGTTGATTGGTGACGAACATGGGAAACGACTCACTGCATAATGGAGGCTATAGAATACAGTTATATGACCCTGAAATTCAAGATATCAGCTCAAAAATGCCCCTGCCTGTATGAGTTTGGCTCATTTATATCATATGATATAGATAAGCAATATCACATGAGTAATAAGTGCAATATCACGAGTGATGTTTTTGTCCCGAGTAGCATGAGTTCAAATGTGATATCGATTTTATAAAAGTTCAATAAGAAGTTAATATTGTGTTATATTTTAGACAGCATATTGCCTGCTTTTGTCAACAAAAATATTACCTATAAAGCCACAGCAGAACCATTGTGTCTCCTAGCAATACAGCGGTGTTTCGTTTCTGAATGAATCCGCGTTTTGAGCAAATCAATCGGGTGAACCAATGATTCAATGACTCATTCATAAAAAGAGTAATTTACTTCATCCCTGAATGAATCAGCCGTTTGAACAAATCAAATGACTGAATGATTCAGTGACTCACTCAGTAAGCCATGTTAAATCAAATGTAATATTTATTTCTACATTTTTGTAATGTCCATTTCTATTTGACAAGTTGATGTGCGATTAGATTAATTAATCGCCACATCATGCAATTAATTAGATAAAATCTCTTAACAGCCCAAGTTTTGAGTGGAAAAGAAACAAGGTTACTGCAAGTAAGGGCTGAAATAGTCACTTTTAAGTGCACTTTCTACAGTGTCAGACATTGTTCCATATCATCTTGAATAATTGAGGATCATTTTAAAAGTTTGCACATAATTTGGGTTACTTATCAATCGGAGTCTAACTACAGTAAGCCTGAACAATTAGTTTTAAAGCCTTCTCATTTCCTGGAACACGTCCAGTAATTGTAAATTCTGCCCCTGTGTTATGATGAGCCTTATTATAGATTACTCCTGTAATCCTTTGAGGATTATGAGTATATGCTTCATTATGAATCATCTCTCGGCTGGAAAAACCCGATTGCCTGTGATGCAAGGTCAGCCGGCCTATTAATATAGATTTGAGCAATACATTAATCAGGATTACTTGTGATTAATCACACCTAACAATACATTTTTATGTATTAAATGTATATCCAAGTATTCATCAGTACTAAATAGTTTTTTTTTTTTTTTCAATTTTTGAGGTGAAAACCATCATTTTTTAACATTAAAAAACTGCTTTTGTTGATCATTTATTAACTTACCTCAAACAGAGCTTATTTGAAGCATTCATTTTAATGCTCAATAAGTCACCAGTTAAAACCTCTTAGTATTAATATTTTTAAGAGAGGATTGATTGACTCAATGCAACATCATTATTGAATGTGTCGATTCGTCTACATCTGCATCAGTCTCTGTCCATGGAAGCAAAGATTAGTTTCAAATGGTTTTGTGGGTGAATGAGGCTTTCATTTGAGAGTGTTGTTCTGTTTTTTGTCTGTACTCATGACTGCTAAAGGGAAAGATCAAGAACTGAGTTCCAGAAAACCATGGCTGGACCTCAAACCCTACGAGCACTCCTCCCTGGACAATGATTTTTATCACTGTACGCTTGAGCAAAAACCCTTCCCTGATTTCTGAGTCCCGAATCATTGCACACCGCCTGTAGTCATTCTCTGGCAGTCCTGAGGGGAAAAGAGGCCTGCCATGTTTTTATATTCCAATATGACAGACCAAACAATAAAGGCCTGATATGACACTGGCTTCTAGAATGGCAAACTTAACAATTGCAAAAATGACATTTCTCGAAGAAGTGCTTCAGATCATTTATCGGATCAGTGCCTTGTACGCTTTTAACAGAGAGAATGCTCAAATATCTGGACTAAATTACTTTATATTGAATCTCAAATATTGTTAGCAAGTAAATATCATTTTTCAGGTTCAAACTAACCAGTTTTAAACTAACCGAAAAATCTGTTGACTTTAGCATTATATGCCAACGGTAACAGTTAAAAAATGGGGACAAAGCAGTTCTTGTGTTTTTTGCCCCAAGTTTGCATGCCTGTAACTCAAGAAGTATTAAATACTTTTTAATATCATTTTATATATTGGTTTTTAATAAACATTTATTTTGGTATCTATATTTTAAAGGCCCCATATGGTTTAATCCCAGATATATAGAGATATTAATGTGGCTCCATGAGTAAAATGGTCAAGTCAACTTTATTTATATAGCGCTTTTACAATGCAGATCAAAGCAGCTTCACAGTGTTAAACAGGAAAATAATGCAACAGAATTTGATTCGGCTGTACAGCCGCTCTGGGGAAAATGGTGATGTCATCTAGCTAATTTCAATTATCATATAGTGACAATGTGGGCAGATCAGTAATTTAGTTTACTAATTAGATTTATTTGCATATTTAGTTGAAAATTTTGTGTCCCCAACTGAGCAAGCCAAGCCAGAGGCGACAGTGGCAAGGAACCAAAATGGAGTAAAATGGTCAATTGCCATTGGCCAAAAACCAAATGTGGGTCACTTTGCATGCAGCCAATATATATATTTTCTTTTAAAGAGGAATATCTGAACAACAAATAATGTTGAAACTAGAAATGTATCTCGTTTTTTTCTATCAACACAGTTGCATAGAATATACCTCCTGTGTTTTGTTTTTTTCTTCAAAGTTTGCATGCCTGTCACTCAAAAAGTATTACATATTTCTTAATATGATTTTAGATTCTGGTTAACAACAAATTTTTATTTTGAAATCTTCATTTTCAAGGCCCTATGTGGTTTAATCCTATAGATATGGGGCTCTCAATGCAGCTCCATGTTGTATTTTACCCATTTTCAATGGTCAAAAACCAAATGTGGTTCACTTTGCATACAGCTGATACTTTTTGCATTTAAAGTGGAAAGTCTGAAGAAAAAAAACAAAAAAGCAATTTGCGTAATTTTGGTTGGCGTACCCAGGGAACCAATACGTTGGGGATGAATGTTGAACAGTTGTTTAAAAATTATAATACAGCTGTGTAACATAAATCAAAAACAGGCAGAAATGGACAAAAGTAGGCAAAAGTAAAAACAACGTACGTACATGAATAGCAAATCATCAGTTAATGCTATGCAATTGCTTTTTTCAATGAACAAATATTGAATCACTTGCATTTAAGACCAAATTTGACCAGTTCCTTCTGACAATCTTCTGAAAATAGTCCCACTAATAAATCTCATTAGATTTTTTTTTTTTGATAGAAAAGGTGCTTGACAGTTTGTCGTCAAAAGTTCATATTTTAAAAATACAGCCACTGGTTTCTCTACTGGCATTGTAATGTTTATTCATCCCTATAGTGAGTGTGTAACAGGTCTGTTGTGGATTAGTCACAGTCTGCAACCCAGGGTTAGTTTTGCCCTTCAGTTCCTTGAGAAGCTCGCAACTACTGCACTTTTCTTTTGCACACATTGTTCATATTACTGTCATTTCCAGGGGTTGACCGTATCTTTACTTTGGTTCTGTACTTAACTGAAAATTTCAAGTATTATTCAGAGTATTTTTATTTGGAAACTACATTCCAAAGTATGATACTTTTTACTTCACTAAATTTAATTAAAAAAACCCAAAAGCATTGTTACACGTTGTTTCAAACTAAAGCTGATTCTTTTCGATTAATCTTTTGAATCAGTTCACAAATGCAAATTTAACTGATATGTAAACATCTCCCTGATTCATTTCTCTGGCCAAAGCAAGTCTCCAGTTAACATCCGGCTCTTGAGTGTTCTTGCAACTGATGCTAATGTAAAATTTTAGCATTGATTATTGTACATGCGAGGTCATATTTGGGCCATAGCTGTCAGTTGTTTGTGAACTGTATCTGCTTTTAATGCATCGTCTTGTTTGAATGTTCTGCACATGACAACATTTGTGTAAAATGTTTTTGGTTTGGCAAATTGTTTTGGTTTGGTAAAAACAACATTGGATAAATGTTTCTGTGGCGTCATTGCCAAAGTGATTGATAGTGTTAGAGCAAATATGAGAGAAAACACATTTCTGAAGCAACTGTGCCATTTTAGCTTGCTTCTACAAGTATTTGAGCTGTTTATTGTGACTGGTGTGTCATGGGACTCGTGCCCCGACCCGAGCGCTTCAGGACTAAAAGTGGTTGATGTTGTTTCCAATGAGTCTAGGTTGAAATATAAATAACACCATTTAAAATAACACAAATTAGAACCTCACACATCTTCCCCACTGCTGTAGCAGTTTCAAATTATATAACTAATATGTGGCATTTTTCCTAAAATATTAACAGATTTTGTAACATGTGGCATCTGTTATTTTAAATGCTAATAATTCATAATGTCACACTGAGCTCTAACCTATTTAAGCTCGATTCTATCTATGTGACTGGCACATTAAACCCCTCTCCCGTCTAATATATATTTTGCAAAAGAGTTTGTGAAAATTGCTAAAAATAATGAATAATACATTTCAAAAGAAGTATCACAAACACTCCCCTATATGCGACTGGCCAACTTCCAACAGTGTTATTTTAGTTTTCTTTATTATGGTTTTATTCATATTTTAAATTAACTTTTATTTTTTATAATTTTATTCATTTTGTTTTGTGCTTTGCCATTTTCTTTTTTTAGCATTACTATTTAGATGTATTTTATTTTATTTTATTTTATTTCAGTTTTAATTTGAATTCGTTTTTTTTTTTTCATTTTTATTCAGTTATTTTCAATAATTTTTGTGCTTCAGCTTAAACTTATTTCAGTTTATTACGAAGGCAACATTTCTATTTTTAATTTAGTTTAAGTTTTTCAACTAATATTTATATTGGCCCAAATACTTTTTCTGAAGGCAAGGATTCCTTGAACAACAGCAACATTTACCATCCAAAGTTCTTAGAAGAAACTCGTTTTAAAAAGACAACCCCCCTCCCTCCAATCCATCCTAATTCTAAAATACAGTACAATACAGTAAGCCCTGTATATTGGATTATGGGCCCTTAAGAGCAGTTTGCATGTTTTCCTTTTCTGCTGAAGACACTTGGCGGCTAGTAATAATTGAACAGAATCACAAAAAAGACAAGTAGGCTCAAGAAGTCCCTGCTGGGTCTACTGTGGGACTTCTCAAACTTTTCTAAAGATGACACCATCCTTTTCTCCACTCCACCCATTTGTCTTTGGAAGAAATCCCCCGTGGAGACTGGAGTCTGGGACACAATGGGGGCTGGTCGAGGGGGAGTGTGTTGGATTTGCATGCAGCTGTTTGCTGTTCCTAAAGCTACAAAGGCCAATAACATTTGCATTAATAGAGGGTGACAGGCAGCACCCAATGCCCAGGAATCCTGCTGGAATCACTTGCTCGCTTGCTAGCCGCTTTGGTTTTCTGCCCATATGGTCACTGAGCTGGGATCCTTCCTTGAGGAAAGCTGGAAAGGATTGAAAATGTGAAAACTACAAAACGGCAAGCCTTGACATTTGGATGACTTGCACATGTCAGTGTTAGTTTGTTACTGGTTAGTCTAGATAACTGGAATGAAATTTGCCATTTCCTGTAGTAGTAATCTATTACCTTAATCTCAGAATTAAAATTACCTGCCTTGTATGACTTTTGGTTGGGTTTCAAAATTGCGATTAGTCTATACTCTATAGTGTAACACATTTCAAGGATGTTGATTGTATGATGCAACCAAAAATGTTGAGGTGAAATCATTGACCAAAACAGTGATGTTTAATTTAAAGCACTTCTCCAATGCTGCGTTTTAACTATCAGTGTCTATTTCACATGACGTGGATCAGCTACAACAGGTACTTCATGCACTTCTCGTAAACAGTAGGGGTGTAAGCCCTGGTCCTGGCCCTTATCAATCATGGCCTTCTACTCTGGGTCAGATTGTGACATAGGCAAAATAATTTTTTGGGCCCACCCAATACCCTCCCAAAAGGTAGTTTACATGCGTATATCGTCAAATATCCAAAACCGCTATTTTTTTAGGAAAAAGGACACTGTGTTGTCAAAGTTGATATTGTGGCTTTATATGGTCAGACACTTGTATGTATCATTACATTATTAACATTCCACCAAAATCAAGCTCAAAGTTTTTGACCAGTGAATGTCGGACAAGTGTTTTGTCCGCCATTTAAAACGGACAATTGTGTTTTAATTTACAAGTTATAAAGTTTACTGTAGCTATGTGGGCGCTCAGTTTTTCAGTAATTTGTCCAAAATCTCATGTTATAAAAGATGAAGTGCTTCACACAGGCTGTGTGACTGTGATTTGATGACAAATGCTAGATTAAAACAGACTTCTCTGCTCCTCAAATACATAAAACATTAGCCTTTATATGTATATACCGGTATGTATAGAGTTTCTTGAGTAGCAGAGGCGGGTGAGGTTATGAGGTTTGAAGAGCCAATGGAAATACAAGTTTAGTTACAAGCTCTTTTTAATGTTTTTCATTGGTTACATTTTTGAAAAATCCACAGACAGACGTAAAGGGTGACCCGATAGTAATCATTTACTCTCCAATAAAGAATAATATATTGATATTTATCTGAATGTATTATATAATTTAACAGCAGGAATGATTCGTATAGTGTTTACGTGTGTCTTACAAATAAAGCCACAATAAACTTATGGAACGAACTTGCCAATCATCTTGATGGATGATGCAGAGGAAACTGACCAATAAGAGGACAATTGTACTCGCATGTGACTTGTGTGAACTCATACGCGTACGCTTTGAAAGGTTGTCTTTTGAACGCGAACCGAACCAAGAAGAAAATGCAACATTGTGACAAATTAAGTCCTTGTTTTGGAACAAAACAAAAATTTTAAGGTGTAAAAACACCCTAATATATTATGTTCTGTCTAATTTTACTTTCAATAAAGGTTTTTGCATTGGCTTGTATTTTTTAAACTCAGTATCATTAATTAAAAAGGCTATTTTAATTCATATTAATACAAAATATCTTTAAAATTAATTATTTTAAATGTTAATTATTTTTAATAATGGAACAATTATTAAAAAGCATTTTCGGTTTCAGTCCAGAATTTTTATTTCGGTACATAACTAGTTTTTATTAAGGAAAAAAATTGCGTCACTTTTTCTTAAAAAATGCGATGGGATATGCAGGATATTTATGCAATTTTATGTGTTGAAATTGCGGGAACTTGCAAAAACTGCGGTCTGATGTAAAACTGATTCCCCCAACACCTGTTCTCACTAGGCTTACCGTAATGTAAAGAGTTATTTCTTATTACTTCCTATGATAAGCAAGCATACTACATCACAGAAAGTTCTCATCTTGTTTTATTTCAGACCTTAAAAAACACATGGCTCAAACTTACAAAACATTGATGAGTCAAACAAGTTCTGTAGCTTTACAAAAGGAATATGCTACAACTTCTGTAAAAATGAATAAATAAAATATAAAAAAATGAAATGTGTGCTTCCTGTTTTACAGAGGTAGCTATATGGCAATAGGGGAATGGCTGCTCTTGTGTGATGTAAACATAACATTTTTCAACTTTGTGCTAAGATATATGTGACTTTTTCAAACGAAAATGAGGGAATCATGCAAGCCCTGCATATTTTGCACGTGGAAATCTGCAATTTATGCGGCGAATGTGCGGCATATTTGAAAAAATGCGGCCCCCGCATAAATATGTGGTCTTTGGCTGATTATATGCATTGAATTATGCGATCGCATAATCACGTTTTTCTGGAGGGTCTGATTAAAAACATTTGAATAAATTAATATTATATAAAGCATGTAAATTCATACTGATTCTGTGTTTTCATTGTGGTGCTTCTCTTGTTGGTAGATTTTTATATAATTGAGATTAGCCTAACAGAAAATGGGTTGTGCAAAAGCGGCACAAGTGGGACAAAATTGACTGACTTGAGCCCCACAGCAAACTCCAGGAGGATGCATAAGAAAATGACTTTTCCAGCCACTGACCAGAATTCCTGACACAATTCTGTGTCAGCAAGAAGAATGAGATCACAGCCAATTGCAATCCAGGTAGAACTGTTGCCATGGCAATGCAATCGAATATTCCATTTAATATATAATTTATGGCTTAGGACACCCCCTTAACATGATTTAATTGAACAGAAAGAGTGAGATAAAGCAGCACATGCGTTGATATGCTTGTTCAGGGCGACTGTTGCTGCTTTTGTCTCTGATGTAAATCTTGGCTGCTGCTGGCAGCTTTTTGCTGAGACAAAGGTGAGTTTAAAAAACTGGGCTGATACTTGGAAATAAATAGTTACTCTAGAGAGCCGAAGAGGGACAACATATTTCAGACTACAACATAAAGCAGACGTGTCCTACAGAAAGCAACATTGAAACCCTGCTTACTTTGCACTATTCATCTGAGCATGGTTTTCCAAAGAACAACTAACTTTCTCTGCATCTGAATTGCCAGATATGTGGATGTAATCAAGGCCCTCTGGGCTAACATTCAAATCTCAAAGGACACACATTCCTGCCCTACATCATTTTCATATGTCGTTTTGCTCAGAAATGCATGACATTAGTCAGGGATATTGAACAGTCAGCCGGTCATTTGGCCAAACAAACCCTAAGGCTGATCAGGCTTGCAGATATGCTCAAACCAACAGCACCACAAAATATACACAAGAGTTGGTTTTGCATGTGACGCTTGATATACTGGAATTTAACCTAGACACCAACACATTCTCTTGAAAGTGCCAGGTGAAATATCTCATGCATGTTTTTGTAATATTTACAGTTGTGCATTGTTTTTTTCCTAAAGCAGAGTGTAGTTGGATTTTTGACAGTGTTTGGAGTTCTTGATGGCTTTCTTAAAGGGATCAGTTCCAGTATATTACTGTTTTATTATGGAATACCACACAATATCAAGTCAAGTCACCTTTATTTATATAGAACTTTTCATCACACAGATTGCTTCAAAGCAGCTTTACAGTGATAGGAAATACATTTTGTTTTAGTTGAAAAGCTAAAGTAAGTTTTTGATGGATTAATTACTGTTGTAAAAACTCATTTCAAAATGAAAAAACGCATGGAAAAAAATATATTGCACAAAATGAAAACAATAATGAAAATATTATTATTATAATAAGTGTGAATCAAGTTTTTTTTTTAAGCGCATTTAAAAAATAAAATAAATAACAAGCATGATTCCATCTCTTACATGTCTTAGTGTGTGTTTTGGTCATAATTTAGACTTTTTAAAAATCTAATTTCAGCTTTTTATCTCATAATTTAGACTTTTAAGTCATAATTTTCACTTTAAATCCAAAATTCTGATTTTTTTAAGGCCTAGTTTCAACTGTTCATCTCACAAGGATTTAGCATGTCATATTTTTGACTTTTTATAATAATTTTGTATTAAATGTAGTTCTGTCAAAATTGGTGCGTTAACGTATACAATACATTTTTTTCAGTTTGGCCTGTTAACAATATTTAACAGAATTAACGCAGCATCCATTTTTTCTGTCATCCTTTGGCTTCTCTGTAAAAAAGTTATTTGTTGGACTTGTGTCAATTGGTTCCATGCAAGTGTGTTGAGTAGTTTCTACAATTAACCATTTAGTTGAATGACTAAAAGAAATTCAAGTAAAGCTGACACAATTTATTTGAGTAAATATAACAATTCAGATTTGTTAATATTACACATTAGTTATATGTACATTTTCCTGTGGAAATTATGTTGGTCATACTTTCAAATAGTATAATCTGTGGTTCTGAATGACAGTATCCACACCGGCGCGGTGACGGACAGCCGCGCATTCTCCTCAAAACATTGGATTCCTCCACGCTGTGCCGTGTAGAGGCACAAATCATGTAAAGTTGATAATTCCGCGAATAACTGCAATGGCAGATTTCGAACAGAGATGGCGCCAAAGAGGAAAAACTACGGACTGCAGCTTTAATAATATGTTACATTTATAAACTTTAAATACGTAAGGTGAACACGTTTATTGATTTAATTTACCTTATTAATTAATGTTTTCATTGAGACATCAGTATCAGTAGTATCAGTGATACTGGCCTTCATTCATAAAAAGATGCCATTAAAACAAATATTTAAAATATACGGTATTAAAATACTTTAAGTTGTTTCTACATTAATTTGGAGAGTAACTGTGAAATTACAATATAAAACTATTAATTTCATAGGCCTTGAAACACATGATCTGAGACTCTTTATTTTTGTGTTTAACTGAACATATTGTCAAAAAAATATGTTAGTAAAACACAAACACGTAAAAATGTAACGTTAACATAATAACAAAACGTGCTCTATTTACCCAATATTGAAATGCAGTGTAAAGACTGACCTCAGTGAGTGTGCGAGTGCATGACTGAGCCATGAGAGCATGGCATTATGAGAAAGTGTCATGAAAGCATCAGTGTCAGCGAGACTAACTGAGGAACAGAGAGCAGAAAACACAGCTGGAGCTTTTGACATCAAGTGTTACTGTGCGTTTGGTCATGATGTTACATCTCGCTCACTTTGATCACAAGCAGGCTCATGTGGTCCAGATTTATTTTTCAAAAGGGTTAGTATTAAAAAGTGTCTTTTTTATAGACACACACATGGACAACAGGATATTCTGAGGATGCACACACAATTGTTCAATTCTGCCCATAGGGAAAGATACAACTAAAAACGTGTCATAACTCTGCAGTAGTTATAAGTGTCAACCAGTTATAAGTGTTTCACAGAAAGTGTACGCCAACAGCCAATTAAATTTTAGCAGCTAATAATTATTGGCCCTATCAGCCAGTCGGAACACAGTTGCACATCATGTAGCTTCTGTATCCAGATCTGTTTTCCCCACACAATATTTAAAGTCCCACTGAAATATCTTGAAAAGCACAGCATTATTCAATGTGTTGACGTAATTTCCACTGAAACTGAAAGACAGGGCAGGACATATCAATCAGCCTCTCCCCTTTTTAAAAATATCCAATAGCGTTTAGGATATCACAGCTCGGCCAGAGCCATTGAGCTCGGTAAAGCCTCAGTTTCCTCCTAATCTCTAACAGTTTCTCCTCCTAATCTCCTCCATATCGCTTTAAAATACAGCATTCTGTGCAGAATTTAAACGGGTCCAAAATGTTTTGGAAATGGAAAGCATATTTACATTTCACATTTGTCCCTATCCCCTATATAGTGCGCTGTCTGATCATTCCCTATCCCCTATATAGTGCGCTGTCTAATCATTCCCTATCCCCTATATAGTGAACTGTCTGATCATTCCCTATCCCCTATTTAGTGCGCTGTCTGATCATTCCTTATCCCCTATATAGTGCGCTGTCTAATCATTCCCTATCCCCTATATAGTGCACTGTCTGATCATTCACTATCCCCTATATAGTGCGCTGTCTGATCATTCCCTATCCCCTATATAGTGCGCTGTCTAATCATTCCCTATCCCCTATATAGTGCGCTGTCTGATCATTCCCTATCCCCAATATAGTGCGCTGTCTGATCATTCCCTATCCCCTATATAGTGCGCTGTCTGATCATTCCCTATCCCCTATATAGTGCGCTGTCTGATCATTCCCTATCCCCAATATAGTGCGCTGTCTGATCATTCCCTATCCCCGATATAATGCGCTGTCTGATCATTCCCTATCCCCTATATAGTGAACTGTCTGATTGTTCCCTGTCCCCTATACAGTGCACTGTCTGATTGTTCCCTGTCCCCTATACAGTGCACTGTCTGATTGTTCCCTGTCCCCTATATAGTGCACTGTCTGATTGTTCCCTCTCCCCTATATAGTGCGCTGTCTGATCATTCCCTATCCCCGATATAGTGTACTGTCTGATCGTTCCCTGTCCCCTATACAGTGCACTGTCTGATTGTTTCCTCTCCCCTATATAGTGCGCTGTCTGATCATTCCCTATCCCCTATATAGTGCGCTGTCTGATCATTCCCTATCCCTTATATAGTGCGCTGTCTGATCATTCCCTATCCCCTTTATAGTGCGCTGTCTGATCATTCGCTATCCCCAATATATTGCACTGTCTGATGATTCCATATCCCCAATATAGTGCGCTGTTTGATCATTCCCTATCCCCTATATAGTGCACTGTCTGATCATTCCCTATCCCCAATATAGTGCGCTGTCTGATCATTCCCTATCCCCTATATAGTGCACTGTCTGATCATTCCCTATCCCCAATATAATGCGCTGTCTGATCATTCCATATCCCCTATATAGTGTAGTCTGATCAATCCCTGTCCCCTATACAGTGCACTGTCTGATCGTTCCCTCTCCCCTATATAGTGCACTGTCTGATCGTTCCCTATCCCCTATATAATGAACTGTCTGAATCGTTCCCTATCCCCTTTATAGTGCACTGTCTGAATCGTTTCCTATCCCCTATATAGTGCACTGTCTGATTGTTCCCTCTCCTCTATATAGTGTGCTGTCTGATCATTCCCTATCCCCAATATAGTGCGCTGTCTGATCATTCCCTATCCACTATATAGTGCGCTGTCTAATCATTCCCTATCCCCTATATAGTGCGCTGTCTGATCATTCCCTATCCCCAATATAGTGCGCTGTCTGATCATTCCCTATCCCCTATATAATGCGCTGTCTGATCATTCCCTATCCCCTATATAGTGAACTGTCTGATTGTGCCCTGTCCCCTATACAGTGCACTGTCTGATTGTTCCCTGTCCCCTATATAGTGCACTGTCTGATTGTTCCCTCTCCCCTATATAGTGTACTGTCTGATCGTTCCCTGTCCCCTATACAGTGCACTGTCTGATTGTTTCCTCTCCCCTATATAGTGTGCTGTCTAATCATTCCCTATCCCCTATATAGTGCACTGTCTGATTGTTCCCTCTCCTCTATATAGTGTGCTGTCTGATCATTCCCTATCCCCAATATAGTGCGCTGTCTGATCATTCCCTATCCACTATATAGTGCGCTGTCTAATCATTCCCTATCCCCTATATAGTGCGCTGTCTGATCATTCCCTATCCCCAATATAGTGCGCTGTCTGATCATTCCCTATCCCCTATATAATGCGCTGTCTGATCATTCCCTATCCCCTATATAATGCACTGTCTGATCATTCCCTATCCCCTATATATTGCACTGTCTGATGATTCCATATCCCCAATATAGTGCGCTGTTTGATCATTCCCTATCCCCTATATAGTGCACTGTCTGATCATTCCCTATCCCCAATATAGTGCGCTGTCTGATCATTCCCTATCCCCTATATAGTGCACTGTCTGATCATTCCCTATCCCCAATATAATGCGCTGTCTGATCATTCCATATCCCCTATATAGTGTAGTCTGATCAATCCCTGTCCCCTATACAGTGCACTGTCTGATCGTTCCCTCTCCCCTATATAGTGCACTGTCTGATCGTTCCCTATCCCCTATATAATGAACTGTCTGAATCGTTCCCTATCCCCTTTATAGTGCACTGTCTGAATCGTTTCCTATCCCCTATATAGTGCACTGTCTGATTGTTCCCTCTCCTCTATATAGTGTGCTGTCTGATCATTCCCTATCCCCAATATAGTGCGCTGTCTGATCATTCCCTATCCACTATATAGTGCGCTGTCTAATCATTCCCTATCCCCTATATAGTGCGCTGTCTGATCATTCCCTATCCCCAATATAGTGCGCTGTCTGATCATTCCCTATCCCCTATATAATGCGCTGTCTGATCATTCCCTATCCCCTATATAGTGAACTGTCTGATTGTTCCCTGTCCCCTATACAGTGCACTGTCTGATTGTTCCCTGTCCCCTATATAGTGCACTGTCTGATTGTTCCCTCTCCCCTATATAGTGCGCTGTCTGATCATTCCCTATCCCCTATATAGTGTACTGTCTGATCGTTCCCTGTCCCCTATACAGTGCACTGTCTGATTGTTTCCTCTCCCCTATATAGTGTGCTGTCTGATCATTCCCTATCCCCTATATAGTGCGCTGTCTGATCATTCCCTATCCCTTATATAGTGCGCTGTCTGATCATTCCCTATCCCCTTTATAGTGCGCTGTCTGATCATTCCCTATCCCCTATATAGTGCACTGTCTGATCATTCCCTATCCCCAATATAGTGCGCTGTTTGATCATTCCCTATCCCCTATATAGTGCACTGTCTGATCATTCCCTATCCCCAATATAATGTGCTGTCTGATCATTCCCTATACCCTATATAATGTGCTGTCTGATCATTCCCTATCCCCTATATAGTGTACTGTCTGATCAATCCCTGTCCCCTATACAGTGCACTGTCTGATCGTTCCTTATCCCCTATATAATGAACTGTCTGAATCGTTCCCTATCCCCTTTATAGTGCACTGTCTGAATCGTTTCCTATCCCCTATATAGTGCACTGTCTGATCGTTCCCTTTCCCCTATATAGTACGCTGTCTGATCGTTCCTTATCCCCTATATAGTGAACTGTCTGAAAATTTTTATGTCTTAATCTTAAAATCTTAAATCTTCTAAATGTGAATTTTGTCATTGTTTTGGAGCTTATCGATAACAGTAAGGCTAACATATTCATACTAAAAGCCCAAAAACGTAACTCCACTCTTGTGTAATAGTTTTCAGCGTTGAGAATTGTAGTCGATGAATGAAGGGAACTCTGAGCAGGGTTTCACTGCCTGGTGAGTGTGGATGGGATGTGAGTGAGAAATGGAAACCCTGGAGTGGATCCGGAGCAGCACATATAATACTCTGCCTGTTAGAGCGGCAGCTCGGCCTGTGAGGGCAAAGGGACAGCGGCTCCTCCGCAAAATACATCAAATCTCACTTCAGCCATCGGGATTTATGTTCTCTTGCACACTCTGTTCTGTTTTCTCTCTCTTTACTTTTTAAGATATGCAGCGAAGGGCCTTGAATACTTGTATTATTTAATAGTAATACGCTGTGTGTTTCTGGTGGGTGTTCAAGGTTTTACTTTACATTTGAAGTATATAAGCAGAGTGTGTGGTGGGATTAATGCTGTATGTGGCAAAAAAAACAAAAAACGAATAACAGTAAGGAAAACATAATTTTGTGATTCAGATTATTTTGCATTCATGTTTAAGTTTTGTGCAATATACTTTTGAATGTGTTTAAATGTGTTTAAGTCGACTGATATCTAATGGGTTTAGTTAAATTGTAATGCATCAATTAAGAATTTCTTTAAAAAATCCAAACCCATTATATACTCCTGAAAATACCTCTATTAACTCTTCTCTTTCTCCCAGACGTTTACATTTTTGAACGTTTTATGCGACATGCATGTTACATTTGTTGAAGTATTTTATTTATCCTATAGAATACAATTGTAGAATTAACTTGCTTAGGAGGCCTCATGATCTTTCTGACTGAGAAAAGTCTTATGGAACAATGGGATTCTATCTGAAGTGGCTTTCAGTTGCCATCTGCATTGATTTCACGTGGTCTTTGTGTTCTTCTCTTGATAAAATAATAAGGTAAAGATGTGTTCTTCTCTCGATAAATAATAAGGAGGCCACCATTACAAAGAGATAACTTATGTTGGGGAGTACTTGGTAGTTGCTAAGAAATAAGAGGGAGAACACCACCTGCAGATGAGATCACTCGTTAAACTGTATAAAAGCGTGAGCTGCAAGTAAAAAGAGCAGACGATCAGCTGGTATCTCACTTTGTTGTCCTGACAATGAAGTTAATATCTCCTGAGACCTGGAACTTCGACTCTGAGAGATTTTCTTTGACTTCTTCCAAATTTCTTCAAAGAGGAGTCAGAATGTTCCACAACACAGTTCAAATGTGTGCATCTGCAGTGCAGAACATCAGTTCTGACTGGATCTCTTCACAAATCGTTTTTATTCGTTGATGAAAATGTCAATTTAGTTTTTGTCATTCATTTAGTTGTCATCTCGTTTTTGTCTGTGAAAAAATTGATGAGAATAATGACAAGTACGAAATTAACACTTTGTTGTTTTACACTAACGTTGTTACCACCATGTTATTCTGATCATTTTGCATTCTTTTTTTTTTTCAGTTTGTGCAATATATTTTTATGTGTGTTTTAAAATTTTTGATGCATGCTTATTATTGTTTGATCTATGACTGCAATACTTTTGACAGGAAATGAATCCCATAATTCATCCAGTAATGGAAAAAGTCAATTGAATCATTAATTCAAATCGATTTTTCTAAAACAATTATTCATTCAAATGAATTACAACTTTTAAATAGACTGCTGCATTGAACATTTTGTCAACCTCTTGTAAATGACATGTTATTTTGTACGTTATCTGTTCAGAATCGAGATCTCAGTTTGAAATGAAAAATTAAAAGGTGATTCTCAATTTATCCAGAATCGTGCAGCTCTATGCAACATTATATAAATATCTCAAATATGGGATGCCAACAGAAAACACCTCTTTATATTTTGGTCAGTAATATCCTCCCACACTTCACAACGTTCGCTTCATCTTAGTGAAGTATGACCAACCATATGGTCATAACCATAACTCCTACATGCTCTCTATATTTAAATCATATAGTAAGATGTCTTTTTAGAAGACGCAAAACAAACCAACATGTAATTTTAATACTGGGTAAATGCATGGATGTTTTTAATGCATTAATAACAATCAGGAAACACTTCTCCTTTTTTTTACGTGTTTTGGCGGCCCAGAAGAAGCTGACATCTACTTCATATGGGACTCGTGCTGATGCAATTTAACAATATTGTTGGGACGGTAGACGTAATACATGCTAAAAGTGCAGTGTGTAATTTTAGAAATGACACCAAGCCTAGTTATTACTTCATGCTAGTAAACGGCTGACGGATCAGATATCAAAATAAGTGGACTTGTGGTTAAAATGAAAGCCATTTGCTATTTATATTATAGCTGATAAATATCTAGCACTTAACAGAGTGCTTTGTGGTTAAATGAATGAGAAAATATCAGCATGAGCAGGAATTAGTTGCACTCAAAGTGTTTTATCGTTACATCCATTGTTTTAGGGTTTTGTGCGTTTTACCCAGCGAATCTCTAATCTTCCTCTCTTTCCTCTCTAGCCTTCAGTCGTGCAGCGCTGCCGTTTGGTCTGGTCCGCAGAGAGCTGTCCTGCGAGGGATACCCCATTGATCTCCGCTGCCCAGGAAGTGATGTCATCATGATCGAAACCGCCAACTACGGCCGCACAGACAACAAGATATGCGACGCTGACCCGTTCCAGATGGACAACACTAATTGCTACCTCCCGGATGCCTATAAAATCGTATCTCAGAGGTAAAGTTTGTGTGCCAAGCATTGCCTGTAGTCCAAATGTGGATTATATTTTCTTGTTTCCCTATAGGTTGTAGAGACTGAGCTTTGCTGAGCGCATGTTGTGTCTCTTTTTGTCTCTACACTCTAAAAACACTCTGGAAAAGATTTTCAAACAAGATTGTTGGAGTGTGTTTTACAAGAAAATACTTTTACTAGTCTTTTTACTTTGAAATGTCATGTTTAATCTGTGTTACTTGCTGTTTCTTTCTAATTATTTGTGAAATTTACTTGCAATTTCTGAGTGAAAATTATAAATCCTACTTCCATTTTTTTTTTTTTTTTTTCAAGTTCCTTTGTTTTAGCTGATTGTTCTACCCAATTTGTCCTGATTCGAATTTATGGACCATATATAGACCTGTCAAGATTGATTTGTCATTTGATCTGACTCGCATTTTAATCCCATCCCATCCAAATAAAGGACATTTAAGATAAAAGAAATGCCATCAAATGTGCAATTTCTTGTTTCCCTTTCCAGTATGGAAGATAAAGACACTCTATTAATTATATTATATTATATTTAGGGCTATCAAACGATTAATCATGATTAATCACATCCAAAAAATAAAAGTTTGTTTACATGATAATTATACACCGTACAAGCACATATATTATGTATGTTTGAATACACACACACACATAGATGTATATATTTAAGAGATATTTGCATGTACACTCACCTAAAGGATTATTAGGAACACCTGTTCAATTTATCATTAATGCAATTATCTAATCAACCAATCACATGGCAGTTGCTTCAATGCATTTAGGGGTGTGGTCCTGGTCAAGACAATCTCCTGAACTCCAAACTGAATGTCAGAATGGGAAAGAAAGGTGATTTAAGCAATTTTGAGCGTGGAATGGTTGTTGGTGCCAGACGGGCCGGTCTGAGTATTTCACAATCTGCTCAGTTACTGGGATTTTCACACACAACCATTTCTAGGGTTTACAAAGAATGGTGTGAAAAGGGAAAAACATCCAGTATACGGCAGTCCTGTGGGCGAAAATGCCTTGTTGATGCTAGAGGTCAGAGGGGAATAGGCCGACTGATTCAAGCTGATAGAAGAGCAACTTTGACTGAAATAACCACTCGCTACAACCGAGGTATGCAGCAAAGCATTTTTGAAGCCACAACACGCACAACCTTGAGGCGGATGGGCTACAACAGCAGAAGACCCCACCGGGTACCACTCATCTCCACTACAAATAGGAAAAAGAGGCTACAATTTGCACGAGCTCACCAAAATTGGACAGTTGAAGACTGGAAAAATGTTGCCTGGTTTGATGAGTCTCGATTTCTGTTGAGACATTCAGATGGTAGAGTCAGAATTTGGCGTAAACAGAATGAGAACATGGATCCATCATGCCTTGTTACCACTGTGCAGGCTGGTGGTGGTGGTGTAATGGTGTGGGGGATGTTTCCTTGGCACACTTTAGGCCCCTTAGTGCCAATTGGGCATCGTTTAAATGCCACGGCCTACCTGAGCATTGTTTCTGACCATGTACATCCCTTTATGACCACCATGTACCCATCCTCTGATGGCTACTTCAAGCAGGATAATGCACCATGTCACAAAGCTCGAATCATTTCAAATTGGTTTCTTGAACATGACAATGAGTTCACTGTACTAAAATGGCCCCCACAGTCACCAGATCTCAACCCAATAGAGCCTCTTTGGGATGTGGTGGAACGGGAGCTTCGTGCCCTGGATGTGCATCCCACAAATCTCCATCAACTGCAAGATGCTATCCTATCAATATGAGCCAACATTTCTAAAGAATGCTTTCAGCACCTTGTTGAATCAATGCCATGTAGAATTAAGGCAGTTCTGAAGGCGAAAGGGGGTCAAACACAGTATTAGTATGGTGTTCCTAATAATCCTTTAGGTGAGTGTATATACTGTATATATGTTTATATAATTTGTATGATATATAAATATAAACATTTTGTATATAAATATATACATTTTTCTTAAAGGGGCTATATGCAACTTTTTCCCCAAAATAAACGTAACTATAGCCTTTTTATTTTACCATTTATGACTCAAACATCTCCTGATGAGCATACTGACACCTTGTCCGCTCACAGTGGGTGCACCTATAAGCCTGTATCCTATTTTTCATATTTTCTGACGGGTCGTCTTTTCCCGCGCTGTCTGCGGATGTGACGTCAAGCGCGTTCATGTTAAACGTTTCAGATCACTCTGGCACCACCGCTAGTCAGCGAGTAGCCTACACTCGCAAGCAGTGCAATGGATTTAACGAATACACAGAAGAGACCCAGGACAACTCGGACACCAACAGTAACTCCACAGAAGACTAAAAAAGTTAAACCCCTGACAAGTGGCCAAAAAAGGTCGAAGATTGAGAGAGACCGGCGCATTGCAAGGACTAGATCGGCTTCGCATTTGACTTCGCATATATATATATATATATATATATATATATATATATATATATATATATATATATATATATATATATATATATATATATTTATATATATTTATATATATTTATTTTTGTTTATATATATATATATATATATATATATATATATATATATATATATATAAACAAAAATAAATATGAATAGTGCATCAGTAATGTAAAGTCTTTTTGGGTGTCTAGAAAAGCGCTATATAAAACTGATGGATTATTTATTATATAGCCATGTAAAGCTACATTATATTGTTTGTTGTTTCTATATCTTAACAAAAAATAAGAGGTAAATGAAGATGTAAAGTGTGATGCATTTTATTTCACATAAGACATGTAGTCAATAAATATTGCTAATTGTCTTTCATACTTGGTGATAGTAAGCTACTTGTGTATAATAAGTGGTCAAGGACAGTGCTCAGTCGTCAAGGACAGTGCTCAGATTTGTGTTTTTAATATTCTACGAAAGTTTCGGTCTGTGCGCCCTTCATCAGCGTGTATGCCAATGGCGAAATGGGTTTATTTATTTATTTAATGTATTCATTTTTTGTGTAGTTTGTCAGCTACACGTTTGACCTTTTGATAAGAGAACACTTATCTCAAACATTATATGTATTTGACTGTTCTTACCTCTGTAAACATAATGTTGACCTCCTTGCAGCAGATGACTTGTGAAGTGTGCACGTACGAGCGCGCGCTGCGAGAGCGAGCAGAAATGAAGAGCAGTTCTGTTTTTTGGCCACAGGTGTCAGTCGCGAGTTTAAATTTCAGAAAAACGCATATAGCCCCTTTAAATATATACATGCATGTGTGCATTTATATATACATATTAATTAAACACAAACTTTTATTTTGGATTGCTTGACAGCACTACTTATATTATATATTAAATTATATTATATTATATTATAATTAATTATATAAATATTTATATAATAAAATAATAGTATTATTAAAGTTATTAGTGTATATAGTATTATTTTTCCCAGCAATAAAGTAATATATGGGCCTATTTTTTTTTGTATATATATAATTTAATTTGTAATATTTTTTTTATTAGCGCTGTCACGGTTCCTTGATTAAATTTGAGTACTCGATAAAAAAAAAATCCTTGATCGCAATTTACCCGTGTCAGGTAACCGGCAAATACTGGAAGTGCCGCATTCCACTGACGAGAATACATGAACCGCATTATTAGAGCGTTTTCTACGGTTTCACAGTGTACTAAAACCATTTAAAAAAACATACTATAGCATAGTGCTATTTTGATATTGTTAATACGAAATGCACATAAGATGATTGTTTATATCATGTATATTATGCATTTTAACAGTGCTGTTCTATAAACCATATGATTACTTGCTGTTGATACATTATTTGAACCAAATATTATTGCCTCTGTTATTATATTTGTAATTTAAGTAAATTTTTAAGGTCTTTGCTTTGGTCTATTTTAATTAACACAAAAATAGATTACTCGATTAATCGTCAAAATAATCGACGATCACTTGTTTACCAAAATAATCATTAGTGACAGCCTTCATTTTTATTATTATATTATATACCATTTGATTGTAAGTTAAAAAATAAAAAACATATTATGCTAACACTTTAAGTGACATGAACAAAATAGAATTACATTGTTAATCACAATTATTTGTAATACAATTAATCATCAGCACAGAATTCATGATCGTGACAAGCCTAACCGTATAACAGTAAGATTAAAACTGTACATTTAGATTTTTCCACCAAGCTAGAAAGAATAAACCTCATTTTTGGGTGAACTGTCCCTTTAATGCCATGCTGTTCTGCTGGTTAACTCCGTGACTGAATGAGTAAGATTGCCAGGGTCAAAGTTAAACCCCTGACAGCCGAATCTTCAGAGCGGCGCTTTCCTGCAGCTTTCATATAGACTTGTGTTCCTCTCAGCTGATTGGCTGATGCAATCTTATCATTACCTGTGAACGGCATCACAGAGAAGGAAATTCGAGTTGTATTGATATTCAGTGCTGGGGGATTTGAAATTCCTTTAGGGTTTTCCTATTTTCTGTTTGATATTCCGTCAGAATAGCTTGCAGTTAGAATTAATGAAATTTCTTGTTTCCTTAATTATTATTTTCCTGGTTAGCCCCAAGCCAAGCAGCGTCTGCTGTTAACATCTAGGATGTGTAATCATGGCATGAATACAGTGTTGGAGAATGTGATGCAAGGAAGGTGCAATTAACTAAAATAATATCTTTATGCCAAGGCCAGTATTCATGAGCTTGATGGAAACACAAATATAAGGGTTTGGGAAAAGGGCATGTAGGGCCCTAATGTGAAGTCAATGGTGTGCTGTGTGGAGCAAACTCCAAAATTTTGCGTGAGCTGGTGGCTAATTCGCATGAATTTGTAACATTTTGTAGGCCTATATTTTTGTTCTATCTGTTTGTTTCCACTGCTGCTAGGTTTAAGAGTAAACCTTCCTGCTTATTTCATTTAAAAAAGTCTTCAAACTAGATTTGATTATTTCCTCTATTAGTTAGACAAGCATTATGTGCTAATATTGGCCTTTTTATATTTAATATTGGCCAATTCTAGCAGAATATTGGGTTATTGGGTTATTGGCCTGATCGGTGATTGGCCGATCAGTCTGGCGTGTCTCAGATTTTGAGCCGATCCATCTACATGCAGCTGTCAGCACGAGCGCGGCCGCAACGTTGACGTCAGAGCCACACTCGCGCTCACAGCCGCATGCAAACACTAGAAGACACTAATTATGCCATTTGTAAAACTTGTAAAGTTAAAATAAACCGTGGGGGAACCACCAGGAAAGCGCACAACACGACAAACCTAATTAGACACTTAAAAGTCCATCACCCCGCGGAACATGCCCAGTTTGAAGAAGGTAACGCTAGTAAAGGTAAAACGGCTAAAGCTGGCCAGAGCTCAGAGCCGGCCACAGGTCTGCAGCCTCTCCTGTCTTTCCTGGGTATAAGCAGCGAAAAGACCAAAGCAATTACAAAGAAATGATTGACTTCATGGCACTGGATGATCAGCTGAACGCATAAACCGTCACTTCATGAGAATTCACCGTTTCATTTGAGAAAACTGTTTATGAAAAACTATGATGAACACAGACACTCAAGGGCAGCGGCAACCCATCTTCACGGCAACCGGTCAAAATAAAAGTTTGGTTTTAAAAAAATTTAATTGACAGAATATATTAGGCTACTGTTGTAGCCTACTGTAGATTTAGTGCCGGCTCTATGTAATAATAATACGTATCTACTACTAATAATCATTATGTTTAAATGGTTGATTATTTTTCACTTGATCTTTTGTTTACAAACAATGTTTACTTTTAAACAGCATACAGCCTTTAAATGTTTATGTATTATTTACTTATAATGATTATCATCATAAATAATAAACTTAATACATTTAATAATTTTTAAAAAATGGTTAAATAAATAAAAATAAATAAAAAAAAACATATAAATATATGCCATATATAAATTATATATATATATATATATATATATATATATATATATATATATATATATATATATATATATATATATATATATATATATATATATATATATATATATATATATATATATATACACTGACTACTGGAATTTTGGTACCGTGACATCCCTAGCTGGCAACATTTATTACCCAAATTACTGAACTATTATTTGGAGGAGTATTGTACACTTCAGGTTTGTTCATTCATAGGATCTTTTGTACTTTAGTAAAAAAGAGAAAAGGGTCAATTTATAATGTTTTGTTTCATAAAGCAACTGATTTTCAGTTATTTGTTATTTCTACTTCTTTCCAGGCACAGAACACTTATTTTTTGAGAGTTGTTTAAGTGAGAGAAGATCCTGTTGTAATGTTTAATAATTTATTTTAGAATAAAAAAAAAAATTAGTTTTGAAGAAAAAGTGTATTTTTGTTTGTATATGCTGTCAATTATAGTTCTTAGAAATAAAATCGGAATCGGCAAAAATCAGTATCGGCCGATCTCATTAACAAAAAATCGGAAATCGGAAATTGCAATCGGTGCATCTCTACTTTATTCACAAATAAGTGCAGAGTAATATTATTATTATTATTATTATTATAATTAAATACTTGTACTTACTTAGGGTTTGGTATAGGGTTAGTTATTTGTAATTATGCATAATTTACTGTTATTACTATAGTAAGTTCATGTAGTAACGTGTAAATACGTTACCTTAAAATGAAGGGTTACCAAATTGGAAGTAGTTAAAATCAGGTCTTATTTAAGCTTTTTTTGTTTGTTTTAAAACTTATTTTTGTACCAGGATTCCAGAGTGCTAAACTTTATTCATCATTTCTACTGTACAATTCTCAGAATTTTATTCTAGAGTTGTTTCCTAAATGTTGTAAATGTATATTTTATGCACTAAAAGTGCATCATAATGTGTTCCTCAAACACTGGTAGCTAAAAAAAA
Organism: Romanogobio albipinnatus; assembly: GCA_023566225.1. NCBI lineage: Eukaryota > Metazoa > Chordata > Actinopteri > Cypriniformes > Gobionidae > Romanogobio > Romanogobio albipinnatus. The sequence goes on along the minus strand of CM042244.1, from coordinate 37,238,620 downwards.
AGTAAATTTGCCGAAATTGTCCTGGACTCTCTGGACTTTGCATTGATGACCTCTTTTCTGGTGACTCCAATCCAAACTCAATCTTTCTAAATCAAACTGAACAGAATGACTGAAAACCACAAAAATGCCATGAAGTTAAGCACTCCAATCAGAAGTATCATTATAACTACATGTTAATGTTAATGTTGGTTTCTTTTCATCATAATTGTATTTACTGATAGAACAATATGCTCTAGGAAACTAATAGTGAGCTAAAAAGTTTTGTCCATTAATTCCTCTCATTGATGCTTGTTTTGCAGGTGTAACAATCGCACTCAGTGTGTCGTCGTCACTGGCTCAGATGTCTTTCCTGATCCATGTCCTGGGACGTACAAGTATCTTGAGGTCCAGTATGAATGTGTGCCATACAGTAAGTTATCTTCATACATATATTCTAAAATACTGCACGATACCAAGTAATCATGACACGTTTATCTTGTTTATTTTACTGTAAATTGTTAGTAATACTAAAACAGTGAAATGCTGAAATGTGACATTATGGAAGTTTTTGTAAAGATTTTTACACTAAAGCCACATGGGTTTGTTTTGATGGGGAATTAGTAATAGCACTCCACACATAATAATTTAAGTAAAAAGTGCAGGTCTGTCTCGTATACTAACACCATAGCTCTGTTCCAAAACATAGTGAGCTCCCTACATAGCCAGCTACTCTTCTGAGGAAGCATCCTAATGGAAAGGAAACCTCATGCAGGCCCACACGGATTTGTGCCCTTCTTTGAGAAGCATTCACAATGTGCACGTGTGTGATTGTGAGGGGGTCTGCGCTGATTGACGTGACTTTTTTTTTTTGTGTGAGTGATATTTTTAAATGATTAAAATAAAATTGACCGTGGAGGAGTAAGGAAACATAAAAATCTGCATAAATTAATTATTTATAGCTATTCAAAGTACCAGTAGTTAATTTTTTTTTGTTGTTGCTCTATTGTTGAATGATATGAAATTGTTTATTTAATGATTTGTGTACAATACAATTGATAAAGCCATATTTTCTCTATCTTTTAGTGTATATACTATAAGAGAGATAGAACAACTTGTTTTTTAAACAAAGCTAGAAGCTATTTGAATTTGGATTGTAAACCTTAAATAAAAGTTAAGAAGTGGATATTTTATATGTAATGTTTTCAGTTTTAATACTTTTAGATCTTTTTAACACATTTAAAACCATTCCACATAATTCTGCAGATTTTCCCAAAAATGCAGCGTAGAAATCACAAAAAAAGTCAGCAGATTCCGTGTGGCCCTGCGTGATTTCCAGCTCTCTTCATTCATGGGCAGCAGCTCTATTACCTGTCGCGACTGATGTCACCAAGCAAAGAAATACAAAAATACAAAGCACAGACCAATAGTTGGTGTAAAACTGCATTTCTGTACTGTATGAAATACAGATGAATACATGATATGTAGTCTTTATGAATGGCATTTTCCTGGATCTTAAATGAAACTTTTTGGTGTAGCTCATTCTGGGATTGCCTTATTCATGAAAGAAACATGCAATGCTGCCATAGATTTAGACCAGAATTTGGCATGTTAGGAGCGTAACTATAGCTATGTTTCTATCCACTTATTTTTATGAAATATTGCATAAAAAAACGGACTGGATGGTAATGTAATATAATGTAATATATTTGTATAAATACAAAAAATGCTCATAAAAAAACGTATGCACTCAATTGAGGTGGATCAATTATTTCATCTGATAAGAAGACAGGCGCATAAACTACAATGGAAACACATTTACTGAATAAATGCTGAAGATGCACTGTGATTGGATAACTGGACAAACCAGTGGACCAATGGCATCGCAGCATCTCAAATGTTGGTTTGGTGGCTCTGAAACGCCTGAATCAAAGTCTATCATCAGAATGATTTGGTTTAATTCCCTCCAAAAGCGTCTCACACGATTGCGTTCCCAAATACCAGCATCCCAACGCAAGAGCGTTTATTGTGTTTCTCTGAGACGCAACTAATTTATGTTGGAGGGAAAAACAGCAACTTCCATTTTTATTACTAATATTTTGCACCAATTTCCCAGGAAGTGATGGTTTTGTTCTCTTGAACACGTGAGCTGGAGACGCTGCTTTATTCGCAGATGTTTTATGCCATATTCCAATTTTTCGCACATGTTAAATTCACAACTTTGGATGGAAACATAGCCTCTAAAGCCTTTAAATGCTGTCTATGTACACTAGGAAGCTCATCAGGATTTGGAACAGAGCATCTGTCTGTTTCAGCGTTTAGCTTCGTGCCATTGTTTCTCCATCAGTGGTTCAATGGAAACGTGTTTAATATCTTCAGCTCACCTTTTGGATTTCTAGCTCTCCGTCCAGTTCTGCAGCTGTTAGCCCTGATGGCTATACATCCTCTTCTATCATCTCTCCTACAGATGCTTTGTCTCTTGTGTTTGTCTCTCTATTGAAAGCCTTTAGTTTTTCAGATGGTTGTTTCAGCACCACATCCATTTCTTGTTTGTGGTGAACAAAACCTTTTTTCTTCTGAAAGTCATGGAAGCTATGTTAACTTTTTCAACTTGTAGGTTCCAACTTCTCCACTTCGAAGGGCTTTATATTACTTGTATGCATAGAGGATGCATAAAATTGATCAAAAGTGACAGTAAATACATTTATAATGTTAAATCAGAATAACAAAATAAATGCTGTTATTTGAACTTTCTATTTTTCAAAGTGTCCTGAAAAATTGTTTCACCATTTCCACAACTAAAATGTTTTCAACATTGATAATCATAAATGTTTCTTGAGAATCAAATAATCATATTAGAATGATTTCTGAAGGATCATGTGACACTAACGACTGGAGTAATGATGCTGAAAATTCAGCTTTTATCACAGGAATAATTTACACTTTACAATATATTCACATAGAAAACGTCTCGGTTACGTATGTAACCCTCGTTCCCTGAAGGAGGGAATGGAGACGTACGTCGGAACTGACCGATGAATTGGGATCTGTCTTCGGAGACCAATCTACTTCGAGTGTATTAGAAACGAGCCAATTGTATTGGCATGCGGTCCAATCACCGCCCCGCACCGCGGGATAAATACGGAAGTGGAGTACCGCATATTGCTTTTCCAACTGAGGAGCCGAAGAAGTGACTCGGCCCTTCAGCAGAAGCACAGCACCTGGCGACGGGACATATTTCTCCGTTCCCTCCCTCAGGGAACGAGGGTTACATACGTAACCGAGACGTTCCCTTTCAGTCGGTCACGTTCGACGTACGTCATATCGGCTGGAGGAACCGGCTCGACCGCGTCCTTCGCCAGTAGGACATCGATCTCTGACCGCAGGACATGGGCATCGCTGCTCCGCACGGAGGTGAAGAGGATGCCCCTGTACTTGGAAGGCCAGTACGCGAACTGAATCACGTAGCCGAGTCTGATACGAATGAGACCGAAACATATTCTCCCCCCGGTCCTCCTCCGGGGAAGGGAGGGGTGCTGACACCGTATCCCTGAGCAGTTCCCCTCTTGCTGGGCTGCCCGTTTCAGGGCCGCTTGCCCTTGTGCTTGCCAGCGGACTTCGTGGGACCCTGGACGGGTTGGGTGCCTCCCTTGCGCCCGGCCACCTGCTGCCTGGGTGGAGGCTGCTGCTTGGCTTAGCAGGGGCGGAGGCGGACGCAGGGAGATGCCCTCGGCGACAAGCAGATGGAGGCACTGAGGCCGACGACTGGGTGAAGGCAGCAACTGGACGTCGGGGCAGGATTCTGCTGGCCGAAGTTCTTGATCGCATTGCCAGAGAGGTCAGCCTGACAGACAGGGGTGTTGAGGAACTGAACTTTGTTGGGCTCACGCATATCTGCCAGGTTTAGCCCCAGCTTCCTGGACCACTAGTGTGGACATCGCCTGACCCAGGGAGCGTGCAGTGACTTCCGTCACCCGGAGAGCGAGGTCCAACACCGCACGCAGTTCCTGCATAACCCCTGGGTCGGGACTACCCTCGTGCATGCAGGACAGAGGGCAGTGAGAGAGGAAAAAAACTTGGTGTTCCATATTTTGGCACCAAATAGTTCTAGACACTAAACACTGCTAAATTTTTCCAATGCACATCCGGGCAGCCACCCCAGAAAGCATGGCTGTCAACTCTGAATCTGATTCAGCATGAGCACACACTATTATAGTGGGAAACTCAGCATTATCATTTCCAGCGCATAACAGCCCTCTCTCCGATGCAGCAATTGACATCTGTCCTCCGCCAGAGCCCCAAATGAAACACTAGGTCCCCCCTTTTTTCAAAAAAGGACCAGCAATCCCATCTGTATGCTACCAGCAGGCATGTGGGACAATGAGCGTGGCTCCCACTCAAGCCCCTAAGAAAGAGGCACGGTGAACAACGCGTCGAAGTGGTCATGTTCTCATAAGGGAACAAAGTCTCAGCATGCTTGTGATGCGATCGAGGAGTGGGGGCCCACGGGGGATATACCCGGTGGGGAAGCCCCACTGTAATCCTCAGGTCACCAAGGCTTATTAGCCAAAGTAGCCCTTTCCTGGTGTACCAGAAAATGGCTGGTGTACCAGAAAAGGAACTAGATCGCGCACCGCGCACCAGAGCGCGAGTGACGCTGACTGAACGCTCAAGCCCTTACGAGAAAGGTGAGACGAACAACGCGCCGACGTGACCACGTTCTCCTGAGAGAACACGGATCACCCACGAATGCAATCTCACATGTTTATATGCAAGAGATCGTGGCCGAGAGAGATCGTGGCCGTCAAATGAGGACAGGAAACAACCGCATCCAGAAACACACGGTTTGAATGACATCTTAAAAAAGACGCAGGGTCAAACCGTGTTGCTCTTTTTAGAAGGAAAAGCTATTTTAGAAGTGCTGAAGCATTCAGGGAGATAACAGCTCACAGCAGTCCGATTGCAAGCCTGCATGTGAGCACTCAAGAACGGAAACGCCCAGCCAACCAACACAGGAACAAGTGTATGTTGCAGCGGCCATTCGCTGACTCGCGCCGTCACACCAGCACCCAGGTAAGAGAGCGATCCTCCTCGAGACTCGTTTAAACACTCTTCGCAGAAACAGCTTGATACAGCAAACCGTTCTGCTCTGAAGTTAAAAGCAATATGCTGTACTCCACTTCCGTATTTATCCCGCGGTGCGGGGCGGTGCGTGGACCGCATGCCAATACAATTGGCTCGTTTCTAATACACTCGAAGTAGATTGGTCTCTGAAGACAGATCCCAATTCGTCGGTCAGTTCGACGTACGTCGAATGTGACCGACTGAAAGGGAACAGCTATTTTTTTTATAATTTAAATATGAATGTTTTTACTATATTTTTGATCAAATAAATGCAGCCTCAGAGAGCAGACTTGCCTGAGGTGCAAAGAAAAGTTTTTTTAATGCTACATTTAAAACCAAGCAGAAGACTTTTTTTAGCATTCTTTTTTAGTCACTTTTCTTGTAATTTTTAATTAATTTGTGTGATTTTTAAACAATAAATAAATGTATTCATATTGAATGAATATAAGCTCATGTATATTAATATATCTTGCATGTTACATTCTGACTTGCCTATACATGTATTATTTTGTTGTGGCAATGTATGATTCATGTCAAAAAGATAATGAAATTGTTCAGTTGTAATATCCTGACAAAATCCTTAACTTCTAATTTTGCATCTTTTCTAATGTTTGAAAGAAAATATTTTTCTCTTTATCTTGCAGTTTTTCTTCCTCCTGCTCTCTAACCACTCTAATAGCGTCTCTCTTTGTCGTTAGGTGTCCACTGATAGCAAAATGATTAATTCAACCTTATTCTCAGTAACACAGGTGTAACACCAAAAGCGTTTTTCCCTGAACAGTTTTTTGTCTGCTTGTGCTGTATAAATTTTCCCATTGGATGGTCTCTTCTTTGACATAAACATATTGGCCTGTATATGTAAATTTTTTTGGGGGGGCTTCTAATCTTTTCTCTCCCTTGACGCTCTTTCCATTCTCTTGTTTTTCCACGGCTCAAAATAGAAGTGGAGCAAAAAGGTAAATGACTGCTCTGGCTCTCAGTCCTCAGCTCCTTGTTTTGTGTTGTATGGTTTCGAACCCCTCTGCACTGCTCTTCCCCCCCCACCCCCACCCCATCGCCTACATGATATCAAGATGGACAAGATCTATCTAACTGAAGGCCAGAAAATGTTTGGTCGGAGGTTAAAATGCAATCAACATTTTGTTATACACTGACATGGATATCTTCTTTGGTCTTGATTCTATATTATCATCAATTTTACATTTTTTATATGATAAAATACGTTCCCAGTTTAATGTGTGGAGCCAACTTTATGTAAGTGTTTGTCTGTTGATTCCCTGTAAAGTGTAAACACTTTTGGGCCATCAACACATCCAGGGCTTGACATTAACACCTGTCAAATGCGTGTGTATTTCAGCAGTGGCGTGTAACAGTCTAGCGTGTTGAATCTTATATATATATATACATATATTTTTTTTTCCCCGTTGTAGTTTTTAAAATGGCACCTGAAATAATAAACTAAACAATGTAGTTTTGTCAGAAATATAGATTTTTCGATACTTAACGATACTGAAACGCTTCCAATATTAATTTCCCTCAGAATAGATACACCATACCAGCACTTTCTCTCTCTCTCTTGCTCATCTCTCCAACAGCAAGTGACACACAAACCCTCCTCCCCTCACACACTCACTTCATTTTCTCCCGATGAATATTGTTGCTGTTAACAGGGCTTGAATTTTGGCATAGGATTGCACGTATTGTGCATAATTTGTGCATAAAACAAAGTAAGTTATGTTTTAAGTGAACATAAACAGTTGAGAAAGAAAACGTTTGTGTAACATGGATCCGTGCGTTAGGTCTTAAAGTGACAGCAGCCTAATATACCTGCTGACAAATTATGAGATAATATAAAAAATATCTTTATGGCAGTTTTCCACCATTGTATCAATGTCAAAATTGTGCCCAGTGAAAATGCTGAGTGGCTAGTAACTTTGGAAAACCACTAGCCACAGTGGCCGGTGAGCAAAAAAGTTAAAGTCAAGCCCTGGACACATCTCTCTCTGTGTTTGAGTGTACCGACCAACCCAAATTTGATTCAACCAGTGGTGAGACAGTTTTTAAGACAGGGAAAACCAGTTTTGAAAACCTGCTTGGAAACACATTTTTGCCATTCTAGTCAGTGCCACTAAAAGGACAACAATCTCACACTTCACTACAAAGTAAGATAAGCTCTTTGACATAGTTGGTTCAATGTACAATGAACCCTGGCTTAATTTTATTTGGATTTTTCCTTCGATGCCACCTCTGGCCACATGATTTTGATGGGAGCGAGAGGTCAATTATCTGTAGCCATCTGCATGTGATATGCTGTTCACCACAGACTTTGCATTTCCAACTGGTTCAATGCCCAGAGATGGGTGCGTTTGGCCTCGCTCTCCTATTCGTTCCTCAGTGACATAAGTGAAGACACTTCTCTTTGCCTGTCATTCTATCTGTCATGAACAGCATTGTCATCCTGTCCCCTTGACCTTTGTCTCCTTTCCTCTCGCCTCTCATGTGTCGTCGGTTCTTTCCTCAGACATAATCCATGTATATGTGCTTACTTTCGAAGGTATGGCTTTTGAGAAAAATGCGACAAACCCACCCCATTGACGTAAAAGAATCATGGCTATTAACGTAGATATATCTGTCAGTTAGCGTTGTTTCTCTCATCTTCTTTCACTTACAGGACTTTTTCCCCTTTGTCTGTTCCTCTCAGTTAAACTTGCTTGCGAACAATCTCAGGGACCAAGACCACCTCAAACAGTCCATGCAGTTGCTCTTACTTAACCTCTCGTTTTCTTCGCACAACACCAGATATGACACTGCTAAAATGATATTGTGGTACATTAGCCTCAGAAATCCTTACACATAGATTGGACCCAAAGAATGCATAGAAGATAATTGAATTGCTGATTTTTGTTTTCTAACTTTAGTTCTTGCCTCTTGACCTTTTTCCCACCAGTTTTTATTTGCCCTGGGACTCTGAAAGCAGTAGGAGATCCGACCTTTGTCTATGAGGCTGAACAGCAGTCTGGAGCTTGGTGCAAAGACCCCCTGCAGGCGGGGGACAAGATCTACTTCATGCCCTGGACTCCGTACCGCACTGACACTCTCATAGAGTACGCCTCGCTCGACGACTTGAGAAGTGCTCGACAGACAACCACCTACAAGCTTCCGCACCGTGTTGACGGAACCGGCTTTGTGGCCTATGATGGGGCCATCTTCTTCAACAAGGAACGCACTCGAAACATTGTTAAATTTGACTTGCGCACGCGGATAAAGAGCGGGGAGGCTATAGTTGCCAATGCCAACTACCACGACACCTCACCGTATCGCTGGGGTGGGAAAACAGACATCGACTTGGCGGTTGACGAACGGGGACTGTGGGTCATCTATGCTACCGAGCAGAATAATGGACGTATCGTTCTCAGCCAACTCAATCCCTATACTCTGCGCTTTGAGGCCACATGGGAGACCGTCTACGACAAACGCTCGGCCTCCAATGCCTTCATGGTGTGCGGCGTACTGCACGTAGTGCGCTCCACCTATGAGGAGAATGAAAGCGAGGCCAGTAAGAGCCAGATTGACTACGTGTATAACACCAAACTGGGGCAAGGGGAGTATATCAATATCCTCTTTCCTAACCAGTATCAGTACATTGCAGCTGTGGATTACAACCCGAGGGATAACCAGCTATATGTGTGGAATAATTTTTACATTCTGCGATATGATCTGGAGTTTGGGCCACCCGATCCAGGCGAAGGTAAGACTCCTTATTGTCTCTGTTTGGTTTTGTGTAGTGGTCCAGCTTTTTATGTCTGCAGAGTGTAGGCTGCTATGGATGATTTACTTTTAATTTTGAGTACTATAGTGTGTGATGGAGGAGAGACCCCCGGAGAGAGTCCTCTAAACCAAAATGGCTCAATTACAGGGGATTATTTAATCATTGTCATGTGTGATTGTCGCAGTGACTGCTTGTAAAGGCCAATTATCATAGTGAGGCAAGCAGGCCGTTCAGTGACTTGACTCGAGTGGCTGATGAGACTTTTGCCAATTCCCCTCTATTACAGCCGTAACCCTGTAAACCTAAAACATAAACTGAAGGAGGAAATTCACAATTGCCATGTTTCGCAAAAGTGCGTCATATCTGGGAAGTTTAGAGATTGACCCTAGCATAGAATCTGATTATTTTTTCCAGGGAATAGGATTTTCAGAGAATTTAGACAGTCTCAATATCATTTGGTGTGTGTTAAAAGAAAATGTATAGCTTGTGCATGAAACGATGCACTTCTGCAAGAAGGTTCAAGGAATGACGGCCATCTATTATGGCCCTAACCATATTAACCTCACTGCCTGGTTTAGACCTCCACCTGCAGCATTTTCACAGATATGCGATAAGCTTAGCTATTACCCTACTTGGGTAAATCTATTGTCTCAGCTGCCATTGCTACATGACTGGTTTCTCCAGAAAAAGTGTTAAAAGAATAGCTATTGCTTGGCCAAATACATGCATCTTTGCTTACGACCAGGCTCGAAGAATGACTTGCCAGGGAAGAAATGATCAGTCATCAAGAGCCATTAAATGTGATTGTGTGCCATTATACAACATTCTTTTTCAGCTAGGCCTTACGCCTTCTCACTAGGCCTGTTTCTGTCTGCTCTTGCAGTCTGCTGTCCTCTGTTATGTGGATGCAAAGGTTACGTCATCTTAAATACTGGTTCAGTTACTATATCATGTTTGTGGATGTGGAGTTGATACCTTGTTGCTACATGCATGTGTATATATCGCTGATTTGCTGAAATCAAAACAAGGATGGTAATAGGTGAGCGCTTGCAGTGGCTTCTACGCGTGTTCTTAAAGGCTGAATTATTAAAAATGTTGACTCTCCTTCTCTTTGTGTGTGTGTGAGAGAAACACAAAGCGCTCTCAGCTAAGCAACAGCGAGTCGGGCACCTTCACACTAGAGTTTACGGTGCATCAAATACGCTGCGCATCCATTGAGAGGAATTGCAATAGTGCGCTTTAAAGATGGAGAGTGAAACTCTCAAGCACTCAGTGTTCAAGACAGGTGAAGGCGAGTGAAAAATTATCTGTGCCAAACTTACGCCGGTTTCACACCGCATGCGCAGGCAGTGCGGAGGCAGCGCAGAAGCTGTGTGTATGGAGAGCGGTAGCAGCACGCGCCCATTGTGCTTTCACACTGGCAGCTTTTGTCATGCGTAGCTGAACCGACATGCTGTATATAGGTAGTTTACATGATAAAAGTAACCTTAAAGTTAAGATATGCCTCAAGTTTTAATAATTTAAACAGGCCTTTGAAGTTTGGGCGTAAACTTCTGGCAGTGATGTGTTTTTGTGTATTTTATTTACTTTTTCCACACCGCCAAATGTCATATGGTGATTGTGAAACACGGAACACTTCACTACATGATTTCATGGCGAAATTTGTTATTTTTCATGAAAATGAGGTCAACTTTGATTAGTCGGCCGATATATCCCGGCATTATTTACAGACAGGCGTCCACAGGCAGCTCTGTGCTGCTGGAGACGCTGCAGTTCATGCACTACCCCTCCCCCCACTAGCAGAGCTAGAATCTTCTCTTCAAGCATCTTTTAACTGTTTGACTTAGTTGAAATATTGCCATACACTTTGAAAGTGGAAACATGTTGCTCTATATGTGCTTGCAACTATAGCTAAGCAAGTTTGTGCGTCCAAATGGACAACGCAAATGCTGAATGCCTCGTCTATAAAACTGCTTGCCATTGTATTTAGGGAGCTGCAAACAGCTAAGTTATAGGCTATTCGTATGCATACGGTAGCTGTTGCGAACACTGGTCATGGGATTAAGTAATGCTGGCGTTGTTCCGTTGTATTTGTGGGAGTTTTATTCAGCGACCACCTGACTGAGATTTAGACGCGTGTGGTGTGTGTGTGTATGTGTCTCTCCAGTGTTTCCCACACAGACTAAGTCGATCAACACCAGCCGTCACATACTGCGTTTTTTGGCGGCTGCCAAGGCGAATTTTTATCCCGCTAAAGCCTTATTTGATCGGTAAGTGATCTGTTGCGCTTCTGACAGGTCGTGTTGCTGAGAGAACGAGCAGACAGTGCGCCCCTCCTCCGGCCGCGCGCGTGCACTCACCGTCTTCAAACGTCTTGTTCTCCCTCCCTCGCGCATATTAATCAAAATCAATTGAGAATGCACATGATGGTAAAAGGTCGGAAGGCTGAAGTTTCACGTGGAGCATTGGGAGATTTTTTCCTGAATTACCGCTGGTGTTGCTCTACAAGAGATTAAGTTAAGTGCACCTAAGCATTAAATGACTAGGTTGTAAATAGTTTTAAAATTAAGTATAGTACAGTCAGTGTGCACTTTATTATGCTGCTTGCTTGTTGCTACTGTGTGCAATAGTGTAATTATTTTATTTATGCTTAAATATTTACTTTCAGAATTTTTGACTACTGAACTTTTTTTTCTTGTTCTACCTCACCTGTTTTTACTATTTGTTAAATATAGGTTTTTTTTTTAGTTCAATAAATGTTCCTTTTTTAAATTTATCATCATGATCATTGTGTCATTTTTATGATGTAAATTAAGGGGGCAAAAGCAGTATCGGCTCCAAATATCGGCTCAAGAAAATCGGCAGCCTGTATCGGTCATCGGCTAAGGCTGATGAAAAAAAATCGTTATTGGCATTGGCACTGAAAAATCCATATCAATCGATCCCTAATTTTGATCAAGAACAATGCATTGTGGCTTTAATTTAGTGCAAGCGGTGCAACAAAAATAGACTCTGCTGCTTCTGCTCCTGCGACGCGCTGCCGCACAGCCTCTGCTTGCGGTGTGAGTGCTCTAATCTGTTTACATGGGCGCCGGAAAAAATATGCGTTGCTTACACTCTACGAACGCGTGCAGTGTGAAACCGGCCTTATACTTAGCCTCTAATTTGAACACTGGCGAGTGAACTCAATTTGTTAGCCAATGGTTAATGATGCACATTATTTAGTTGCCTAGAATGAAAATGTATTCGCTTATGCGAGTGATTTGCTCACGTTGTAGAAAGTTAAGTAAATGTAAATCTTATTTATCAAAGTTAGATTTTAAATAAAGTGATTCTTGTTCACTTTGGACCTGTCATGATGTTCAGCAAGTTTGATGAATGATGACTCACATTGCCATGAATTGCATTTTTTATTTAATTTTAATTGAATGTTCCCTGAGGTTCACGTATAATGCTAATTCATGCCTTCTCTGATCTGCATTACAGTCTCTGTAAATACACCTACATTTCAAATACCAAAACTATGTCTGGGAAATAATTGGACACAATGTTGTTTTGAGTTGAAATATTTGATCTCACTCACTTGAATTAAACGTGAAGCTACCGTGAAGAAAAGTTTGCAGCAAGTGGCTTTGAGCCAAAGATGAACGAACAAGTTCAAACAAGACTATTAAGGGCATTTAAGGGATAATAAAGTGTACTCATTGTACACTTATTACACAGATGTAAAAAAAAAAATGAAATTAATGTTTTAAATCTTACCTGTTTATAAATTAATTTTGTACAGCGTACAAAATAATTGTCCAGACGATCACAACAATATTATAGTAATATGAATAGTTAAGTCCTCTGATTTCATTTTTAATACAATCAAAAACGGAGACGCAAGGCAAGTTGCATTTGAATGAAACGAGAGAGTGTTTGTTTTGATACATGTGGTACACATCAGATGTACACGGTGTTATAATGCGTTGCTATTGACACGACAGTCATTATAAGGAAGGAAATGCCACAGAATAGAATCTTGCAAAAGTGCATAGAGCTGCTTGTTTTATTTGTTGTTTGTTGATTTTCAAATATAAAACTTTATACAAACTTTTTACAAATATTTTCAGTGTACATCAGTTCTTTTTGCACACTTTCATCTCATTTTAACAAAACCGTGATAATTTTGGTAGCTGTAATCATGATGTGAAATTTTCATACCGTCCCGTCCCTAGCAACTGCCCTGAAGTGTCTTATTATTCTAATTGAGCTGGATTACATGTAAGAATTTTACATAAAAATATGACAAAGTTAAAAACAGACATTATAAAAGTACAAATGCCCCGGGAAATCATTTTAAGAGGTCAAGAATTGCGCATTAACAGAAAAATAATTTCTGCCACCACTGTGGTTAGAAAATCAGAGCTTGGACTAGAACATCTGCTCTGTTGATGAAAATATAATTCACCGTAGCAGCTTTACATCAATGAGCTTGTGCTGAACATACACAAAACACTTGTTTATTGCCTTTAAACCTTTAATTAATTTAATGTTAGATATGTAGTATTTCAGCATTAATTGCTCAATATTAAACTGTTTTTTTCCAGCTCACAGTATTGAATGCAACAAAATATTTTTTTCTCAGAAAATGTAGTCTCTCTAGCTAGAAAGAAATCTCTGAGCGCAGAGATACAATTAGTTGCTTGCATTAATATCAATGTGGTAAAAACCCCACGGCAATACCTGAAGGCGGCAAAGCATCTGTAGAATTTACACCATCTAGAACTGATGACGTGAGATGCATCTATGGGAGCGATTAAATCTCATTACCAGACTTTATGAGCTATGTATTACGCCTCAACTGTGATTTGGGTAATTACATGTTAGCACAATTTCCAGCCTTTAAAAGAGTAGCAGGGACACTTTTGTGCTCTTAAACCGCTGTAACAACACCCTGAAATGCTACCTAAAGTCGAGGAACAGTGTTAAACGGGTGGTGTTGTAATCCTCCTTTACAATTCTTGTAATTCCATGAGGATAATCTGATTTATAAGGAGAATTGTGTGCATTGAAAAGCACGTGGCTTATGTAGAAAAAGGGGCTTGAACCAGAATAGAGGATTAAAGTGTTTGTCAAACTTGCCAATATAGACCCTAGAAGGAGAAGATTTATGTTTCTCTCCCATAGTAGATAGATAGAAATCTTGTCATTTCACACAAATTATTATTATCTCTTAAAATGATCTATATCAGTGTTTCTGTAGTGTTAAGTGTCTTAAATGTACATTTGAAATGCTTCTGTTCACACAAAAATGTGTTGGGTTAAAGGAAGAACAATTGGACCTTAGTTGAACTAGTTTGACATTATAACTTTTAACCTTCTGTCTCTTTTCTAAATCTGATTTCCATGTCTTTATGATTCATTTGGAGGGGGGAATATGGTGTTTTGATTCAAGTGAGAGGATCAAGTCTACCTCTAGTCTATGACTATATGTGCTTTTTACTACAATGTCCAAACAAATTTTGAAGCGAGCTTAAATTTTTAATGATAGAATAATAACAGTGATTAAAAAATAAATACCAGGCAATTAATCAAAATACTCACTATTTTTAGGGCTGGGCACCGATGATGTGAGGAATTGCTCAGTCTGATTCTTCTTCAAAATGAATCACATTTTTGATGGCCTAAACATGCCCGAAAACACACGAAACTTTGCGCATTCATCAGAAGTGGTGAAAATTTACGTCTGATATGGGTTTCAGAATTAGGTGTGGCAAAATAGCTTGATAACGCAAAATTTAAATTAAGCGCCATTTGCGCTACGTTTCACGTACAAGTATGACGTTCGGTAGACACAAGTAACAACCCAATACTTACAAAATGCAACATTTTAGCAGTTTTTGCCATTTCCAGACGTTGTACTTTAACGCACTCCTCCTAGAGATTTTATCAGATCAACGCCATATTTGGTCAGTCTAATCTAAAGGCAGGAAGGTGGCAGGTCAGAATTTGATTTTGATTTTTCTCCATTATTTACCCGCTTAAATGCATGTCGCCCACTATTCACTGTTTTCCTGAGGCCACCGGGTGCGAGGGCCCTTTCATCGCTGATTGCTGCTTTAATTTGGTTTTGAGTTTTGCTTCATATGTCATATACGTGGAAACCAGGAGAGACATTGTGCCACGAACTAACAAGTTATAGAAGGCTTTTCAATCACCACAAATCACCAAATTCCCCATGGATTTAATGTAGCAAGCTAACCATAGCCATGGTATTGGGGCAGAAATGGTTGGATTTCTTTTTACATTATTCATCTCATACAACCCTGAGAGTGAAATTCAAGCACTTTTCAGGGTCTTCCAATTCCTTCACACTTTTTTTCCCAGCTCTGAATATTATCCCAATTTAATGCTAGTTTCCTTGTGATGATTTGTTAAACTAAAAGATTAAAGATGTAGAAAAACTGTGGCAAACAAACACTTTTATTTAAAAAAAGAATGAGATTACCAGCAGGAGCCAGAGGAGCACTTATTGACTTATTAGCAATTTCCACGCCCTAATATATAGAGACTCACAAAGACTCATGAATAACAAACTTTTATTCAAATTGTAACTGAATTACACGGAAAACAAGTAAAGAGTGCTCATTTTATTATCACTGAAGCTGTCAGTCAGTTCAGGATAATACAATAGAAGAACAATGCTACATTTAATAAGAGTAGAATATTTAACTTTTTCCTATAAAAATACGTTTTTGCATGTTACTGTTGTTAATAAAATTTCATTTGATCTGCATCTCAATTCAAGCTCAGTGATTTTCTGGAAAATTTCCTATAAACAAACTAGTAACTGCACCTTATTATAATTTTTTTTGTTGTTGTAATTTTGAGATGAAATTGACTTTATGATTAAAAATCCCCCCAGCACTACCAATAGGTCCTCTTTAATGTTCCTTACTATTTATCCGAGTGTAAAAGATTCACAATGAATAGTTTTTAGGCACAAAGAACCATCAGTTACCATTGATTTGAAAGCTGTTTTATTTATTTTGTTTTAATGCACAAGTCATAAAATATAATTAACAAACCCTTGGATCCAATAAGTGACTCTTTGAATGTCCACTGTCCTCTGAGAATATCTAACAAGAGTGCCTCTTTGAGTTTCAACACAACACACATTTTGAGTTGAATCGAGGCATTCGCAGCAAACAGAACTGAGAGCAGCAAGCAAGAAAAAAGAGAGCATTGTTCTGTGTTTTTCTCCGCCTCTTCACTGTTTGCCTGTTTTTCATTCTCCTGCTTCACATACGGAGTGTATTCCTAGAGGCAGTGTCAGTCCTGAAGTTAATAAGCCACATTTCCACTCTCTTTGGTCTTTAGCACACATACATCAGAGTTTCTAAACAGAGTCTCTGACTAGGGCACCAATCCGTCTGGTTTTTATGTGCCTGTGGCGATTCACAGGAACACACCAGTCAATTTGGTAATGCTGTTGTTTGGTAATGGAGCGTTTGACACCTGTTAGTCTGTGGTGATTTGTGGAAATGCAATGCCCATGTGGGGTCTAAGACTTTAGACCTTTAAAGATCCTGCAAAACAGGTGTTTCACTTTACCCGTCCACAGAAACAAAATGGCTTTAAGAAGTACAGCATGCTTCAATAAACTTACAATACACATGGTTTTTAAGTAGCTTCACAGAAATTCTTGATGTTAAAGTGCATAATGCCTTAATTCCTTAATTGTCCATATTTATCAGTTTTTCGTATTTTACATATGGTGACAACATAATCAAGCAGTTGAGATTTGTTATACAGTATGTATTGGTTTATGTGAATATTGGAGTAACATTTGCTTTGTAATTGTTTGTGAAATTTACTAGCAATTTCTGAGTGAAAATTGTTTCAACACCAGTTAATTTCCCAGTGTAGTGCATACAATGACACATCTTTAAGGCCCCTATATACTTCAAGAGAACTCAAAGAACAAACTGGTTTGATGTCGTTTCGAACAAAATCGGGCCAAATATTTTTTTCTGGAGTTTGAAACATCTTGCCAAAGCAAACTTTCTGGCTGGTAAACACCTTTGAGCTAGCATTGGTGCATAGAGATGATGTAATAGGTGGGTGTGGCTCAGAGGCTCCGCCTTTTTGGCATGGACATCTTCTGGTTCATTTCTCCTGTTCAGAACATGAACACACTGGAGGGTCGCTTTATAGTAGAAACTGAAGCAGTAATTCTAACTGAAACAGTTTTTCATTTTTAGTACTGTAAAGCTGCTTGATTCAAAGCAATCACTCTTCAAACTTTTTTTTTACCCCAAAGCAAATAACAAAAAAAGATCTTGGCCGTAAATATATCAGGCTCTTTAGTCCTCTAGTATGCAAGCCAAAGGCGACTGAGGCAAGGAATAATAACACCATTTGATGTTGGATAATGGAGAAAAAAACATTTGTAGAAACCAGTCAACACCAGTGGCTGAACTCCCCTGGCTGAACAGTCAAAATATAATGTCAGTAATGAAGTGGAATACATACTGCATTTATTGAACTGTATACGTGTTTGAGGTCCGTTTAGGATTAAACAGTAAAGTCCAGGCAGATGTACTGGTGTCCGTTCGGAAGCAGTGGCGGTTCATTGTCTACCGTAGAAGGATGATGAGATACAGATGTTGATCCACTGAATGTCTTGGCACTGGTCGTGATCTGTAGGCATTGCTGGTCTTTAAACAACAGTATTGCTATTTGCTCATGCTAAGGATTAGGGATTTGAACAAAGCTGAAAATTAATATGCAGTTTTATAACACATACAAAGAGATTGGACGTACGACTTTAGTTTCTTAACTATTTCTATTCCTATGATTGTTAATGGTCATAGAGCAGTGTTAGACCACCATACTCGGGTGTGAAGTGGCTTTTCCCTCAGATGACCTGATAGAGCCCTAATCTCTCTCCGTCTCACTTTACTGCTAGAGATGTCAGGGAAGTTGACTCTCAGTCAACAATGGGAACAGATATTCAGTCATTTAATCAATAATAGAGCTGAAACCCTAGTGATGGATTTTCCCTTGAGGATTTTTAGAAGCTTCATAGACTACAGAATGGCGAGAGAGACGTTTGAAAAAAACGGTGTAATTGCGAAATGTGTCTGAAATAGGACAAATTAATTTTTTGGGATTAATAGTGATTATGTTATCCACATACTAAAGTGTTACCGGTATTTCAAACTAGGGCTATCACTAAAGATTATTTTGTATTCAAAAATAAGTAATCATATGGTTTCATAGAACAACACTGTTAAAATACATAATATACATAATATAAACAATCATCTTATGTACATTACATATTATAACAAAGGCCAACGGTTTGGTTTTGTTACACTTTACAGCATGATCAAATCCTTGTTTAATTTTGACCAGACAACATTTAATTCAAATATTTACTTAATCTTTAATACTTGGCCCAAACTTGCAGCATATTCAGAGATGGAGTTTAAGACGCTCTACGCATGATCCACGTTCGCTAAATCGAAATCCCTCCGGCACGAGGGCGATCCGTTTAGATCTGCTCTGAGCGATAGATCTGTATAGCCTTGGTGGTGAGAGGAAGGATCCACTCTGACGGTCAAACAAATTAGAGATAGCCCTGGTGGTTCAGTCCAGGAGGATTTGTCTGTAAGGGTAATGTTTAAATGCACAGTTACCTGACAAATATTTTTTAAGTGATCCCTCCGGTGCGAGGAAGACCCATTTAGATCTGCTCTGATGGGTAAAACATTTTGAGATAGCCCTCCAATTAGGCCATGAGGATTTGTCTGCAAGGGTACTGTTTAAACGCACAGTTACCTGACAAATACTTTTAAAGTAAACCTGACTCTCCATTTTCTTCCACTCCAGATAGGGGTTATACTATATATATTTTTTATTTTATTCACTTACGAATATTTTAATTTAATTTCTGTGTAAAACACTTTGAATTGCCACTGTGTATGAAATGTGCTATACAAATAAACTTGCCTTGCCTTGTCTAAATGATAACAGTTCACATGGAGCAGAACGGAGCCGCTCTGAGACGCTTGTAAATGAAGCGCATATTAAACCATAATGAATTCATAATAGCGTTATGCTATGGTTTTTAAACTGGTTTTAATACATTGTGCAGCTTTAGAAAACTGCATGGATTCTTGTCAGTGGATCGTCACCACTTCCGGTATTTTGCTGGGAAAATTGCAATCCAGGATTTTTTTAAATCAAGTATTCAAATTTAATCGAAGAATCGTGACAAACCAGAGGCTATTTGCATTGACCCAAAGCTGTGTATATACATCTATGTGCATGTTGATACAACAAACAATTGCCACTAAAATCACTTCTGCATTATCTTCTGTCAACTTATCTTTTTCTTCCATTTTGATGCCACACAATTTGTTGGACCTTGGAATCTTGGAAGCACAGAGAATTGTCGTATATAATTTGGTGGTCTTAGACTGCACAAACACATGCTGATCCTAAGTTATGTTGTTGTGACGCAGCCAGCGTGTAATAAACCCTCCTCCAAATGACAGCCAGCAGAAAACTCCAGTTGGAGGAAACTTTGTACAAAGACTACATTTGCATTTGGCAACTCCTGCTTGTTTTCTGAATAAAAAAAATAGGTGTCACCATTTTGCCAGTTTTTCTCCATTCTCCAGAGCAGTAATAAGCACAAGCCAACATCAATTATGTGACAGATTTGTTTAGCAGTCTCACCACTTTTCCTCTTGAAATCCCAATTTCTCAGCAGACCATTCAGGATTGCTCTTCACTCTGGGACTCTTGTTATTCTTGATCGCTTTGAGCTGATGAGTGGTCTAGTCCTCGGTAGGCTATACGTCCTTGCGTTCTGCAGAGGATGATTTCAGTGACACTGACTGAAATGACACCTAATTGAAGCTACTTTTCCCGAAAGCTCTGATGGACAATGCCCCGCCATTCCTCCACCTGCCAGGCGGTGAAATTGTCTGGCATAATAAAAAGAAAATTGTAGAGGCATGAGCCAGGAGATGTCAAAATGAAGGAACGAGACCGACTCAGCCATTGACAAGCCGTTTAAGTCTATTTATTTTCTCTCACTCGTTCACTCTTTGTTTTCCACTTCGCCAAAGAAGAACATTTAAGTGGACACAAGGTGAATGCAGCTGCCACAAGGTTTAAGAATTGAATGGTTTTCATCTAGAAAGCATAGTTTTGATGGCATTTTCATCTTACCTCCGTATGATGCCTATTAAAGTGGTGTTTGTAAGCTTTGTGTACAGGGGTAACCTCTGTATTTCTGTTTTTCCATTAGTGTCACCTGATGTCGGAGAATGAATGTGCATTTTCATTCAGCCTGTCTGTTTGTTCAGCCCAATTATATATAACATGCATAATCCTTTATTAGGCTGAAATGTGGTTTATAATTTTTTTGTCAAATCTCATATTATTTGAACTGCAAAGTTGTTTTACAGTCTTTTTACGGTTTAGCATGCTACCATAGATGTTGGTGTTTTTTCAAAAGAACGCCGCGACCGAAACATCATGTACATTTACATTTATGCATTTGGCAGACGCTTTTATCCAAAGCGACTTACAGTGCCCGTATTACAGGGACAATCCCCTGGAGCAACATGGAGTAAAGTGCCTTGCTCAAGGACACACTGGTGGTGACCACTGGGATTGAAAAAAAGTACACAGCAGTAAAGGGGTGACACTCTAAAACATAAGAGTGTGATATTGACACATCTACTCATGCACACACACACACACACACACACACACACACACACACATACACACACACACACACACACACACACACACACACACACACACACACACACACACACACACACACACACACACACACACACACACACACACACACACACACACACACACCCCCCTATGAAAAACTGAACCTATGAACCACATTTAGAATTTTTTTAAATCACAGCTTCATCAGAATGATATGAAACTACTTTCTAGCATTAGGTATGTAAACACACAAAAAAATTGAGGGCATGAAGTCAAGCATGCTAAGTGGTCGTAAAAAAAATACTCCCACTTGTGCTATTCAGTCAAAAATGATCACCATAGGAAATTAATGGGAAATCTGCAAAAACACAAATGTACAGAAAAAAAACTATATTTTTAACAAATCTAAAACTTTATAATAAATAGTCTTTGAGATTTTTTAAATATATATTAAATTCATCAAAAAACAAATCATTAAATGTGTTCAAAAGAGAACTAGGGAATTCTCAAGCGATTACACCCATGGTTGCATGATTTCTTAAATAATTCCAAAAGAGGGCGCTAATCTGCCTTCAAAAAATATATTTTGAAGGCCTAGTCTCTATTTTAACCTGAAATACTACAATAATTAAAAGAAAAATACAAAAAAAATGTTTTGTATAATTTTCAATGGCAACAATAGACCATAATTATTGCATACATATAAAAAAAATACCATCAAATCATCTCAAAATACAAAATTAAAACGAAACAATATTATTGAAGAAAAATAAATTGCATTGGTTTTACTGGGGTGGAGGAAGGAAGTTTAATTTTTAGGTGTCCGGTAACTTATTGCCGGGAAGACAACCAATGCAACCCCTAAACGAAGAGCACCAGAGGGTTAAAATGTATTTTCTTCATCGTTGTTGCACGTGGTCTGATGCTACCAGCCATGTTGGCATGACTTGTTGTGTTCTTTTTGCTTGGCCCCTATAATTGCTGCTTGCAGCTATATTTTATTTTACTTTTGCTTTCAAAATTGGTATTGAACACTGTTAAATGTCACTGTATTGATATTGACTAATGGTATCGTAAGTCAATGGTTACACACATACGCATACACTGGGCTGGCTTCCAAACTACCAATCTGGAACAATTCTGCATTTGTTTCTGCTATTAGCAAAATCAATTCATTGTGATCCAGATCTTTCCTGAACAGCCCAGTGTGCAAAAACACCCAAGGCGCTTGGAAAAAGAAGAGGACTCATGACTGCTACAAAGGGACAAGGGGAAAATGTGTCCTGTTTTTGGCCGCATGAGACAATATTTGCCATCTTTGAAGTAGCAGACAGCTTAATTAAACAGGTTCACAGTCAATTAATTTGTTTAATGTGTTAACCATTCACTCACAATCAGCCACTTTTCAATTGACTAAATTACCAATATCCATTCTGTGGCAGAGCATAGCCTATTTGAATTAAAGCGTCCTGAATCATGGTGCAGTGAAAACGTTAAAGGTATGGCAAAGATCAGCATACTATTTCAGGTGGAATAATTTGTTTCTAGTTTTGTGTCTTTAGAGCAGTGGATCTCAAAGTGTGGGGTACTGCAGGGGGCGCACGGGACATTTAAAAAAAAAAAAAACTGTGCCTCTTTTCATTTTCCTTAACAAAAAACTTTAAACTTTAATAGCCACACAAATGTGGTTCAGGCAACGCATATTTATCTTCACTGCATGTATATTTATAACAAACTAAATATAAAACGCAACCATGCCTATTTTCGTTTACATTTAAAAAAAATAAAAAATAAACTATGTGGTTCAGAAAATAAGTATGGATATATATATGATTATCACTGTAATAAAATTAAATGTGCACATAAAACACAACCCAGTCTCTTTTTGTTAAATGTCAGTTTATGTGTGATCAATAATAGCCATTATAAAAGTATAACAAATTATCTAACAAGGACAGTTAAAGCATATGTGCGATGTAAAGGATAAAGTCGAAGTCTGTCTCATGCGGTCGGAGAAACGTACACATTTCCTGTGTAATCACAGAGTTCTATAATCTCATACTGTGATGATACTGTGATGATACTGTGATGATACTGTGATGATACTGTGATTCATTTCATTGAGTTGCATTACATTCCCCCACAGATCAAGAAGATGAAATGGTTAAAAACCACAGTGGAGACAGGCATTGTCCTTCTTGTCTGACATATGATCTGGTCTCACGTCCACATTTAAGGGTCATGAAACCCTGTTTCAGCAGCAGTTTTGACAAATGCTCCAAAAGTGAACGTGGTAAAGCTTTGAAGAGAGGAGATGACTTCTGATTCACACAGGTTTATTTCACTGAGTTAAAAGCATCACAGATTCCCAGAAATGCATGCAGCGTTACGCAACAAAATCAGCATGTTAAAACATGGTCACTGTAAGTTACGGAAATGCATACATATCCTGTGACAGCTATAATTTAATGCACACACATTTGTTCACTGGATTGAAAATATGTATGAACGCACTGTTGCATCTTTAACTTTTGAGGCTCATTTTGCGGATTGATGGATTATGGGGCTGTAAAGAGTGTGGATGAATCAGGAATCTATGGGATCTCTATGAGAACTGTGATGCCGAAACTCTTTATCATGGTAAAACAAACACTCATTTTGATCCATAAATGCAGGGGTTCTTCAGCTTTTCCAGTGTGAGGCACATGGCACATCCTTTTGTGCCCCCCCCCCCCCCCCCCGCCCCCAAACGGATATTTATGACACACAAAAAAACTTAACAATTTGAATTAAAATAGAACATATTGAATCATTACAATGCTGGCACATCAGTTGTTAGTTGGCAGCCATATCTTCTCCTGATGTCCCAGAGCAATTGACACCGGTTGTAAAAGGTCAGAAGAGTGAATTTAATCTTCCGCACGAGCATGATATGCTGCGCTACGAAACTGGTGTGTGTGAAGCACAGTATACAAATAAACTTGACGTGCCTCTTACCTTGTGGAACAAACACAAACTGTGTATAAAAAATTTAATTTGATGCGAGATAGACAAAAAACCCACAAGATAAAAGATTGCACAGTGCACAGTGTGACCAGTAATGTAGTTTGTCAACACAAGTGACAACACATTTACCAAATTAAAAATAATAATTATAATTTTTTGTTTTTCTTTTTAGGTAAATTGTATCTGATCAGTGTTTTTCTCCTTTGCCATAGAAAAAAAGGAAAGGAAAAAAAAAAAGGAAAGGAAGAACGTTTATATCTCCTGCAAAAGGAGATGTGAGTGAGGATTTGGGAAAAGAAACAAGATTCCACGTCCAGCGGAATAACTCATGGAAAATTGTTGCATTTGTGGAAAATCGTAGAACACAAAGCTTGATATATGGCTTAATTTCCGTTTATGGGCTCACATACCTCTCTCATTTAGCACAAATCCAAATCTTTCCATGGTCGTAGTGAAACATTTGGTTGATGTTTTATTCTGTTACTTCTTCACTCCTGGCCTAATATCCAGGTAAAACTGCATTCACATGTTCAAAAATGTGGATTGGCAAAGCTGACCAGCACAACCCTAAACAAAAGTGAATAATTTTGAACAATAATTTACTCTACATAGTAGAATAACATTGAACATTTAATTTACATACATTATATTGCCAAAAGTATTGGGACACCCCTCCAAAATCATTGAATTCAGATGTTCCAATCACTTCCATGGCCACAGGTGTATAAAATCAAGCACCTAGGCATGCACACTGCTTCTACAAACATTTGTGAAAGAATGGGTCGCTCTCAGGAGCTCAGTGAATTCAAGTGTGGTACCGTGATAAGATGCCACCTGTGCAATAAGTCCATTCGTGAAATTTCCTCAATACTAAATATTCCACGGTCAACTGTTAGTGGTATTATAACAAAGTGGAAGCAATTTGGAACAATAGCAACTTAAAATAACGTAAAATTACAGAGCGGGGTCAGCGCATGCTGAGGCACACAGTGTGCAAAAGTCGCCAATTTTCTGCAGAAAGTCAATAGCTACAAACCTCCAAACTTCGTGTTGCCTTCAGATTAGCTCAAGAACAGTGTGTCGAGAGCTTCATGGAATGGGTTTCTATGGCCGAGCAGCTGCATCCAAGCCTTACATCACCAAGTGCAATGCAAAGCGTTGGATGCAGTGGTGTAAAGCACACTGTCACTGGACTCTAGAGCTAGTGTTCTCTCTGGAGTGACTAGTGTAGTCTCTGGAGTGACGAATAATGCTTCTCAGTCCCATAGATGAGTCTGGTTTTGGTGGTTGCCAGGAGAATTTACATGCCTGACTGCATTGTGCCAAGTGTAAAGTTTGGTGGAGGTGGGATTATGGTTAGTTCCAGTGAAAGGAACTCTTAATGCTTCATTTTGGACAATTTCATGCTCCCAACTTTGTGGGAAAAATTTGGGGATGGCCCCTTCCTGTTCCAACATGACCAGTGCACAAAGCAAGGTCCAAAATGACATATAAATGACATATATGACACGATAAAACCGCTTTGGGATGAATTAGGGCAGAGACTGTGAGCCAGGCCTTCTCGTCCATCATCAGCACCTGACCTCACAAATGCGTTTTTAGAAGAATGGTCAAAAAATCCCATAAACACACTCCTAAACCTTGTGGAAAGCCTTCCCAGAAGAGTTGAAACTGTTATAGCTGCAAAGGGTGAGCCAACTCCATATTAAGATTAAGAATGGCATGTCATTAAAGTTCATGTGCATATAAAGGCAGACATCACAAAACTTTTGTCAATATAGTGTATATTTAATTAAATTAATTTAAAAATCTCTCACTTCCTCTATGCGATCTCACTGTTTGACACTAAACTTGGTTCAGGTATTTATCTAACAAAATTATTTATTTTACTATGCAAAAAAGAAAAATCCATAGAGAAACAAAAAGCTCACATGAAAAAGCATACATTGACTACAACATAATCAGTTCCCTTTTGAGGGAACTCTCACTGCGTCGGAACGACATTTTGGGGATGCTCCCTAAGCATCAGCGAATCTGAAGTCTGAATAGAAACTAAACCAATCCGATTGGCGTGCGTGATGACGTCACTGTGACGGCATACCCGGGAGGTATAAAAGGGGAGCCGGCGCATTGAAACGGCAGTTATTGCTCTTCAGCATAGCGCTCTCTGTTACAAATTGTCTGTCTATTTACTGTTGTTTTGTCCGAGTGTGTGAGAAAAAAGCATGAATGAGAGAGAGTTTAAGCAGTGTGTGCATCCGTGTCCCCGCTATATTTCGGGCTCGGATGCACACCTGCTTTGTGTGCAGTGTCTGGGTGTGGAGCATGCTCGGGCGGCTCTCGAGGGAGCGGGGCGGGTGGAGAAGCAGGAAGTGTTTCATCGCTTCATCCACCCGCCCAAGAGGAGCTGGTTGAGGTGTTGATCCATGCGGTGGCCAAATTAAACATCGATTGGCCACAGGAAGTGCCGGAAGTTCAGCCACCCAGTAGGCTGGACGACCGGTTTCTTTCTCGCCGGGTTCAAACACCTCGCCGGGGCTTGCCATTCTTCTTCCTCAAAGCCCTGGCGCTGCCCACCAAACCCTGTCGGGATACCTCATCTTTGGTGGGCAAGGCCTACATGGCGGCTGGGCGGGCTGGTAGTTCCCTGCACACACTATCTATCCTGCAGGCCTACCAGGCTGACCTCCTCAAAGAGCTTGATGAGGGCGAGGTTCCCTCTCCGGAGGATGTACTGGAGTTAAGGAAGGCTGCAGATTTGTCTCTCCGCATCACCAAGGAGACGGCCCGTGCTATCGGCCGCTCCATGGCTTCCTTGGTGACTGTGGAGAGACATCTCTGGCTGAATCTGTCGGGGATGAAGGAGAAGGAATAAGTCCTTTCTCCTAGACTCCCCGATTTCGCCTTCTGGGTTATTTGGTGACGCGGTTGAGACCGTTGTCGCCAAATACCAGGAGGCGAAAAGACAGTCAGCAGCTGTCCGCCAGTACGTCCCTCGCCGCTCAGAACCAGGGAAGGCTCAGCCGTCTGCCAGCTCCTCGCATCGGCAGGTGCAAAGGGAGAGCGTCGCCTCTAGAGCCCCTCCTCCGGGAGCTTGGCAACAGAGGCGGCATTCTCTCCAGCAAACTCACCAGCAGTCTTCCGCTCCTAGAGGCGATCTGAGGAGCGTACTCCAGGTGCGGAAGGCTGCTAGGAAGAAGTCCTAGCTTCGGCGGGACTTCTAAGAGCGGTCCCCCCCCGCAGAGGGGCAACCGAGGTTGCTTCCTCTGTGGCACTCAGGGGAAATCGATGTGGTAATCCCGCCATCTATGAAGCTTCGGGCTACAACGATTTCCCGTGAACGCATGCTCCAGCCGCCTCTGGAAAGACCTGCGGCTGGGCAGCTCGCGAGTCCGCACACAGAGAATCGTTCCCAACCACTTCCTGCCGGTCATCCGCTTCAGGGGGTTGGGGACGAGGCTCGTGTAACACCCGACGCCTGCCTCGAGAGGCTGGTTCCCTTAGTAGATTATCTCGGCGCATGGAAATGCCTTCCGAATATTTCTACATGGGTCCTGCGTACTGTAGAGAAAGGTTACAGACTGCAGTTTGGTCACCCTCCTCCAGGTTTCAGGGGGTTGAACTGGACCGCAGTGGTACCAGAGCGGGTTCGGGTAATGGAACTAGAGGTAAAATCCTTGCTGGCGAAGGAAGCCATAGAGTGCGTTCCTCCGCCGGAGAGGGAGTCCGGGTTCTACAGCCAATACTTTATAGTTCCCCAAAAAAATGGAGGGTTGGGTCCGATTATAGACCTGAGGTATTTGAATCGGTCTCTGAGGATATTCAGATTCAAAATGCTCACGGTTCCCATCATCGTGAGTCAGATCCAGCCCGAGGACTGGTTCGTCACGATAGATCTAAAGGACGCATACTTCCATATCTCCATCCTTCCATGTCACAGGAAGTTCTTGAGGTTCGCTTTCGGGTGTGAGGCGTACCAATATCGAGTGCTTCCCTTCGGTCTAGCTCTTTCCCCACGCACATTCACGAAGTGCATGGATGCAGCTCTGGCTCCATTGAGACTTCAGGGCATCCGTGTGCTGAATTATATCGACGACTGGCTCATATTGGCCCAGTCGTACGAGATGTCGTTCTGGCCCACATAAGGTGCTTGGGGCTGAGACTCAACACAGCGAAGAGTGTGTTGATGCCGTCCCAGAGGACTACGTTCCTAGGGATTGTATGGGACTCGACGACGATGCGGGCACAATTGTCTCCCGCGTGAGTCGAGACCATACTGGCGATGGTCTCAGGAATAAGGCTAGGCCACAGCATTACTGTGAAGCACTTTCAGAGAGTGCTGGGGCACATGGCAGCAGCGTCCAACGTGATGCCTTTTGGCCTGCTGCACATGAGACCCCTACAGTGGTGGCTGAAAACCAAGGGGTTTTCCCCCAGAGGGAATCCTTTCCGTATGATCAGGGTAACGCGCAGATGCCTTCGTTCCCTAGTCATATGGAAGATACCATGGTTTCTGTCCCAGGGGCCAGTGTTGGGAGCGTCCTGTTGCCGGAAATCCGTTTCAACAGACGCCTCCCTCACTGGTTGGGGCGCGGTCATGGACGGCCGCTTTGCGAGGGGCCCGTGGGAGGGCCGTCATTCCTCCTGGCACATAAACTGCCTGGAGATATGGCGGTCTACAAAGCTCTCAGGAGCTTTTTCCCGGACCTCCGCGGCCAACATGTCCTGGAACGAACAGACAATACGGCTGTTGTAGCGTACCTCAATCATCAGGGGGGTTTGAGGTCGCGCCCTCTATGCAGACTGGCGCATCAAATTCTCCTGTGGTCCCAAGGGAAACTGTTGTCCATCAGGGCAATGTATGTCCCGGGGGTCCAAAATCAGGGAGCAGACATCCTGTCGAGGCAGGCGCTGAGGCCCGGGGAGTGGTGACTCCACCCAGAGGTGGCGGAGGCCATGTGCGTGAGGTTCGGCCCAGTGGAAGTAGACTTGTTTGCGTCTCGAGAGACGTCCCACTGTCCACTGTGGTGTTCCCTCACGCATCCAGCCCCGCTGGGGTTGGATGCCATTGTTCAGATGTGGCCGAGGCTGCATCTGTACGCATTTCCCCCGATTGCTCTGCTCCCGGGAGTCCTGGAGAGGGTCCGTCAACAGGGGGTCAGTCTAACATATAATCTACATAAAATGATAATGAGAATACGGCTGTAAAAGAACGTTGTGTTTCAGTGCGTTTGTTGAGGGAAGAGCGCACCCACAGAGTTGCACCTTCATTACAAGCACAGTCAAGTTCGCTTGTACATTCACAGCTTTTTGTAACATTGTAAGTTGTAATATTATATTTATTATGCTGTGTATATAATCTCATATAGGATGCGTTTGGTTGAGTTAATTAACGATGCAGTAAAGCACTTCATTGTACCGGTCTTTAGCTTCAGCGCGCGCATTTCAAACAGAAATGCACAGCATTCATAACTACTGGGACTGTCCTATACATAACACTGTAATGAGAATATTTCTGTTATGAAACGTTGTGAATTCTCTGGGTTTAGTTGTTGTGTTTCAGCGGGCTGTTGTGGGAAGCGTCCACAACGCATTCTGACCAGCACAGTCAAGTTCGCTTGTGCATTCGCGTCATTTTAAACATATGTAAGTCGTAATATTACGTTTTTGTAGTATAAACATCTATATAGGATGCGTTTCGTTAAGTCAATAACTCGCAGTGCTTCATTGTACCGGTGATCATCTTCAGTTTCAGCGCGCGCTCTCAAACAGGGAAGAGCATCCGCAGGAGTTATAAGCCTTCACCTATGCGTGATTTTGTGCTAATATAAGTTGTAATATTATATTTATTTTGTATAAATATCCAATTGTTCTCATATATGATGCGTTTACAGGGAGTGCAGAATTATTAGGCAAGTTGTATTTTTGAGGATTAATTTTATAACATTAATAATTAAACAACAACCATGTTGTCAATGAACACAAAAAACTCATTAATATCAAAGCTGAATATTTTTGGAAGTGGTTTTTAGTTTTAGCTATTTTAGGGGGATATCTGTGTGTGCAGGTGACTATTACTGTGCATAATTATTAGGCAACTTAACAAAAAACAAATTTATACCCATTTCAATTATTTATTTTTACCAGTGAAACCAATATAACATCTCAACATTCACAAATATAAATTTCTGACATTCAAAAACCAAACAAAAACAAATCAGTGACCAATATAGCCACCTTTCTTTGCAAGGACACTCAAAAGCCTGCCATCCATGGATTCTGTCAGTGTTTTGATCTGTTCACCATCAACATTGCGTGCAGCAGCAACCACAGCCTCCCAGACACTGTTCAGAGAGGTGTACTGTTTTCCCTCCTTGTAAATCGCACATTTGATGATGGACCACAGGTTCTCAATGGGGTTCAGATCAGGTGAACAAGGAGGCCATATCATTAGATTTTCTTCTTTTATACCCTTTCTTGCCAGCCACGCTGTGGAGTACTTGGAGCATTGTCCTGCATGAAAATCATGTTTTTCTTGAAGGATGCAGACTTCTTCCTGTACCACTGCTTGAAGAAGGTGTCTTCCAGAAACTGGCAGTAGGACTGGGAGTTGAGCTTGACTCCATCCTCAACCCGAAAAGGCCCCACAAGCTCATCTTTGATGATACCAGCCCAAACCAGTACTCCACCTCCACCTTGCTGGCGTCTGAGTCGGACTGGAGCTCTCTGCCTTTTACCAATCCAGCCACGGGCCCATCCATCTGGCCCATCAAGACTCACTCTCATTTCATCAGTCCATAAAACCTTAGAAAAATCAGTCTTGAGATATTTCTTGGCCCAGTCTTGACGTTTCAGCTTGTGTGTCTTGTTCAGTGGTGGTCGACTTTCTGCCTTTCTTACCTTGGCCATGTCTCTGAGTATTGCACACCTTGTGCTTTTGGGCACTCCAGTGATGTTGCAGCTCTGAAATATGGCCAAACTGGTGGCAAGTGGCATCTTGGCAGCTGCACGCTTGACTTTTCTCAGTTCACGGGCAGTTATTTTGGGCCTTGGTTTTTCCACACGCTTCTTGCGACCCTGTTGACTATTTTGAATGAAACGCTTGATTGTTCGATGATCACGCTTCAGATGCTTGGCTATTTTAAGACTGCTGCATCCCTCTGCAATATATCTCACTATTTTTGACTTTTCTGAGCCTGTCAAGTCCTTCTTTTGACCCATTTTGCCAAAGGAAAGGAAGTTGCCTAATAATTATGCACACCTGATATAGGGTGTTGATGTCATTAGACCACACCCCTTCTCATTACAGAGATGCACATCACCTAATATGCTTAATTGGTAGTAGGCTTTCCAGCCTATACAGCTTGGAGTAAGACAACATGCATAACGAGGATGATGTGGTCAAAATACTAATTTGCCTAATAATTCTGCACTCCATGTAGTTGTTAATTAACCTTCTAAGTGCTTCAGTTTACGGTTGTTCGTTCATTTTCTGCAGCTTCAGCGTGCGCTCTCAAACAGCAACATTATTTAATAGACTAGACTAATATTAAAGATGTTTACTATTACTGTAATATTAAACATATTTTTTTCAAAAAC